>CM066032.1:625819875-626504446 GCA_033557465.1 Ichthyophis bannanicus | reverse complement strand
CTGTCTGCAATCAATCGACGCCTGGACCGTTGTGTCATGCCTGTTTGTCACCACAGGCACGTACAGGGGGCACGGTGGAACCTCCTCCACAGCCTCCTTAATCTCTGCAGGGATACCCATGCCTGCGAGCAATGTTGCTGCATTATGAAACAAGCTACGATAATCTCTGCAACCAGTCCTTGGCGGAATATTGTATAGGCCCCACCTGATCTATCCAGACCACCTGAAGCGACCTTTTCAAACGCAAAGGTGCGTTCTAGGACTGAGCGGCTGGCATGCAGTCGGGCCTCATTGTAACCTCCGCTCTGCACGTGTCCGGGGTTGTACGCACAGGTGTCAGGAGGCCACGGGCCGACACCATACCTGCATCACCTGCAGAGACGAATGTTGCCCATTGAATGGATCTGAGCGGCCATAGACACCATAAATTCACGATTTGTGATAGCACGAGAGACCATAACCCACAACACATCAGGACAGACATATTTTACATCACAATTATCCACCAGACCTAACAACTATTCGGATAGAAATACAACAAATTCCCTGGTCAGGTCATGTAAGATACATGTCAAGGAGCACAACACAATCCCACCTTGTCCCCCCAAAAGAGTCCATGTTGAGCACACGTCCCAGGTTATGTGGCTCATGTTCTCATCACCGAAACCATCACCACCAATGGTAGAGTACGCGATAAAAACACACATGACACATACAAACAATCTATGTTTGCAAAGTAAAACACACAATAATGTTT
The DNA here is from genome assembly GCA_033557465.1 of Ichthyophis bannanicus. Classification (NCBI taxonomy): domain Eukaryota; kingdom Metazoa; phylum Chordata; class Amphibia; order Gymnophiona; family Ichthyophiidae; genus Ichthyophis; species Ichthyophis bannanicus. Next base: position 626,503,689 of record CM066032.1, on the reverse strand, counting down.
GCTGGGCCAATGTAGGCGCACACACAAAACATGTTTGACTGGGATGTCAGCCAGGATGAACACAATATCACCATGACACCCATGTCTTCAAAGGTCTCCATATCTACATATAGCAGTATAACGTCAAATGCTGTTGACCGCTGTCAACAAACCATCTCAGTAGACACCATGTCTACTTACCCTCACCGTTCCATCCTTGTTAAGTTGTGCTCCACAGAATATGACATTGTAGGCCACATGATGTGTAAAACATCACAGCTACTGAGTATGACAACGTTCCGGTGTATGTCCACCAATACCCCTACGTCTGGCCAAAAAACATAGGCCCACGTCTTTGCAGTCAACTCTCCCAAATGATGAGTCACATCAGGAGAATCACGGACAATGACGCCTCAGCACTGCACATGTGGCAGTGCGCAAAGGTAATGCTAACCCAGCCCGGCCCCACCCCTGTAATGGCAGAGGACAAAAGCATTTGCACAGCTATGCAAAAAAGTACACCAATAGCAAAGGCAAGCAACATGCATCATATGTTGTCAACCAACCCCCCCTGTCCAGCAAACAACAGCTGACAGACCCATGAGGATTTGAGTGTGTGGCCCTCACACGCACATGACACGCATTAGGAGCATGGATTGTAAATAACACACGTCTGACATGACCTAACACAGATACAATCTAAACCCATGCATACACAGGTGGGTGGAAATGCCCCCCCCATCCCTGTGTGCAGAAGGTATACAGACACAAGTGCCAATACACACCCGACACAAACATCTGAACAGTTGCATATCTTCAGTAACAACACCAGCATATCCACATCACATATGGCTGTGAAACGGATGTGACATGGCTAATCATGTCCCCTGTTAAACAACGTCTACAGTCCTGTAATTATGTAAAGTCACAACAGTTGTCGGTTTGCTGAATGGGAGTTCATGTTGCTATAGCACAGTGGGCAATATCTGCAACACATGGGTAATGTTACGTAAACACATACATATATGACTAATCTGCGAAGATATATAGGAGATTACTCACCCAGCAATATACAGTCACCGTAATGTCCATCCTCAAATTCCCTAAATAGTGCTGAGCGATGCAGGATATAGGAGTCATGGGTGTGGACCCTGGAAACCTTGGGACCACATTCAGAATATGCAGATTAGCATCACATACAACCTGAACATTCAGGGAATGGTAGTGTTTGCTGGTTGCGGAACACCACCTCCCTGTCTCTGGGCGGGACCAGGGCAACATGTGTGCAATCAATAGCTCCCATCACGTGTGGTATCCCGGCTAACGCCTCAAAGGCCTGGTCCAGGGTCTCCCAATGTTGCCTACTGTGGGGAAGGGCTATGTACTTCCCCACCCGGCTGACCATAGCACGCAGTACTTGGTGGAGACAGCGTGAGAAGGTGGGGCGGCTCATGCCACCCACTGCGGCCACAGATGACTGGAAACAGCCAGAGGCAAAAAAATGTAAGGCAGCAAGGAGCTTGACTACACCTGGTATGGCATGGGACCGGCTAGTCAGGGGCTCAAGGTCAGGTCTCAGATCCTCATACAGCCCCCTAATAGCCCTTGTGCTCAGTCGGTACAGGGAGATGACATGGTCCTCACGCATGCCCTGGAGCTGGGCCCTGGGCCTATAGAGCCGCAGTTGCCGAGCCTGCACCTCAGTACGCCGTCTGTGCCGTTGCCGCACAGCACCTCTCTGGCCAGCCGCCGCAGCAGCAGGTCTGAGTTGCTGCGGGTCTACACCCATGCCCTGTGCCACAGCCCCATGGACATCATCTCCCCTGTCCAGCAACCGTAGCATCTGCCCACGTCTTTGGGCACATGCAACAACTATTATGTCCTCCATGTAAAGCCCTCTGTGACTACACAAGCACAAACACACAGACAAACACAGACACACAGACACACAGACACACACACTTGCCCAAACACTGCACAAATGGCAAACCACCACAAACATCAAAGACAACAGACAACTCCCACAATATGGCTCACTACAGTTGCTCCCAGATTCTCCAAACAAACACACGCCGCGCCTACCAAAACACCCTCAATGTTGCTGACTGAGCACCCTCTTTTTATACAGTGTACTGTTATTTTCCGTTTTTTCGGTACCGCGCCGCGTGTGCGCAGTGCGCATGCGCAGGAGGTCACGCATCGCCGCCTGTCTGTGCATGCCGCGCATGTGCAAGCGTTGTCACGTGTGCGTGTGTATGACTGCGACGCGCATGTGCCAATTGGGGCGCATGTGCGTTTGGGTGTGTGCGGAGCCCATATGAACCCCGTTACGCATGGGCGTATGCGTTTCACCAAAGTCATGATGCAAACACAAACGGTCATGCGCTAAGAGTGGCACTTGCGTGTCGCGCAAGCACCTTAAAAGGCCAGCGCATGAGCATGCGCAATTCAACACAGGCGCGTCGCACAAGCAGCGCCGTCGCCGACGTCCTGCTGCAAACAAACGCCCACGCGTTAAGAGTTGCGCCTGCGCATAACGCACACAACCATAGAGCGAGACGCCTGAGCAGCACAATTAAACACAGGCGCGTCGCACAAGCATTGAGTCACACAGTGGCGCATGCGCAACGTATGCACCGTCCACAAACCTACAAATGCACCCAAACGGAAGCAACATGTTGATGGTTGGTTGAGGAGTCAGAGCGAGTGTATACAGAGTTGATGTACGTGAGAGGTGGTGTAGTGAGAGGTGGGTCAGTGTCATTTGGGTAGCCACATTTTCCCGGGTTGTTTGATAAGTACCCATATCTGTAGTCTGTCATTGTGTGTGTTACCTTGTCTGTGACTTGTGTTAGTGACTGTTCTGTTCCTGTGCTGTGTGCCTTGTGGTGGGGTCGTGGTTGCGGTGTCTGTCCCGTGCCTGTTGTGGGACGGGCGGAGGGGGTGAGGTGCAGTGGGGAGGCGAGTGGTGAGGTGAGTGGGGAGCAGAGAGGAGGGAGGAGGCCGATGGAGAGACAGACCCGAAGCCTGCGGGGGAGGGGGAGTGACAGGGAGACACCACAGGGGTACAGAGAGAGATAGGGAGCCAGAGACAGAGAGGGATAGAGAGAGGGATAGGGATAGGCAGGGAGGGACACAGACAGAGAGGGACAGAGAGAGGGGGAGAGGGAGGCTGAGGGTGGGGGAGGCTGAGCCTGGTGTTTTTGCGGGTGAGGTGGTGCCGCCAGTACCACTAGAGGCAGGGCCTGAGGGGACTGAGGGACCTGTGGAGGTGGGGGCAGTGCCAGGGTCATCAGTACCTGCACAGCCTGCTCCCAGCAGGCACACAGGGAAGAGGAAGCGTGTCCCTGTGTCTGAGGCTCTCAGGAGGAGGGCAATAAAATTCACAGACGCTGAGAACCACAACCTCCTCTCCATGGTCCTTGAAAATTACGAGGTTCTGTTTGGCCGACAGAGCACAAGGACAGGCACATCAGGGCGTAAGGCGGTGGTGGGAGGAGGTCCAGCGAGGGGTCGCAGAGGCAGGGGCCCCCCCACGGGACATAGATAGCCTGAAGAAAAGATATTCCGACATCAAAAGAGGTGTACGGCAGCACCTCTGTGCCGAAACACAACATCTAGGGGTACAGGAGGAGGGGGCCCCCTGCCAGCCATGCTGACGCCCCTCGAGCAACAGCTGGCCGAACGCCTCGGTCCGGTCTACACCTATGGTCTGCCTGCGCTGCTGGATACTGCAGATCCACATGCAGGTAAGTATGTCATGCATATCCATCACATCGCATAACCTCCCTGAGATGATCAATGTGTATACAGCTGACATTTGCAGATGCACACACATACCTATCTCCCCATTCCAAGGATGTCGTTAGCCTTGTGTCTGAGGCTGTGTGCACACCCCATCATACCTATGGTGTCCAACACATAGACACAGTGCGAACACTATGTCGGTAGACGTGAGGGTCATAGATGTTTTGCGCAATGTGTCTGGGGTTGTTTCCCTGAGGGTGGAATGATAAAGCGGTCCATGTAATCATATGTAGATGGTGATTTACTGTCTGCCACCACATGGTGGCATGGAACAGTTGTAATGGAATGTATATTTGCCAGGGTAGGGGCGAAGGGGAATGGTCACCACAAATGCAGTATACGGAAATATACATCCACACTGTATTTAACAATCCGTCATGTGTTCATGTTTTACAGAGTATTGTAAACATGGGAAACACACTATAATGTACCTGTACTGTAACCCAGTACCCAGCCGCGTCATGTGTCCCTTGTCAGGATCACTGACGGCTGGTACACACACAGCAGATGTATGAGGATAGTGGAGGAACATCCAGGCCTTGCCGTAACAATCCCTGTCAGTCTGACACGTTCTGCAAACCCTTTATTCATGCAACACAATCATTGACCATTGGGAAGCCAAGGGTATATCAACCACGAGGGTTCCCCCTGATTGCACAAACCTTTGGCCATGTCTGTCATCCGCATCTATTGGATCTCAGAGTTCATTACAGGGTATCTATGGCGTCAGTACAGCTGGACTGTTTGCAGGGCTCACCCCACTTTGACAAGGGTATTGCTGGCAGATGTCAGATGTGGATGACACATGATGTTATCTGTGTCTAAACATCTCTGTCATGCATTGTTGGTACCCCTCTCACACCTGTGTGTGTATGCAAGTAGTGGATGACACTAGTTAATATTATGTGGCGTGTCCGTGAACCGTGTCTCACACGTACGACACTCAGATTCCCCCTGGATCATATCCCCTCCATATAGATATGTTGTTTAACGTACACACGAGTACATGGTACATCTCACAGAGGTGTGGGGATCTATTCTGGGTATGTCCCAACCCACGTCAGCCTGCATGCACCCGCCCTCTCAATGTCTGCCTGTAATTAGGTGAAAGACAGTGGTCAGCCAACCGTGCTGCTACTAGAAAACTGTCACTGGGATGAGGGACACCATGTACCATGTCGTGGGGAGTCCACGCATATTTGTGCCCACTCTGTCCACCCCCCCCATGGGTCAGCTGTTCCCCCCAGAGGGCCGGCCACCATTCCTGTGTCTCTCACTGCACACACACCTCACGTTTTCCGGAATGGTCTTGCCAGTCACAGGATCACCCTGCAAAACTGCTGGTGTGTTTGCAAGACCGTGCCATATGACTTCTGCTAGCCATTGCTTGCCCTAACCAGCCAAATGTTACAGCAAAATGTGCATGTCCCTGGCCTTCACATTGTTTCACATCCCATCTTCTGCTCCCCTGCTCCCTGCCACCCACCCTCTGTCACTCTGTCTCTCTGTGTTTAGCAAGCTGCCCCTGCATCGGGCAGTCAGCCCCCTGATGTGCTTGGTCCATCAGTGTCCCAGTCATCCCCCTCTCCCAAGGTGATGCGTGTTAGCTGATTGGACATGTGTTCCGTGTTGTAACTATATAAAAGGGTGCATGCACCTGCATGAACAGAACCTTACACCTGGACGACATCTGTCCACATGGACTTTGTGTGTGCAATCATGTCACAATTCCCCCCCCCATGTCACACCACACAAACACCACAAGATGCATTACACAGAGGGACAATTTGGTAGCTGTGTGATACACAGATGTCATGTACCCTACATAGGCTATGATTTGCTGCCAGCCCCATGGCCAATGACTATCCTGACGGGGCCCCCCCCAACGTATCAGGGATAGTACATCCTTCACACACATCCCATACAACTTCTGAGCGGGTAGTTTTAACAGGGCTAGGGATCGTGGGGATCATGTATCTGTGGCATGTGTAGAGGTAATGCACATACCCATTCACTTGCAATCTGGCTCAGTGCTATCACCCTCCCCTACGTCACACTCACACATGTACATGGCCAGTCAAATGTGGTGACATGTGACTGTTGGGGGGACGGGGACAGCACAGAGTATGGGTGGTGGTGCACCATGGGTAGCCTAGTATCCACACCTGCCAGTACAGCAGGCAGACAGTACAGCAGTGCGGGCATAGATATTCCCTGACACATGTTATGGGAAATGTCCTGGCCAGGTGTGTCAATACACGTACTAACATGACTGAAGGGCAGATGTGTCACCCTTCCCCTGACCCTGTGGCTGCAGTAACACATGACCTGTGCTCTGATGATGACATATGTCCACCATGAGATATGTTGTGTACCCTCTCAGTTGCAGCTAGCCCTGTATTGGCGTGTTTATCCATGGCCCCCACCTAGGGTACAGGGAGACATCCAACATGTGGTACACATCCCAGCAGTGTGTGACACTGTTCCAGATATGTCATGGAGTAGAAGCCCCTAAACAACTGCACCATCACTGCCCTATGTCATCTCATCTGTCACTGTGCATTTGTGTGTGACTGTTTCCTGTTTATCTGACATACTCTACGCACACTGCTACATGTGCCTGTCAATTGTCTCAGGATCCTCTGCAGTGGTATCGTCCTACATTGTAGGTTCGTGGAAAGTACATGTAGCACTGGGGAGACAGTATGTCCCATGTGAATATGCCGTGAGCAATGCATGCACACCCAAACCTAGACTATCAAGGATGGAGTACCTGTTGGTGCTGTGTAGCCCTGTCAGCACATACATTACACACATGGGGTGTGGGATCGACTGCTGAATAGATGGCCATATGAGGATATAGTCAAACTTGGAGGCCACACAGGGCATGCACGGCTGACTCCCAGACCAGTTTTAATGACACAGGTACATGGTGTTGGGCGATAGGTATGTGGGTATGTGGGAGCTCTGTATGTACCACACATTCAGGGTACTCTGAATATCACATATGGGTGGTCTGGATCACACACGTAGATGTTGCTGTACAGCTTACACATATGTATTTATCTGTGTGTGCACACAATACAGGTGACTACAGTACATTGCCGACACATGTGGAGCAGGAGGAGGAAGAGGAGGAGGAGGAGCTGGAGCAGGAGGAGGGGAAGAGGAGGTGTGGCACGCACCTGGAACAGAGAGCCCTGATTACGGTGGTTGATGTGGGGATTAGTCGCCAGGGGGAGAGGCCTGGTCCCCGGGAGGGTCACATGGGACCTCCACGGAGCCCCACACCACCAATGTTGTCTGCAGCAGGATATGCTGCAGCAGCACCAAGGCGCAACGAAACTGGCGAGGATGTGCTACTACATGAGCTGCGTGCCCGTGGTGCTGCATCGCAACGCGACAATGAAGGTGGGTAATTAACATTCCTTCCATGAACCATCACTATGCTGTGTGTACATAGGCTCACAGATGTGCACCCTGGGGCGGGCCTGTCAAGGTTTAAGATGCCACACAAAGACACTTGTTGTTACAGAAGCTATCTTTGTGACACACATCAGCGTGCACTATGTGCAACACAGTGCTGGCATGGGAATCAAAGTGTGAGCCACACATGCACAGCATCCTATATATCATGACACACAATTGTTGTGTCGGACCAGTACCAGCAAGCAATCACTGTGCCACAGGGTATACATCCCCTATGTTTACTGTGCAGTGTGTTTGCCCACACACCTGTGCACAGCTAAGAGGGAGATGTGGAGGGGGCGTGGCCACCACACACAAAACACACACACCTCTAATCCATCTCAGTTGTGTGTATGTTTTGAAAGTGACAGCATACCCTCTACAGCTGTGATATGCGTGTCCACATTACACATTACACATTTGAGTTACCTAATGTTTGTGCCTTTGTTGCCCAATGACACTGTTACACACAGCCTGACAGCCAAGAGAGTGTTTACAGCTACAGATGCAGATGTAACAGTACTGATGCGTCAGGTGCCTCTGTTTGTGAGGGAACACCAAATGGTGAACATATAACAGGACAGTGTAGGCCTCCTGACTGTAGCACACCCATGTGCCATTGCTACATTGTGACAACTGTCCCGTGCAGCAGCGCAAATCAGGGTTCACATACACAGGCGGGACATATGTTTCATATGCAACGTGATAATGGCCCCATCCCACATAGCCTTTATCAACAGGTGTCCACACAGCATCATAGACGACATTATCGTGTACAGTGCCTCATACACACAGAGAGCACTATTTCCACACTGGACAGGATCAGATGTTCATTTCCCCTGTTTTTGGGGGGAAACACGCCCCTGCGGTCACCTGAATGCCCACAACTAGGGTTGGCTGTGTGACATACAGCCAGAGTGGCGACGCTGTCCCGCACATGTATATTCCTAATGTACAGTCATCTGAGGCGGATGGCCATTAGGGTCTATACACCATATTACGTGTCCTTGCATCAGCATTGTGGATGAGGCCATCAGGTGATGTGGCTGGGGGGGACAGAAAGTGAAGTCCAAACTGTATGGCATCACACAGGTAACCTGTGATGAGGCCAAGTTGCGTTTTGGGGTCAGCAGCTACACAGGCAGACCCGGTATAGGTTCCCCTGACCCCAAACAGACACAATATCCCAAATCCCAAACCTACATCCCCAAAAGGAAACGTTAAGCTGCGACAGCAACAGACTATTCAGCACCCTCCTGACATTGCAGATCTAGACAGTTCACGTGAAAAAAAAAACAGTTCACACTCACGTAACATGCCCATTCAAGCATGTATGTACAGTTGCGCTCATCCGCTGGGGAATACCTTGTGATGCCATGTGGCATGGTAGTCAGGTCGATGAACAGCAGTCTCATACAGGTCCAGCATGTGAGCAATGGCTGTATGGACAGGTCAGGTTGTGCTCACCTTCCCCTGGCGTCCACAATAGCCTATAGACGGCAGACACACATTCCATATTTTGACCCACTACAGATGCTATACATTGGCCCTGGCAAAGGCACATTCCATGACATGACCAGGGGATACGTAAGTTTGTGTGCCAAATGCAACTGCTAGCTCACCCTCTGTGCTGTGCGACGCAGAGGCTGGTATACATCCAGGGACATCTGGCCTGTGGCTTGGTGTGAGCAAACTGCTCATTCACCCACTAGGGATTCCGTCCTCCCTCTTGACATATCTCACAGACACATGCCCTCTTTCCCCTGAGGGATCATACATAGGTGACGTGTGTTGTAACGTGAGTCCTCACATCATTCCATTCCTAGGCCGTGGAAAATGTTTTGCCCCATGCCCGTGGTTTGGATGGTTGGTCTCCAAGTGACAGCTGTAGTACCTGGGATCCTCACACATTTCATTCCCCCCTCTGACCCTTCTACCTGCATTGTAGGTTTGGGTTATCCACCTCGGGATACCAAGATGTCTGAGCCCTGCATTGCTGTATCCACTACTGGACTACGCAGCATCCCTGTGTCATAGTGCTCACCAGGCTCTTGCCTCCACAGCACATTGTCTCGTGGTTGGTGTATGCCCTGGGCTACCCTCACCTGTCGACTGCCACAGTTGAAATGCCTGCCATGTTGCCGCCCTCACAGTGTACACCTTCTTTCACCCTACCGTGTTTGTGGCGACTGGGTGTGCCTGTAGGCTAGCATTGGATGTGTTTGTTTGTGAGCTATGTTTCCTTTGGGATGTATGCTTAGGTGAGCCATCCCCCATGTACGGGTACACCCTTTGTCCTCTTTCCTACCCAGGGCTGTGTGTCAGCAGGAGCAATGCAATATGCAACACTGCTGTGTGGCATTTGGATGGATGCTAATATTGCACCGTGGAACAACACATGTCAATAGGGCCCGTGATGTGTTGTGACCCGCTTCACACCTCACTCCTGCCTTGCCTGCTGCCAGGCACAATCAGGGATGGCCCACTCCCCTATATCCAGGGCTGAACACTCTTATCTGAGGCCTGTCACTAGCATTTGCATGCCTAGCATACCCCTGTACATGTACGTCTGGAGTCTGGGACCCTGTGCAGCAGCATGACTACATCACCATGGCCCTTGAGGGCACACAACATGGGCCCCAAGGTGTACATGCACTGTTTTCTGCCCACTGGGGTCACCCCCGGGAGGGGTTGGTGTTGTGAGAGAACCTTAGCTGTCACCCACATGTGGGAGTGTTGGGTCAGCCCTGGGTATGTTCTGGGAACCGCTGTTCACACCCCATCGCACATTGTCATGAGCACTGCACTGGTCACATGGCTGGTGTGTGTGTGTCCATCTGCTCGACCCCAACGTTCCCTGCCTGTATGCATCCCATATCTCCTACTCATTGTGTATCCCCTGGTGTTGTTGCAGTCAGTCGCACACCCTCCAGCCACCCACACAATGTACACTTATCTGCTGTCTGTCTCTAATAGTACTGGTACATCTGATGGACGTTGTCTAGTTCTTGCACAGACAGTGTATCCGTGTGTCTGTGTCTCACAGCACATTTTCAGACGGCTGCCTAGTGTGTGAACGTACACAATCTTGATGATGCATATATTCATATGATTCATGAAAGGTATTGTGGGTAATGTAGTTCATTAACCACAAACACAGCCGGAGACAATACTTTTGTTGTGAAACCAGTGGTAAAGCCAATAACCAACGTCTTTTATTGATGGGGTTTAATTCACCCAGCACAAGTATGCTTGGTAGCATATAAATGAGGTTACTTGCTTGCAGTATTTAAATTGATAACATAAAGTCACAAATCAACTCATGAAAACAACTTTCAACTTGTCAGGCAATTAGCTAATGTTTTCCTAGCAAAGAATTACCAAATGAAAGGTCACAAATAATGAATAAACCTTGCTGCTTAGGTTAACCTCTGCTTATGTCCCACACAGATCCTGCAGTGATTCTCTCCTTGCTCACACACACAATTAGGTGCAGCTTTCATTAATATCAATTCCCCAGCTGAAAACCTTGAGCTGGCTGGCTGATACTGTGTGAGGCCATATCCTGCTTTAGGAACTGTTCGTAGTGCAATAAAGAACAAGGTTAGGTTTCTTTGTGATGGCTGATGTGTTTCCTCTCACAGAGAGCTAGCAATAGCAACTTGGATAGAGAACAGTCCATGTAATCAATAGTTTCATCTGCTGTGATTTCCCCTTCATCAATAAGCATAGGGTGACTATCATAAATTAGCACAGATGAGTCTTTCAGTAGGGAACTATCAAGAGAATGCTCATTGCCCTGCTGCCATTCACTATTAGAGATAGGGTCGGGATCAGTGTTCATACCTGAACCGCCCTTGCTGCCATGGTTCCTCTCTGTATAGCCTGGCCAGTATGTAATCCAGTTCTTATGTCCAGCCTTCCAATCTTTATCCCTGGACACTGGATCTCCTCTCACATACCTTCTGGCATAGGTCTTAAGGTCCCTTCCACGTGCAGTCTTCTCTCTCACCAGTAGCCACAGGTGATTCCTATCTCTGCCACTCCATTCCTCTGGGTGACCCCAGTCCAATGGTCTCTGCTGGCACTTGGAATACCTCCCAGTATAGGTACTGCCTTGGACTCTCCTAGATCTCTCAATGGCCTTTCTGCTCTTCCTTCCAGAGGGTTTCCTTCCTTCTCTATCCGTTTGGCTTGGCTTCTGCTTCTACAGGTGATGTTGGAACCTGTAGCCCTTGCTGTAGCTGGGCTGGAGCTTGTAGCTGGGCTGTAGCTTGTAGCTGGACTGGAGCTTGTAGGTCTTGCTGTAGCTGCTATCTGACTGTTTAGGCGGGAGATATTAACAGCAACATGACCTGTGGTTACCCATGTTCCATTCCTATGCACACATGTTCATCACACAGCTACGCATGTGGTGCAGGTAACATTATGATGGCCATGGCCACGCTACATGTCCAACCAGGTGTATGGACCTTCCCATGCTTGCCTACATGTTGTGTGTTTAAGGTAAACACGTGACCAGTGAGGCAGGTTCAAAACATGTTTATTAAACAACATAACACACAATGGCCAACATGCCCAACATAAACACACGCATGAGGTGGGGGCGGGGGAAACACAGCGCAGCAGAGGGCACATAGGGGCATCACAGGTGCCAGCCGTGGTACCTGTAATGCTGTTCGGCAGGTGGCCATCGGGATGCCATATGCACCACATCACTGGCCACCTGCCGAACAGCCCCAGTCAGACACTGCAGGGCGTGGAACACGACACGGATGTCGTGTCGTACGTCATCCAGGGCCATGAACACATCGTGGATACACCTGCCAGCACACAGACACACATTTCTGTGGTCTGTGTGCTGGCATGAGCATGAGGTGTGCCAGTGGCCCTGGGTGACGCACGATCGTGATCACGTCCGTGCCGTGCAGACGCCTGCAATGCCGGACTGGTGCCCCGGTGGCCCTCTGCTGGGCTGTGTTCCCCCCCAACCAACTCCAACCCCTCCCCGCTCCTTCCATACCCACCCCCCACCCTCCCTGCCCACACAATCACCCCAACTCCCCCCTCCCTGCCTGCACCCCTGCCCCCGTTGCCCCTCTCTCCTGCACCCCCCTCTGTCCCATCTCCATGCTGCCCCTGGTTAGGGGTGTGCCTGCTGCCATCTGCCTCGTCCTCTCCCACATCACTGGAGGAAACCACCACCACATCTGCCCTCTCTGGTCCTGAATGTGGCTGCTCCATCCCTCCAGGCTGGTCGTCCTCCTCCTCCACCTCCTCCTCCTCCTCCTCGGTTGTGGGCCGGTGGTGGGCCTCCGGAGACTGTGGGCAGAGGTGTGTGGCGAGGCGTCGCTGGCATCACTGTCTGTGAAGGATGACATACATCAGGTGATGTCCATGTGTGTCACATACCAAATATGCAGATACAGGTGGGAGACAGGCTGGTGGCCCTATGGCACACCTGAACCTGTGAGTTGCCCATTCCAATACTCACCATCGTGGGTGTTGCTGGCGCTCCCTGCAGGCACGTGTAAGGAACTCCGGGTGGAATTTGCGAAGTTCTCGCCCCTTCTGACATGGCATTGGCATGGCACATTTGTTAGGCCAATGTGGATGTCCATGGGAGGGCCTTTAGCCCAGTAGGTATTACATTAGATACATGTGGGGTCACATTAACTGTACATGTCATGCAATCCAAACGCAATGGCACCCAGATGTAACGGTAAACATGTTTGTGTTCACATACATGTGACATTGAGTGGTTTGCCCTAAGCACCGTGGCAGGGGCAGGTCCATGACACATGGATATCTAGATGGCCATGGATGTAATTACCTGACCCAACACATGAGTTGTGTGTCCTGTATGTCATAGGGCTACTGATAGCTACATCAGACCTACCTTGACGACTGTGAGACACAGCATACTGGCGATGGTGGACATGCATCTGTCACCTTCCAGCTTCTCGGGTGTTTTTATGTTCCTCTGACCTGTGTCCCTGAGGGTTCTATGAGATGTGCCTGCACACACTACGGACAATGACACATTACACGGATATGTGCTGTTTCGGCCCCTGTACATTTGTGGATGATAGGCTGTAGTGTGCAACCTGGATGTGTGTCTGGAACCCCCCAGAGGCAGCTGTGAGGTACATGTAGACTAAAGGTCATTGTGCCTGTAGGCTTTTGTGGAGGTAAACCTCAATTCTGCCATACATAGCTGTGCACATGTCCCTCTCGCAAGGGTTTGGGCTTCCATCTCGAGGCTACTGTGTGATAGCTTTTGTGAACGCACAACCATATCAGCATCTACCATAACATGTCCATACATGTACAGTGCGTGTGTTGGGACTATGTGCCACATAGGGCAAGTGTGAGTTGCAACCAGACCACTATACCCTATGTGACATATGGGACTGAGATAACCTCCGTTACAATAAGCTATTAGCCACCACGGTATTGGGTGTCTTACGGCATATCATCAGCAAGATACAGCATTGCAACATGGTGACACCCTGGACGCCAGATGCATGTATCAGGCCTGCATGAGGTACAGATAATTGACTGAACGCCAACCTCACACTGCACCATATCACCAGGGTGACTGTGGCATACTGTGATGGGCTGGACAGACAACTGGGGATTGGTGGATGTGTTAGCCTACACTGTCACATGCATACCTATCTCCATGGTGCCAGACAACCACTTGGACTCTCTGACCTCCTGGAGGTGAGGGGGGGGGGCCAAACTACATTAGGACACACAACCATAGCTCCAGGGTGATAGTAGATCCACTTTGATGGGCTCTCTGACCTCCTGGAGTTGGGGAGAAGGGTTCAAGCTACATTAGGACACAGATCCATAGCTCCAGGGTGATAGAGAGCCCACTTGGATGGCCTCTCTGCACTCCTGGAGTTAGGGAGGAGGGTTCAAACTACATTAGGACACAGATCCATAGCTCCAGGGTGATAGAGAGCCCACTTGGATGGCCTCTCTGCACTCCTGGAGTTAGGGAGGAGGGTTCAAACTACATTAGGACACACAACCATAGCTCCAGGGTGATAGAGGACCCACTTTGATGGGCTCTCTGACCTCCTGGAGTTAGGGAGAAGGGTTTAAGCTACATTAGGACACAGATCCATATCTCCAGGGTGATAAAGAGCCCACTTGGATGGCCTCTCTGCACTCCTGGAGTTAGGGAGGAGGGTTCAAACTACATTAGGACACAGATCCATAGCTCCAGGGTGATAAAGAGCCCACTTGGATGGCCTCTCTGCACTCCTGGAGTTAGGGAGGAGGGTTCAAACTACATTAGGACACAGATCCATAGCTCCAGGGTGATAAAGAGCCCACTTGGATGGCCTCTCTGCACTCCTGGAGTTAGGGAGGAGGGTTCAAACTACATTAGGACACACAACCATAGGCCCAGGGTGATAGGGGACCCACTTGGATGGCCTCTCTGCACTCCTGGAGTTAGGGAGGGGGGTTTCAAACTACATTAGGACACAGATCCATAGCTCCAGGGTGATAAAGAGCCCACTTGGATGGCCTCTCTGCACTCTGGAGTTAGGGAGGAGGGTTCAAACTACATTAGGACACAGATCCATAGCTCCAGGGTGATAAAGAGCCCACTTGGATGGCCTCTCTGCACTCCTGGAGTTAGGGAGGAGGGTTCAAACTACATTAGGACACACAACCATAGGCCCAGGGTGATAGGGGACCCACTTGGATGGCCTCTCTGCACTCCTGGAGTTAGGGAGGAGGGTTCAAACTACATTAGGACACAGATCCATAGCTCCAGGGTGATCAAGAGCCCACTTGGATGGCCTCTCTGCACTCCTGGAGTTAGGGAGGAGGGTTCAAACTACATTAGGACACAGATCCATATCTCCAGTGTGAGAAAGAGCCCACTTGGATGGCCTCTCTGCACTCCTGGAGTTAGGGAGGAGGGTTCAAACTACATTAGGACACAGATCCATAGCTCCAGGGTGATCAAGGGCCCACTTGGATGGCCTCTCTGCACTCCTGGAGTTAGGGAGGAGGGTTCAAACTACATTAGGACACACAACCATAGCTCCAGAGTGATAGAGGACCCACTTTGATGGCCTCTCTGCACTCCTGGAGTTAGGGAGGAGGGTTCAAACTACATTAGGACACAGATCCATAGCTCCAGGGTGATCAAGAGCCCACTTGGATGGCCTCTCTGCACTCCTGGAGTTAGGGAGGAGGGTTCAAACTACATTAGGACACAGATCCATAGCTCCAGGGTGATAAAGAGCCCACTTGGATGGCCTCTCTGCACTCCTGGAGTTAGGGAGGAGGGTTCAAACTACATTAGGACACACAACCATAAGCCCAGGGTGATAGGGGACCCATTTGGATGGCCTCTCTGCACTCCTGGAGTTAGGGAGGAGGGTTCAAACTACATTAGGACACAGATCCATAGCTCCAGGGTGATCAAGAGCCCACTTGGATGGCCTCTCTGCACTCCTGGAGTTAGGGAGGAGGGTTCAAACTACATTAGGACACAGATCCATAGCTCCAGGGTGATAAAGAGCCCACTTGGATGGCCTCTCTGCACTCCTGGAGTTAGGGAGGAGGGTTCAAACTACATTAGGACACACAACCATAGGCCCAGGGTGATAGGGGACCCGCTTGGATGGCCTCTCTGCACTCCTGGAGTTAGGGAGGAGGGTTCAAACTACATTAGGACACAGATCCATAGCTCCAGGGTGATCAAGAGCCCACTTGGATGGCCTCTCTGCACTCCTGGAGTTAGGGAGGAGGGTTCAAACTACATTAGGACACAGATCCATAGCTCCAGGGTGATAAAGAGCCCACTTGGATGGCCTCTCTGCACTCCTGGAGTTAGGGAGGAGGGTTCAAACTACATTAGGACACAGATCCATAGCTCCAGGGTGATAAAGAGCCCACTTGGATGGCCTCTCTGCACTCCTGGAGTTAGGGAGGAGGGTTCAAACTACATTAGGACACAGATCCATAGCTCCAGGGTGATAGAGAGCCCACTTGGATGGCCTCTCTGCACTCCTGGAGTTAGGGAGGAGGGTTCAAACTACATTAGGACACACAACCATAGGCCCAGGGTGATAGGGGGCCCACTTGGATGGCCTCTCTGCACTCCTGGAGTTAGGGCGGAGGGTTCAAACTACATTAGGACACAGATCCATATCTCCAGGGTGATAAAGAGCCCACTTGGATGGCCTCTCTGCACTCCTGGAGTTAGGGAGGAGGGTTCAAACTACATTAGGACACAGATCCATAGCTCCAGGGTGATCAAGGGCCCACTTGGATGGCCTCTCTGCACTCCTGGAGTTAGGGAGGAGGGTTCAAACTACATTAGGACACACAACCATAGCTCCAGGGTGATAGAGGACCCACTTTGATGGGCTCTCTGACCTCCTGGAGTTAGGGAGAAGGGTTTAAGCTACATTAGGACACAGATCCATATCTCCAGGGTGATAAAGAGCCCACTTGGATGGCCTCTCTGCACTCCTGGAGTTAGGGAGGAGGGTTCAAACTACATTAGGACACAGATCCATAGCTCCAGGGTGATAAAGAGACCACTTGGATGGCCTCTCTGCACTCCTGGAGTTAGGGAGGAGGGTTCAAAGTACATTAGGACACACAACCATAGACCCAGGCTGATAGACGACCCACTTGGATGGCCTCTCTGACCTCCTGGAGATATGGGTTATGTTTCATAGTACATGAGGACGCAGATCCATATCTCCAGGTTGCCAGGGCACACTTTGAGTGGCTCTCTGTAGCCCTGAGGGGAGGGGAATGTATTATACCACATTTGTAAACAACCCCTGGCCACCTGTGTGCGTCAGGGCCTTTGTGCTGAAGGTTCCACGACCCCTGATGGTTGCCCCTATGTGTTACCCTCCAGATGCAGATACCTCCATCAGCACATGGTGATTCTAGACACTCCTTAGGCTGATGGTTGGCCTAGCTGTGTTACAGTGGTCTGTAGTACATCAATGCCAGCAGCTGTCATGAGGCCATGGGGTCATCATGCCCTCTGTGGGCACATGGATCTGAAAATGGCTACATGGGCAAACACTCAGATGTGGTACACAATGCATCTGGCATGTGGCTTCCCTACTACACGTAATTTATCTAGACTACTTACACACAACAGCATGGACAGCTGACATTAACCCTGTCTGTGTATATGGTTTTGTGACCTGTGGCCATTCACTTACCTCACGTGGGTGGTCTGCCTCACGGTTAAAGCGCTGGTCACCCTCTCCCAGGCCCTCAGCACCTTCCCCATGTTTATCCTCCTGGAGGGCCCTGGGAAAAGGATCTTTTGTTTCGGGCCAATAAGGGAGGCCAGGAGGCACAGCTCCCTGTAGCTGAAGGCGGGCTTCCTGCTCCTTGACGCCATTTTGTTTGTGGGCGTGTAGACGCGCAAACGCTAACGACGCCACTTCCGCATTTGCGCGTATCGGAGCAAGCACGTGCGCGCCGCATGGCTGCGGCCCTCATAACTGCTTGCCCATGCGTTCCGCATTGCTGCGCTCCTGAAAAGTGCAAATATTAGCGGCATGCATCATTCATACACATTTTTTACATTTATTAATACAAATAGGTTTCATGTTGTTTGCATGCTCACATAGCTACAAGGTATCTCTCATCTCCCTATAACATAATTTAATGATTCTGAATATTACTTGTTCACACAATGTGGTCTTGAACCTCTGGACACATATGCACTGATTCCGAGGCCATTGTCAGATGAGGTGTGCTATGTGTGTCACATAGCAGATAGTGCTCTGACACTGATAGCAATGGGTGCAAACAAACCATCAGCGTCAGGGGTCAAGCAACCTGGTGATATGGCATGATGTGTGTTAGTTGGCTCTGTTCTGTGTTGACTCACCATGTACAGACATCAATGATTTGGTGGTTGCCATAGGTGTTTTGCGGGGGTTCATATGTGTGCATTACACAGGAAAAATAGGTTGCGTGTTAGACATTAGGGGGCAATGTGGACAGCATGTCACCACAATCCACATTACAATTTGGTAGATCTGCTGGCATACAGTCCTGGGGGCTGAGATATAGCGCAATGGTGGATACATTGGCTGCTTAACGAGGCATCATGGCTTACATCTTCCTTTTGCGCTCTGGAGTGCCTGTCTCAGGCAGCTCACATTATCATACGTTGTAACACCATTGGCCATGGTGCTTTCCATCTACATCTATGCTGTGCACAGCATATATTTTCATACTTTGCAACATTATTACTTGCCCCAGAGCCCTTTCTACATTACAGAGGTGCTGCTGGTGGCAAGACACTCACACTGCTGCAGACATCATATGTCATACACCATTCTCACTGATGGAGCACCACAACCCTGGTAACAACAACACACTGTCTGCATGATTGCCTCTTTGGCCAGCCAGGCATCTGTTCTTATCAATCTAGCTGTGGCCCACACCTAACCTTGATGCATGGGGAGCCAGAGGTTGCATACGTCCATATACAGTGAGGTTATTGGTGGGTGCAGCCAATGACATGTCCATGACTGTGGACTACTGGTGGTTGTTGTGAGATCCTCACAGTGCTGTCAGCAGCAGGTACCCCACAGACCACCTTATAGGGTGTACCTGGGTTAATGCACTGTGATGGTGTTTAAGTTGCCAGTACTTGAGGACATTACCCACGTTCCACACCTGACAGCCCCCATGGACCTTGTAAAAACAAATTTACCTAATGTGACACTGCCTTGTTCAATGTATGTTGATTTTCAGAACGTTTCCCCACACTACTGCTGACTGGTGGAGTCTATGGGCCAAAGTCAGGATATATAAAATACTTTCCTTGTAGAACCACATTTAGAATTTGAACTAACAACCTTTTGCTCCTGAGGCATTGCAGTCACCACTGGACTACAGCTCTGGGGCTGTGATGAGACTATCTGGCTGTCTGCAATATGACCTAGGCAGACTTTGTGCTGCAGTTAACAGGGTAACGTCAGTCCACTCACCCCCATGATGCACTGCACATGCAAAGCAGCAGTCTACTAATGGTCCAACGATAGGGTGTGCAACCACACAGCACCTGGACATAGTTTTGTGCACAGACCTTCTGTGTTGCAGGTACAGAGTGGGTACAGAACCTCACAGTGTGTGGCTTTTAATCACCCTGAGTGTGAGGTGAGACACACAGCACCTGTCCTGGCTGAGAGGGCCAAGAACATCAGATCAGCTTGTCAGACGATGTCTGATAGGTTGACGCATACAGTCCTCCTTCAGGCATCTGTATCTCCCTGACCCATTTGGGCCTTGTGGGCTACAATGCTCACCCAAGGGTGCATCTCCTTTGTGAGGGCCCTGCTCTTCATAATATATGTGAAGGGGTAAGGGAGATTTCTGGCCACATTGGCTATATGTGTCTGACCACCTGCACTTTCCTGTCAAACACACTTTGCACAATATTACAATATGCACATTCTGTAGCCCAACTACGGTGCTAGCAGTTGCCAGCAACCTCATTCCGCCTGTCGTACCCGGAACCTACAGGTCACTCTCTGCAATGTTGAACATATCCATATGTCTAGATCAGGCAGACAAACAGCTGAGCCAGAGCCACCCAGCTCAACCAACACCATCTGACATTTTGCAGCAGAGGCCACAGTGTGTGGCCAGCTACTGACCCTGCAAGGTGTTCCAGCTAAACACATGGTAACTGCTTTCAGGCCGCTTGACGGTCCATACTGCATGCTACCAGGGACACTCTGTGCACCCATTACTGGGATGTTTGCACAACCACCATGTAGTTGACGCAGTGATTGGGCCCCCTATATATACACACGACCCATAAAAATCACAGAGGAGAACTACTGTATGGCAATATGTTGTAACCTAGCCATGGCGTGGTCACTGATCATTCGTGGTGAGGGTTGCCTCCTCACCGTACATGCTATGGGCACCATGTTTGTGGAGGTGATAGCAAGGCACAACATGGTCCTAGGCATGCACATTTGCCCTGTGTAGCTGCATCCTGCTCCTGCCACCCTGTGTGTTCTATACCCAGAGTACTTTGCTCCTCATTATGCACATTTGCAGACCAATACTGGCAACGGTGCTATCATTGTGGGCTGTGGGAGGTGTTGGCAGCCAGCACACACTGGATCAACAGACACACACTCCCTACACCTAGGACAGCAGTGAGACGATGTACGGTTATTTAGGAGCAGAGACCAACGCAACAGTAATGGGCACACTGGGGGTATGGCAACGTTGGGGTACATTTGTTGTGATATGTTCCAGGCTGACAATCTCTGGAGGGCACCTGACCTGACACACATTGTACATACATCTGAGACGTTGGTATGTTACAGCTCGATGATCTGCTTGTGCTTCGCATAGACATTTCTAACAGTCACTGCTCATACCAGGCTTCTGATATGCGTGTGAGGTATCGCCATGTGTAGTGTGTGATTGGTAATGTCTGCACATACTAGTTATTGGAGGGGCACACAGGGCCCGACATCCTGCCACTGCATTGGTCATCAGATATTGGGGCCTGCAGGTGCAGCTGTTTCTGGCCCTGTTGCCCACTGCTGTAGGCCATATTTTCAGAAAAACCAGGCAATATGGCACACACACTGGTCAGGTTTTCATGATGTCCGTGATGAATATGCCTCTCAGACAGATGCATACCATGGTGGTGTTCAATTAACTTGCAGCACACGCATCTTTATTGGATACATCAGCGAACATGGGTGTTCTTTGTGCCTGCATGGCTGCATTTGGGGGACTGTACTGTGGGCGAGGCATATGTTTATGTGGTGTGTGCTGTTTATTGTAAAATAAGTAGTCTTTTCCAACGCTTATGTCATCAGCAGGGGAATTGCAGTCTTTAATAGCAGGTTTTGTGCATGTGAAAGAAAATGGGGAGTGGGATGGCAGGTGCCCCAGCTGAGATTTGAACCTAGGGCCTTCTGCTCTTGGGGCACTTGCTATGTGTACTGCACCACCGTCTTAGCACAGCAACAGCTCATTCCCGGGGGGAGTCCATGGCTGTTTGTCACACAGTGCCTGTCTGGTGGATTGGACTGCAGCCACATGAGGGTAGCTAGGCCAGCATCTGCTGTGGTGCAGCAGCCACTGCCCCCTCTGCCAGCAGTAGGCGTACACCACCATGATAAAGAGGCGTTATATTGGGGACAGCATCACAGCTAACTGACATGTGGCCCTCCGGTACTGCATTGTGTGTACTCTGCTGTAGGTGTTGGACATTTCTGAGGGCTATGAGCTACTTATGGTAAAATAACAATCCTCAGAAAAAACTTTTCTTCTCTGCAGGTGTGGGTTTTATTCCCAATAACGGTTTACTGGTGGATAAAATATGTGCACTGTGTTGCCGATGGCCCCAGCTGGGAGTTGAACTTGTTATCTTTGTCTCCACAACACACTGGCTGTGTCCCCTGCACCACCATGCGGACACTGAGTCAATGTAGACCCTGCAAATAGCATGTCTGTTTGTCCTAGCGGCCCTTTCTGTTATGGGCCAGTGCACCCACGTGTCAGGGTCTCTGGCTCCATCTTCTCTGGCCACCTGCCACTGACCCCACTGATACCAGTACACCTCGGCTAACATGCTGCAGGCCCTGTTAGTGCTGGTGCCACTCAGTTGTTGAACATCCACTGTGCATGTATGCAACTACCTATGCTGTGCATTATGGGTTTGGGGTGACTACCTAGTCCTCCACATATTCCCACAGATCACACATGCTGTTGTGCAACATGTGCATGCCCTAGGGGAAAATATCCATTGGTGTGGGGACACATGCTCTCTCCTTCAGCAATGTTGACTCATGCACATGTTATGCTGCATGAGCCAGAAACCCTTCCAACATGCCTATCTTTTAGCCCTGCCTTTCTTGTGAGTGTATGTTGATGTTTCACATTGCTGTGACCATTACCAAGGTTGGTCGTCTTGTGTGGTACAATCAAGTGGTTTAACAGCCCTGTGCGACACAACAGTCCTGGGAACAGTACAGGCATGGGTATGTTACACATAGCTGGTGGGGGTCAACCACCCAGGATGTACACACTGTCAGACAACAGACCTGCTGCACACATGACCCACATCTGCATGATTGTCATGTGGTGCTCAATGGGCAAAATGTGCTGAACATATACATCCATATTTCACTGTGTTCAATGAAGACATTAGATAGCTGTGTACCATGTCCCCAGGTGTGGGGTGGCATTGGTGACATCTGCAACTGCTACTATTGGCGGTTACAGGCAGGGCCCAATGTCCTGCCTTTCCAGGATGCATTGTCCAATGCAGCCTGTGGGCGTGGGTGTGTCAGGGCCTGTTGGCTGGTGCTTTTCATCAGGCATTCCCACATCATCTCATGGTGTGGCTAACACTGTTGTAGTTTTATGCTGTCCCTCCTGGATATGCATGTGCTACATCTGCATGACATGAAGGTGGTACATAGATATGCAGCACAGTCATTTGTATTAGAGGCAGCATGGAACCTGACTGTTGTGTGGTCGTCCAAAACTGTATTTGGGATACTCTGCTCTAGGTGATCGCCCTGTTCATGGTGTGTGTGGTTGGGATGGTAAATGTTGGGGGTTTTACTGAGGCCACTGTCCTCTGCCTTAAAGGTTTTGCTTACTACCATGGTTTATTTGTGAGTAAAATATGTGCTCATGATTGGCAATATCCCCAGCCGAACTTTGAACCTGTGACCTTCTGTTGTTTCATACACTTTCTGTGTACACTGCACCACTGTGTATCTACAGCTTGGCAGAGTTCCCTGGGATGTCCATGACTGTACATCCAACAGGGGCTGTCTGTCACTAGTGGACGGTGACAGCCTGCACCTCGCTAGTCAAATGTATGCTGTGGCTGGCAGCCACTTCCCTCTCCACCATCTGTACAGTCCCACCAACATGCTAGCATGTCCTTATCTTAGCATAAGCATATGTCCTAATTGAGTGGAGCCACTCCAGGACTGCATTTGGGCAACTCGGATGTGGCTGATGCCCATTGTTCTGATGTGTGTGCGGTGTGGAGTATAAGAAGGATGTTTGCAACATGCTAATGTTCTCTGCAAAACAAGGGGTGTCTTTCATATCTCTGATTAGTGGTGGAGAACATATTGCCATGAGCCCCAGATGGGATTTGAACCTGTGACCCTATGGTCTTACAGGTACTGGCTCTGTCCACTGCACTACACTGTTGCCACAGAGATGGTGCAGTACCTGGGGATAATAAAACTGGCAGGATGGGGTCACACACCCTGCTCTGCACATTTTTACTATGAGCTCCTTCACCCTGTCCGGTGACAAACGTGCAAATCATACCCAGACATGACCACGGAAAGGGGCGATAAGATATAACCAACATGTCCTACAGAGATTTTCATGAACAAACATGGGGGACACTCCCAGGACAGCTACAAAAGAGGGGTTGTTTTTTTTTTGGTTGAGTCTCCCCTCCATACACCTTTCCATGGTTCATTCATTTTTTTGTAAACTTTCCTGGGTGTGTTTCTTATTTGTGCCCATTGCTAGCACTGTTCCCCCGCAGAATTTTAATTTTTTAAATGTTGTTTGTGGTCATTTTTGCTTTTTATTTGCACTTTTGTTCTGTGCACATGTATCACACTGCTGACGTTTTGCAGGTTTCCCCGGTTTTGCTGTACATTGATGACGGAAATGGTTTCTCTTCCCTTTAAATGCTTTCTACCGCGAGTGTTTCACTCGCGGTAGTTTTTACATGGAAATTCTGGCCCGGTACTGTGCGGGGAGTCTCTCCCCTCCCACTCTCCACCCATTGACCCCGTCCCTCCGCCTCTCCGTGGCCTTCTTCCGCCCTTCTTTAGCCGTTCCACGCCTCTATCGTACATTTGCGGGCCCGCACTTGTACGGGGCCCGTTAGTGTGCCGCGTACCTGTGCGGGGGTGACACGCACGTGTGCGGGGCGTTTAAACGCGTTTATGTGCGTTTCAATGCTGCGTTGCCGTGCGCTATTTTGCGGCGCGCAAATTAGCGGTTTTTAGTAAACATGCCCCTAAGTGATATGAACCTTGAACTACAAGGTAAAAACAAATGCATTGGCGAGATGATGAGTACAGTTTCATCCTACAAGAGCAAATTTGAGCTAATGATGACTGACCTTGCAAACAACACTTTTGATCATTTTCCTAATACGCAGGACCATCTCAGCAGAATAGCATCTATTTTAGGAGTCCTGGCTGCAATGGCTACTTGTGTCAACTTGCCAATGAGAGTAGCTGCATAACGATCTTGCAGGCCATCTTATTGCTAGCTGCAGTGTATGCAAAGCACAATGCATGTGTTGTATTGGAAATGGCTTAAACGCTTCTTCTACAATATCATTTAAAATTTCAGTGCTCTCCTGTTTGGGGCAATATATTGAGCTTTCCACTCCCAACAAGAATCTACCAGGTGTTAAATCCTTGGTGTCAGTAAAAGGATGAGAAAGTAGACTTTCTAATTGTGCATTTTATTTATGAAGAAAGGCTAAAAAGGTTAGGGCTCTTTAACCTGGAAAAGAGACTGCTGAGGGGAGATATGATAGAAGTCTATAAATGAATGAACGGAGTGGAATGGGTAAACGTAGATCGATTGTTTACCTTATCAGAATATAGAAAGACTAGGGGACATGCAATAAAGCTACAGGGTAAACTATTTAAGACTAATAAAAGAAAATATTTTTTCAGTCAATGTGTAATCAAACTCTGGAATTTGTTACCGGAGGATGTAGTAAAGGCTGTTAGTGTAGCTGGGTTTAAAAAAGGTTTGGACAAGTTCCTGGAGGAAAGGTCCATAAACCATTATTAAGAAGTGACCGAAGATATCAATGCTTGACCCAGTACAAGCATTGTGGAACTTGTGTCTCTTGGGGAAACTACTAGGTACATATGACCTAGATTGGCCACTGTTGGAAACAGAATACTGGGCTTGATGGACCTTGGTCTGACCCAGTATGGCATATCTTATGTTCTTATGTTATCTGGGACAATATCCAAATTTTGTTTTTCAGAACGAGAAGTATGTGACTGAAATCTGTTCTGTTATCCAGGAATTTGAAAATAGATTCTGTGATGTCCAAAAAATTGTGGAGTACTTGTCATACCCATTCAAAGTAGATGTGGATATTAAAGAAACTACAGCTGCTATCAGTAAAAATTACTCATTGAACAAGCCATCTCTTGAAAATGAAATATTAGCCCTTAAAAATGACATTTTTCTCAAGACCCGTGCTGAGCAAGAATCGTTTTGGCAGCTAGTGCCTAGAGACAAAATTCCCAGCTTGAGAAGATGTAGTGAAGCTGCACACTCCTGTTTCAGTTCAACTTATTTGTGTGAATCTGCGTTTTCCCATCTGAAAATGACAAAGAGTACACAACGTTCCAACATGACAGATGAACATCTCCAGGATTCACTGAGACTGGCTCTCACGCAGTATTCACCCAACTTCAAAAAGCTGGTGGATGAAATGCAGTTTCAGAAGTCTCACTAATGAGCAAGTGCGAAATATTAAAGAATGTGCAAGATCAGCCTGGATCAATATTCAACCTAAATTTAACACAAATTACTCAATAAAAGTTAAAGAAAGTTATTAAGACAGTTAAAGAAAGTTATTACTCAATAAAACTTTAAGAAAAAATGTACTTTCCATTTCCCCTTGCAGTTCTTACTGGATCTTTGTCTCTCTGTTTTGTTTTTGCTTAATTTGCTTAACAGCTGATCACATCCAAATAAATGACAGAAGGTTCATTAAAAATGGTGTGTGGGGGGAATCCTACAACTTTATTGGGTTAAAATTTAATTTGAAACTAATTTTAAACTTATTATTCGTAGTGGTAGATCACCGGCACTTTTGGCCAGAAAAAGTAGATCATGACCTGTTCGAAGTTGGACATGCCTGCACTATATGAATCAGCTCATATTTATCTACTTGTAATAGAGTAGTAAGACAAGTCGTTCTTTGGCTAAATCCATGTTGGCTTTTTCCCATTAAACTGTGACTATCTACATGTTCAGTAATTTTATTCTTCATGATGGTTTCTACCATTTTGCCTGGTATTGATGTCAGGCTTACCAGTTTGTAGTTTCCTGGATCATTCCTGGAACCGTTCTTTAAAAACTGGCATTGCATTGGCCATTCTCTAATATTCTGGTACTACAGATGATTTTAATGATAGTTCACAGATTACTATTAGTGGGTCTGCAATCTCATATTTCAGTTCCTTCAACCATCCGATCCAGGTAATTTGCTACTTTTCAGTTTATCTTTATAAGCCTTTGGTGAGACCTAATTTAAAACATTATGTGCAATTCTGGAGACCACACCTTCAAAAGGATATAAACAGAATGGAGTTGGTGGGTATCAAAATGGTCAGTGGGCTTCACCTTAAGGCATATGGGGAAAGACTTCAAGATCTCAAAATGTATACTTTGGAAGAAAGGTGGGAGAGGGGAGATATGAGGATGTTTAAATACCTCCATTGCATAAATGCACAGGAGGAGAGTCTCTTTTAACTGAAGGAAAGCTCTGCAGTGAGGGGGCATAGGATGAAGGTAAAAGGGGATAGACTCAGGAGTAATTTGTGGACATTTATTTATTTATTTAGCAGCTTTTTTATATAGCTTTATTTTGCAGCCAAAAAGGTGTATATAGAACTCAAATTATACATTTTTGCATGGCACTTAGTGAACTGTTAACTATTAACAACAGTTATAAATGTTTACATAAAACTTAAGAGCAATAAATTCTAGAAGGGACAAGGTATAGGGGGTGATAACCTTAGAAGAAATTATGAGGATATCTACAGTTCTTAATAGGAATGGGCTCATTTTATAAAGTGCAAAAGAGTTGAGGTGGGAATTTGTACATCAGCTAGGTTGTATTGAGGGGGGAATTTTGGGGTATCGGTTTAAAGGTGGTTACTAGGTGTTGGATCAAAAGTGCTCTGGGAAGAGGTGTGTTTTTAGTCTTTTCTGAAGTTCTGCAATGGAATTTGCTGCATATATTTCAATAGGGAGTGAGGTCCAAATGGTGGGGGCATACAGGGAGAAGGCCTGTTTAGAGGTGGATTGATTGCATTTGGTCTGGAGGGTGGGGATCATTAGTAGTTCTTGAGAAACTTTTTGTCTTTGTCTGCTGTTGGGGGAGGGGGCTTCTGGACAAGGGATTGCAGGTTTTGTGCTGATAAGTTATGTAATATATTAAATGTGGTTGTTATGACCTTGTGTTTGATTCTCATGTACAGTGGAAGCCAGTGCAGGTAGTGTAAGATGGGGGTGACGTGATTTATTAGTGGTGCTCTTGATATGATTATTGCAGTAGTGTTTTGCATGATTTGTAAGGGGTGTAAAGTAGTTTTTGGAAGGCCCTGATATATAATGTTACTGTAGTCCAGGATTGGCATGATGAGTGCCTGACATATCTCGGAAGTGGGTGTGTTCAAGGAGTGATATTTGGAATATTTCTTTACCAAAAGAGTGGTGTCCCAGTGGAGCTAGTCTCCCAGTGGAGCTAGTAGAGACAAAAATGGTATCTGAATTCAAGAAAGCATGGGGCAAACACAAAGGATCTCTAAAGGAAAAAGGACTGTAGAACTTAGTGGTTTGTGTGGAAAGGCAGACTGGATAGGCCGTATGATCTTTATCTGCTGTCATGTTTCTATGTTTCTGCCATAATCTCTTCATTATCTATAATTTTCTTAGGATTGTGATCCCAGTGCTCTTCTGGGACAAAGATGTTGTAGTGTTCACAGAGTTTCCAATGGATGAGACATGTCACTTTATTGTGCCTTTCTGTATAGAAATTTTCTGCCATGAGAATTTCATAATGAGATGAGTGATCATTTCCAGTTCTTTCTTACAGGATCTACAAATATCAGTTTTCCCTTTTTTTTCTTTGTACACTGTAAATCATCTCATCTGTAGTCCACTGACCTGGGCTGCAACCATCAGTTTCTTATCCTTTGGTTTCAGTTCACCTCTCCTTAACAATTTATGTGTCTGGTTTTGATCCTGAAGTAACACTTTGCATTTCTCACTGTACTTATGCATGTGCTACTTGTTCCTCATTTGTTGATCTAATTCTTTGAAGAGCTTTTTTCTCTTGTTTTGAAATGTTGTTGCTTCTTTCCCTATGTGTACTGGTATATTCTCACCCAGTCCTTCTATTCATCAGAATGCTTGTTCAAGTTTGATAATGGAGGTGGATTATGAATGTTTGCTTTCATATTTCAACACTTTTTGCATATTTGGATCTGTTGATAATGTCAAGTAGGCTTGGAGGCCAATAATAGTAGCTCTGTATGTATCATCTATTTACATGAGGTCCATTCCTCCTTTAGCTTGAGAAATATACACATATTGTTATGGATTATCTGATGGTCATGGAGTTTTCTTGTTTGTATGTCCAGGACCTTGAGATCTTTAAGAGGCCAGTCTACAATTCCAAACTTATATGAGAGTACAGAAATTTCCAGATGATTATTGGCCTGTATCTTATTTTGTGATATTAAAGCAGTTTAGAATATTTGTCATGTCCTAGAGTCATCTTGATGTCATATGAGAAGCTTTTCCTTACCTGGAGTTGTTCCACTAATTGTTGGCCACTGGAATTGTAGTTTCAAGTCATTTACAAAAACAGTAAGCACAATGCTACTTCTAGGCTATTGTCCTTAAGATTAAGACTAAATCCATATTCCAAAGAACCGATGAGAGTATTCAGTGGATTAAGCGTCATACAAAACAGAAGTGGCAATAGGAAATCTCCTTAAATATTCCTTGCTGGATCTTGATGTTTGGAATGACGAAGTGACCATCTACATACTTAAAATGGAGTGGTTTTTATAACGTTCTCATGGAGCCTGATTCCATAATGTGCACGTCCGGCTTATGGACACGACGGGCCCAATTTTTGAAGGCATTTACACAATTAACAGCCCATGTTAACCATATAAATGCCTTGATCGGAGATTTTCAAAGATACCTACATGGCTAGTGCCATTGAAAATCCCCAAATAAGTCCCCTACGTGCCCCGATGCTAACCAATTAGTATTGTGGCATGTTGGAGGCATTTCAGGGCAGAGTGGAGGCATGGAATGATGCTAACCAGACAACAGCGAGTTTGGATGCTGCCCAGTTAGCGCTCTGCGATATAAAGATAGGTGAGGAAAACCCTCACCTATGTTTGAGGTGCCGGGGCTAACTGGGCAGCATCCAAAATCGCTGCTGCCCGGTTAGGCTCAGTGGCTTTCTGGCTGTGTAGCAAACCCTGGATGTTCACTTCCATCACTATGGGAAGTGAAAATCCAGGGTTAAGAGGTTGCAGGCAGGGCTATGCGGCTACGGCGCTTAGCCATGCCCAACTGAAAATCGGGCCCATCTAAATTAAAAATGGGCCCCCTTTGAACCTAATTCTGCATCCAAGATCTGGACATGCCCACAGGTCTGGAATCGAGGAGATAGACATGATCAGCACGGCAATGGCAAGTGCTATTCAGTTGGCCCGTGTACACTTCCGGGGTGCGACCCACGCATGGGTACAGGCACGGCCCAGGCAATCTAATGGAAGAACATGTCCCCGTTAATATTATCAGATGCAGGTAAATGTTGTGGACATCCCCGTGTCCACTGTTTTCTGAAAAGTTACACATTTTGGATCTTGCCCATCCTCGCAATCTACCCATGGACGCCATGCCCCTCGGAAAAATGTGTATCTCCTAAGCTGCTCATCAGACGGTAGTTTGCTGATGCACACTAGAAATAAATACCAATGAGAAATGTCAGCTGCTGCAACCTAGGCCATATACCAGTCCTCCTCATGCCCTGAAAAGTGCTAGATAATCCCAGTGCACGCCAATATGGTATACGAGAATGTAAATATGAACATGTATGTCAGGACATACCTTGTATCTAATGGCATGTGGCATTAGGAACTGGCCCCTGCCCTGATCATTTGTACAAACATGCTTTAAACTGCTAGGGGTGGACCCTTCCCAAGTGCACAGAACTGGAAACTAACCTTGCAGTTCCCCAAAGGATGCATAATATTGCTGAGCAACAAATGTATGACCTTCTCATGCCTATGACCAATAAGTACACTCATTCTACTGCTCCGCACTACCATTCCCCTCTTATCTCTCCCTACACACCCCTCCCTGGGAACTCCGTTCTTTTGCTAGATTGTTTTTATCTGTGCCCTTCTCTTCTACTGCCAAAGCCAGACGTCAGTCCTTTCACCTTGGTGCTCCTTATGCCTGAAACAAACTGCCTGAGTCTGTATATCAGGCTTCGTCTCTGGCCCCTCTCAAATCCAGGCTGAGTGCTCACCTCTTTGGTCCTGCTGTTGGATCTGATCCGCCTAAGCTTCCTTGTCTTTCCTGACTATTTCCCCTGAATGTATCCTCTCCCCAGCTGCTGTGTTGTCTGTCTTGACTAGATTGTTAGTTCCGCTGAGCAGGGACCATCTGGTATGTGTCCTGATGGAGCGCTTTGCAGTGTGCAGCAGCAGATAGTGGGGGGGTGCAGCTTAGCATATCCAGGTCTAATGTCTGTCTGCTATTGCGTTATGGATGTGTACAGAGCTGCATTGACTGCCCTGTAGGGTGTCTGTTCCCCAGCACGACTGAGGTTGATGGTCCCCTCTACTGCCACCATTGTAGGGAGGTAGAAGGTGGATCTGTTGGTGGGAGACCCTGTTTACCACTCTCAGCCCTGGAGGAGGAGGGTGTTGGTACATAATCCTCCTAGGGATCCATAGGGACTACACCTGACTGAGACATACAGATAGATCCAAGGTGTGTCTGCAGAAACTACCTATCTCACACATTAGCACTGCTGGGGACCTGCAGCATGGCCTATCTCTGCTGTGGACCTGGTGCTGGGCGCCCCACCTCACCCTCAGTATGAGTGCAGTACCTGCACAATGTGACGGTGTGTAGCTATTCTGTGCCAGTACCACACACGGTCAGTTCCCCCTACCAGGCCGAGGTGCTGTGGGGGTGCATACCCCATCTTGTGATCATCTGTAGACTGCTGATTTGCATGTGCAGTGCATCATGGGAATGGGTGGGTTAACCCTATCCTGGTGACCACAGCAGACTGTGTGGTGACTTGCAGTCCTTCTGCAGCCAGCCAGGGGCTTGCTGGCAGCTGTAGAGCTATAGCCCACTGGTTACTTCACTATCAGCAGAGCCAGAGGTCATGGGTTCAAACCCACAGTGGGGTTATTTGATAGGGCTGTCCAAAGCATTATCTGTTTTTAAAGTACATTAGTACTGCCAGCAATAACACCCTCAGCGTACTGTACCCGTAGGGTGCCTCAGAGGGCGCCCTATAGGGCACCTTATGGTTACCGTCCATATAAGGTGCACTATACAGTATGCTATGGAGCGACTGATAGGGTGCCAGTCCGTATAAGGTGCCTTATAAGGTGTCCTATGGAGCGCCTTATAGGGTGCCCTATAGGAGACATTATAGGGTGCCGTGGCGGACAGTGCACTTTATAATGTGCCCTATGGAGTGCCTTATAGGGTGCCTTATGCGGCACCTTAGGTTACGGCACGTGAGGGAGTGTTTGCTGGCAGCAATAATTAAAATGCCTCAGGAAACAATACTTATATGTCAAAGCTGATGCCTCAGCCAGCCTCACGTATTGGGCACACTGGGGACTAAACTCATGACCCCTGTATCATCAATCAGTGCTTTAACCATTGTGTTACACTGCTGTTGCTCCTTGCATTTCAGCGCACCTACTTAAGATTTTCATGCACTTAAATGCACAGTGCTGCCATCAAAAACAGTGCTATGACCTTGCTGTGCCTCATAGGGCACCCTATATGGCGCCCTATAGGCCACCCTTTCAGCAACATTGTAGGGTGCCGTGGCAGACAGTGCACTTTAAAATGTGCCCTCTGGGGTACCTTATGGGGTGCCTTATGCAGCACCTTATGTTACATTGCTTTGAGAGTGCGTTTGCTAGCAGCAGTAATTAAAATACAATTAAAAAGCCTCATAATGCAATATTACACATAAATGGTAGTGCCTCAGCCAGCCTTATTCATTGGGCACAGTGGGGGATTGAACCCATGATCCCTGCATCATCTGTCAGTGTCTTAACCATTGTACTGCAGCCCTGTTTCTCTGTTTGCACATCAGCGCGCCTGCTTATGCTTCCCGCGCGCGTTACTCATGCGCTAATGTGCGCGGCGCACAAGAGCGCACACGCTAATCCCTTTTTGCTATTTTTGACCGGACCGCCCACTCCTTTTATGGCATCCTGCACACTAACGCTGCGCGCACCTAACGGGGGTTTAGTAAACATACACCTTAATGTGGTTGTTTTGTTTGGATTGAGTCAAAATAGAAGGGTTACACATACGTTTTTATCATTTTTATAATTATTTATTTATATTTTATTTCAATGGTCAATGTCCTTATTTATACAAAAGGTTTATATGAAGGTATTTGTTTTTACATAATATTTTTATAAACAATTATTTATTATTCTGATCTCCCTGTTCATATTGTATCCTCCTCATCTCTTCTTCTTTTATACACTATAGGTCTGGTATACATTTCTTTTATAAAGAATAAGTTTGCCATACGTTTGTTCTATTTTTATTTTTTATTTATTATTATATATGTCATTATTATTAAATACATATTAATTATCCTTGTTTTAAATTTTAATGTGTCTTTTTAATTGATCTTTTACTATAATAATAATAATAATATTAATAATATTATTATTTTTATGATTACTATTATTCTTACCTATGTTAATAAATTACATGTTGGTGCTGGGTACATTTTGCATGTTTTGTGTTTGGATTTTATTAATTATTTATGTATTTATTCATTGTATGATCTTTTGACAGTGTTTAAACTTTTTTACTTTTTAACTTTTTATCTTTTTATTGATATGTTATAGTTTTATTGATATGTTTCGAATTTTATTTTATCTTTTGAGGTTTGCTCTCTCATATGATATCCCCCTGAAGAAGGCCCCTGGCCGAAATGCGTAGAGGTCATCAATAAAAGGGTTTTTTTCTAATCTGAATCACTTCCAGTCCTTGTATCTGTTTCTTGCTCCTGGCAGCGGGGAATTGACATTCTCTGAGCCAGGTGGAGTTTGATGTGGATGTGGTTAGACATGCAGCCCTTCAGAATCAGGGCCGGCCTGCATGTACAAGCCAGTAGACCTGATTCTGATCCCACAGGGGGCGTCTAGTCCCTGTGGGATCAGAATTGTGTCTACCGCTGTCCGTCCCAATTCTGAGGGGCAATAGAGGGGCTGGATGTCCAGTAGGGAATAGGCCCCCACTGCTCTTCTTAATATTTCTGTAAAGGTGTTTATTAATGTGTCTGTACCTTACAACATTCCCTCACCTCTGCTCTCTGTACCTTGAAACTGCATCTTGTGTTTTTCCAGACTGCAGTCACACCATTTCAAAACATACTTTCACAACAATATGGGTTGAATTGCAGAGAAGAGCAGAATTTTTTCTAAGTCCTGGCCTTATTCCACATTTCTGCAGGAATAACATGGATGTTTCTGGGAAACATTTAATACATAAACGGGCCTTTCCTGATTACACTTTATAAGTCTCCACGGCTGACCATGCCCCTGTTCTGTCTCTTCTGCTCATGTTCTGAGATCTCCATGCTAGCGCCATGGACATGCAAAACAGCAGTGTTTCAGAATAGAATTGGGGATGTTTTCAGCACATAAACATCCCTGTCGCACATACAAACCCCTTATTCATGTTCTGGAATGACCCCCATGGTGAACTTGATGTACTCAATCAATCTAGTGGAGGTTTTTTGTACCTTTAAAGACAATTTGTTATCCCAGAAAGCTGGATGCTATCAAATGCTTTCATATGGCCAATCCATGCAATACTGAGATTTTTTATTTTCTTAACACCAGCTAAGATGGCTTTATTCAACATCAACTGGTCTTTTGTTCCATATGCTCCCTTCATATTGCTCTTCTGCTCTATAACAAACCCAGAATAATTGCTGTTGTGCTTGAACTGACCACAGAATAAAAATAAATTAAAAGAGAAAGAAGACATGAGAGAATTAAGGACCCTAAACTGTAGCAAGAGAAGTTTACTAGTGCTCCATCATAGGTCTAAAAACCTCAAGAATGTTTCTATCATTTTTTTTCAAATATGGTTGTGTTGAACCCGTATGTGAATTATTCTCTTGTGTCATGTGAAAATAAAATCCAAGTCAGCACCAACTTTTTCTTGCAGTCACCAGTGAAAAAATGCTTAACTAAAATGTAGATCAAACGTCCAAGTGTACATTCCTCTTCAAACAGCACTTGTTAGGAACATGACCTATTGCTGGTCTTAACTGAAACTCTCTATGAGGAAACACCTTTTGAAGCAGAAAGCACAACATCAATCTCTGTTTCTCACTGGAATCAATAATGAAGTCAATTGCTGAATAAAACTATGATCCACAATGAAAGAATACTTGTGATTTTGGAGAGTTGTTGCTCCGATCACATTCAAGAGATGTCAGCAATCATTATGGATGATGTTTAGTACCATTTTTATTGATTGCTGATGCAGTGCCATATGCTTTCATGGTCTTGTTCTCCATCAATGGAGAAGATTTTTTTTCATCTCAATCACTTTTATTTATTTATTTAGCTAATTTTAGGTACCACAAATCTAAGGGTATGTTTACTAAATGGCAGTAAGGGAGCAGCCTTTTCCGTGTGTTAATGGCAGTGATAAGGGGTTACTGTGCACTCTGTTCTGGGCGTGTTAGAGGAGTTCCGGAGTTAAGGGGTGCTATTAGACACTTAGCAGGCAGTAATAGCATATGCTGCTTTAAGGGGTGGTAGTGGACACTTACCGTGTGGTAACAGGACATTAAGGGGGGGTAGTGGACACTTACCGTGTGGTAACGGGACATGCTGCAGGAAGGTGTCTGGCATGAACCTTAATGCAGGAAAGCCACTGAAACACGGAAAAGGGGCAGGGAAGCCATTGGAGAAAGTATGGATGCAAGCACAATTGGTAGCTGATGGAGTTGACTCACCTGATGCCTGGCAATGTGTCCTGTGCTGTTGACTAGGCGATATAGGCCTAGTGATGATGATCAGTGTGGGCATTGGCTGTGTCATGGGTGGGTGGGGGTGGTGTCAGCGGAGTCAGCGGAGTCAGCGGAGGGGATGCAGCAGGGGTGGGGGGGCGCTGTGACAGGCATGCAGTCCTAGATGTTCCTGAAAGCATACACTGTGACGTAAGCTACATTATAGGGGTATGTTTACTAAACTGCGGTAATCGTACATAACGTGCGTCATGTAACGTTAACGATCGTTAGCGCATCATAACGTGCATTATGACACGCTTATGATCATTAACGTTACATAACGCGCGTTAATCGTAGTTAACGATCGTAAACTCCTGCGGTGCGGTAAAACATCGCAGAAGGTGGAGAGAGGGTGGAGAGAAGGGGTCAATGGGCGGAGAGTGGGCGGGGAGAGGCTACCTTCACACTAACGCGCTGATCTGAAGAGCTCAATTCCAACGCGAATGAAAACCTGCCGTTAAATGCACATTACAGGGGAGAGAAACCATTTCAGTGTCAGCAATGTACAGCCCAGGCAGGGAAACCTAAAAAAAGTGATAAGTGTGATACATGTGCACAGAACAAAAGGGCACATAAACACTGAAAATGACCCCAACAAACTGGGAAAAAACCATAACCAAGCTGGCCAATAGTGGTATCAATGAGAAACATCAACCCCTCCCCCCCCCCCGAGTAAGCTCCATAGAACAGATATAAATCGTGGAAGGATCTATAATCCGTCCCCATACAAGGTGAATGAGCCCACAGTGAAATAGCGCTCCTCAGGGTTTTCCCAACCATCGGACAGGGTTCCTATGGCGTGCACATGTCCTGCAACATCAGGGCGGGCATGTCGGAATGGCAACTGGACAGATGCCGGAGAAGGGGATACAGAGGGCCGCAGGCGGCACCTGCTGTGGTGCGATGTCTAGGTGGCCCATATGAATGCTGAAGCAGCAGAGCAGCCAGACAGCAACTGCTGAAGGCCCAACATGGGCATGACTGTGTTTCCCACAGTGTCACAGGGGATAGTACCCAGCAGCTACCCCCAAGGGCACGGAACAATGGCAGGCGGTGCTAGGGGGAAGCGTGGACACCTATGCAGGCACCCCTACCCCAGAACCCGCACCATAGGCAGCCGCCTACCTGCACACTGGATGGCCTGAGACTGCGCACCACCAGCAGAAGGGCATGTCAGCATGGTGGCTGAGGGATACTGGTGGTGGAGGGGGCAGAGGCAGCTGCCCAGAGCAGACCATGGCCTAGCCCTGTGTAGGTGGGTGCCGTGTACTGCAACAGACAGGCCCTGTCTGACGAACAGTCATGGTATCACCAAGGAATGTACAGACTCTGTGACAACAAGGTGGTGCAGTGCACAAAACCAGTGTATCCAGAAGCAAAGGGTCACAGGTGTGGTTCCTGCCAACCCAGTCCCCATATTTTACAAACTACTACAACGTGATAATACAGACAGCACCTTTATTGCAGATGACGTAAACATGCCCAAGACACCTACATTTTACCCTACAGAGCACAGACACCATAAACATGCACATTACCTAGAGCAGAGTCTTCCAGATGCAGTCCTGGAGGGCCAAACACCATTCCGGTTCCATGCTGCCTCTGATAAAGATACCTGTGCTGCATTTCTATGTGCCACCCCCATGGTATGCAGATGTATCTCATGCATATTCATGAGGGACAGCATGAAAACCCGAACAGTGTTTGGCACCGCAGGACTGGAGTTGAGTACTTCTGCCAAAAAGAAGCAGCCAACAGGGGCAGACACACCCACACCCACAGGTCCCATTATCCAAAGCTTCCTGGAGAGGCAGGACATTGGGCTCTGCATGCATCTCCCAATACTAGCACTTGCATACCTTAGTAATGCCACCCTAAACCAGAGAATATGGTACACATCTATCAAAAGGTTGCTATGAGTACTGGCAGATAGCAATTCCTAGGTTAAGTATACTTTTCTGAGTGAGCTGCATCATAGCAACCTTTCTGATGTCTGTGGAGTGTGCTACAGGTCTTGTGTCTGACAGTGTTTACCAACCTGGGGAGTGACTCCTACAGTATTGCGTACCATAGCCATGCCTGAACTGTGCCCAGGACTTGTGTGGTGGCCTGGGCTGCTCAACACCTCTATAGTTGCACAATGCTGGCATAGGTGTGGGGAGTGTGTGTCTGTCTATCCAGTGTGTGGTGGCTGCCAACACCCTCCACAGCCCACACTGCTAGCACTGTTGCCAGTATTGGCCTGCCAATGTGCATAATGAGAAGCAAGGTACCGTGGGAATAGCCTGGATAGGGTGGCCTGGCCTGGATGCATCTGCACACGGCATAGGGCAATGGCTCGGACATTGAAGTGCCTGGCCACCACCGGCACTGACAAGGTGGCCATAGCATGTCCTGCTGGGAGGTCACTCTCACCCTGACTTAGCAGTGACCATGGCATGGCTAGGTTCCCCCATAGCGCTCTCTTTCATGTGATATTTATGGGTTTCATTTTGGGGTACAATCACTGACTTATCTACTTGGTGTGTATGTTGACATCCCAGTTCTGGGTACATGCATCTTCTCCAGAACCATGCACTATGGACTAGCTGGTGGACTGTCTGCAGCTAGTATGGGTCTTGCTGGAACAACTTGCAGGGTGCAGCGGCTGGAGGCTTGCTGCTGGAGAATGTCAGATAATGGTGGGGGGCAGCTGAGCATTTCCAGGTCTGCTGTCTGTCTGCTCTTGTGTTATGGATGTGTAGTGCTCTGTCTGTTCCCCAGCAGTACTGGGGTTGCTGCTCCCCTCTACTGCTGCCATTGCAGGGAGGTAGACTGTGGATCCATTGGTGGGTGATCCTGTTTATGACCCTGCTCTGCACAATTTCACTGTGGGATCATTCACCTTGTATGGGGACGGAGCGTAGACCCTTCTAAAATTCATATTTCTTTTTTGGGGCTTTCTTGGGAGTGATTTTTGATGTTTTCCATGACTATCACTGTTGCCCAGCTGGATTATAATTTTTTAGAATTTTGTTGTGGTCATTTTCAATTTTTATTTGCTATTTTGTTCTGTGCACATGTATCACACTGCTCACGTTTTGTAGGTTTCCCTGGTTTTGCTGTACATTGCTGACAGAAATGGTTTCTCTTCCCTTTAAATCAGCTCTACCGCGAGGTTTTCACTCGCGGTATTTTTTTAATCGAATTTCAGCCCC
The DNA here is from genome assembly GCA_033557465.1 of Ichthyophis bannanicus. Lineage (NCBI taxonomy): Eukaryota > Metazoa > Chordata > Amphibia > Gymnophiona > Ichthyophiidae > Ichthyophis > Ichthyophis bannanicus. The sequence goes on along the minus strand of CM066032.1, from coordinate 626,465,073 downwards.
GCTCCTGTGCGGGGAGCCTCTCCCCTCCCACTCTCCACCCATTGACCCCGTCTCTCCGCCCCTGGGGAGCCTTCCTCCGCCCTCCGGGAGCCTTTCCACGCCTCTATCGCTCATTTGCGCGACGCGCACATGAGCGGGCCCGTTAATGCAGCGCGCACATGTGCGGGGCACAAAAATGCATCATTAGCGTGCGCTAAGGTATCTTAGCGCACGCTCAAGTGCGCCCCGCACAGTAGGGTGGTTTAGTAAACATACCCTCTAGTCCACTATATTGATAGCTATACAGATGTATTTAGGATAGCTTTTTTGCTGTCAATTTATGCTTCTAGCTAGCTGCATAATGTACTGACTATTACAGTTTTCCTTATAATTAGGTGAAATGCCCACTCTCTATCCTTGCTCTGCCTTGGCATTATCTGGTTAGTGTCAGAGCAATCTGTGATAATATTCCGTGACATTATATGGACAGTGCCACTGAAAGATGATTAATAAAGCACCTATCTGGATAGTAACTGCCACAATTCAGATAAATGGCTTTGAATATCGACTCATACATTTATAAATTGCCCATATTTCCTGAAAGCTCTATATGATGTAACATAAGCCATTATTGATAAACAAAAGAAACGTACACTTAAAAACAAAGGTAAAAACATGTTAACACAAAACTCTCAGTAGCAGAACATAAACCATCCCAGGAAGAGATCAGCTATCCAATAAGCTGCTTTCAAAAGAGAACCTAACCTTATTCAGTGCTGCCTCAGGGCACAGTTGAGAAAATACATTTTTGAGGTTTCCACGTACCTGGATGTACTGTAAGAATTACTAACAGACTTTTTTGAAGGGAGCATAAAGGCCTCCCTGGAGAATATCACTTCAACTTTACAATTTAATCAGCTGAGATAGATTAACAGCTTTTCTTATGCTGTGTGTCCATGATACTTTCAGGAGTTCTTAATAAAGGAAGGGCCTGGAGTCTAGGAAATAAGTCATAAATTTAGTCTCTCCAAACGTGCACCTAATAGTTCAGCAACCAAACCCCACCACTGGACAAGGGCAAGCTGTAAAGTTTACAATCAAAGACACACAAGAAAAAGACTGAACAAAAGAGAAGGTTCCAGATTCTCAAGTCTAACCTGTTTCCTTATTTATTTCTTAGCTTTTCAATCCGATATTTACTCAAGGTGATGTAAAAAACTATAGTTTCATGAACACATAAAACTCAGAAAGCACACATGTGCATAGCCAACACATCTCTGTGATAATGTACATCAACATTAAGGATTAAAAATACAAATCAACCTCTATGCCAGAACTATACATACATAGTAACATAGTAAATGATGGCAGATAAAGAACAATATGGTCCATCTAGTCTGTTCGGTAAGATGGCAAGATTAGGTGCACCTACCGCTCCATTTCTTTATTTTAGGTGTGAACCCACCGATCCGTGTAAGACATCCCTGTTTGTTGGGAAATTAGATACCTAAAGAGAAAGTAGAGGTAGAGCGGTGTTCATTTGAAGGAGAGGTTAATTTTTTTTCACTAAGATTATGGACACTGTAGTAAGGAAATACACTTATTAATGTTTAGAGAAGCTTAAAAATGTGTGCAGGACATTTTTATTTCCTCACAGATGGCAAGATGGTTTACTAGTAGAGCAAATATCATTGTACAAAGTGGGGGAGAAGGGAAGTAATTTTTATAAAGCCATTTTCAAATGTATGTGGTCACATACACACATAGGGGTATGTTTACTAAACCGCGCTCATGTGCGTGGCGCACATTAGCGTGCGCTAAGGTACCTTAGCGCATGCTAATGATGCATATTTGTGCCCCGCACACGTGCGCGCCGCACTAAAGTGCCCGCTCATGTGCGCGGCGTGCTGATGTGCGATAGAGGCGTGGAAAGGTTCCCGGAGGGCGGAGGAAGGCTCCCCAGGGGCGGAGAGAAGGGGTCAATGGGTGGAGAGTGGGAGGGGAGAGGCTCCCCGCACACGAGCGGGGCTGAAATTCAAGCCAAAAAATACTGCGAGTGAAAACCTCGCGGTAGAGCCGATTTAAAGGGAAGAGAAACCATTTCTGTCAGCAATGTACAGCAAAACCGGGGAAACCTACAAAACAGTGATAAGTGTGATACATGTGCACGGTACAAAAGTGAAAATAAACATTGAAAATGACCCCAACAAAATCTAAAAAAATTATAATCAAGCTGGGCAATAGTGATAGTAATGGGAAACATCAAAAAACACTCCCAAGAAAGCCGCAAAAAATAAATATGAATTTTAGAAGGGTCTACGCTCCGTCCCCATACAAGGTGAATGATCCCACAGTGAAATAGCACTGATCAGGGTTTCCCTCTCCATTGGACAGGTTACCTATGGCATGCACATTTCCACAACAGCAGGGCAGGCAGGTCGGAATGGGCAATTGGACAGATGCTGGGAAAGGGGATACAGAGGGCTGCAGGCGGCACATGCTGTGGTGCAGCTGGGTCACAGTGCGGACTAGGCAGATGCCTAGATGGCACCTAGGAATGCTGAAACTGAACAGCAGCCCGACAGATACTGATGCGGGTCCAACATGGGCACGAGAGTGTTTATCACAGTGTCACAGGGGATAGTACCCAGCAGGTACCCCCAAGGGCACAGAACATTGGCAGGCGGTGATTGGGGGACGTGCGGACAAATTTGCAGGCACCCCTACCCCAGAACCCGCACCATAGGCAGCTGCCTACCCGCACACAGGATGGCCTGAGACTGCGTACCACCAGCACCACCAGCAGAAGGGCATGTCAGCAGGGTGGCACAGGGGTACTGGAGGTGGAGAGGGCAGTGGCAGCTGCCCAGAGCAGACCATGGCCTAGCCCTGTGTAGGTGGGTGCAATGCACTGCAACAGACAGGCCCTGCCGGACAAACAGTCATGGTATCATCAGGGAATGCACTGTCTTTGTGGCAACACGGTGGTGCAGTGCACACAACCAGTGTGTTTGGAAACAGAAGGTCACAGGTTCAAGCCCCAGCTGGGGCTCCTGCCAGTCCAGTCCCCATATTTTACCCACAACTAACTAGTGATAGTAAAGACGTACCTTTATTGCAGAGAACATAAGCATGGCTCAAACACCTCTATTTTACCCTACAGAGCACAGACACCAGAAACATGCACATTACCTAGAGCAGATTCCCCCAAATGCAGTCCTGGAGGGCCAAACACCATTCAGGTTCCATGCTGCCTCTAATAAAGATGCCTGTGCTGCATATCTATGCACCACCCCCATGGTATGCAGATGTATCTCATGCATATTCATGAGGGACAGCATGAAAACCCGAACAGTGTTTGGCACACCAGGACTGGAGTTGGGAACCTCTGCCGTAAAGCAGCAGTCAACAGGGGCAGACACACCCACACCCACAGGCCCCATTAGCCAATGCCTCCTGGAGAGGTAAGACATTGGGCCCTGCGTGCATCTCCCAATACTAGCACTTGCATACCTTAGCAATGCCACCCTACACCTCGGTATACGGTACACAGCTATCAGATGTTTCCTATGATTACTGGCAGATAGCAATTCCTACGTTAAGCACAGTTTGCTCATTGAGCTCCATCATAACAATCTTTCTGATGTCTGTGGTGTGTGCTTCAGGTCTGGTCTCTGACAGTGTTTACCACCCTGGGGAGTTACCCCCAACAGTATTGCGTACCATATCCATGCCTGTACTGTGCCCAGGACTGATGTGGTGGCCAGGGCTGCTAAACTCCTCTATAGTAGCACAATGCTGGCATAGGTGTGGGGGTGTCTGTCTGTCTATTCAGTGTGTGGTGGCTGCAAACACCCTCCACAGCCCACACTGCCAGCACTGTTGTCAGTATTGGCCTACCAATGTGCATAATGAGGAGCAAGGTACCATGGGTATAGCCCGGACAGGGTGGCCTGGCCGGGATGCATCTGCACAGGGCACTGGCTGGGACATTTTAGTACCCGGCCACCACCTACACAGACAGGGTGGCATCAGCATGTCCTGCTGGGAGATCACTCTCACCCTGACTGTGCAGTGACCACAGCATGGCTAGGCACCCCCATAGTGCTATGTAGTATTTCTTTCATGTGATATTTATGTTTTTTCTTTTGGAGCCCAGTCACTGATTTATCTGCTTGTTGTGTATGTTGACATCCCAGTTCTGCGTGTATGCATGTCCACCAGGAGCATGCACTATGGACTAGCTAGCAGAATGTTTGCAGCTGGTATGTGTCTTGATGGAGTGCCTTGCAGGGTGCAGTGGCTGAAGGCTTGCTGCAGGAGAATATCAGATAGTGGTGGGGTGCAGCTTAGCATATCCAGGCCTAATGTCTGTCTGCTATTGTGTTATGGATGTGTACAGAGCTGCATTGACTACCCTATAGGGTGTCTGTTCCCCAGCAGGACTGGGGTTGATGGTCCCCTCTACTGCCGCCATTGCAGGAAGGTAGAATGTGCATCTGTTGATGGGAGACCATGTTTACCAACCTCAGCCCTGGAGAAGGAGGGTGGTGGTACATGATCCTCCTAGGGATCCATGGGGGCTGCACCTGACTGAGACAGACAGACAGACATATATATATATATATATACACATACATACACACACACACATATATCTCCAAGGTGTTTCTGCAGAAACTACCTACCTCACACATTAGCACTGCTGGGGACCTGCAGCATGGCCTATTTCTGCCATGGAAGGTGCTGTGGACCTGGTGCTGGGCACCCCACCGCACACTCAGGGTGAACACAGTACCCGCACAATGTGATGGTGTGTAGCTACTCTGTGCCAGTAACACACACGGTCAGTACCCCCTACCAGGCTGAGGTGCTGTGGGGGTAGACATGGTCATTTCCCCCTACCAGGCCGAGGTGCTGTGGGGGTGCATACCCCATCTTGTGTTCATCTGTGGACAGCTGATTTGCATGTGCAGTGCATCATGGGTACGGGTGGCCTAACCCTATCCTGGTGACCACAGCAGACTGTCTGTGTGGTGACGTGCAGTCCCTCTACAGCCAGCCAGGGGTTTGCTAGCAGCTATAGAACTGTAGCTCACTGGTTACTTCACTGCCTGTGGAGCCAGAAGTCATGGGTTGGAACCCACAGTGGGGTTATTTGATAGGGCTGCCCGAAGTGTTATCTCTTTTTAATGTACATTATTGCTGCCAGCAAAAACAATCTCTGCGTACTGTACCCATAAGGTGCCTCAGAGGGTGCTTTATAGGGCGCCCTATAGGGCACCTTATGGTTACCGTCCATATAAGGTGCACTATACATTATCCTGTGGAGCGATTTATAGGGTGCCCTATAGGGGACATTTTAGGGTGCCATGGCGGACAGTGCAATTTATAATGTGCCCTATGGAGTGCCTTATAGGATGCCTTATGCGGCACCTTCAGTTACGGCACGTGAGGGCGTGTTTGCTGGCAGCAATTAATAAAATACAAATAAAGTGCTGCAGGAAACAATATATACATTGCAAAGCTGATGCCTCAGCCAGCCTTACGTATTAGGCACACTGGGGAGCAAACTCATGACCCCTGTATCAGCAGTCAGTGCCTTAACCATTGTGCTACACTGCTGTTTCTCTTTGCATGTCAGCGCACCTACTTCAGATTTCCATGCGTTTACATGCACAGTGCTGCCATCAAACACAGTGCTATGACCTTGCTGTGCCTCATAGGGCACCCTATATGGCGCCCTATAGGCCACCCTTTCAGCAACACTGTAGGGTGCCGTGTCGGACAGTGCACTTTAAAATGTGCCCTCTGGGGTACCCTATGAGGCGCCTTATGCAGCACCTTATGTTACAATACTTTGAGGGTGTGTTTGCTGGCAGCACTAATTAAAATAAAAATAAAATGCCCCCTACAGCAATATTACCTGTAACAGGTAATGCCTCAGCCAGCCTTCTTCATTAGGCACAGTGGGGGATTGAACCCATGACTCCTGCATCATTGGTTATTGTCTTAACCATTGTGCTACACTGCTGCTCCTCTTTGTGTTTCAGCACACCTAATTATGATTTTCATTCCTTAAACTGCACAGTGCTGCCATCAAAAACAGTGCTGTGACCTTGTGGTACCTCATACGGCACCCTATAAAGCGCCCTATAAGCAACATTCTAGGGTGCCTTGGCGGACAGTGCACTTTAAAATGTGCCTTATGGGGCGCCTTATGTTAACACGCTTTGAGAGTGCGTTTGCTAGTAGAGGTAATTAAACTATAAATAAAATGCCTCTTATAGCAATCTTCCCCATGATAGGTAGTGCCTCAGTCAGCTTTCTTCATTTGGCACAGTGGGGGATTGAACCGATGATCCCTGTACCACTGGTCAGTATCTTAACCATTGTACTGTGGCTCTGTTCCTGTGCTTGCACATCAGTGCGCCACTTATGCTTCCTGCGCAAGTTTCTCATGCGCTAATGTGCGTGGCGCACATTAGCGCATGATTAATCCCGGTTTTGCTTTTTTCTGACTGAAACGCCCACTCCTTATATGGCATCTGCACACTAGCGCGGCGCGCACCCTAACGGGGTTTTAGTAAACATACCCCATAGATGGTCTGTTATAAAATTCTGACTAGTCTAAAGGCCTAAAAGCATGGCACGTACTTTGCTGGTAGACATTACAGGGGTGGAGTTTGGGTGGAGAGTCATCAGAGTGCGCAAGTACATGGACAGATGATAAAATCCACTAATATGTACGTGTACTTCAAAAATTGAAGCCGGGTCATTTACGCCACAAGTCCCGACACTTATTTTTGCATTTCATAAAGACACATAAGCGCTTATGTATTTTATGCTCAACACCAGTTTAAATATTATGCAAATAGTTTCACTAACATTCCCTCGAGATTTATGAAAACAGGGTTGGGGAAAAGGTTTGGTGGGAGAGCTCAACCACAATGTATGAGGACCTTATAGACAACATTAAGCATACCCATTTGCTTTCATCATTGCTCATTCCACCAACAAATATGAAACAGAAAGATGGTACTTATCCTATCCATTGTGTTGTTAGTGAAGGTTTGATTAAATATTGGATGGAGATCAGCTCACCAGAGAAAAATTGTGGTAAAGACACAATGTCCACACTATTACAATGAATTCCTCCACACTGTTTCAAATACTATTCGATCAAAACATCCTGATACTCAATCACCTCTTTATCTTGTTTAAAAAAGCCAAGTTGCTTGGAGTCTATAAAAAACAGTAATCCAAGGGACTATACAAGAAAGTTCAACTCCCACAATTCATAGAATGTCTCAAAAAGTCACTAAAAATTCCATGATGATATAATATAGCAGAATCAAATGGTTTCCAATAATAATGAACAATCTCCAAACTGGCTCAATAGTGTTGTATTGCAAAAACAGTGTCCAGACAAATTTCCAACCTCAGCCATTGGTTTCACTGACAAAACGATGACTTCCTCAGGGAATTCTTGTTATCTGGAAGGAATGAGAAAGATACTACCACGCTATAGTATACAACTCTCCTCTCTTCCTATTACACGTGTCCATGTTGAAACTTCCCAACTTCTTAAATAGTGTTCAGCTCCGAGTTATCAATAAAACCAGTTCCACTGAGGTGCAGGTGCAGTTGATGGACAGCACCTGGTAGTGCTGTGTTATTTCTTTCACCAGGAGCTTTAATTCATCCAGGACAAAGTTTGGCTTGTGAAAGGATGTGGCACCTATTATTTCAGGCCCTAATTTATAAGCTTTGGCAATAGTTTGGACAGGATGGATGTATACTTCTATTTTTTGTCAATAGTAAGCACCTATTTTCCTCTCTGGCCTGGTTCAATTAGTTCTTCCTAACTCAGTCATGTCAGCCTACAGTACATATGGTGTGCCCACCTGTCACACATAGCAGTTAATAGATTCTCCTTCCTGCTGTTCCCCCCCTTTCTGTAAGGCTGGAGCTGATATCAGTGTCCCTTCCTGATTGCCGTCATAAAGAAGAAAGCATTGCTGCTGCCCTGGAGCCTTGGAGTCTATATGTATCTTCCCCTACTATGCTGAAGCCATTTTCTGAATTAGTAAGTTAAGAAATCTGTCAAGCTAAAGAGTTGACAGCTCTCTCTTCCACAATCCAACTACTCTAGCTACAGTGTATACATAAAAGTCTATCCCTAGCCGGCCATGCTTGCTGTGACTGTTTCTGTCCATGCAGCTGTACACCCTACTGTGATATCTGTTCTATGAACCCTTCTGCAAGGATTACACAGGTACACTACCAAAAAACTGCCTCCAGTTTTGCAACTGATTCCTATAGATTTTGGGGTGCTGAATCCAGGAAAAATAGCCAAAATGTTCCATCACGTCACGTTTTCTTGCAAAATTAGATTTCTTACCCATATAAGGAATGTTCACATAATTTCTTTTTAGCCGACTGCAGTTTATTTTCTTGGCCCAAAATAGAGGTTGTAATGGTTAACTAACTAGAAACACTCCCTCATGATATTTTAGAGTGTTTTGTATTCATTTTATACATTAACAGGACAATTGGAGGCGGGGGGCTAAATCCAGTACTCACGCTGGCGCATGTTCTTTCCTGTTCGCCTCGCCTTGTTCGCTTGCTCAAACACGGTGGTTGCGACATGAACGTTCCTGTCAAATTTCAGTTTCTTGCAAGTTCATTATTACCTTTTGTTTGCTCAGTCGTAATCCAGCTTTATTCCGAAGTGGTTCACTACAGTTGTAGTTCGCAGTGCTGTGTATTTGTGATGGCTCACAGAGCCAGAGGTTGCGTCAACTCTCCGGACAGTTTTTGTTTTATTTGTGGGGAATATACCGTGAAAAAGCGGCAGAGGAACATTTCTGCATTTATTAAAAAAGTATATTTCGCCTATTTCGGTTTGAAGTTAGGCGATCAAGACAAACCGTGGGCTCCTCACAAAGTGTGCAAGACATGTGAGGAAGATCTACGCTTATGGATGAAAGGTAAAAAACAAGCATTTCGTTTCGGAATACCTATGATGTGGCGTGAACAAAGAGACCACAGCAGTGACTGCTATTTTTGCTCTTGCATTGTGAAGGGATACAACTTAAAAAATAAGAACGTAATAAGTTACCCCAACCTTCCCTCAGCAATTAGGCCTATGCCTCATAGCAACGAAGTACCTGTGCCTGAACCACCAAAATCTTTGGATCATATTTGTGTGGACGGTTCTGATCATGATGAGACTCATCAGATGGCTTTTCCCGATGAGTCCAGTACTTCCGAGTTTGAAACTGAACCAGATCCAAAACCTGAACTTTTCTCTCAAGCTGAATTGAATGATTTAGTCCGGGATTTAGGACGCCCAAAAGATGCTGCCCAACTGCTAGGTTCTCGGCTTAAACAGAAAAATCTATTGTCACCAGGAACAACTTTTTATTGGTACCGCAACCGTGAGACACAATTTTTGAAGTATTTCAGCAAAGAGGAAGATTTGGTATTTTGCAACGATATATACGGAGTGATGGAAAAGTTTAAACTCAAGTATGATCCTGCTGAATGGCGGCTGTTTATTGATTCATCAAAAGACAGCATAAAAGGTGTTCTTCTTCATAATGGCAACACATTCGCTTCAGTTCCTATTGCTCACTCTGTTATTCTCCAAGAAAAATACGAGAATTTGGCCCTGATTCTTCAGAAGATTCGTTATGATGAGCATAAGTGGATGATTTGTGGAGACTTTAAAATTCTATCCATGCTATTAGGGCAGCAATCCGGTTTCACCAAATATCCCTGCTTCCTTTGCTTGTGGGATAGCCGGGCCCGCGACCTACACTGGGGGAAAAAAGACTGGCCAATTCGGGAGTATTTGAGACCCGGTGAGAAAAATGTTCTTCATGAGAGCTTGGTACCTCGTGATAAAATTCTATTACCACCTCTCCACATTAAGTTGGGTCTCATTAAGCAATTCATCAAGTCCCTTCCAAAAGATGGTGAGTGCTTTCGGTACCTTTGCTCAAAGTTCCCCCGACTTTCTGAAGCAAAGCTTAAGGAAGGAGTGTTTGTTTGCCCTGATATAAGGAAACTCATTTCAGATGGAGCATTCGCTGAAACGATGTCTGAGAAGGAAAAAGAAGCCTGGGATTCCTTCAAGAATGTTGTTCTCAAATTCTTGGGGAACAGGCGGGATGAGAACTATAAGGATATTGTTGCCAGGATGCTCAATGCCTTCAAAGAACAAGGCTGTAACATGAGCCTGAAAGTCCATTTCTTGCACTCCCATGTGAACTACTTTCCCGAAAACTTGGGGGCGTACAGTGAAGAACAAGGTGAAAGGTTTCACCAGGACATTAAGGACGCAGAGAGAAAGTACCAAGGAAGATGGAACACCACTATGATGGCTGATTTCTGCTGGTTGCTGCTGTGGGAAACCCCAGATGAAAAATACGCCAAGCAGCGCACCAAGAGAAGCATTCGGGGGAAGAAGAAACGGGCCCACCAGGAGATTGATTGACCCAAGAATGACTTTAAAATCTAAACTGTGTTGACAAATATCGTGTTTTTACTAAACTTTGAAATAAAAATTTGCTAGTTATTACCACAGTGTCGGATCTCATTTTTTAAAATTTTATTTTCACACCATCGGGTGTTTGTCTTCATGTATTGCAATGGTGCGGTTTGCGTTTTCTATTCTTACATACATACCTGTACAACATTTTTTGCACATTTCTTTGCTTTGCTTTGTGTCTAACCTCGCTCTTATATGCTCAATGTTTGTGCACATGTATGTGGCTGTTTTAAGTGCAGACAATTTTGCTACCATCACAGTGTGTTTTGTTGACATTATTCTTATGTGCTGCCTTGTTACAATTTTCTTTATTCTTATTTTAATAACTACTAAACAATTAGTATAAAGAATTCATCCAAGAAACTTTTATCTCGATCGCACTCAATCTGAAACGTTCACCTCAAACTGCTAACCCAATGTAGCAAAAAATCTGTACGTGATGGAGCAAATTGGTTACCAGATTTGGATTCAGCGCACCAAAAAACGTAAAAATCAATCGAAACATTAGAGGCAGTTTAAAAAAAAAAATTTTTAGTGTACCTGTGTTTATTGTTGTATTGTAACCCTCCAAATTAGCAAAATGATATGACTGGATAACAGACACATCATACTGGATTCCATTGACTGATGGCTTCATTACGGTATAATACAGCAATATGTCCCTCAGGGGGTAAGTGATTCATTCCCTGAAATAACATTGTCCTCTAAATGTGGCTGAACCTTTGACAAGGATAGCTATTGAAAGCTGGGATAGTGAACAGTCAACAGCAATGTGAGAGCAAGTTAATGCCAACTCTAAGCTGTGGTTCAATGGATTATGCAAGCTTGGAATAGACAAGGTCAACTGCAGTTGGGAGTGGCTTCATTACATGGAGCTGGTTTTTATGAGATTGAGGAGAATAGTAAGTAGGTGGATTATATTTGGCAACATAACCGGAGATGGCAGAATTATTGCAGAAGGTCAGGCTCTCAACTTGTATTTTTGGATCTCTGCCCTTCTGTTAGTAAGATTGTTGGTTTCTCCCCTTTTTCAGAAGTTGACTAGCACTGTAAATGATTCCTTGAAAACTTGGATGGTTTCATTGGCCTTTAAACTGTAGCCCACACTTTACTGAAGAACAAGAAGTTAGGCCCAGCCAATATAGAGCATTACAGATCAGTGTCTAATTTACCATTTTTGAGGACATCGTTAGCATATGTGACAGCCCAACAGCTGGTGGAATTTTTGGAGAATGCTTCTGTATTGGATGGTTTACAGTCACAGTCAGGTTGTCATGTGAATTATAGCACGGAGACAGAGAACAAACAGCCTTATTGATCTTATCAGATCTTTAGGCAACTTTTGATACTGAACATCATCAAGTTTTGCTGTAATGGTTAAAGTATTTTAGATTTGCAGAGAAGGGGGCAGTTTTAAAGTGGTTTAATTCCCTTTTTTACTAAAAGACAACAGTTAGTGATGGATTGTTACTCCTCTGGACTGTGACAGGTTGCATTTGGGATACCACAGGGATCAGTCTTATCTTCTTATTTGTTCAGCCTCATTGTGCAGGAAAATCCATGAATTAGGATTTTTACGCTGTTCGTAGACAGATGATTTTTAATTATTGTTTCTAGTTCAGGGTGATGGTAGTGATGAAGCTGATCCATTGATAAGGGGGCTAGCTGATCTTGAGACTTGGTTAGTTGTTTTCAAATAAAGTCTGAGATTTTACATGTTAGGAAATAGATTTTACATCCATCTGTACAAATTCAGATGAAGTGGTTCAGATCCGTGGTGCAGTAAAAGGTTCAGGTATATATTTAGGGGTATGTTTACTAAACTGTCTTAATGTTACCGGCGCTAGTTGCAGCGTTAATGTGGAGAATGCCATATAAGGTAGTGGGCGGTCCGGAGGGAAGGTTGCAAGGAATCGGTATCGCGCGATAGTGGGCACCGTGGCACGTTAACGCACATTAATCCTAAATTCATGCCAGCACAGTGTTAGAAGCTATAAAGATGTAGCCCACTGGTTACTGCAATGACTGTGGAGGCAGAGTTCATGGGTTTGATCCTGCAGTGGTGTTATGTAAGAAGGCTGTCTGAGACATTTCCTTTTAATTTAAATCAGTGCTGTCAGCAAAAACACCCTCACAGTTCCATAACCTAAGGTGCTGCATAAGGCGCCCTATAAGGCACTCCATAGGGCACATTATAAAGTGCCCTGTCCGCCAAGGCACCTTATAATGTGCCCTATAGGACGCTTTATAGGGCGCCTTATGAGGCACCTTAGGCTACGGCACTGAGAGGGTGTTTCTGCTGGCAGCACTGATTTAAATTAAAAGGAAAATCCTCAGACAGCCTTATTAAATAACACCACTGTGGCATCAAACCCATGACCTCTGCCTTCATAGTCATTGATGAAACCAGTGGGCTATATCTCTATAGCATGTAGCCCACTGCTGGCTGGCTACAGAAAGACTGCAGGTCACCACACAAACTATCTGCTGTGGTTACCAGGATAGGATAAACCAGGGGTAGGGAACCCTGGTCCTGGAGAGCCGCAGACCAGTCAGGTTTTCGGGATATCCCTAATGAATATGCATGAGATATATATGCATTAGAGATATCCTGCCAACCTGACTGGTTTGTGGCCCTCCAGGGCTGGATTTGGAGACCCCTGCCTTACACCTCTGTCATTTAAGATTGTGAGTGGGCAAGGTGCAGATGTCCTAGACATCGAAATGGTATATAGAATGTGTCACATTCCTCCTCGATTCTCACCACCACCAAAATATTTTGGTGGTGGTGAGAAGTGAGGAGGAATGTGACACATTCTATCTAACCTTTTTGATATCTTGGACATCTGCACCTTGCCCACTCACAATCTTAAATGACAGAGGTGTAAGGCAGGGGTCTTCAAATCCAGCCCTGGAGGGCCACAAACCATTCAGGTTGGCAGGATATCTCTAATGCATATATATCTCATGCATATTCATTAGGGATATCCCGAAAACCTGACTGGTCTGCGGCTCTCCAGGACCAGGGTTCCCTACCCCTGGGATAAACACACCCATACCCATGATGCACTGCACATGCAGATCAGCAGCCTACATCTAATCACAAGATGGGGTATGCACCTCTATAGCACCCCAGCCTGGTAGGGGGAACTGACCATGTGTGTTACTGGCACAGAGTAGCTACAGACCATGTGTGATAAGGAAGCTTATCATAGCTCAGGAAGGAGCTATAGAAAAGGTGAAGTGACTCTGAACAAGCAACCTGTCAGTTCTGGTAGAAATAAGAAAACAGAATTTTCCCATAAAAGACTACCAGTCCCAGAATGCACCAGGTTTCCAACAGCCATTAGAGGAGCTGAAGTGGGGAAACATGTGTTCAATCAGGAGGGCTATGAGGTAATCCCCAAGCACTCATCTCAAAGGGCAGGGCCTGATTCAGCACAGCTGCGCTGTGCTAGGGTGGAGCACTCATCAAAGCAGAATAAAGGTAGAGTTTATTCTACAGAGAATTATCCTCATAATTATCCTCAGTTTCATCTGGAGGATCATCAGGAACAGAAGCCAGACTGGGCGGACAGAGAGGGCAAGAAACCCTTTGGAAGAAAGAATAGAAAAGCATTTGGGAGGTCTAGAGGAGTCCAGAGCAGTACGTATACTGGGGGACATTCAAAAGGCCAGCATACACCATTGGACTGGGGAAAGCCAGAGGAATGGTGCTGCAGGGCTAGGAATCTCCAGACGGTACCTGTGAGGGAGACGGCTGCACGTGGAAGGGACCCTAAGACCCGTGCCAGAAGGTATGTGAAGAGAGATCCAGTGTCCAGGGATCTGGATTGGAAGGCTGGACATAAGAACTGGACTACATACTGGCCAGGCTATTTAGAGAGGAACTTTTAACAGCAATGGAAGCTCAGGTATGAACACTGATCTATGCCCTAGTTATACCCTTGAAAGACAGCAGGGAAACAAGTATTCTCCTGAAAGTGCTCCATTGAGAAATTCCTCTGTGCCAAGCCCTGATATTGAACCCATGATTGTTGAAGAAGGGGAAGGAGAAGTCTTAGATACAGGTTGTGAATACATGGATTGCTCTCTGTCTAAACTCCTTTGGTAATTTACTGTTACAAAGTACAATGGCCATCACAAAGAAATACAAACTTGTTCTTTAATCTACTCAGAAAAGCTCCTGCGTAGGATTTTGAGCCATGCAGTAGAAATTAAGCCAGCTAAGGGGTTTCAGCTGGATAACTGCTAGCAATTGAGCCTTACCTAATTGCTTGTGAGCTCTGAGGGAATCACTTCTGAATCTATGTGTGATGATATAAGAAGTTAACCTGAAAAGAACAGTTTTCCCTTCTTTGTGGGTTTTGCTTGTTGTTTGAAATACTGCTAAGAAAATATTAGCTAAAGCTTACAGAAAAGACCAGTTTGTTACCAACCAGGTCTTTATTCTTTTGCTTTGATTGCCTGACAAGTTCAACTGTTGTTTTCCTGATTTTGTTTTTCTAAGTTTAACACTGAAAGCAAGTATCCTGTTTTATGTGCTACCAAGCATATCTGTGTTGGGAGAAATAACCCCATAAATAAATATCTTATTGGCTTTACACTCAAGCACAACTAATTATTGTGAGCAGCTGTGTCTGGTGTGAATGGACTGCATTTCCCACAATCCTTTGCAAATCATATTGATATACGCACTTGCCAAGACTGTGAACATTCTTACCCAGGCAGCCGTCTGACAAATGGCGTAGTTTTTCGGATTGCTTTTGCGCAAGAAGGATTTACTTGCTAAGGATTACAACTCAAGTCTGAAGGAAGAGACAGCTCAAGCTTAAAAGCTGAAAGAAAAGATTTTCCCTCAACTGCACTTTGGAGGAGAGGTGGCTGTTCCAGGAAGAAAAGACCCTGTGCAAAGCTGGATTCATCACTGGCATAAGGTAACAAGTACCTGGGCATGTCTAGTGGTGGATGGGAGTTAGGCACAGGGTAATTGGAAAAAACAAAGTAGAAAAAAAACACCTGTTTGGAAGGTGGTGCACTGTGGGGTTTTTTTTGTGTTTTCTTGCAGGGATCAAGATGGATCCAAGGGAACTACCTCAGTGGATGGCAGCCCAGTTTAGCAGGCAACAGGAGCTAGCACAGCAGGCTCAGGACACTGCTATGAAAGCCTTAATGGACCAGCAGAGGCCAGTGCTTGATCTGGTGCAAGCCCTAGTTAAACTGCAGAACCAAAGTGGACCAGATGCAAGACCAGCAGTAAATACTGGTACACCACATGTGGACAGTGTGGGACTCAATCAGGGAATTGGGGCATTTAGTTTTGGGAAGCTAACTCCAGATGATAATGTTGATGATTTTCTAGAGTCTTTTGAAAGAGTGGCACAAGCATTAGCATGGCCAGAGACCCAGTGGGCAGTAAGGCTGGCAGCCTCATTAACTGGAGAGGCGCTTGCAGCTTATAGAGCAATGCCAGCAGCCCAAGCTTTGAATTATAAGGATGTAAAGGCTGCTATTAGAGATCGCCTAGGGTTGTCTATTTCAGAGTATAGGCGAATGTTTAGAGCTACTACATTGAGAGTGGGTGAAACAACCAGGGCTCTGAGTCAGAGAATCAGAGGATTAGCTGTAAAATGGTTGGAGCCTGAGCAAAAGACGGTAGAAATGTTATTAGACATTAATATGCTTGAACAATTTATGTCTGTGGTGCCTAAAGATTTGCACACTTTCCTTATACAGCAAAATTGCCAAAATCTTGGAGAGGCAACCATGCTAGCAGAGAGATTCTTGGAAGCCACGCAGGCTTGCCATAGAATGGGTGGCCCTCTGAAGATGGGTACTGAGGCGAGCTGTGCTGTATCAGAAAAGAAAATAATTAAAAATGTTTCTGAAAATGAATGTACTGTGCCAAAGCAGATGACACAGTGGAGTAGAAAGAAATGTTTCAAGTGTGGAAAATGGGGACATTTAGAAAAGGGATGCCAGACACACACTAGCTTAATGGGTGTGGATTTAAAACAGCCCAAAGAAGGATTTCTTTTGATGGTTGATGTGCAAGGAATTACCACAAATGCTTTGTTAGACTCTGGGGCAGACCAGAGTATGATGTCAAAAAGGCTTTGGAAGAGGATAAAGGCCCAAGAAGGATTTGTGCCTAGAACCCCTGAAAGCCAAGTTCACATTAGATGCATTCATGGTGCTGCAACATCATATCCCACCTATAGGCCAAGGGTTAAGTGCCTGGGGGAACAAGAGGAAGTCCTGTTAGCAGTGGTGCCTAGGCTACCCTTTGATTTGGTTCTAGGAAAGGACTGGCCAAGATTTAAGCAGGGTCTAGTGGAAGGGCTAGGAAAGAAGGAGGGAGAAGGAATAATGGAAATAGCTCCTGGGCCTTTCTTTGGAAGTCCTCAGTCCCTAGCTAAAAAGATGGTTAAGCTTCCAGAAGGCCAAACTATAGGTAATAAGATGGGCCTTGTATCCACCCGCTCGCAGGCTAAGGTAGAGAGCCAGCAGAAGGAGGAGGGGGAGCAGGCAGAGTTATTAGGAGATTTACCCTCTCATGATGATTTAATAACCCCATCATCTGGTAAAGTAAGTAAGTTGAAAGCACAAAAGCGGCGTGAGAGACTTTGCAGAGCACAGGGTATGGCTGAGATGTTAGCTGGTCAAAGTTTACCCTGGGTGCCAGCTGAGTTAGTGGCAAAGTTTCCTAACTTTCCACAAGAGCAGCGAGCTGATCAAGCTCTCACGCGAGCTTTTAAGTATGCTCATGAGGTCAGGGAGGAGTTGCCCAGATTCAGACTAGATAATGAAATATTATATAGAGAGAGTCAAGACCCCAGAAATGGGACCATACGTAAACAATTGGTGGTACCCACAACTTTCAAAGGGCTAGTACTTAGATTAGCACATGATCATCCAGTGGGAGGTCATAAAGGGATGCAAGGAACGCTGGATCAAATACTTATGCGTTTTTACTGGCCAGGTATTTTCAAAGAAACTGCCCAGTTTTGTGCTGCATGTCCAGCGTGTCAGCGAGTTACAGCGGCTCACCCACCGGTGGTGCCTTTGATTCCCATGCCAATTATCACAGACCCAATTGGTCCCATTGCCATGGATATTGTAGGCCCATTAGTCAAAACGCCCCGAGGTTTCCAATACATCCTAGTTATGGTAGATCAGGCAACAAGGTTTCCCTGGGCCATACCATTGAGGAATGTGTCTGCAGAAACAATAGCTTTAGAGCTAGTAAAATTGTTTTGTGAAGTGGGCTTCCCAAGAGAGGTGTTGACTGACCGAGGGTCCAATTTTGTATCCAAATATTTGGCCCAGGTCTGGGATGCCTTTGGCATTCATCACGTGAAAACCTCAGCCTACCATCCACAATCAAACGGTTTGGTGGAGAGATTCAACCAAACTCTCAAACAAATGTTGAGAAGGGGGTTAGCAGGAGAGGTAAAAGAATGGGATATGTTATTGCCCTTTGCCTTATATGCCTGCAGGGAAAGAATTCAGGTGTCCCTAGGGGTAACTCCATATGAATTGATGTATGTTAGGGCTCCACGGGGTTTGTTAGATATTTTGAGGGAACAATGGATTGATCCTGAACCGGAAAGTCAGGAAGTGCCACAGTTTCTACGTGACTTGAGAGCACGTTTGAAAAGGACCTCGCAGGTTGCTGAGAGGAACCTACAGGACAGCCAAGTACGCCAGAAAGGGTGGTATGATAGCAAGGCCAAAAGCCGCCAATTAAGCATTGGTGAAAAGGTTTTGGTTCAAGTAGCAGGTACAGCCCCAAAATTTGAAGTACAGTGGAAAGGGCCATGGAAGGTTGTTAAACAAGTGAGCCCAGTATCTTATATGGTAGAAAATGCAAGAGGGCATAGGCAGACCTACCATATTAATGTACTTAAGTCTTGGAAGGAGAGGCCTGTAAATAATAATGACCCTGAAGCAAGTCAGGAAGTAAGTGAGCTTCAAAAAGATAACACTCTCATAGGTATTACGGACTGTAGGAAAAAGGTTTCACCAGTAAAACCAGTCTGTAATAACTTAAGCAGGGGGGTATGTGATAAGGAAGCTTATCATAGCTCAGGAAGGAGCTATAGAAAAGGTGAAGTGACTCTGAACAAGCAACCTGTCAGTTCTTGTAGAAATAAGAAAACAGAATTTTCCCATAAAAGACTACCAGTCCCAGAATGCACCAGGTTTCCAACAGCCATTAGAGGAGCTGAAGTGGGGAAACGTGTGTTCAATCAGGAGGGCTATGAGGTAATCCCCAAGCACTCATCTCAAAGGGCAGGGCCTGATTCAGCACAGCTGTGCTGTGCTAGGGTGGAGCACTCATCAAAGCAGAATAAAGGTAGAGTTTATTCTACAGAGAATTATCCTCAGAATTATCCTCAGTTTCATCTGGAGGATCATCAGGAACAGAAGCCAGACCGGACGGACAGAGAGGGCAAGAAACCCTTTGGAAGAAAGAAGAGAAAAGCATTTGGGAGGTCTAGAGGAATCCAGAGCAGTACGTATACTGGGGGACATTCAAAAGGCCAGCATACACCATTGGACTGGGGAAAGCCAGAGGAATGGTGCTGCAGGGCTAGGAATCTCCAGACGGTACCTGTGAGGGAGACGGCTGCACGTGGAAGGGACCCTAAGACCAGTGCCAGAAGGTATGTGAAGAGAGATCCAGTGTCCAGGGATCTGGATTGGAAGGCTGGACATAAGAACTGGACTACATACTGGCCAGGCTATTTAGAGAGGAACTCTAACAGCAATGGAAGCTCAGGTATGAACACTGATCTATGCCCTAGCTATACCCTTGAAAGACAGCAGGGAAACAAGTATTCTCCTGAAAGTGCTCCATTGAGAAATTCCTCTGTGCCAAGCCCTGATATTGAACCCATGATTGTTGAAGAAGGGGAAGGAGAAGTCTTAGATACAGGTTGTGAATACATGGATTGCTCTCTGTCTAAACTCCTTTGGTAATTTACTGTTACAAAGTACAACGGCCATCACAAAGAAATACAAACTTGTTCTTTAATCTACTCAGAAAAGCTCCTGCGTAGGATTTTGAGCCATGCAGTAGAAATTAAGCCAGCTAAGGGGTTTCAGCTGGATAACTGCTAGCAATTGAGCCTTACCTAATTGCTTGTGAGCTCTGAGGGAATCACTTTTGAATCTATGTGTGAAGATATAAGAAGTTAACCTGAAAAGAACAGTTTTTCCCTTCTTTGTGGGTTTTGCTTGTTGTTTGAAATACTGCTAAGAAAATATTAGCTAAAGCTTACAGAAAAGACCAGTTTGTTACCAACCAAGTCTTTATTCTTTTGCTTTGATTGCCTGACAAGTTCAACTGTTGTTTTCCTGATTTTGTTTTTCTAAGTTTAACACTGAAAGCAAGTATCCTGTTTTATGTGCTACCAAGCATATCTGTGTTGGGAGAAATAACCCCATAAATAAATATCTTATTGGCTTTACACTCAAGCACAACTAATTATTGTGAGCAGCTGTGTCTGGTGTGAATGGACTGCATTTCCCACAATCCTTTGCAAATCATATTGATATATGCACTTGCCAAGACTGTGAACATTCTCACCCAGGCAGCCATCTGACACATGACATTGTGTGGTTTCTGTGCTCACACTGAGGGTGAGGTGGGGCGCACAAGCACCAGGTCCGCAGCACATGGCATGCCTGAGATAGGCTGTGCTGCAGGTCCCCATCAGTGCCAGTGTGTGCTAGGTAGTCCTTGCAGACACACCTAGGATACTCCTGTGTCCATCTGTATATCCCAGTTACATCTACACCTTGTGGATTTTAATGTACCCAGAATAGGGTGTATCCTGTGTGGTTGCTATGGTCACATGTTATATGTGAAGGGTGGTGTTTGGACCCAAAAGTGGATTATGTAGCACCACCCAACCCACCTTTTGTGGTTCAGGATGGGGGACAGGATCTCCCACCAACAGATCCACATTCTACATCTTTACAATGGTGGCAGTAGAGGGGACCATTAACCCCAGTCCTTCTGGGGAATAGGCACTCTACAGCACAGTCAATGCAGATCCGTACACATCATATAAGGCACTGGCAGACAGGCAGTAGGCATGGAAAAGCTCAGCTGGCCCCACCACTATCTGACATCCACCAGCAGAGGGCACAGTCACTCTCCACCCATTGCACCCTGAAAGGTGTTCCATCCATACACATGCTAACTGCAGACAGTCTTCTAGCTAGTACATGTTCCTGGAGGAACTGTGTGCACCAAAAAATGGAACATGAGCACAAACACCACACAGGTATGTCAGTGATTGGGCCCCAGAAAAGAGAACTTATAGATATCACTTGAGAGAAATAATGTATAGCACTATGGGGGAACCTATCCATGCCATGGTCACTGCTCAGTCAGGGTGAGAGTGACCTCCCCCCCCCCCCCAGCATGACAGGTGGTAGTCGGGCAGTACAATGTCCCAGCCATTGCCCTATGCCCTGTACAGATGCAGCCTGCCCAGGCCGCCCTGTCTGGGCCATACCCACAGTACCTTGCTCCTCATTATGCACATTGGCAGGCTAACACTGGAAACAGTGCACGCATTGTGGGCTCAGTAAGGTGTAGGCAGCCATAAAACACTGGATAGACATACACACACTCCCAAACCTACTTCAGCATTTTGCAAATATAGAGGTGGTTGGCAGCCCTGGCCGCCACATCAGTCCTGGGCACAGTGCAGGCATTGCTATGGTACTCAGTACTGTTAGGGTCACTCCCCGGGGTGGTAAACACTGTCAGAAACAAAAACTGAAACACACTTCACAGATATCAGAAAGTTTGCTATGATGAATCTCTGTCAACAAATTGTTTTTAACTTAGGATTTGTTATCTGACATTAATCATAGCAACCTTTTGATATATGTGGAACGTGTTTCCAAGCTTAAGACGGCATTGCTAAGTATGCAGGTGCCAGTATTGGTAGATGCTGCTCTGCACAGGGCCCAACAGCCTGACTCTCCATGAGCCGTTGGATAGTGGAGCCTGTGGGTGTGGGTGTTTGTGCCCCTGTTGGCCGCTGCTCTAGGGTAGAGGTTCCCAACTCTGGTCCTGGTGGGCCAAACACGGTTCAGGTTTTCATGCTGTCCCTAATGAATATGCATGAATACATTTGCATACAATGGGGGCAGTGCATACAAATGCATCACAGGCATATTTATTAGGGACAGCATAAAACCTGAATGATGTTTGACCCTCCAGGACTGCAGTTGGGAAACTCTGCTCTAGGGATTGCACATGTTTATGGTGTATGTGCTCTGTAGAGTAAATATAGGTGTTTATGGTATGTTTATTTTATCTGCAATAAAGGTTCTGTCTTTACTACCACGGTTTAATACTGGGTGAAATATAGGGACATGGTCTGCAGGAGCCACAGCTGGGACTTGAACCTGTGACCTTCTGCCCCTGAACAAACTGGCTGTGTGTACTGCACCAAACTGTTGCCACAGAGATAGAGCATTCCCTGGGGATACCATTCCTATTCATCAGACAGACCTTGTCTGTTGCAGTGCACGGCACCCACCTAAACAGGGCTTGGCCTTGGTCTGCTGTGGGCAGATGCCACTGCCCCCTCCACCACCAGCACCCCTAGGCCACCATGCTGACTTGCGCTTATGCCGGTGGTGCTGGTGGTGCGCAATCCCAGGCCATCCAGTGTGCTGGTAGGCGGCTGCCTATGGTGTGTGATATGGGGTAGGGGTGCCTGAATAGACATCCACGCTTCCTCCTGGCACCGCCTGCCAATGTTATGTGCCCTTTGGGGTACTTGCTGGGTACTCTCCATTGTGGCACTGTGGGACACACACTCGTGGACATGTTTGCCCTTGGTCAGTTGCTGTCTTGCTGGTTTTCCGTCTCTACATTCCTAGGTGTCTCCTAGGCATCTGCCTAGTCCACCCTTTGCCCCAGATGCCCCACTGCATGTCCTGCCTGCAGCCCCCTGTACCCCATTTGCAGCCTCACCATAGTGATCTTTTGTACTTGGGCACTATGCTGTTGCTGCACATGTATCACTACTATCACTTTTCTTGGTCTCCCTGGCTTTGCTGTACATTGCTGACTGAAATGGTTTCTCTCTCCTGCAAATGTGCCTCTAACGCGAGGTTTTCACTGGCGTTAATTTTCAGACGCTGATTTCACAATGTTAGTGTGCCTGGAGCCTCTCCCCGCCCACTCTCCGCCCATTGACCCCTTATCTACGCCCTCTGGGGAGCCTTGCTCCACCCTCTATGCACCTTAACGCCGCCGGAGACGTTATCGCACGGTAATGCGCCATTATCGCGCAATAACGTTGCTGCTGCGACATTAGTGCTGTTTAGTAAACATACCCCTTAGATTTCAAGACCTATACAAAACAAGTTTTGATGGCCATTAGTTCTTGCTTTGGCATTTTATGGTTGATCTGTCATCTGGACCCTTATTTGCTTTTCAAAATGTTACAGATGGTGGTACAATTCTTGGTAGGCTCTCAGATTATTACAATATGATATACTTAGATCTAAAACAAAGGAAATTATACAGATTACAGCTGGTTCGAAATACCACTTCAAGACTGTTGTGGGGACTAAAGCATAAGGGATTGGATTATCCCCATGTTTCAACTGTTATACTAGTTTCCTGTCCAGGAGAGATATGAGTTTAAAGCACTTGCCTGGACTTTTAGGGTCTTCGTCAGGGCAACTCCTCTTTACTTAAAGGACTTACTTAGACCAATATGACAGTCAAACCAAGATAAAAGATGAGTGATTCTCTCACCAAGGAGGTTTGTCTTCTTTGTACACATGATAGGGTGTTGGTGACTGCAGCACTTCTTTTATGGGATCCACTTCCTAGGAATGTAAGAGTAATGCCAGATTTTAAATTATTTCATGAACCGGTTAAGAACTGGACGTTTAGACAGGTTTTTGGTGATGGGAAAAATATTAGATGTGCTGTTTGTTTTAACACCTCTTCTAGTTATTGTTGTTTTATATGGTAAACTGATATATTTGACACCTTGTTGTGAGTTGCTATGATAAATGTATGATGGCTGTATTTTGTCTTGTCCGTGCCAAAACAATTCTCTCTGTTGATCAATCAACAATGCCATGTACATAATTGTTTGTATTTCTAGATAAATATACTATTTTTTGGAAGAGCTTTCAGTTTTCTGTGTCCATTTTTCATGAGGGAAGAGACCCCCATAGCTGTGAGTGTGGCTGGACTTCAACATGTATCAGACATTTCCATGCTAGAGGACAAGGAATAGGGTGAGCACTGCTGTGTTAGCTTAGTCTTTTGACATTTTCTCTTCCAGGTATTGTAAATGCTTCTCCTTTTGTGTACCCTCTCTTGGAGGTCCAGAGTGCAGCTTCCTCAGAAGTGCTACTTGTCACTTTTAAGGAGTGCGGCAGAAAGATTTGTGGCCCTTTTCACAGTCCTGCTCTTTTAGCCCCTTCTCTCATTCATCAGAGCTTCTCTGCCAGGGAACTGAATCTGATCACAGTTTTTATTTATTTATTTATTTAACTTTCTTATATACCGCGCTAAGAAAGTTAAATAAATAAATAAATAAAAACTGTGATCAGATTCAGTTCCCTGGCAGAGAAGCTCTGATAAATGAGAGAAGGGGCTAAAACAGCAGGACTGTGAAAAGGGCCACAAATCTTAACTTTCTTATATACCGCACTCTCTCACTTGTTTGCAGCTTGTCGTGCTGTGAGGGCTTGCGTGCATCAGTGAAGCTGAGAGCTAAACTATCGGTAGTTTAACTACTGGCAGGGTCTCCCAAGATGGACAGGTCTCAGCTGAGGTGCCAGACCAAGACAAACCACCCATCTGGGCAGCAGCAGAATGGGACAGTGTTGACGGCAGAGGATCACATTTTTGTGACAACGGCAACAATACCAAACTTAAACTGCACGGAAGAAAGGCCCGGCAATCTACTTCTGTATCTTGCCATGAAAACCCAATGGATAGTTACAACAAAACAAATTGTGCTATGGTGCTGGAAGATGAGACCCCCAGGTCAGAAGGCACTCAACTAGCTACTGGGGAAGAGCTGAAGACTTTTCAGAGTAAAGCCAGCATTTATGATGTGGTTGCATCAAAGCCCTCGGGAAGTCTGACTGCTGATGTAGCTGCGCATGAAATGAGAGTCAGAAGCTGTAAAGGTGTCTTACACATTGGAACATGGAACGTACGAAGCATGAACCAAGGGAAGTTGGAGGTGGTCAAGAATGAAATGGAACGTGTACAACTTGATCTGTTGGGTGTCAGCGAACTGAAATGGACTGGCATGGGGCTCTTTGCATCAGATGATCACATGGTCTACTATGCTGGAAATGAAAGACAAAGAAGAAATGGTGTTGCATTTATAATAAAGAAGAAACTTGCAAGAACTGTAATGAAATACAATGCAGTCAGCGAATGCTTAATCTCTATTCGTCTACAAGGATTGCCTATCAACACAACTATAATTCAAGTATATGCCCCAACAACAGCTGCTGAAGAGAATGAAATTGAAGAGTTATATGAACAAGTACAAGCTGAAATTGACAGAACATGCAAACAGGATATCCTGATAGTCATGGGTGACTGGAATGCAAAGGTTGGCAACAAAGAAGAAGGCAAAGTAGCTGGAAAATATGGACTTGGCAACAGAAATGAAGCTGGAGAAAGACTGATAGAATTCTGCAAGACCAATGATCTATTCATCTCAAACACCTTCTTCCAGCAGCACAAGCGGCGACTGTACACATGGACTTCACCGAATGGATTATATAAAAATCAAATTGACTACATATGTGGAAGTCAACGATGGAAAAGCTCTGTAACATCAACAAAGACAAAGCCTGGAACTGACTGTGGTACAGATCATCAACTACTAGTATGCAAACTCAAGCTAAAGTTGAAAAAGAGCAAACCACTCATGAATGCAGCAAAATATGACCCTGAGAATATACCACTGGAATTCAAAGACTGCCTGCAAAATTGATTTGCTGCTTTAGATACAAATGACAGAGCTCCGGAAGAGTTATGGAATGACATCAAGAAGGTTGTGTTGGAAGAAAGCGAGAAGTCTCTACAAAAGGTGAAAAAGCAAAAACGGCCAAAATGGATGACGGAAGAAACTCTGAAAATTGCCCAGAAACGCAGAGAAGCTAAAGCCAGAGGAGAAAGAAAGACAATCGCAGAACTCAACACAGATTTCCAACGTGCAGCAAGACAGGACAAGGAAATGTACTACAATGACACTTGCAAGGAAATAGAAGCAGAAACTATTAGAGGAAGAACAAGATCGGCTTTCCTAAAGCTACGAGAGTTAAAGAAAAAGTTCCAGCCTCAAATTGGAATGTTACAAGATGCTCAAGGTTCTATGTTGAATGATGCTGAGAAGATCAAGAAAAGGTGGAAGGAATATGCAGAGTTTTTATATGATAAAGATCAAGTGGACCAACAGCCGTTTCAACCTGTACCTTATGATCGGGAACCATTGGTGATGAAAGAAGAAGTTGAAGCAGCATTGAAAGCCTTATCAAAGAACAAAGCACCAGGCATTGATAGCATTCCCATAGAAGTATTGCAGCAATCTGATGCAGCTGTTACCGTACTCACAAGGCTCTGCCAAGAAATATGGAAGACAACATCATGGCCAACTGACTAGAAAAGATCTGTGTTTATACCAATACTAAAGAAAGGTGATCCAACTGACTGTGGAAATTATCGCACAATCGCTCTGATCCCACATGCCAGCAAGATTCTACTGAAGATTATTCAAAAGATACTAAAACCATACCTGGAACAAGAACTACCTGAAGTGCAAGCAGGGTTCAGGAAAGGGCGAGGAACGAGAGACATCATTGCGGATGTGAGATAGATAATTGAAAAGACTAAAGAATACCAAAAGGATATCTATTTGTGCTTTATCGACTATAGCAAGGCTTTTGACTGTGTAAACCATGAGAAACTCTGGCCACATTAAGAAGCATGGGTATACCAGAACACCTGATCGTTCTCTTGCGCAATCTGTACATTGATCAAGAAGCAACAATTCGAACGGAACAAGGAGAAACAGAATGGTTTAAAATAAGCAAAAGTGTAAGACAAGGCTGCATACTTTCCCCCTACCTGTTTAATTTATATGCAGAACAAATCATCAGAGAAGCAGGATTGTATGAAGACAATAGAGGTGTGAAGATTGGTGGAAGACTCATCAACAACCTTCGCTATGCTGATGATACTACATTACTGGCTGAAAGTGAAGATGATCTGAAACATTTGCTTCTCACAATCAAAGAACATAGTCTCAAAATGGGCCTGCACCTTAATGTAAAGAAGACAAAGATCATGACAACTGGCATAATGAACAGGTTCATCGTTGAAGGAGAAGAAATTGAAATTGTGAACAACTTTAACCTACTTGGATCAACTATCAATAAAGAAACAACAAGCAGTCAAGAAATCAGATGACGCATTGCTCTTGGCAGAATGGCTATGAAAGACCTAGATAAGATTCTCAAGAGCAGAGATGTCTCTCTCCATACAAAGATTTGACTTGTTCAAGCCATGGTATTTTCAATAACATCATATGGATGTGAAAGCTGGACAGTGAAAAAGATAGACAGGAAGAAAATTGATGCCTTTGAATTATGGTGCTGGCGGCGAATACTGTGTATACCATGGACTGCCCAAAGAGCAAACCAGTCGGTACTAGAGGAGATCAAACCTAAGCTTTCTTTAGAAGCTCAGATGACAAGACTTCGACTTTCATACTTTGGACACATCATGCGAAGAGAGAGATCATTAGAGAAAGACATTATGCTTGGCAAGATAGAAGGTCAACGCAAAAGAGGAAGGCCAGCAATGAGATGGATCGATACAATAACAGCAGCTACGGGTACCAGTCTGTCAACAATGAGCCGCCTGACTGAAGACCGAACACAGTTTAGGATAGCTATCCAGAGGGTCACCATGAGTCGACTCCGACTCGACGGCACTTAAGAACAACAACATATACCGCGCTCTTTACACCAGTGCGGTTTACATGTAACACAATTATGCAGAGCAGGGGAGCTTCACTGCATTTACAATATAACAGGGGGTTTTGTACAGGAAACAAACAAACAGGGTAACTGTGTGCAAATAAACTATTAACATATGTACATGAGTCATTCAACTATTTACATATTGGATCTGTTGTGTGCATGCTGTCAGTGTAATGAGTGCAGTACTATTTATCAGGGGGGTCGATGTTTTGTGGGCTGAGTTTCTGTCTTAAATGGCAGTTACATGGAGATTGTTTGCATGGGCTCATAGGTGTGGCAGGGAGTGTGTGGTGATCTGTGTGTGTGTAGTACTGTAGGAACAGGTGATGTTTAAGTGCCTTCCTAAACTGGGAGAGATCACTTATGGCCCAGATAGCAGGGGGTAGGGCGTTCCAGCAGGTCGGTGCATAAAACGCGAATGCTCTTCTCTTGGCTGATTGCGAGCATTTTGTGATTTCCTTTGGGAAGTTCAAGGTGTTGATAGAGGCTGATCTCCTTACTCTGTTTAGGGGTGTCATATGGATGAGATCAATGAGTGAAGTGGAGGAATTTTTATTAATGGCTTTGTGAGTCAGCGTAAGAATTTTGAAGGTGATTCTGGATTGCACTGGGAGCCAATGTAGGTTTTTTAGGATTGGGGTTATGTGCTCTCTCCTTGATGTCCCGAGCAGCACTCTGGCGGCCGTATTCATTGCTAGTTGAAGCGGGTTTAAGGTGTTTTTTGGGAGGCCGTGTAGTATGGCATTTGCGTAGTCAAAATGCGGGATTATTAATGCCTGATAAACTGACCGATAATCCTCTGGTTCTAGTAGTTGTCTCAGGTGGCGGAGTGTCTTAATTTTGCTGTATATTGCCTTGATCATATTGTTTATCTGGGCCTTCATGTTGAGTTGTTGGTCGAGCATGACTCCAAGGTACCGAATTGTATGCTTGCTTAGGAGCTCCGCATCCCTGACCTTCAGGGAGCTGTGTGGTATGAGTGTAGTGTTTTTTGTGAGGAAGAGGACTTCTGTTTTCTTAAAATTTATTCTTAGTTTCTGTGAGAGTAGCCAATCAGTAACAGCATCAAAACAAGCAGTCAGGGGTGATAGGTCTGGTTTGTTTAGTAGGAAAGGCATGTATAGAAGAACATCATCGGCGTAAATCAGGCAGTTGATGTTGAACGAGCGGACGAGGTTGCATAAGGGCTGCATGTAAATGTTAAATAGAAGGGCTGACAGCGATGATCCTTGTGGACTCCTTTTTCTTGGAGGAAAGGAGAGGATGTTGTGGGGCCGGAGCGCACTTGTTGCCATCTATCGGTTAGGTATGAAGCGCACCATGATAGTGTGTTGCCCTGGATGCCCTTCTCACTAAGACGGGAGAGGAGTATTTTGTGACATACGGTGTCGAATGCCGCAGCAATGTCAAGGAAGATCAGGGCGAATCCTTGTTTGATATTATCCATCCCGATGGTAAGGGTGTTGAGTAATGTGGTCAGCAATGTTTCAACTCCGTGTGAACTGCGGAAGCCATGTTGACAAGGGTCGAGGGGTGCATTGATCTCAATGTGTTGGTCAAGTTGCCGATGTACCACCTTCTCGATGATCTTTGCTAGCAGCGGGATGCTTGATATTGGCCTGTAGGAATCCATCTTTGCTGGGTCCAGTTTACTATTTTTTAGTAGTGGTCTTATTGCTGTCTGCTTCAGGCTTTGTGGGAATATCCCTGTTGAAAAGGATAGTCCGATGAGTTCGGAGAGAAAAGGGTTAAGCTCACACTGCAGGGATTTTATCCAAAATGCTGGACAGGGGTCGTTAGGTGCTTTGGTGGTATTTATGGTGGATATGATGTCTTGTATACTTCTTTCAGTTGGGGCAGAAAAAGCGGTGATGATGTGGTTGCTGTCAGGTGCGGCATCAGGTGAGGTGCATGGCAGGGATGGGTGGGTGGAGTTATGCTGGGTATGTGTGTTGGATTGAGCTGACTTGGCTTGCAGATAGTCCGCATATTCTTGAGGGTTGGGGAGGTTTAGTTGTGCGGATGTGGGCTCCTTTGCTAAGGACTTGACTAGGCTGAAGAGCTCGTGTGGCTTGTTTAGCAAACATTGTAATATTTATTTATTTATTTATTTATTTATTTATAGTCTCTTCTATACCACACTATTCAGCATCAGCGCGGTTTACAATGAACAAAGAATTTACACATTTCCGATGGTACTTTGTGTTTACAGTTGAACAGGCAAAAGTAACTTGGATAACAGGGGTAACTATTTACAAATTATAACATAATCATGAACTCTTCTTGGTTTCAGCCTTAGGGGTTTTGGGATATCTCCGTATGATATTGTTTCATTCGTTTTGTGATATCAGCTCGGTGTCTTTTCAGGTGATCTTTATATAATTCGAGGCTCTCAGCTGATCGTGAACGACGCCATCTTCTTTCAAGTTTCCTGAGTAAAATAAGTGATGTTCGGAGTTCGGGGAAGAACCAGGGTGCATTCCTTCTAGTTCTCGCTGCTTTCTTGGAGACGGGTCTACTGACTGCAGCATCAAGGCTTGAATTCCATGCAGTGATCATATCATCAAGGCATTGATGTGATTGGTTCTGGAGAGGTTGAATTCTGAACAAGATGTCATCTTTGTTAAAAGGCCGGAAGCGTTTTGAGAGGGATTCAATAGGTTCATTTGTTGCCTGGGTTTTAATATCTGGATGGAGTACTGGCATCTGGAACTTTATAAGGCTGTGATCGGACCATGGTACAGGGCTTACGGAAAGATCCGTCGTGTGCGTGGAATCAAAGATATCTTTTGGGGCAAATATCAGGTCAAGTGTGTTTCCCTTTATGTGCTTGGGGGCATTGACCAATTGGATGTAACCTAACTCAGTGAGTGCCTCAGTGAAGGTCTCAGAGTGAGTAGCTTGATGAGCTTGGAAGTTGAAATTCCCCATCACCCAGTTTTGAGAACGAAGGTTCTGGGGATTTCCAGTGATGTCTATGATGGTGGATAGGTCATCTGGGGATGGCGATGGACTTCTATAGAACAGGCTGATGTTGATGAATTTATTTGATATGGTGATGGAATCAAGGTTTGTGGTGCTACTGGCTGTAGCTAGCTGGTATTGTAGTTCTTGCTTTGTCAGGATGAGGGCGCCTCCACCTCTTCTGTCCAATCTGTAGTAGGGGTGGATGTCGAAGTTAGGAGGGACTAGTTTGTGCAGGATAACAGTGTCTGTAGTGGATAGCCAGGTCTCAGTGATGAGTAGGATATCTAGGTCATGGGTGGACAATAGGTCAGTTACTGCTGGCCATTTGTTTCGGATCGATCGTGCGTTAATGAGTGCACACTTTAGGCTATGGGGGTGGGTGTTATGTTCACTTTGGGGGGATTTGCTTTGCTGGATGGCGACGTAGATTAGGTGCAGGCCGGATGGGCGTTCTGATGTGCTAGGTTGGTGGTAGATGGGGCTTGACCAACTTCTCCATGAGCCTTGTAGCACTGGGATGGAGCTGTAATGGAAGGTGAGGGCTAAGGCATTGTATGTGAGTGCTAGGAGAAAGCAGCAGATGGTGAGTATGGAGTAGTAATGATTCATTGTGGGTATTAGCCTAGTGGGCAGGGGTGCTGGGGGGTTTGATTTTCTCTGCTATTGCAGGCAGTGCTGTTTGTCTTGGGGTTAGGTATAGTGTGGTTCAAACTAGTTGGTTATACAATATCATATGGGGTAGTATTCAGAAGACACAGTGTTTCAACTTGGCTATCTAAGCAATGGCTACACAGTATCATGAGAGGCTATACAGTAGCATGTTAGACCAGTGTATTAGCTTGACTAACTGGGGAATAGTAGGCATTCGGTGGAATAGTGGATTACTGGCAACAGTAGTGATAGTCAAAAAGGTAACAGATACAATAGATTATTGGCAACAGTAGCAATGGTCAAAATGGTAGCAGATATAGTAGACTACTGGTAGCAGATTACTTGATGGCAGATTAAAAGCAATAGTAGAGAGAGATCGAGCTAGCCATTGTTGAAACCAGTTATAGGTCACAGTAGAGGTTATACAGCATGATACTAGTAATAACAGTGGTAAGGTCAGGGTACTTGCGAGGTGTAAACAGTTCTTCTGTTCAGGCATGGTGGGATACAGGCAAGGGCTTTTTGTTACTTCTTGGGCAGAATTATGATCCGGATGATCTTTTTAATCTTCTGGTGCAGCGGGAAAGGAGGCAGACTGCACTCCTGTTGGAGAGTTGGGACCGTTGATCGTTAAGAGGCAGGATGCTGTAGATAATGGGAGCTGCAGAGTGGTGGGGCTTTCGTCGGCCCATGCCTAAGGGCCCAGCCAAAGGGCCCTCTAGCGAGGCCCTCAGGCACGGGACTGCAAGGCACGGGCATGCCAGACGGCGCTGCTTTTTAAACCGGCCCACGGCTGCCCCGATTGGGCAGCTGAAGCTGAAGGAGGAGTCCTGGTGCCCCGGCTCGCTCGATCCCTGCCGGGAGAGCTGGAGGAGAGCCGGGGTGCTGGTGAAGAGAGGGCCACGCGCCAGACAGCGCTGCTTTTTAAACCGGCCCGCAGCTGCCCCGATTGGGCAACTGAAGCTGAAGGAGGAGTCCTGGTGCCCAGGCTCTCTCGATCCCCACCGGGAGAGCTGGAGGAGAGCCAGGGTGCTGGTGAAGAGAGGACCACGTGCCAGATGGCGCTGCTTTTTAAACCGGCCCACGGCTGCCCCGATTGGGCAGCTGAAGCTGAAGGAGGAGTCCTGGTGCCCTGGCTCACTCGATCCCTGCCAGGAGAGCTGGAGGAGAGCCGGGGTGCTGGTGAAGAGAGGGCCACGCGCCAGACGGTGCTGCTTTTTAAGCCGGCCCATGGCTGCCCCGATTAGGCAGCTGAAGCTGAAGGAGGAGTCCTGGTGCCCCGGCTCGCTCGATCCCCGCCGGGAGAGCTGGAGGAGAGCCGGGATGCTGATGAAGAGGTTTCCCCACTCCTATCTTTAAGGCACAGTGCACTAACTGTGTAGCATTGCAAATTGGTGCTACATAGCCAGAGCTATGGCCTGGCCTCTGCTCCACCCCGGAATGCCCCCAACAGGCCCCGATGCTATGCGGATAGCATCTGGGTGCGTTAGGGATATATCCGGGATTTTTGAAGGGCATTATCTGTGTAGGTGCCCTTCGAAAATCCTGGATAAGGCCTTTACATGGGTAACTAGGGAAGTTACCCATGTAAAGACCTTCAAAAATCGGACCCAGGATGTCTAAGAATGAATTTTTAACAGGACTGTGGTGGTAGTGGTGATAATGCAATGATCTCAGGGAGTGGAAGGGGTTATAAAGTTGAAGATTTGTCTAGGGCACCCAATAACCTTGCACAGGCCCTACGCGTGGAGTTCATGTGGGTATCTCATTAGTAACTGAGGCTAAAAACTTTGAAATATGTCCTCATATTTGCTCTGCCCTACTTATATCCTTGCACCAGCATCAAAGATAGTCCATTCACAATTAATGCAGCTTTTTTTTAACTTGGAACGGATGACAACATTTAAAACTTTTAAATTTTGCGCAATGCACACACTGCATGAGACATTTACATGTAATTGTTTGGCATGGGAAATCCTACTCTTAGGGATAGTCCACCCTTTGCACTTCTGCCCTTGTTAACACTTACCTTTCTGGGGTAGGATGTCTGCTGACTGAAGCACCTTCCGAGGCATGCCCAGTCCTGACACTTTCACTACATGTTCCTTCTTTCGCCAGGCATTGGGAAGAGGCAAACATCCTACTCTAGCATTAGCCTGGTGAGGAGGAGGGCATCCTGAGTGCCAAAGCTGGATTTTCTTGCAGTCATTTTGTCAACGTCCCCGTTCCTGACACACTTATGCAGAACTAAGCGCACTTGTGTGCGTATTCTTGACGCCAGATATCATGTACTTGCAGGGTCATCTAGACGCCTGTTTTCTAAAGTGTGTGCCTAACTAATCACTCTTTATAAAATACAAGGGGCCATATTCAAAGGGATTTATGCAGTTTGCAGACCTGCAAATCGTATAAATCCCACTGACCGGGATATTCAGAGACACTAACCCAATTAGTGCCGCTGAATATCCGCGTCTCAATGCTAACTGGTTGGTAATAGGGCATTCTGGGGGTGGAATGTGGACAGAACAATTAGTGGCGATATTCAGGGCAGGTGAAAAGCTGCTAACTGCATTACAAAAGAACAATCTGTTGAAAGTGGCTTTCAGTGCTGGTCACCGGATACGCACTGGCTTTGATTATCCCGGTGTAACTTAAAGCGTCACTGGCCAGCGCTTTAGCAGTACTTGCTGCTGCTACTGCTGAAAATACTCCCAGAAGTGCATAGCTACCTGTCCCGTTTTTTTGGCACGCAAATTAAGTCAGCCTGCATAAAATTACCCTCTTAAAGTTGTACTTCCTATTTATGGGTTTGCATTTACACAAGCAAGTTATCCATTTGGCGACTGAATTTCACCATTGAATGGATAACTTGTATCATACCCCAAATCCTATCCTGGTTTTAAATAAATAAGTTTGACCATGTAGCAGCTTAAACGTCCGAGGTCATCTCTTTATGATCTGCATATTTTTTCAAGAAAGCTCTTGTGTGGTCTACGCTGCTGCCAGCCACCAGGCGTGTTTCTAAACAGCAGTGGGATCATTCTTTAAATTATCCCAGGGACAATTTATGTGCTGCACTGTGCTGTACCACTGCATTTCTATTAAGATGTGTAGCGATAGTGCTTAATTGTGCTGCCAAACTAGCACAGAGGCACACACTAATATGTGGGTGTCTGTGCATCCATCCCCTTACAGTGCAATGCTAATGTGCAATACCATGCCAAAGGGCATGTGGGCGCTTTTAACAATGGCATTAAGTGAACCCATGCTAATGGCAACACCCAAAATTCCCATGCTAATTGCGATGCACTGTCAACACCCACATTATGCCGCTAACCCAACTAGCCCGTGTCCAATTACGCTAACTGGTTAGGGTAGGAATTTTTGTGAGGGGCTCCGCACTGTTAGCATGACGCCCTCAGTGTGTATCAGACCCGGCACTAAGAGTGCACGTTCCATGCCCCTTAGTGTTTCCCTGATCTTGACATGTTCCTAGGAACTAATCTGGATTTAAAAAGCTCAAAGCCAACAATCCACAAATAATATCATGGACTAATACTTCTCCTTATCATTTTATTTATAAGCTCCTTTGTACTCATTTTTTCTAGGCTAGAATTATCTACAGTCCAATGCTTTTTCAGTGGCAGATTTTCCATAAGTAGCTGTGGTTAAAAAGTTGCATGAGAGATAATCTTGACCTGAATCAATTGACTCCTCTTTTATCCACTATTATATTAGCTGGTATTTATAGAGATAGTCTCTTCAGCAAATAAAACTAAAATATGCTGCCAAAAAGCAGCATTTACTTAGAAAGAGGCAAGTTGTGCAAGTAAAAACATCAAACACTGTGTGTACAAGGCATCCAAATCTTGCATAATACCAGTGCTGATCACTACCCATTATAAATCCAAGGACTGAAGCTGGGCAGATTTGATTTTTTCTTTTTTGTGTGTAACAGAACATATTTTTACTGGTTTTATACATATAATTAGCGGCTTAATTTCTTCTCTTGCTGTGTTAGCCTTAAACTGTAACATAACGACAAAGAGTTGGATTACCGTGCTGACAAGCAGGCTGCTGCCTCAGTTCCAGCTCTTCACTGCCCTCTGGTGTATTCTGCGCTGCTATTGCACTGAGTTTCTTACTGTAAGCTATGTCTAAAAAGGAAGAGGTGGGGGTAGAGAAGGAAATTAACATATTTTGAGTTAATTAGAGGCCACTTGTTTAAAACCAAACAATTTAAGAAAAATTATAATCCTAATATCTTGCTTCCTACAACAAACAATATTATTAGCATGATATCAGGTTTCTCATTCACACTACATATTGCAATTAGGAATTACGTGAGTACTGGTATATAAACTGTGCAGCTACAGAAAATATAAACACAGAGAATATGGCAGCAGATAATGACCATAAAGTAAATCTCATCTGTCCACTTTTCATTCATGTTACAATATCACATATGCTATCTAATCTATGACTTTATCCTCAATTCTCCTCTAATCCTAGAGGTCATATTTGGAAACCGCTATCATGAGTTGTTCATTTTTGTATATTTTAGGTTATGGTTCCATGTGTGGGATGCTGAAGCTCTCAGAAAACAAGTGGAGGAGCTCAGAGAAGAGGTGGCAAGGCTGAGGAGCATTCAAGACAGTGAGATTTACATTGATGAGATGCTTCTTGAAACACCCAAGCTCTCCAACAAAGGTGAAGATGGGAGCCTACAGAATGATGAAAGTTGGACATGAGTCATCAGGGCCTACAGAATCACCAATACAACTCCTCCAGCCCTTGAATTGAAGAACCATTACGCAGCCCTGGAAGTGGAGGAGGTGAAATCATCCCAGGAAAGGGAAGAACCAGAGCTCGAGCACCCCAAAGTTGTAGAATCAATGAACACAAAGAAGTGAAGGGTAGTGGTGGTTGGTGACTCTCTTCTGAGGGGTACTGAGGCATCCATCTGCTGACCAGAATTGATGTCCAGAGAGATATACCGTCTGCCAGGTACCAAAATCCGAGATGTTATGGAGAGTTTGCCTAGACTCATCAAGCCGACTATTACCTGATGTTGCTCATCCATGTCGGCAAATGAAACTTCCAGGTATCCATCTGACCATATCAAAAGTGTCTTCATGGCTCTGAGACAGAGGATGAAGCACATAGGTGTGCAGGCGGTGTTCTCTTCAATCCTCCCTGCTGAGAATAAAGGCTGAGGCAGAGAAGCTTGCATCCTGGAGATGTATGCATGGCTGCGTGGATGGTCTCATCAAGAGCGTTTTGGTTTCCTGGACCATGGGATGATGTTCCAAGAGTTGCAGAACAGAGATGGCATCCATCTGTCCAAGAAGGGCTGACGTGTCTTCAGTAGCAGACCTGCTAACCTACTAAAGAGGGCTTTAAACTAGATTCTTACCTAGGGATAGGTGAAGAAAGCCCCTAGATAAGTGAAACATTAAATACCTCTAATAGAAATAGGGAGCATAGGGAGGGTTAGCCAGGGAGAATGCTGCACATCCTGGCCCACTGAATCGGGACCCTTCCAGCCTGTCCAAGTGCCCCGATTCTGCTCTCACAGGGATGTCTAGATCCCGCTGGTGCAGAATCAGGGCCAAGTCCGGCCGGTCCATATTTTGGACATCTGGACATGGATGTACCCCAATAATATAATATCATTGTAAATATGTTATACCCCCCTCAGGTAATGGTATCCCCCCTCAGTTGTATCTGTTCAATGTACTCTCCCCGTGTTTGTTGTAACCGCTTTGACCCGGTGAAAAGCGGTATATAAATATGGCTAAATAAATTAATCACTCAGAATGGGCCTCTATACATGTAGCAGCACTGAATAAAAATATTAATTTAAATGTTGTGACACATTTAAATTAAATTGTTGACCACTACTGTTGTAAATTGTCCTGTATGCTTTTATGTTTCTATTAGGGTTATTTACTAAAGTGTGGTAAGGTTTTGCAGTTAACATGCGTTAGTTGGAAAATTTAACATACATTAATTGCAAAGCCTGTACGGTAATTGGGGATGCAGCCAGCATCTGCCCTGCAGTTAGCACTCATGGTAGACCTCTACCAACATGACATGCAATGCCAATAGTGAGATACATCTGCACTATCAGCAATGCACTATGGGGTCATAGTGGGATCCATCTGCACAAAGGCGACCCGAGGGTCAAGTGGGGGCATGTGTGGAGACTCATTGCAGGGCCTCATTTGCATAAATATCTGCATAACAATAATGACAACTGGACTGATTTGGTCAGTGCTCTGACCATTTTTTTAAAAAAATTAATATATGCAGTATTCAGTTTTACAACTAAGTGACACACTTAAACAGAAAGTAGCTTCAGAAAGGAAAATCCCATGTCAAAAAGAAAATGCATGCTTTTACACAAAAGCACAAGAAAAATGTGACAAATCTGAAACTACATAAAGTCCACAATAATGGGAGGAGGAATAAAGTTCCCTCCTCAAGTCTTGCTGGGTACCTTCATGTGGTGACCCCATTGTATAACATCTATACTAAATCCCAGTAAGGCGACACTATAATTGAAGGAAAGAAAAAGAAAAATACATGCTAGTCGTACTGTACATCACCCAGGTTAAAATGGTGCCCACCCGCAGCTTATGCACGAGGGCTAATGATAATACAGACTAGGGTAGCAATAGTGCAGACCCTGCAGATGCGGGTAACATCCCTGCCACAGACAAAGGCCATGGTGAGCATGTTCATGGGTCTACTGTGGCAGGAGATAAACCACAGAAATGAATGAAAAAGCTAAGAAGATTAATTATGGTTAAGTGGACTTCTGCAGATAAAGAGGAGATAATGTACTGACCTGACTTAGAAGTGAGGTTCATGACTGTCATGGTATGCACAAAACTAACCCATTTCGAGAAACTGCCCTAGAGGAGAATAAGTGATTCAAAAAAGAAAACCCAAGGTTATATAATAATAAAGAAGGAGAAAAAAACACAACATGCACGAATAAGAAATTTACAATAAATTCCCCAAACTAGGTGTCAAACCCTGGAGGAGTTGAGGAAGGCTCTGAACTAGGAAATTGTTTTGCAGCAAGAAAGGCAGAATGCTATGACCATTTTAATAATAAAGAGGAAAGCTATAAAATAAGAAAAAAAATCCTGGTAGCTGTGAATGCTCGGGTCTGATTAGACTGTAACAATGAACTGGAAAAGTCCAGAAATCAGCAACAGTGAAGTTGTCAGGCCGCAAGAGAAATCTAAATGGAGATGTTCCCTTAAAGTCTGAGATTTCCTTGAATCTGAGCTGACAAAATATTTGAAATTTAAGACCAGTCCAGAAGCACAGAACTGCAAAGCTTAAAAACTATCTTTATGTGGGTACCCCTTACCAACAACCTACTGTTAACTCCACACAAGAAACAAAAAGAAAAAGTGAAAACCACAACAAAGGACCTATAGAGCAAGTCTACAATTCCATAACAGCACTAATTTTCAAACTACCACAACAAGGAGCCTACCTAGAAAAGGGAAGCACCGTAAATACTGCTGTGAGCCCTAGAAAATCCATACACCTACCAGAAAACTGAACAAACCAGATTACCACAGATATTATATAGAAGCTCATTGCTTACAGAATACCTGGCCTCAGGGCCGGCCTGTCTATTGAGCAAGAATGTTTTTTGCACAGGGCCCCGTGTTTCAGGGGGCCCCACGCAAAGAACAGTCTGCTTTTTTAAAAATTAAATTAAAAAAAAAAAAAAAGCTGGCTGCTGAAGCTGCCGCCGCAGCAGCAGCAG
The DNA here is from genome assembly GCA_033557465.1 of Ichthyophis bannanicus. Taxonomy (NCBI): domain Eukaryota; kingdom Metazoa; phylum Chordata; class Amphibia; order Gymnophiona; family Ichthyophiidae; genus Ichthyophis; species Ichthyophis bannanicus. The sequence continues at coordinate 626,426,050 of CM066032.1, read as the reverse complement.
AATGGAGTGTCCCGTGGGGCCCCCTCTGCCCGGCTGAGCCCCTCTGCGCCGGCTTTCAGATACGCGAAGGGAAAGTGTCTCCCTCGCATCCCTGTTAAGCCCGCAGGGGCTGATGGGAAGCAGGAGCTGATGGGAAATTTCCCATCTGCCCTGCGGGCTTAACAGAGATGCGGGGGAGACACTCTCCCTTCGCGTATCTGAAAGCTGGCGCAGAGGGGCTCAGCCCGGTCGGGAAAGCTCAGACGGGCAGAGTGGGCCCCGCGGGACACACCATTCTGCTGCTGCCGCGGCGGCAGCAGCCAGCTTTTTTTTTTTTTTATCTTCCATGAGCCAATGGGGGGGGGGAGGTTAGGACTGGTAATGGGCTATGGAGGGGGTTAGTACTTGACTTGAGGTGGGCTGTGGGCTGTTGGAGGGGTTAGGACTGGTAATGGGCTATGGGGGGGTTAAGACTGGTAATGGGCTGTGGGCTGATGGGGGCTGTCTGGAAATGGAGTGATGGGTTAGGACTGGTAATGGGCTATGGGGGGTTAGGACTAATAATGGGCTATGGGGGGGGCTAGGACAGGAAATGGGCTGTTGGGGAGGGGTTAGTACTTGAGGTGGGCTGATATGGTTAGGACTGGTAATGGGCTGTGGGCTGATGGGGGGGTAGGACTGGCAATGGGCTATGGGGGGCTGACTGGAAATGGGCTGATGGGGTTAGGACTGGAAGTGGGCTGATGGGGGGTTAGGACTGGTAATGGGTTATAGGAGGGGGCTTAAACTGAAAATGGGGTGATGGGGCTTAGGACTGGAAGTGGGTAGATGGGGGGCTAGGACTGGTAATGGGTTGGGGGGTTGCTAGGACTGGAAATGGGCTGAGTGGAAGGGAAGGCTTGAACTGCAAATAGCTGATGGGGAGGGGGCTTGGAATGGAAATGGGCTATGAGGGAAGGGAGCTAGGACTGAAAATGGGCTGATGGAGCAGCTAGGATAGGACTGGAAATGGGCTGTTGGGGGGAGCTAAGATTGGAAATGGGCTGTGGTGGGGGCTTGAATTGAAATGGACTCATGGAGGAGCTAGAACTGGAAGTAGGCTCATGGGGGCTTGGACTGGAATTGGGCTGAGTGGAGGGGAGCTAGGATTTGACATGGGCTGATGGTGGGGCTAGGAAATGACTAGAAATGGGCTGATGGGGGGCTAGGATTGGAAATGAGCTGATTAAGGGACTCGGACTGGAAATGGATGGGGGAGCTAAGACTGGAAATGGACTGATGGGGGGCTAGGACTGGAAATGGGCTGATGCAGGGACTAGAAGGGAATGGATGCTGGGTGAGACTGGAACTAGAAGGAAGCTGATGTTGGGGGGGGGGGTGTGGATTAGAATGGGATGGGGCTGGGAGAGTAAAATGGAGAGGGGAAAAATATTTTGTGTGGGAGGGATGAAAAATCTACAATTGTCCGGGTATTGGGAGAGTAAGTGGGGATTGAGGATGGAGGGGTAAAATTTGTGTGGATGAAATAGGAATGAGGAAAGAGCAAAAGGAGAAAGATTAGTATGTTAAAGCAGATGTAGAGAGAGAGAATGGAAAAAAAACTAGAAGAGAGAAGTAAGGACAAATGGACAGCAGACGATGGAGAGTTAGCAGAAAACATGAAGAAACCAGAAGAAAGTGGCTGGAGCAATTGCAACTGAAAAAAAATGCACAAAAGGTAGAAAGATATCTCTTTATTTTGAATTTATTAACTGGAATATGAAAGCTCTGGGAAATGTGCATCATTAACGTCTGCGCTTTGTTTGGTACAAGAGGAAATTAATTTATAGTTTTATTTCTACAGTGTTGCTGTACATTCCAAGTTTGGCTTTTGGGGTTCCCAGTTTAATTATTGCCTTCCTGTTTCTAAATTGTAATTCCTTGTTTGGTGATGGTCTATGTTCTGCATGTGTAACTGAGCTGAGGTATTCTGTTTATGTAATTCCTATTTGACATTGCCACTTGTTCTCTTTCCCCAGTATTCTCTGAAATGTATTGGTTTAATATTTGCAGTGTTGCCTTTTGATAGGTAGAGTCTGGTGCTTTGTGAGTCCTGGTAATGCTGTCAGGATATGGCGGGTTTGCTATGGGTTCTAAATGTATAGCAACCAAAGAACCTATTAGGTCTCCCATATAAACATCCAAACCAACAAGGGAAACCCACATAAACAAATATTTTTGTTGGAACTCACACCATGAGGGAATCTCCCTCTCATTGTGTGCTGTTCCGTTTTTATTTTAAATTCAAATAGGGACACAACCCTAACAAGGATTAGGGGGACATCAACCCTCTAATACCAACCGAAGGAAAATTCAATTCATATGAAGACCAGAGACTAAGAAAAAGTCACTTAGTTTACTTTAAAGTTTACTTTAATGTGGAGTTGAGTTCTCCTTATATGGTTGCTCGGAATATGGAGTGGAGCCATTTGGAATAAGCTTCTTTGGCTTGAGGAACGAGGAGTGGAGCTGTTTGGAGCCATTGGGAGTCTGATTCTCCGCAGCAACATATGCAGCATGTTTCCCCACAGCATTAGTCTTATTACGAAGATCGTTAAGGGGTGCATCATCTAGCCTCTTGTTGGAGTATTCGGGTCTCATCAATAATTGACCCTGAGGAGCACGCTAAGTAACCCTGGAGTGGAAAATCTTCAATGGGTTTGGCTATTTGTCTGTTGAGGGCGCTGATATGTTGGATGCCTACTGAACTGCTGAAGAGAAGCTTACGTTCAAGCTAAGTGACTTTTTGTTAGGCTCTGGCCTTCATATGAATTGAATTTTCCTTCGGTTGGTATTAGAGGGTTGATGTCCCCCTAATCCTTGTTAGGGTTGTGTCCCTATTTGAATTTAAGATAAAAGCGGAACAGCACACAACAAGAGGGAGATTCCCTCATGGTGTGAGTTCCAACAAAAATATTTGTTTATGTGGGTTTCCCTTGTTGGTTTGGATGGGTTCTAAATGGGCAGCGTTTGTAGTAGTTCCTAATGTGCCTGGCGGTTGGCACTGGATTATAGTAATGTAGACATCTTTTAGTCTTTCTTTATCCATACACTCATTAAGAGACATGTTTACTAAAAGTTAGTGTATGGTAACATTATGCAAATATTTATGCAAATACGGCCACTTATGCAAATGAGGCCCCGCACCGAGTCTCCACACATGGCCCCGCACCCCCCTTGGGCCGCCCCTGCCTGGCCTTAGTCACACATTTAGAACACAGATGTCATGCAATGCAATGCTTGCCATAGACTCTCATTAAGTACAGAAGAAAGGATCACCAATTAAAAATAGAAATATGTAAACAAAAATTAAACAGAAACCTCAAGAAGCCAGGTGCTGCTTGCAGTTTAACAAGAAACAGAAAGAGATACATATAGTATAAAGACAGCACATTAATTACAGAAACTGACATATTCCAAAAACTAAATTGAAAATAAATTTTTTTTTTTTTCTATCTTTGTTGTCTGGGCATTATTTTTCTGACTGAACTGGTTCCATTCAGCGATTTCTTTCCATTGCTTCTCTCTCCTCCTGTCTTCCTCTCCTCTTCAATAGGGGGGAGGGGGGGTCATTCTGTGCCGTGTTTAGTGGGGATATACATCTGGTTTGGACGTATATCCCCAGCTAAATGTCAGGGGCCAATTCCCAACCCAAAGCTCCCTGCAAGTACAGAGGAGATGTGTGGGGAGCTCTGGACGTGGGCGGAAGGAGGAGGATCAGAGGAGGAGACTGGGTGGTGTGGAGGCCGGACCATGGCCCCAGAGGTACAGAGCTGATTCTGATCGTGGCCCTGTATATCCAGGGGATCAGAGATGGTCCGGGAACTTATTCCACCTCAGAGGTGGAATAAGTCCCCCCCCCCCCCATCAGAGTGATCAGCGACATTGGCCCCCACATAGCAGGTGAGGAGCAGCAAGGAGTTCCCCGCAGCCCAATCCCAGCCTCAGCAGACCCGTTTGGGGGTCGAGCAGTGAGGAAATCATAATTTCAAAATCTGCGGTGGTTCGGGGCTTCTGCATAGTGTCCCGGTGCCATGGCAATGGGATACCATGGCACCGGCCGCCATGTAGAAGCATTGGGAGGGTTAGGCAAGGGGTATTCTGGATGTGCAGCAGGCCTGAATTGGGGCACGCCTGCCCATCCTGGCCGGTTGCAACCCAATTCTGCTCCCACGGGGATGTATAGCTCCTGTAGGTTCAGAATCGGGTGCGTATCTGGCTCATCCAGATTTTGGACGTCTGGACGGGCCGGACATGCCCCATTCAGAATTGGCCTCCACAAGTCTTTGATGTTGATCTTTCCTTTTTATTTCTTTTTTTCCCATTGCTCTCTCCTCTGCCTCTCTACCTACGCATATCTATTTTATCCCTCAGTCTCCACTCCTTAGTCTTATTCTTTTTACTTCTCACATATCTACCAGTTTTCCATCTCCCACTCTTAACCTCTCTAGCATTCTCATTGCCCTCACTGTCTTTCTCATTCCCCTGCTTCAGCCACTCCCTAATTCCCTCTTCTATCTTCTGTTCTCACCTCCTCATCCTTCATCTGCCATACTCTGCCTCTCATACCTTCACCATCCCTAGCCCTTTTCCTGTCATTCATTCCCTCCCGGGCCCCCAGTTTATTCCTTAGTCTCTCACTCCTACCCAACTTCCTATTACCCTCTTTCTCATCTCCTCAGCCACATTTTTACCTTCTCCTTCAGAAATCCATCCTTTTTCATATCTCTCATCTTCTCTCTAGTCCTCCAAATCATTCACATCAGGTCTCAACCTCCACCAACCTTTCTTTCCTGTTCTCTTACCTCCACCCCACACTTTCTTTCATATTTATTCATTACTAGTGGCTATCCTCTTCAAATTCCTGCTCAGGCTCTTGAGGCCCCATCATCTTCCATCTCTGTTTCCTTGCTCTGTCTCCCACTCTGTGCACATTCAAACTTTTTCACCCAATCTGAATGTGCACTTTCTTCTACAATTATCAAGTTCTTCCTTTACATTCCCCCTCCCCTCAAGCCCCTTATCTTCATTCTTACCTTGCTTTTCCCCCATGTCCCTCACTGCCTGATTCCTCCAATGCTGTCCCTCATTATCCTATCCTTTCTCTGCTCTCCATCAGTCCTCTGTATCCCCTTCCCAAGTCCCTGCATTTGCCACCTCAGATCTCTATGATTTTATTCTTCTGCCCCCTTTCAGTTTCAGTACCATTGCCAGTGTCAGTCCCTTGTACCCCCAGCTTGCCAGTGTCAGTCCTAGTCCACCCCACTGTCTAGTCCCCTTCCAGTGTCATTATCATCCCCAGTGTAAGCTTCCTATCTCATGACTTTTTTAATTTCGCCAAGAGTCTCTGATGGGGGACCTTGTCAAAGGCTTTCTGAAAATCCAGATACATTATATCAACCGACTCACCTTTGTCTACCTGTTTATTCACACCTTCAAAAAAATATAACAGATTAGTGAGACAAGAATCTCCTTGGCTAAATCCATATTGGCTTTCTCCCATTAAGCCATGACTATCTACATGGTCATGAATTTTATTCTTTATAATGGTTTCTACCATTTTTTCCGGTACTGACATCAGGCTCACCAGCCTGTAGTTTCCTGGATCACCCCTTGAACCCTTTTTAAAAATTGGCATTACATTGGCCATTCTCTACTTCCGGTACTGCAGATGATTTTAATGATAGTTCACAAATTACTAATAGTAGATCTGAAATCTCATATTTCAGTTATTTCATTACCTTTGGATGTATACCATCCGGTCCAGGTGATTTGCAACTCTTCAGTTTATACATCTTCCCAGTATATCAATATTTCTTTCAATTCTTCTGATACATCACCTTTATATAACATTTCAAACAAGGATATCTTCCGTACATCTTCTTCAGTAAAGGCTGAAGCAAAGAATTCATTCAGTCTCTCCACTATGGCCTTGTCCTCACTTAGTGCCCCTTTTATCCCTCTATCATCCAATGGTCCAACTGACTCTCTCACAGGTTTTTTGTTACAAATGTACTTGAAAAACTTTTAATTATGCATTTTTGCTTCCATGGCAAGCTTCTTTTCAAATTCTCTCTTTGACTGCCTTATCAATGCCTTGCATCTAACTTGCCAATGCTTATGTTTTTTCCCGTGTTTGTCATTTGGCTCCTTTTTCCATTTCCTGAAAGATGCTTTTTTGGCAACAACAGCCTCTCTGACCTTGTCTTTAAACCATGCTGGCAGTTTTTTGGCCTTCCACTTTTCTTAAAGCATGGAATACATATGGTCTTGGCTTCCATGATAGTAATTTTAAACAAAGTCTATGCTTGATTTAAATCTTTAACCTTTGCAGCTGATTCTTTTAGCCTTTTCTTAACTATATTTCCTCATTTTATCATAGTCTCCCTTTTGAAAGTTAAAAAGTAAGTACTGTGGATTTCCTTTCCATCCTTCTTCCATTTATTAAATCAAATGCTATCATGCTAGTATCACTATTGTCAAGTGGCCCCAAACCCATCTCCTGCACCAGATCCTATTTTCCCCTAAGAACTATGTCCAAAATAGATTTCCCTCTTGTCAGTTCATGAACCAGTTGCTCCAAAAAGCAGTCATTTATTTCATCTAGAAACATTTTCTCTCTAGCATGTCCTCTGTGACATTGACCCAGTCGATACTGTACTTGAAATCACCCATTATTGCTGTGTTGTAGTTTTTGTTAAATTCTTTGATTTCTTTCAGCATTTCATCATCCATCTGATCATTCTGGCCAGGCGGTCAGTAGTATATCCCACTGCCATTGCCTTACTCTTTTTACATGGAATTTCTATCTATAGAGATTCTACAGTGTATTATGTTTCCTGCAAAACTTTAATCCTATATGATGTAATGCCCTCTCTAACATAGATAAGAAACACCAGATAGTGAACCTCGGATAAGATAGTGTTCCCCATGACCCACAAGAATTTTTTTGTCGGACCTAAATTCCTCGCACTGGAACTACCAGCAGTAAAACTGTGGTTAAAAGGAAAAGTGTCCTTTTTAATTAAAAAGCAGTAGGAAACACGTAAACTGCCGGCAATTTCACCCTGTCAGAACGCCCTTAACTTATCTGCAATTTTGGCGATATATGCTGGAACAGGTGATGCTGGTAGCTCCGGTGCGAGGAATTTAGGTCCGACAAAAAAATTCTTGTGGGTCATGAGGAACACTATCTTATCCGAGGTTCACTATCTGGTATTTCTTATCATTTCTTGAGCTTGGTGAACTTGGTCTTGGATCTCTCTAACATAGACGCAACCCTCCACCAATTTGATCTACCCTATCATTGCGTTATAGTTTGTGGAGAGTAATTTTATAAGAGGGTTGGGTACCTAGTCAGGGTGCATTTTAATGTGTCTAAATTAAGCCTATTTATTTATTTAACTATGCTTATATACCGCTTTTCTACCATTCAAAGCAGTGTACATTCAGGTACTATATTTTTTTCCCCTTGTCCCTGAAGGGCTCACAATCTATGTTTTTGTACCTGAGACAACAGAGGGCTAAGTGGCTTGCTGAAGGCCACAAGGAGCACCTGTGGGACTAGAAACCCCAGTCCTTCTAGCCCAAGGTTGCTGTCTTCTAGTAGAATTCAAACCCCTGGCCCTCTGGCTCGAGGTAACTTGCTTCAATCACTAGGTCACTCCTCCCTACTTATCCTTATAAAATGCTAACATAAATGGAAGTAAGCATGCCTTAAATTAAGTCATGATCACTTACACCAACCTTAGAGCTAGTGTAAATGACTGTATCTGCTACTGGAATTACATCATACAAGTAAATTATCGTATTCTACAATCAACATGTGTACTTCCATGCTTTTCCCAAATTCTACCTATGTGCATTCCCTCAGTAATTTGTATGAGGCTATTCATGATCATATGTCCCCAATAACACACATAAATGAATTAAACACCAACATTTATGCACAGTGTTGATGCCTAAAACTAGGCACCTTCTTTAAAATTACCCCTAGGAGCATAATTTTATAATAAACAATAATGACACTTTAGATATAGAGAAGTCCTTGTCCAAACAGCATGTTGATAACTATATCTGTACACAAGATAGTCCATCTTATAATCTGCAACCGTTATGTTAGAGAGTAGTCTACTAAAACTGCACTCCTCTAGTATGGCCTGAAGCACAATCTACATTGCAAAGGCATTTATTAGATGTTGAGGCTTTAATGGAAGAGGCTGACTTGGAAGAGGCATGACTGGGATATAATTATTCCAGGCTATAATTTATTCAGGAAGGAAAGGCTAGGAAGAAAGGGAGGAGGAGTGGCACCATGTGTAAATGATAATACTAAAGCTACAGAATTGCAGGGCTTACAAGAGAAGGGGGAGGCATTGTGGGTTAAACTAGAAAGAGGGAATGGAGCATCAATTGCATTGGTGTTATATACAGACCTCTTTCACAGGCAGAACAAGTGGACATAGATTTAATTGAAGAAATTTGCAGTATCGCTATGAAAAGAGAGGTACTGCTGATAGGTGATTTTAATATGCCAGATATTGATTAGGACATCCCTACTGCAGTGTCATATAGAAATAAGGACATCCTGGATTCTTTACAGGGAGAACTATTCCAGCAAATGGTCACAGAATCCACTCGTAAGGGACGCCATATTGAACCTGGCGTTAATGAATGGGGAGAGTGTTTCTGATCTTATAGTGGGTGATCATCTCACATCAGTGATCACCAGATGGTGCGGTTCAGAATTAGCCCTAGGGCTGATAAAATCCAGATGGGACAATACTTGTCAGCTGTTAGCGGGATGGGAACAGCTGGAAGATGTAGAAAAGCAGTGAGCGAAACTGAAAAGGGCTATTTTAAGGGTAACAAACTTTTTATTAAGAAAGTAAGTAAATATAAAAGGAAAAGGAGGCCACTATGGTTCTAGAAAGAAGAAGCTGAAAAGGTGAAGAAAAAGACAGCGGCCTTCATAAAATACAAGAGATCACAGAAAGAGGGAAAAAAACAATATTCAGAATAATCAATCAATCAATATTCAGAAAAGCTTAGAGAAACTAGGAAATTAGACAGGAAAGCAAAGATACAAATAGAAGAAAAAATAGCCAACACAGTAAAATGGGAGGACAAAACCTTTTTCAGATATGTTAGCGAGAGAAGGAAGTACAAAAGTGGTATTGTCATACCAAAGGGTGAAAGGAAGCAATAGTGCAGGGCTTAAGAACATAAGATATGCCATACTGGGTCAGACCAAGGTCCATCAAGCTTAGTATCCTGTTTCCAACAGTGGCCAATCTAGGTCATATGTACCTAGCAGTTTCCCCAAAAGACACAGGTTCCACAGTGCTTGTACTGGGTCAAGCATTGATATCCTGGATCCCTTCTTAATAATGGTTTATGGATCTTTTCTCCAGGAACTTGTCCAAACCTTTTTTAAACCCAGTTCACTAACAGCCTTTACTACATCCTCTGGTAACAAATTCCAGAGTTTGATTACACGTTGAGTGAAAAAATATTTTCTTTTATTAGTCTTAAATAGTTTACCCTGTAGCTTCATTGCATGTCCCCTAGTCTTTCTATATTCTGATAAGGTAAACAATCGATCTACGTCTACCCGTTCCACTCCGTTCATTAATTTATAGACTTATATCATATCTCCCCTCAGCCGTCTCTTTTCCAGGTTAAGGAGCCCTAACCTTTTTAGCCTTTCTTCACAGGAGTATCCTTCCATCCCCTTTACCATTTTGGTGGCTCTTTTCTGAACCTTTTCTAAAATCGCTATATGCTTTTTAAGATACGGCAATATCTACTGTAGCATATTAGATATATTGGAAAACACTGGAAAACACCAAATCAGCCAAGGACTTCCTCATCCTGGGTGATTTCAGCCTCCCATCAGTCCAACTCAAACACCCTGTCTCATTCCTGAAAGTTATGGCAGCCATGGACCTCACCAAGATCATCCAGTCACCCACACATAATAAAGGCAACACCCTCAACCTTATCTTTGTCAACAACTACCCAACACACTCAAGTACCCCTCACTCAATATAATCCCACCCAGTACTTTGGTCAGACACACTCTGATCACATTCTTACTACCCATTAGTGCCTCGCCAAACTAGATCACCCACTCACAAACAGATGATTTAAGCCGCTTGACAAAGACAAATTCATTAGTAACATCCTCCCCCAACTGGACATTGAGACAATGGAATCTGACACTCTCAAAGCCAACTGGAATACCGTCATTGGAATAGCTGCAACTATAACCACCACCTCTCTCCATACAACAAACAAAATCCGAAAACTCCCTGGTACACCCCAACCTCCGAAGACTAAAAACTCAGCTCCGAAGGCTCGAGCACAAATGGTGCAAATCAGTACTCAACTGCAATAGAATTATCTACATAAAACCTTTCAACAGCCATCACACCACAACTGACTATACCAAGAGCAAATATCATACAAAGTTAATCAATAGCTCTCTAAATCGCTCCAGAGAACTATTTGACATCATCAAACAGCTCATAAAACCCCCTTCCAGCAGCACCACCGACATCAACATCTGCCAGCAGCTTCTAGCCAGCCCTACAAGCAACTTCACCCACAACCCAATCCTCTCCCCACCCTCCCTTCCACCCGCAACACCCTCTCCTCGATGTGGTCCACCTTTGACTTCATCAACAAAGACAACAGAGTCCATCATTTTGTCACTCAATATAACAACCTCCCCTCTCAATCTATGCCCAGTAAGCTAGATCAAAGCACTCAAATAAGATATTAGGCCCATACTCGCAAAAAATCACCCAGTCAGTACTGCAACAAGGACATATGCCCAACTGCCAGAAATTATCCTCCATAAACCCCACCCTCAAGAAACCTGGCCTCAACCCCTCTGACCCTGCATCCTACAGACCAATCACCAGCTTCACTTTCATAACTAAGGTCATAGAGAAAGCCACCCAACTACAGCTCAAGGACCACATCAACAAAAACGCTCTCCTTGAACCTCAACAAAATGGATTCCGACCCCTCCATGGAGTAGAAACACTGATGGTCTCCCTCATAAACACCATACTCAAAGGAATTCAAAACAATAAACAAGAATACATCATGCTCTTCCTCAACATATCTTCTGCATTTGATATTGTCAATCACAACACCCTTCTCCAATGTATATGATCCACTGGCATCCGGAACACTGCACTACAATGGTTCCAATCCTATCTGATCAACAGACATCAACAAATAAAAATTGGAACCATTGTATCACCCCTACTGACAAATTCAAGGAATACCCCAAGGATCCATCCTATCATTGCTCCGCTCCAACTACTCTGCTCCATCATCAAATCTAACAACATCAACTTTCATATATTCATAGACAACATCAGGATTTACAACCCATCCAACACAAAGAAACCTACTTTCACAAACTTCCTATGATGCTTTGATGAAATCTCACGTGGCTAACAACCAATAACCTGGTAATTAACTATAAAAAAGAAAAGCCTTATTCATCACCAAAGACAATACCTTCATTCCTCTAAATTCCCTTACCCTAAAAAACATACAAATAAAAGTACAAACTCAAATCAAATACCTTGGCATCGTTCTGGATCAACACCTCTCCTTCATTTCAGGAATACCCCAAGGATCCATATTATAATCTACAATGAATGATCATTGATCTACCAATGTAAATAGTTAACTGTATATATACCTTGTTCACATGTTCACATGTTTAATATGTTAAATGTAACATAAGAACATAAGATATGCCATACTGGGTCAGACCAAGGTCCATCAAGCCCAGTATTCTGTTTCCAACAGCGGCCAATCTAGGTCATATGTACCTAGCAGTTTCCCCAAGGGACACAGGTTCCACAATGCTTGTATTGGTTCAAGCACTGATATCCTGGGTCCCTTTTTAATAATAGTTTATGGACCTTTCCTCCAGGAACTTGTCCAAACCTTTTTTAAACCCAGCTACACTAACAGCCTTTACTACATCCTCTGGTAACAAATTCCAGAGTTTGATTACACGTTGAGTGAAAAAATATTTTCTTTTATTAGTCTTAAATAGTTTACCCTGTAGCTTCATTGCATGTCCCCTAGTCAGGGCCGGATTTACCTATATGCCATGTACGCCATGGCATAGGGCCCACAGCTGGCAACGGCCCACAAAAATAGAATTAGCTTTTTTTTAAAAAATAAAATTTAAAAAAAACCCTGCTGGCTGCCGCCACGGGGCCCCCTCTGCTGCCGCGGCAGCATGGACTGACCCGCGGGGGCCCCCTCTGCAAGCTGAGTCCGTCGGTCCCTCCCTCCCTCCGTGCAGGCTGTGAGAGGCGTGAAGGGAGAGTGTCTCCCTCGCGTCTCTGTTAAGCCTGCAGGGGCTGATGGGAAATGGGCTATGGGGGGGCTAGGACTGGAAAGGGGCTGGGGGGTTAAGACTGGAGGTGGGCTGATGGGGTTAGGACTGGTAATGGGCTGTTGGGGGGGTTTAGAACTGGTAATGGGCTTTGGGGGGGTTAAGACTGGTAATGGGCTGTGGGCTGATGGGTTCTGTCTGGTAATGGGCTATGGGGGGCTAGGACTGGAAATGGTCTGGGGGGGTTAAGACTTAAGGTGGGCTGATGGGGTTAGGACTGGTAATGGGCTGTGGGCTGATGGGGGGGTTAGGACTGGCAATGGGCTATGGGGGCTGACTGGAAATGAGTTGATGGGGTTAGGACTGGAAGTGGGCTGATGGGGGGTTAGGACTGGTAATGGGTTATAGGGGGGGCTTAAACTGAAAATGGGGTGATGGGGGGTTAGGACTGTAAGTGGGTTGATGGGGGGCTAGGACTGGTATTGGGTTGGGGGGTTGCTAGGACTGGAAATGGGCTGATGGGTGGCTAGGACTGGAAATGGGCTGATGCAGGGACTAGAAGGGAATGGATGCTGGGTGAGGCTGGAACTAGAAGGGAGCTGATGTTGGGGGAGGATTAGAATGGGATGGGGCTGGAAGAGTAAAATGGAGAAGGGAAAACTATTTTGTGTGGGAGGGATAAAAAATCTACAATTGGCCGGGTATTGGGAGAGTAAGTGGGGATTGAGGATGGAGGGGTAAAATTTGAGTGGATGAAATAGGAATGAGGAAAGAGCAAAAGGAGAAAGATTAGTATTTTAAAGCAGATGTAGAGAGAGAATGGAAAAAAACTAGAAGAAAGAAGAAAGGACAAATGGACAGCAGACGATGGAGAGTTAGCAGAAGACACGAAGAAACCAGAAGAAAGTTGCTGGAGCAATTGCAGCTTAAAAAAATGCACAAAAGGTAGAAAAATATCTCTTTATTTTGAATTTATTAATTGGAATATGTCAGCTCTGGTAAATGTGCATCATTAACATCTGCGCTTTGTTTAGTACAAGAGCAAATTAATGTATAGTTTTATTTCTACAGTGTTGTACATTCCAAGTTTGGCTTTTGGGATTCCCAGTTTAATTATTGTCTTCCTGTTTCTAAATTGTGATTACTTGTTTGGTGATGGTCTATGTTCTGCATGTGTAACTGAGCTGAGGTGTTCTGTTTATATAATTCCTATTTGACATTGCCACTTTTTCTCTTTCCCCAGTAGTTCATGTACTGTTGTTCTCTGAAATGTATTGGTTTAATATTTGCAGTGTTGCCTTTTGATTGGTAGAGTATGGTGCTTTGTGAGTCCTGGTAGTGCTGTTAGGATACGGCGGGTTTGCTATGGGTTCTAAATGGGCAGTGTTTGTAGTAGTTCCTAATGTGTCTGGCAGTTGGCACTGGATTATTGTAATGTAGAAATCTTTTAGTCTTTCTTTATCCATACACTCATTAAGAGGCACGTTTACTAAAAGTTAGTATATGGTAACATTATGCAAATATTTATGCAAATGAGGCCCCTTATGCAAATGAGGCCCCGCACCCCCCTTGGGCCGCCCCTGCTGGGGGCCCACAATTTTTGTTGGCGTGGGGCCTCACTCAAGGTAAATCCGGCCCTGCCCCTAGTCTTTCTATATTCTGATAACGTAAACAATCGATCTACGTTTACCCGTTCCACTCCATTCATTAATTTATAGACTTCTATCATATCTCCCCTCAGCCGTCTCTTTTCCAGGTTAAAGAGCCCTAACCTTTTTAGCCTTTCTTCATAGGAGTATCCTTCCATCCCCTTTACCATTTTGGTGGCTCTTCTCTGAACCATTTCTAAAATCGCTATATCCTTTTTAAGATACGGCGACCAGAATTGCACACAATATTCAAGGTGCGGTCTCACCATGGAACGATACAGAGGCATTATAATATCTTTTGTTTTATTTTCCATTCCTTTCCTTATCATACCTAGCATTCTATTTGCTCTCTTGGCCGCCGCTGCACACTGGGCCGAGGGTTTTAACATGGTATCCACAATGACGCCTAAATCTTTTTCCTGGGTACTGGTTTCTAATGTGGAACCTTGCATCGTGTAACCATAGTTTGGGTTGTTCTTCCCTAGGTGCATAACCTTTCACTTGTCCACATTAAATTTCATCTGCCATTTTGATGCCCAGTCTTCCAATTTATCAAGATCCTCTTGCAATTTTCCACAATCCTCTTGGGTTTTAACAACTTTAAATAGTTTTGTGTCATCTGCAAATTTGATAACCTCACTCGTTATTCCACTTTCCAGGTCATTTATGAATATGTCAAAAAGCAGCGGACCCAGCACAGATCCCTGGGGTACACCACTATTCACCTTTCTCCATTGGGAAAATTGGCCATTTAGCCCTACCCTCTGCTTTCTATCTTTTAACCAGTTCCTGATCCACAATAGTACACTGCCTCCTATTCCATGACTCTTTAGTTTTGCCAAATGTCTCTGATGAGGGACCTTGTCAAAGGCTTTCTGAAAGTCCAGATACACAATATCAACCGACTCACCTTTGTCCACCTGATTATTCACTCCTTCAAAAAAACAAAACAGATTAGTAAGACAAGATCTTCCTTGTCTAAAGCCATGTTGGCTGTCTCCCATTAGGTCATGACTATCTACATGCTGAGTAATTTTATTCTTTATGATGGTTTCTACCATTTTTCCCGGTACTGATATCAGGCTCACCGGTCTGTAGTTACCCGGATCACCCCTGGAACCCTTTTTAAAAATTGGTGTTACATTGGCGATCCTCCAATCTTCAGGTATTAGAGATGATTTTAATGATAGTTCACAGATGAATGCTTGTTCAGAGTCACTTCACCTTTACTATAGCAGGTCTGCAATCTCATATTTCAGTTCTTTCAACACCCTTGGATGTATACCATCCGGCCCAGGTGATTTGCTACTCTTCAGTTTATCTAATAGTTGTAATACATCTTCCCAATGTATCGATATTTCCTTCAATTCTTCCGCACCTTTAAATACCACTTCAGTCATGGGTAACATCCCTACATCTTCCTCAGTAAAGACTGAAGCAAAGAATTCATTCAGTCTCTCCGCTATTGCCTTGTCGCCTCTTAGTGCTCCTTTAACCCCTTTATCATCTAATGGACCAACTGGCTCTCTCACAAGTTTTTTGCTCCGAATGTACTTGAAAAGGTCTTTACTTCGCGTTTTTGCTTCCGCAGCAAGCTTCTTCTCAAATTCTCCGTTTGTCTGCCTTATCAATGCCTTGCATTTGACTTGCCAGTGCTTGTGCTGTTTCCAAGTTTCGTTGTTTGGCTCTTTTTTCCATTTCCTGAAAGATGCTTTTTTGGCAACAACAGCCTCTCTGACCTCACCTTTTAACCATGCTGGCAGTTTTTTGGAATTCCTTCCACTTTTCTTAAAGTGTGGAATACAGCTGGTCTGGGCTTCCAAGATAGTATTTTTCAACAACAGCCAAGCCTGATGTACGTCTTTAACCTTTGCAACTGCTCCTTTTAGTTTTTTCTTAACTGTTTTCCTCATTTTATCATAGTCTCCCTTTCGAAAGTTAAAAGGTAGTACTGTGGATTTCTTTACTATCCCTCCTCCACTAATCAAATCAAAGGCGATCATGCTATGATCACTATTGCCAAGTGGCCCCAACACTAGATCTGGTGTTCCAGTAAGGACTAGGTCTAATATGGCTTCCCCTCTGGTCGGTTCATGAACCAGCTGCTCCAAGAAGCAGTCATTTATTTCATCTAGGAACTTTATCTCCCTAGCATGTCCTGACGTGACACTGACCCAGTCGATACCGGGGTAGTTGAAATCACCCATTATTATTACTGCGCTGTAACTTTTGTTAGCTTCCTTGATTTCTTAGAGCATTTCATCATCCATTTGGTCATTCTGGCCAGGCGCTCGATAGTACACCCCCACGTCCATTGCCTTCACCCTTTTACATGGAATTTCAATCCATATAGATTCTACAGCAGATTTTGCTTCCTGCAAAACTTTAATCCTTTCTGACTCAATGCCCTCTCTAACATAGAGAGCAACCCCTCCACCAATTTGATCAGCTCTATCATTTCAATATAGTTTGTACGCAGGTATCACAGTGTCCCAGTGGTTGTCCTCCTTCCACCATGTCTCTGATATTCCAATCATATCTAACCTTTCATTTAGTGCTATATATTCTAACTCTCCCATCTTATTTTTTAGACTTCTAGCATTTGCATGCAAGCATTTTAGAGAATGTATTTTATTCATATTAATTTGGCTATTGTTAGACATGGATAATTTGGGATCTTTAAGCTCTGTCTGCTCCATACTTGAGGGCATTTGGGCTACTTTACTCTTTTGTGGAACCTCTCTGCTTTTGGTAGTATCCTACAAAGATACATTCTTCCGAACCATCCGCTCTTGGGCGACTGTCGGCTTTCCCCTAATATCTAGTTTAAAAGCTGCTCTATCTCCTTTTTAAAGGTTAATGCCAGCAGCCTGGTTCCATCCCGTTTAAGGTGAAGCCCATCCCTTCGGAAGAGCCCCTCCTTTCCCCAGAATGTTCCCCAGTTCCTAACAAATCCAAAACCCTCATCTCTGCACCATTGTCTCATCCACGCATTGAGACTCCGGAGCTCTGCCTGCCTTTTGGTCCTGCGCGTGGAACAGGAAGCATTTCGGAGAATGCTACCCTGGAAGTTCTGGATTTCAACTTCCTACCTAAAAGCCTAAATTTACCCTCCAGAACCTCCCTACCACATTTTCCTATGTCATTGGTAGCGACATGTACCAAGACAGCAGACTCCTCCCCGGCACTATCTAAGACCTTATCTAGGTGGCACGTGAGGTCCGCTACCATCGCACCACGCAGGCATGTTACCAGGCGATCCTCATGTCCACCAGCCACCCAGCTATCTACATGCCTAATGATCGAATCACCAACTATAATGGCTGTTCTAACCCTTCCCTCATGGGCATATGGTCCTGGAGAAACTTCCTCAGTGCGACAGGGCTTTACATCACCTGGAGGACAGGTCCTAGTTACAGGATCACTCCCTGCCACACCAGGGTGATGCTCTCCTGTCACATGACCTCTCTCCTCCATGGCAACAAGGATGCTGCCAGACTGGAGGTGGGACTTCAAGACTATATCCCTGTAGGTCTCGTCTATGTACCTCTCTGTCTGTCTTATGCTTTCCAAGTCTGCTACTTTAGCCTCTAGAGAACGGACTCGTTCTCTGAGAGCAAAGAGCTCCTTGCACCTAGTGCACACGTAAGACCTCTCACCAACTGGGAGAAAATCATACATGTGACACTCAATGCAAAAGACTGGAAAGCCCCCATCCGGCTGCTGGACTGCTGTCTGCATCTTAGTTTTAAGTTTGTGTTTAGATCTAAGTTCTTTACTTACTAAGGGTTGCTATGGATATTTATACTTATAAAACTGTACCTAATACGTGTAATATACCTTGTTCACCTGAAGCTTAACTAATCTCAGGTCCTTAGTGTATGACTGATTCGGGTAATGAGCTTCACCTGAGAACACCTCCTGTCTGTTAAGGTGTGTAAGTACCTATAAAGCTACGATTATCCCAGGGGTGGGTGGGTGTGAGGAGGGAGGGAGGGAGGGAAATAACACTTATTAAAAGAGGGCTGCTACACAGTACCCTGTCTTTTGCTGATGAGGTAAGTTATATTCTGATTTGATTTAAATTATAGCTCTTAGCTGCTGCTAGGTTCTAACTTCTATCAGACGGCTGCCTGGGTGAGAATCTTCACAGTCTTGGCAAGTGCATATATCTATATGATTTGCAAGGGATTGTGGGCAATGCAGTTCATTCACACCAGACACAGCTGCTCACAATAATTAGTTGTGCTTTTGGGTAGAGCCAATAAGATATTTATTTATGGGGTTATTTCTCCCAACACAGATATGCTTGGTAGCACATAAATCAGGTTACTTGCTTTCAGTGTTAAACTTGAAAAAAACAAAATCAGGAAAACAACATTTTAACTTGTCAGGCAATCAAAGCAAAAGAAATAAGACCTGGTTGGCAACAAACTGGTCTTTTCTGTAGGCTTTAGCTAATATTCTCTTAGCAATGTATCAAACAACAAACCAAAAGCTACAAAGAAAGAAAAAAAACTGTTCTTTTCAGGTAAACTTCTTATATCTTCCCACATAGATTCAGAAGTGATTCTCTCAGTGCTCACAAGCAATTAGGTAAAGCTCAATTGCTAGCAGTTATCCAGCTGAAACCCCTTAGCTGGCTTGCTTTCTACTGCGTGGCAAAAAATCCTACTCAGGAGCTTTTCTGAGTAGATTAAAGAACAAGTTTGTATTTCTTTGTGATGGTTGCTGTACTTTATAACAGAAAATCACCAAAGGAGTTTAGACAGAGAGCAGTCCATGTAAACAGATTCTTCATCTGCTATCACCCCCTCTTCCTCAACAAGCATGGGTTCAATATCATGGATTGGCAGAGATGAATCTCCCAATGGAGCACTTTCAGGAGAATACTTGTTTCCCTGCTGTCTTTCAAGGTTATAGCTAGGGCATAGATCAGTGTTCATACCTGAGCTTCCATTGCTGTTAGAGTTCCTCTCTATATAGCCTGGCCAGTATGTAGTCCAGTTCTTATGTCCAGCCTTTCAATCCAGATCCCTGGACACTGGATCTCTCTTCACATACCATCTGGCACGGGTCTTAGGGTCCCTTCCATGTGCAGCCGTCTCCTTCACAGGTACCGTCTGGAGATTCCTAGCTCTGCAGCACCATTCCTCTGGCTTTCCCCAGTCCAATGGTGTATGCTGGCCCTTGGAATGCCTCCCAGTATACGTACTGCTCTGGACTCTTCTAGACCTCTCAAAGGCTTTTCTCTTTCTTCGAAAGGGTTTCTTTCCCTCTCTGTCCGTCCGGTTTGGCTTCTGCTTCTGATGATCCTCTAGATGATGAAGATGATCAAGCTCAAGCTGATTCTGAGGATCTCCCAGATGAAACTGAGGATGAGGATCTCCCAGATGAAACTGAGGATAATTCTCTGTAGAATAAACTCTACCTTTATTCTGCTTTGATGAGTGCTCCACCCTAGCACAGCGCAGCTGTGCTGAATCAGGCCCTGTCCTTTGAGATGAGTGCTTGGGGATTACCTCATAGCCCTCTTGATTGAACACACATTTCCCCACTTCAGCTCCTCTAATGGCTGTTGGAAACCTGGTGCATTCTGGGACTGGTAGTCCTTTATGGGAAAATTCTGTTTTCTTATTTCTACCAGAACTGACAGGTTGCTTGTTCAGAGTCACTTCACCTTTACTATAGCTCCTTCCTGAGCTATGATAAGCTTCCTTATCACACTTCTTATGAAATTTAAACTACAAGCTCTCTACTGGGTTCTAAATTTAACCAGAAAGCTCTCTTCTGTGTTTTAAATTTAAGCTAAAAGCACTTTGCTGATGCTAGGCCCTGAGTGACTATTCAATTTAGACTACAAGCTCTCTGCTGGGTTCCAAATGTAACCAGAAAGCTCTTTTCTGTGTTTTAAATTTAAACTAAAAGTACTTTGCTGTTACTAGGCCCTGAGTGACTATTAAATTTAAACTACAAGCTCTCTGCTGGGTATGAAATGTAACCAGAAAGTTCTCCTCTGTGTTTTAAATTTAAACTTAAACTGCTGCTACTAGGCCCTGACTGATTTAACAAAAAAATAGTGGGTTCACAGATTAATTAGCTTTTATACAAGAATTCCTTTTAGAAAATTACCAGAAATATATACTCACAGTTGCAGATCTCTCTCTAGAAGTAACAGTCCCTTTTTCTAGTCCTTCAAGACAGAGGATCACAGAGCTCTGGTTGAGCTATTTATTTATTTACTAATATGTTAAATGTAATATGTTAAATATACTGTTCCATGTACTATGTTGTTACCTTGTAAACCGTGCTGATCTTGAATAGTGCTGTATAAAACCAAATAAATAAATAAATAAATTCCACATATACTCAAAATCGCCAGAACAATCTACCACAAAGCTAAGATCCTACAACACCTACACCCCCTCATCGAACCACCAGACTTTCATTCCACTCTTCAAGCTCTGATCCTCCCACACCACGACTACTATAACTCCATCTACCAAGGTCTGCAACAATCCACCTTACTCCCCCTATGCACAGCTCTACACACCACCAAACACATCCTAAAAAGAACTTTGAAACATAACCACATCACACCTATCCTTAAGCCCCTACACTGGCTGCCCCTCAAAAGTCGAATCAGATGCAAGATTCTCCTTCTCACCTACAAGGCTATCCACTGCCACCCCACCTCACACCTGCACACTTTACTCCAGACTCTGCAACAAAACAGACCAAGAAGACTATCCATGAAGAACACTCTTATTATCCTGCACGCAGTAGCAAAAACCAACCAGCAAGCATGTGCATGATCCTTTGAAATGTATGCACCATCTGTCTGAAACATGCTTCCAGACCCAGTCAGAAACATATCAGACCACCACACCTTCTGAAAACACCTGAAAACTCACCTGCTCATTGAACATTTTGGCCCCTTGCACAATCCCCCCTCATCCAAAATGCATAAATTCAAACAAACAGAATAGTACTTCCTCAAACCTCATCTTGCGTCTACACTGTATATAGCCCACCAATGTAAATAGTCAATCAAACATGCATGTACTCTTTAATTCGTGTTTATAAGTTACCTGTTTCTTGTGCATAAGTTAACTGGTTCCATGTATTTTAAACCCTTGTTCTATGTAAACCGCTTTGAACTGGCGAAAAGCAGTACATATATAAGACCTGCTAAATAAAATAATAAATAAATATATAGTAGCTGATGAGGAGAAAGCAGAATTGCTTAACAGACATTTCTGTTCTATGTTCACAGATGAAGGGCCAGGAGCAGGACTTCAGAAAACACTGACAAATAGGAACAGAAGTGGACTGGATCTTGAACAACAATTTTTAGAAGACTGTGTTTGCGAGGAGCTACGTAGCTTAACTAAAAGTAGACAAAGCAATGGGGTTGGATGGGATACAAGTGAGAATGCTGATGGAACTTAGGGAAGTTCTACCAGCTCCACTTTCTGACATTTTCAATGCTTCTTTAGAGTATGACATGGTCCAAGAAGACCGGAGAAAGGTGCATGTGGTCCTTTTATGTAAATAGGAACTAAGGATGAGGTTGGCAACTACAGGCTTTTTAGTCAGACCTCTGTGGTGAGTAAACTAATAGAAAAGCTGCTAAAATAGAAGACAATGAGGTTTCTGGAATCCAATGGCTTGCAGGATTCAAGGCAGCATGGTTTTATGAGAGGCAGGTCTTGTCAGACAAATATCATTAATTTCTTTGACTGGTTGTCCAGAGAGTTGGACCAAGGAAGAGTTCTAGATATGGTGTACTTAGGCTTCATTAAAGCCTTTGACACTGTTCTGCACAGGTGACTTATAAATAAATTGAATGTCCTTGGAATGGACCCTAAAGTGACTGACTGGGTTAGAAATTGGATGACATCATAATTTATACACCATTCTCCACAAAAACACCAGACTACACAAAAATAACTAAATGCTTTATAGAGATAGCAAAATGGCTCCACCTACACAACTTCACTATCAACTATGAAAAGACAGATATCCTTCAAGTAACTAAAGACACTAATTTTAAACCACCACTCAAAGTAGGTGACATAGAGCTCCAAATCAAAACGGAGGTCAAATACCTGGGAGTAATACTTGACCAAGCTTACAAGCTCAAATTAAAAACACCTAAACCTACAAGCTCAAATTAAAAACACCACCAAATGAGTCTACTATAAACTCAAAACGCTGAAGAGTCCAGGCCCCCTTCTTAAACCCGAAGACGTCCACATAGTCTGCCAAGTAATCATAACCCCCCCCCTTTATTTCTACAGTAACACAGGGCTACCCAAACACTAATTATACCTATCCCCATTCTAAAGCAACTGCATTGGCTGACCGTCATTTATTTATTTATTTATTTATTAAATTAAAGTTTTTATTTACCGGCTCTCTACAATTCAAAGCAGTTTACATAGAATTCAACATAACCCCGCCCCAGCATCACCTCTGGCTCCGGACCCTCCGGGTTCCCGCCACCCCCCACTGCAACAACCCGCCGTACTCCGCGTTCCTTCTCGACAGGGTGGGATGGGAGGAACAACTGCCGCATCTGATCTCCCTGCCTGCCGGCCACGACTGCCCTCCCCCCCAAACACTCACCCCGCACGCCAACCGACGCTCGCCTATGTGAGCCACCTCATTGGTTCCCGCAGCTCTCCCTCAAGCCGCGGGACCAATGTCTTCAATTTTTGCGCCATGCCACCCCCGCGGCGTGCGCGCGCGACCCCGCACCTGGACTTCCCCATCAAGCCGGGCATGCCTGGACGGCCCAGTTACTGCGGCCCACGAGGGACTTCGCCCCAGGGCCTGGTATATATTGGATTTTGTATTCTTGTAAGATTTTACATATGGGTTGGAGAAAGATGTTGAAGAGGAGGGCGGAGAGGCTAGAACCCTGAGGAATACCTTGAGATTTAATGAATGGCAGGGAGGATTTATCACCAATTCTTACCTGTTTAATTCTGTGGTCCAGGTATGAACAAAACCAGTTGAGAGTGGTACCTCTAAGGCCTATGTCATGGAGTCTGTCAAGAAGCTGGTTATGAGGAAGGGAGTCAAATGCAGAGGATATATCTATAAAGATTAGGAGACACCCTTGGGTAGGAGTTTGAATGTATGGGATTACTATATCTAGGAGGGAGGTTAGAAGGGTTTCGACACCATGGTTCTTTTTAAAACCGTGTTGGAAAAGATCAACGAGGGCATGATTGTCAATGAAATTCTGAAGCTGCGTTTGGACAATCTTTTCAGTTATCTTTGCCAGGAGGGGGATACTTGATATCGGTCTATATGATGTGGGGATAGTGGGGCAAGTTTGGTTCCTTTTAATATAGGTCGAATAGAGGTCATCTTCAAGGGAATTGGCAGGATTCCAGTGCGGAGGGAGGATTGTATTATGTCATATATATATGAGCTAAGAGATTCCTTGGTGCTTTTTGCCCATGGAACTGGACAGGGTCTAATACTGAGGTAGAGGCATTGAGGTTTTCTATTGCGATAGTTGTGTTATCTAGGGATGGCAGATCAAATGTTTCCTATGTTAAAACAGGGGTGATATCGTGGGACGAGTCGTCAGAGTGTTGAGTTGTTATAGGTTGTATTGAGGGGAATTTAGAGCAGAGGTAATCAGCAATGGTTTGTGCAGATATTTTATCTTCGACCGCATGGTTGTTTGGTTCATTTAGGAGTGACTTAGCTATTGAAAATAACTCTCTGGGTTTATTTAAGAAGTGCATGATGACATTCTCATTGTATTCTCATTTACGTTTTAGAGTTTCAGCGTGGTAGGTCTGGAGTTTTTTGAAGTAAGAGGTATAGGTAGAGGGGTCTCTAGAATGTCTCCAATTGCATTCCAAACATCTAAAGTCTTTCCTAAGGTTGTGTAGTGATTTGGAAAACCAGGGAGCTCGTTTGCAGTGGGTGTTGTAGGATGTCTTTGGGGGAGTTGGGCTGCAAAGGCAAGAATTTTGTTCCAGCCTTCAATTTGGGAGGATAGGTTTGGATGACTATTATTGAGAAGGTCTAAGTGTGGGATGACTTATTTAAGGAAGTGGTTAATATCAAATTGCTTGAATATGTGGGGCATCTGGGTTGTGTAGAGGGTTGTGTTAGATAGGGTCTGGATAGGATAGTAAGGACAGAAAGTATGGCAAGAAGGAGGTGAGAAAATATAACAACGGACTGTCAGTACAGTACAGCAGTAAGATTGGTACTTGAATTGATACAGTTAAAACAGTATTAATTTAAAGCAGTTGTCTAGTCTGAGATATTTGCAAGAGATCATTGAGGGATAAATTAAAGAGTAATAGCGGTGAAGTTGGTTATATAAATTGGTACTTAAATCAATTAATAATAGCAGTAAAATCAGTTATATAAGTTGGCACTTAAATCAACACTTAAATCAATACAGTTGGATCACAATATTGAGTTAATGCAGTTGTTTAGGCTGGGATATTTGCGTGGGATTGTTGAGGCATATATAAATGAGATAACAGTGGTTGAGACGGTTATATAAGATCAGGGGGTAAAAAATATACCTTGGCTAATGAAGGGTGGGAATGCAGCATGCGGTATAAAGCTGAAGGGTTGTTTGAGCTCCAAATGAACTAGTACTAGTGGCATGTACACATCTCCAGAATCAAATATAAATCCATTCTCAAGATCTACAAAGTAACATACAACCAATCAGTGGAATACCTACAAACACTATTAAGTAGGTCCAAGAGTGATAGGTTAAGAAGACACAGTGCACAAAATATCCTTGCCTTACCACACCAGAAGCTCAAGATCAAACAGAGCACATGCAATTGGGCATTCACCCTCTATGTCCCAACCATCAAGAACTCTCTACCTCCTAACCTAAGAGCCATTGAATCATTAGCAGACTTCTGCAAGAAACTGAAACCCTATCTCTTCCAAGAATACTAAGGCACAAACCTTCAACAGGATTCAACTCATATCAACTCAACATATCAGGATCACCGGACACAAAGCTACTCGCAACATCACCACCACCACCACAACATCCTCAACCAATGAACAGAAAAAAACCAGCATAAGACTACATCCCCTCATAGTGCCAACAGAAATCAAAGGAATTCCCTCACTTGTGACCCACACTTCTTAGCTAAACTGAATGAATTAGAACCACCAGCATACAACTATGTTACATTACCATAATTGGTACATTGTGCACAAGTTACTTTAGCCAGTAGGCTGGTCCCAACTGTTACCTATTGTTATTGTTCTCATTACTGTTACCTTAAAGTTACTTAATACACATAGAGGCACATTCTGATTTGTGCATCCCCGGGCATCTAGACATTCGGGCGGCCAAGGGATGCATCTTATTCTGAGCCCATGAGGGCTAGATGTCCCTGTGGGAGCAGAATCGCATCATAGTGGCTGGATGTCTGGGAGATGCCCCTATTCAGGCACCCCAGACATCCAGCCACTTGTTCTGCTAACTCAGTCAGGCTCCCTCATGGAGCCGCAGTGCCATGGCACTATGGCTTCATGAAGGAGCCACAATCACCGGCAGCATCAGTTGTAGGCCTGTTCCCCGCAGCCTGACCCCTGATTGGGCCTCCCATGATTGGGGTCGGGCTGCGGGGAACCCCCTGCACCCCTTCACCTCAAGCTTGTCCTCTGCGCTGCCAACCCCCGATGTCCAGGGGGACTTATTCCACCTTGGAGGTGGAATAAGTCCCCCATCTAACCGTGCAACTCTGGACATACAGGGCCAACCTCAGAATCTGCCCTGTACATCCGGGGTCGCATCCCCGCCTACCACCTGCCCTCGCTCCTCCCCCAGCCCACCCTCTCCTGACCACGAACAGAGCTCCCCACACAAGTGGCCTGTACATGCAGGGATCTCTGCAGCCATAGGAGAGATCCAGTCATTTAGGAGATCTGGACATTCAGATCGGACGTCCAGAGACACTAAATGGAGATTGGAATGACCCCCATAATGTCTGATTGCACTTAGTTTATTGCAAGCCATTTTGACCTGTAGAAAATCAATATAAAAATGAGTTAAATAAATATAATAAATGGCACTAAAAAGTAGTGTGGGACCTAGAGTCAAAAATCTCACTCTACCCTGGTAGTTTGTGTCGGGGCAGGGACTGGGTAGAACAGGGGTAGAATGCCTCAAGACTTTAGGAGGGCGCTGCAACGAGTCATCCAAGTCCCTCTGCTGGTCCCAGGTTTCATCTACAACTCCGGAGGCCGCACCTTCTTTTTCTTCTTAGGAGGATATGGTGACCTAGCAGAGGAGCCGCCGCTGTGGGACTTTGAGGATGCCCAGACCTCCCTCGAGGAACCCTCCTTTGGACTGGAAGAGGAGTACGCCGGAGCGGAGTCTGGCTTGGAGAATAGCTTCCCCTGCAACTCTGACCTCTTCTTGTTGGTCTTGGGCATCGTGGAGCTGTCATGGTATAGGCCCAGATAGCAGAGGCAGCAATCATGAATATTGGTAATCGATATGGTCTGGCAACATCGGTCACACTTTTTAAATCCACTGGGAGTCATGGTGGGAGAACACCTGGCCGGGGTCGAGGACCCCCAGGCAAAAAAGGGTGTGAATGCTAGTCAAGGAAAAACCTTGACAAAAAAGGACCACAATGAGGCCGAGAACGGCATCAAGGTGCCCGACTCGAGGCAGAGGCGGTACAAGATCGAAATCAAGGAATTTGGAAGGGAAAGAATCACTATTTCCAGGAGAGATGAGGACCATGTCCATTGGGCTCCATGGAAAAAAGGAGACTGAACAAGATGGCACTCTTGGATGGGAAGCGAACCATGCATGTGTGATAACATTCCCAAAGACTTTCTTTGAAAACTGGGGAAATGCTCCATGCGGGCTCCATCAGCACCGACCACCCATATGTGAGGACTGAATTCCTGCTTCCTGGAGAAGAAAGGAGACTAATCAAGATGGCACCCTCGAGTGGGAAAAGGACCACGCATGTGTGGTAGCATGTCCCAAAGGCTTTCTTTGAAAGCTGGGGAAGTGCTCTGCAAGGGCTCTGTCAGCACCGATGTCACCCATATGTGAGGACTGACTTCCTGCTTGTTCATGGAGGAAAACAAAATACTACAGGATGAAAACTAACTGCTTTTTCTGGGGAAATCAAACACATGTCCAGTGGGCTCCATGGAAAAAAGGAGGGAAGATGTCTTACAACTATTAGATAAACTGAAGAGTAGCAAATCACCTGGGCCGGATGGTATACATCCAAGGGTGTTGAAAGAACTGAAATATGAGATTGCAGACCTGCTATCAGTAATCTGTGAACTATCATTAAAATCATCTCTAATACCTGAAGATTGGAGGATCGCCAATGTAACACCAATTTTTAAAAAGGGTTCCAGGGGTGACCCGGGAAACTACAGACCGGTGAGCCTGACGTCAGTACCGGGAAAAATGGTAGAAACCATCATAAAGAATAGAATTACTCAGCATGTAGATAGTCACAACCTAATGGGAGACAGCCAACATGGCTTTAGACAAGGAAGATCTTGTCTTACTAATCTGTTATGTTTTTTTGAAGGAGTGAATAAACAGGTGGACAAAGGTGAGTCGCTTGATATTGTGTATCTGGACTTTCAGAAAGCCTTTGACAAGGTCCCTCATCAGAGACTTTTGGCAAAACTAAAGAGTCATGGGATAGGAGGCAGTGTACTATTGTGGATCAGGAACTGGTTAAAAGATAGAAAGCAGAGGGTAGGGCTAAATGGCCAATTTTCCCAATGGAGAAAGGTGAATAGTGGTGTACCCCAGGGATCTGTGCTGGGTGCGCTGCTTTTTGACATATTCATAAATTACCTGGAAAGTGGAATAACGAGTGAGGTTATCAAATTTGCAGATGACACAAAACTATTTAAAGTTGTTAAAACCCAAGAGGATTGTGAAAAATTGCAAGAGGATCTTGATAAATTGGAAGACTGGGCATCAAAATGGCAGATGAAATTTAATGTGGACAAGTGCAAGGTTATGCACCTAGGGAAGAACAACCCAAACTATGGTTACACGATGCAAGGTTCCACATTAGGAACCACCACCCAGGAAAAAGATTTAGGCGTCATTGTGGATACCATGTTAAAACCCTCGGCCCAGTGTGCAGCGGCGGCCAAGAGAGCAAATAGAATGCTAGGTATGATAAGGAAAGGAATGGAAAATAAAACAAAAGATATTATAATGCCTCTATATCGTTCCATGGTGAGACCGCACCTTGAATATTGTGTGCAATTCTGGTCGCCGTATCTTAAAAAGGATATAGCGATTTTAGAAATGGTTCAGAGAAGAGCCACCAAAATGGTAAAGGGGATGGAAGGATACTCCTATGAAGAAAGGCTAAAAAGGTTAGGGCTCTTTAACCTGGAAAAGAGACGGCTGAGGGGAGATATGATAGAAATCTATAAATTAATGAACGGAGTGGAACGGGTAAACGTAGATCGATCGTTTACGTTATTAGAATATAGAAAGACTAGGGGACATGCAATGAAGCTACAGGGTAAACTATTTAAGACTAATAAAAGAAAATATTTTTTCACTCAACATGTAATCAAACTCTGGAATTTGTTACTGGAGGATGTAGTAAAGGCTGTTAGTGTAGCTGGGTTTAAAAAAAGGTTTGGATAAGTTCCTGGAGGAAAGGTCCATAAACCATTATTAAGAAGTGACCGAAGATATCAATGCTTGACCCAGTACAAGCATTGTGGAACTTGTGTCTCTTGGGGAAACTGCTAGGTACATATGACCTAGATTGGCCACTGTTGGAAACAGAATACTGGGCTTGATGGACCTTGGTCTGACCCAGTATGGCATATCTTATGTTCTTATGTTCTTATGAGCAAGATGGCATCCTTGGGTGGGAAGGGGTCCAAGCATGTGTGGTGCATCTCCCAAAGACTTTTTTTGAAAACTGGGGAGATACTTCCTCGCTGGGCTCCATCAGTGCCAATATCACCCATATATGAAAATTGTCTTCCTGCTTGTTCCCGGAGAAATATAAATACATGTTGGCTCATAAACTGAAAATCAAGTTTCTGTCCAGCCCTAGGCAAAGGTTGCTGCCAAAGTAGAACATGCCGATATAATGGGCAGAGAGTTCTCCAAAACATTGTTTAAATCCAAGCTAGTAGCTGATAACTCTTGTTTCCTCTCTCTCTCTCTCTCTCTCTCTCTCTCTCTCTCTTATCTTTGAGCCTTCCAGAGCCTATATAATAAGCTCCAGTTAGTAGAAGCAAGGACTCCTTCAGACCTGAAGAACTTCCAAGAAGTACTTCCTAACTTTTTCCAATGGGCTTATTAATGGTGATGTGGGAAAGTTTGAAAATCGAAGGTTTAAAAGTCAGTCTTGATTCTTCAAAGCATTAGGTTTTACAGCAAGGTCCTTATGCCTAATAATAGCATCTGGAATTCATTATCGGAGGATGTAGTAAAAGCTGTTATTGTAGCTGGTTTTAAAAAAGGTTTGGGCAAGTTCTTGGAGGAAAGGTCCATAAACTATTATTAAAGGAGACCCAGGAAATCCACTGCTTGCCCCAGGACAAGCATAGTGGAACCTATGCGCCTTTTTTGGAACCTGCTAGGTACTTGTGACCTGGATTGCTCACTGTTGGAAACAGGATATTGGGCTTGATGGACCTTGGTCTGGCCCAGTATGGCATTTCTTATGTTCTTAATGCAGGCATTTCTGGCACATTGCAGCTCGCATAGGCATTAGTGGCCCACTAACTGTGTTTGTCACCCTTATTGCCAGCAATGGGTAATGTATAGAGGGTCATTTTAAAAGGTTTAGTCGCGGTTTGGAGTCTGAAGATGTGCACGTCAATATTGAAATCATGGACACATCTCCAAAGTCATTCCACAAATGATGTTTGCAGACATCTCCAGTGCAGGGACACCAAAGTAGGCACAGGCATGTCTGGGGAGTGGCAATGTACCATACCCATCCCTGTTTGATTCTAGAAACATTTACAGGCACATCAATGTTTATACCTGTTCCAGGAATGGGGAACATGTTTGTTTTTACCTTAAAGCATCCAGAGAGTGTGGAGAAGATGGAGAATTAAGTGACAAGCCTTAGATCACAAAGGCCCATACTGGGATTTGAACTTTGACCACTCTGCTCTTAAGCCATTAATCTAACCATTACGGGCCCGATATTCAAGTAGGCAGGCTATGCGCCACTACAGTGCATAGCCCTGCCTGTTCACCCTTAACTCCAGATATTTAATGCCGTGGTGACGGCATTGAATATCCGGTTTTGGCACCTAGTGAAAACTGCTGCAGAGCCTAACTGGGTAGCGGCGATATTGGACCGCTACCTGGTTAGCATGTGCAGCTAAAACAAGGCAAACCAAAGCTGGCCTAATTTTAGCCTCAGATCACTAACTGGGTAGAGTCCAATATCACCGTTACCCAGTTAGCAGTACTCCCCACCTCCACTCCCCCTGGAACACCCCCAACACACTTTGATGCTAACTGGATAGCATCGGGATGTGTAGGGGACATAGATGGGGATATTTAATGGCACTAACAATGTATCTTTCCAACCAATATATGCTCTTAGACCAATATTCTAATACAAACAATTCCAACAAACCCCAAACACAATCACAGTTGTATCAACAGGCAAAGCGACCTCAGGATAGTTCATATCTTACATATAGTGAAAATATCACTGTAAAGAACAGCTGACGCTCACATCATCGGTCACTGAAGCCTATCATACTACAATTAACATTCTCTACAGACACTCAAAAAAATCAAACCAAACCAAATACCACTGGGAAGACACTCCTTATCTAATACCACAAACATACACTACCACACACATACAAATAAGCGTCTTAGTGCTTTCAAATTATATCGATCCAGTTGATTACATCAATCTACACCAAGATCCGCAGGGACTGCGTATAAATCCCTAGAAAGGAAAGGCATGTAATAAATACTTGAACATATCGCCAACCCAACTGGGTCTACAATTACTTATCTTCAAAACTTTAGTCGTCCAACAGCCGCAGCCAGATCCAATAGTTGAATGTGATCTACGTAGCTAACAAGCTAATGTTTTAGCGGGGAAAAGGCATCTTCAAAATTCTACCCTTTATAATCAATTGCACAACCTTACAAAAGCTTCTGTTTCGCCAAACGAAGGCTTCATCAGGGGTTGATAGATAAAAAAAGAACACTCCCTTAACCGCTCACACCTCCATTAACCCCGCCGGGGTATATAGATGTTTGATACATGTGTATTTCAGTCATGTCCATGTTTCTGAAATCATGCCTGAACTTTATTTTCAGACATTCTGGCTTTGACGGCTCAGATTGCACTTGGACGTCCCATTGTAAAATGTGCCTCTAAGTGTGCCTGTGTGCTAGCTTGCACGATGCCACGTCTTAGGCCCACGCTAACTGCAGGGGTTTGGAAGCACATGCACCCTGAAGTTAGTGCTGACCTCTGCACTAATAACATGGCCCACATTACATACTAGTAATCATGCCCCATAGCGTCTAAGAGGGTTGTGAAATATTCTCTATATTAAGGGTCCCTTTTACTAGAGGGCTGCACTTACTGCTCAATTGGAAGCAAAATTAATGCATGGTAAGTCAGGGGAATGCCCAGCAAGTTTCTGACAGTTGGAGTATGACCCAGCACTGAAACACGTGACGTGATTAATGCCGGTGCACCCAATGATAGCCACAGAAGTATCATGTGCACGCACGTAAAGTATTACATTGCTGCTGAACATGTTAAAATTGCCCTCCCGCTAGTGGCAATGTGCTCTCCATGCCCAACTCTGACCCTAACCCGCTGACTTTCCTTCCTAGCACACTATGGCCACTTATTGTGCATTTTAGCAGCTGGTGGTTGGCATACACACGTTAGCCTAGCAACTGCCCTGCTCACCGGCATTTAAACCGCTGCTCCGGAGGCTCATTTAAGATCAGGGAATGCAGCTGATTTCATCTTGGTGTGTGGGCGGGAACCTCTCCTCACCTCACAGACTGCCTAGGAACTGCCCTGCTCACCGGCATTTAAACCGCTGCTCCGGAGGCGGGCCCGCGCCAGAGGGCCTCGCCAGAGGGCCCTTTGGTGTGGCCCTTAGGCGGGGTCCGTGGCGAATGATTAAAATCATACAGAAATTGTGAGTCTATTTGTCATGCCTGTAGTTTGTGAAGGTAGTCTGCTGTTCTGTTTTCTCCTATCTGTGCTATCACTTTGTCTATCTGTTTCTCCTACTCTGTCCTATCTTATTAATGGTGTTTTCTTATTTTCCATAACATAAATGTAGGATTGTAAACCGCTCTGATGCTTCTTGGCCTGAGCGGTATATCAAATGTAATAAACATAAACATAAACATAGTGATCTCGGCTGACAGCTACTGCACTCTAAAGCAAATGTTATCCAGCTAATAGTCTTTACTAAAAAAGCCCCTAAATTCTATGCAGTCCCTGGATTGGTTATATATTGCAATAGGCTAAGAATTAGCTATTATTAATCTCTGAGGTACCATAATGTTCAAGAATTATTTCCATTAATTTAGGCGGAGTGGGTTGGGATATTCTTCACTTAGTTCCTTTTCTATTTCTGGCATGAACCTCTTTTTTTTAAGATGTGATATGTTATTTAGGTCAGTCTGTTGGCCAGCCACTAGTGTTTTGGAATGCTTTCAATTGAGACCTCTGTATTTTATATAGTTTGGGAGTCTCTTACTAAAGGGTGCTAAGGTGTGCATTGAGCGTGCTAATAGCTCCAAAACCATGGCGTGTTAGGTGAAAACCACTGTGTTAACTGTCAGGGGTTTGGACAGCATTTTCCTAGCAGTTAACACAGAACCCTGTCCCTAAACATTTACCAAATTAGCACGGACCCACTTAGCTCCACCTATTGAGATGGCTTTAGGTGAACCCACGCTAATTGCAAGGGTCACAGTTAGTGTACAGTGTATACCCTGCGCTAACTTCACAAAGCTCACCACACCACCTCTTTGCCCCTAACCCCACCCCAACACACCGTTCACCACATGGAAATCGGCCTGCACTGTCATTGCCCTTGCTAGTCACCAATGCGCACACCAGAACATACTCTCTGACAGCAGCACCCTTTAGTAAAAGACCCTCTGTGTATTCCTTGTCAGAGCCTCTATGAGGCCAATATTCCATTTTGTTCTTTAGCTTTCAGTAGAAGGATTTTTTTCTGTTTTATTTATATGATTTCATTGTGTTTTCTATCTTAAAATTCTATCGAGTTTCAGCAAGGTTGAATATACTTTCTGTATGATATATTACCCCTGAGGTCTGTTTAGGGACTGATTATAATTGTATTCTCTGTTTTCCTTGCATGAATCCATTGGGAAGTCATTGTATTTTTTATACTTAACTCTAGGAGATAGATTTCTTTTCTTATTTCCCCTTCACTACTGGCTAATGGTTAATTGCAGCTATCCTTGTAATACATACTATGTATTTTTTTGTATGTTTATAATTATCCTATTTTATTTTTTATCTGTGATTCCTGTAAAGGAAGTTCTGTTTTGTGTGCTCATAAGTGTTTTCAAATGTATTTAGTATAATTTCTGTTATGGAAATGTCTATAATGTACCACACTTGAAGTATTATTTCAGCCAGGTGTGTAATAAATACAATAAAAAAATATGTAGAATTTTCTCTGCATTCCCAAAAGTTCAGATATATTATAATGGGCAATTTTCAAACTGTTCACGTTAAAATAAAGATCATGAGAGTTTTTTACTCATGAGAATTCTCAAAGCAAAAGTACACCTGAATTTTCACTTTAAAACTTGCAATGGCTACAAAGTAATGGATACATGTGGAAAGCAATTTTATAACAAGTAGCCTAGGAAAGGCAGCCAAGATACACCTATTTTAAGCCTATATAAAGATAAGTAGGCACCTATTTGTCTTTATAAAATGCTTATGTAAGTGATACCTTAAATTCAGGTGTGGACATTTACAACTGCTCGATAACAAGTGTAAATGAACACATTTGAAGTATGTAAGTACATGCATAAATTAAGATATTTTTTAATCTATGGGGCCCCTTTTACTGAAGTGCATTAGGTCTTAGCACTTAACTTGCTTTTGTATTTAGTGCTAAAACTAACATGCATTATGGGAAAAGCACCTATCCTTAACCCATCGACAATGAAATTACGGCAAACCTTGGTTCACTGGTACACCAACAAATCTAAAAACAGGATGCAGATACACCGACTCATTTATTTATTTAGCTGTGCTTATATACTGCTAAATCTAAGAGCCAGAGCGGTTTACATAAAACAACAGGTCAACGTGGCTTTACATAGAACATTGAAGGGGGAGGGGGATTAACTATATACAGGATAACTGGGTGCATATAATTAGGTCAAACAATATGTTTATGATTAAAGCAACAAGAACTTATTTACATATGCAATAATGTGTAGGGGGTATGAAGGGGAGATGGGGAGGCGGTGCACTGGCTGGTTAGGTTTCGTCATTAGTGAAGCGCTCAAGGAAGAAGAGTGTCTTGAGGTCCCTTCTGAATGTCATTAAGTCATCTGTGGCATGAAGGTTGTTGGGGGATCACATTCCATAGTGTTGGCGCAAAGAGAGAGATGGCTTTATTTGATGTAGTACAAGTGATCTTAGTATATTGTGCGGATATGCATAGGGTGTTGAGGGAGCCAGATCTGTTCCTGTTGTCTGATCCTTTTTGTATCAGTGATTGTAAGTGGACGGCAGAGAGATTATGAGTAGCTTTTATTATTGTTAGCAGGGACTTGTATTTGATCCTTTTAGTGATGGGCAACTATCTCATGGCCTGAGATGATCCAGTTCTGAAGGGTATGTTGAATCTCCCTGTTCAATGTAAAACTCAATGTTACTTGTATGCATTGTAGTATGTTCTTGTTTCAATGTACACCGCACTGATTGAAATAGCGCGGTATAAAAGAATTGTTAAATAAATAAAATAAATAAATAAATAAATAAATAAGGGTATTATTGACTCAGTAGTAGGGCCAGTAGAAGGATTTTAGGTACTCTAGCAGGAACTTCAGCCTTGTACCTGCCAATTAAGGTTCATGGCCCTACGCCTCTTCCCCCAAAATTTTGATAATATCACTCAACAGTCATAATCCTCCCATCATCCCCCCACCCAAACAATGCTGCAAAAACTGGTTAACTGAGCATCAGTATTAAACTTTGATTTTGACTACAGTTGTCCTTGTCCTCTACTAAAAAGCTATTACCCCAGGTGATCGCCTATTCTTCCTAGAAGTTAAGCTGATCCTGATCAGCAGCTTCCTCCTGCTTCTTTGTATTTCCATTTCTAAAACCTGACATCTGGTGCCATCAGCCTTCTCTCACCAAAGGGATTTTTCTCCTCTTTCATCTCCTTTCTCACCCTGAGCATACCTAATCTGCTCATCGCAGTCATAGTCCTAGACTGGTGGCCATGTCCCAGGGCTCCTTCCGGAAAATCATGGGTCATGTATATAGATATTAGGTAAGACTCTTATACAATGATTGGCAGACTTGAAGACCTAAATATGTATACCCTAAAGGAGAGGAGAGACGGGATGGATATGATACAGACGTTTAAATACTTAAAGGGTATTAATAAACAAAGAAATCTTTTTCAAAGATGGGGAATCTATAGAACTGTTGCTGTTACTGTTAAGTACCATGGCAACCACCTGGATAGTTGTCCTATGATCAGCCTTCAGTCAGGCAGCTCACAGTTGATAGAATGACATCAATAGCTTCTATTATTGTATCAGTCCATCTCGTTGCTGACTTTCAACCTTGCCAAGCATGATGTCTTTCTCTAATGATCTCTCTCTCTTCTCATGATGTGTCCAAAGCATGAAAGCTGTAGAACTAGAGGACATGAAATGAAGCTTCAAGAAGGTAATTTAAAAACAACATGAGGAAATACTTTTTCATAAAATGGGTAGTGGTTGCCTGGAATGTCCTCCCAAAAGAGGTGGTGGAAGCATAGTGACAGAATTCAAAAAGGCATGGGACAGACTCAGAGGATCACGACATAGCAAGAGGATGGAATAACTTCTAAATGGAGAGGGGTGACCTGCCTGGAGCGGCACGTACAACTCTACAATTCTGGCACCTTATTGGGCAGACTATATACACCATGCTGGCCTTTTATCTGTCGTCACTTACTATTTTACTATGTTAATGACCATGATTTCCTCCCTGGTACACTGGCTATGAACAATATCTCTGTGGCAACCTCCCCCTCGTGGAAATGAGGAGTAGACTTGGGGCCCCAACTAGGGACCTTTTGCATGGCAGTGCAAAGCACTTACCACCTGAGACACTGAGTTGATCTCCTGTTCTGAATTCATTTTCCTCTTCCTTTTCTCTATTACCTGATTGTGTGTCGCTTGGCATACTGCTCTGAATAAATTCATTGTAACCTCCCTCGGATGAAATGGGTCAGAAAGCTATCCAAGATCTTTATCTTCCTCAAAATTACTCTGAAAAATAGTATGTTGTGTGAAACAGACATAATGAAACTAAACTAAAAAAAAACAAAATGAGATTAAAAGAGCAAAGTACCGCAGATTTATTTTTAGAGTGAAAAAGAAAAGCCGTAATGAGTTTAAAAGAGCATGATGTTCACCCCGCTCTGAGGCATTATTAGAATCTTCAGCAACCTGACATTGGCTGAAGATAAGTGCCCTGATTCAGGAGCTGCTTCCAGCATGCAGAAACTCTGCCTTTAGAGATTTAAGAGGAAATTACCCAATTATGATATAATGGTACTCCAACCTTTCCAAGCTGTGAATGAGAGCAGGCATATTTACAATCACAGTCTCCAAAAACTCTGCCCAGTTGTATGCAATCAGCAGGGCTAAATTAGTTCCAGTAGCTATGTCTCTGGCTAGATCATTAGGTTTATGGAGAAAAAAAAAGTCACAGATAATTTTAAAATAATTTGCTTCAATGGGAGGGGGGTGGGGTGGGAACAAAACAGATACCGAGGCCTCATAAGTCCGTTTACTAACCTGTGGTAAAAATGACACAGGATTTACTAAACCTCGGTACCTTGTGATGGGGTCTATAGAATGTTACCTGTCCCTCTCCAAAGGGAATATCAACATTCCCCTTTAAGAGAGTCTGCAGCCCAGAGTATAGGGCTCAGAGGGCGTGGCTCACAGGGAGAGGTTAAGAACTCAGCAGGCTGCAGGAGGGAGACAGGCCCATGGAGCCAGAAGTCCTTTGAAGGCAAGCTGTGCAGAAGACTTCCGAGGTAGGAACTTTAACTGGGGCTGGAGGAAGGGCTGGGAGAAACAGCTTGTAGCGGTTTAACAAGCTGGGACAGAAGCAAAGCTGGTTTGTTTTCCCTGAACTTCTATCTGTTGTGGGTTTTGCTTTAGGGAGGTTTAATAAGCTGAGAAGAAGCTGCTTTTGTTTTCTCTGAACTGCTGTCTGGCCTGTGTTGTACAGAAAACCCTTTCCCACCACATGCCACACTATCAGAATTTAATAAATCCCATGAAACTTTGACTTGTTTGTCATGGCCAGAAACTTCATACACTCCTGGCAATGATGCCCCCCCCCCCCCCCCGCCACATATTGTGACTGCTATTGTAAAGAGGCCATAGGGCACTATGGAATATCATCCTGCTAATCTCCCAAAATTCCCTGTGATTTGTGGAAGTTAAGTGCAGACTTGACGTCTCCCCATATTCACGTCAGATAAATATTAATTAAAATTACCCCATTTAAGCCCTGCTCCTAAGAAAAAGGTTCTCTCCCTTTCAAAAAAATCAACACCCCCCTTGGATATCTCCCACCATCCCAGCTTATTCCATAAGCAAATGGGAATGATCAGAGAGCAGGAGCGATCCCCTTTTCATATAGTAACACTCCCCCTTGGGGATGCCTATACCCTAAAAACCCTCCCCAGGTTAGTCTCCAAGTTAATGGGAAGTGATCCCGCCTTGCTGATATGATCCTTTAAAATGGTGCTGCTTGATGAATAAAGGAACAAAGTGTTGCTGGTGGGCTAGCCCTCTGAAAATTCCCATTTGCTTATGGGATAAACTGGCAGAGGATGTCTGGGATGGTGGGAGACATCCAAAGAGAGGTGTAACATTTTTTGAAAGGGGGAGGGCCTTTTTCTTGGGAGTAGAGCTTAAATGGGATAATTTTAATTAATATTTATGTGACATGTCAGGGTGGGCCATTAAGGCTGTGTTTAAGACTTAAATAAGGTGACTTTAATGAATATACATATATATGGCGGATGGAGGTGAGAGGAATGCACCTAGCTCCCATTGACCACCAGGAACTTTAGAAAATAGGCTGGAGGGACATCTTACA
Source organism: Ichthyophis bannanicus (assembly GCA_033557465.1). NCBI lineage: Eukaryota > Metazoa > Chordata > Amphibia > Gymnophiona > Ichthyophiidae > Ichthyophis > Ichthyophis bannanicus. The sequence goes on along the minus strand of CM066032.1, from coordinate 626,387,603 downwards.
GACCCTTGCTGCCAATTTAAAAATGAGCTCCAGGAGAATTTCACATGCAGTGCTATTCCAGGGCAAGCTTTGCATTCATCTGCATGTGACACAATTTTTTACACAACTGGATTGTACCTGATTATAGGAATTTTCACTCAGTAAACAGTATTTACCATATGCAAATGTGTTAGCATAGCTTGCTAAATAAGGTCTTAGATTGCTTTAAAAATATTCCATATTATTTTAAGGAAAATAACAATATATTTATTTTTTTATGATGAGTTTTCTCTTTTTACTAAAATGTTTTTGACAATTTAATCTCATTATTCCTATAAAAACATGTTCCTTTGATTTTTAGTGAATAATGTTTATACCCATAAATGCTGCAGCACTGTAGGAAATCTGAAAAGTAGAGTCTTCTGTTTATCCAAAGGTCAGGGATGATTCTAGGCAGGCGGTCCAATTATTTCAAAGAATCTTTGTCTCTAAAAAAGTTCAAGAAAATGGTAAATAGCCGTTTTACTGGAAACCTGAGAAAAAAAAGGAGGCTTTCATTCTATTGTTTTGAAGGAAACAAGTGTACAATTTCAAGTGAATACACTGCATTCAAGAGTCAAAACCATAAATCATTTCTTTCAGTTTACTGTCCCAACAGGAGGGAGGAATCTTTACTCAGTCTAAGAAGACAAAGGCACCAGCATCAGGAAGATGATGTTACCAAAGAGCTTTGCTCAAAGGATTCTATCATATAAACTGTCAAAACACTTTGCACAGATGGGAAAGGCAAGGGCGGTGTGGAGAACAGAAAGGGGCCAAATCCAAAAGAAATGAGTTAAGAGGCAAGTATATTGTTTACAGTTTTAATTAATTTATTTTATTTATTTACAGTCTTTTTTATACCGCACTATTCGACATCAGTGCGGTTTACAATGAAACAGAAACTTAACCGGTGCAGGGGACTGTTCCGTATTTACAATAAACAGGTGCTTAAAACTTGGATAAACTGGGGTAACTATTTACATATAGGCTTCATGTCAATTCTTTACAAATAGGTGGTCCTTCTGGAAACTCCAAATTTTAAAACAAAACTTAAATGTAAGGCAAAAAGCCACTTCTTGTCAGTCAATTTTCCCTTTTGATGGCAATACTTGACAGACCTTTTTTGATTTCGGGCTATACCCTTGCTATTTGTGCCCAGCTTTCTTAAACTCTATACAGGGAGGCTGTTTCATGTGCCAGTCATCCTTTGCATAAAGAAATGTTCCATTAAAGGAACTATGAATCTACTTTCCTCCATCTCTTTAACACAATAAGGGGACAATTTTATAAGGGGGGCATAGTTTGACCAGCATAGAAGTATGCACATTGCTTGATGGTGCACACTGTGCCGTGGGCAGCTGTAAGGCAGAATTTGGGAGAGCATGGGTGGAGCACAAAAGTATACATGCAGATTATAAAATCCTACGGGCCCGATTTTTTAAGCCCTAGGCATGTGCAACATGTGTAAAAGCCGGTCTTACCCATATAAAACTGCCATAACTGTGTAAACCAGATATTCAACAAGGCGGCTTGAATCGTTGAGGCCCAGCTACCCGCACAGCGCCAGGAGCCGAAGCCTGGGGGTGGAACGGTGGGGGGGGGGGTGTCATTGTGAAACCCGCGTAAAGTGGATTTCCAAAACCCGTGTGTGCTGACATTGGATGTCACTAACCGTGTATCCTTAAGCGATGTTTCCTGGCACATATGATCACTGATAGTAAGCAGCGAACCTATGTAGTGGTGGAACTATGCATAGAAGAGCGAGGGGAGCGTGTGCAGGCCTGTACCCAAACTGTGCAGATGTAAAGCAACACTGGACAGGCAGAGACACCATATGGGCCATGCATATGATGATCCATAGGTGGAGATGTGCCCACCAAGCCCAGGCACCACAGAGGATGCGACAGGCAGTGCGTACCCAGCAGCAGGCTGTAGCCCTGCACCCAAGATGCAGATACCATGCCCCACATGTACACAGGCCCAGGGTGAACTTCCTGCAACTGATGTAGGAGGATGTATACCAGAGATACAGTCTGGATGGGACAATGATAACTGAACTGTGCAGCATTCTCAGTGTGGACCAGAAGCCAGGCCCTGCCAGTGGCCATGATGGTGACCACTGCCTGGGAGTCCTTGCAACTGGCAACTTCCAGCATGTGATGGAGCAACTGTTGGAACCATGCATTCCACTGACAGCAACTGCACAGGAACCTTCACTAGGGCCCTGCTGTGGAGGATGTGCCACCTCATAGCCTTCCCCTGGACACAGCAGATGTGACAGGAGACCATGCAGGCATTCTACAGTGTTGTTGGGTTCCCATTGGTGCTTGGATATATAGATTGCACTCACATTGCACTGAAGGCACCACGGCTGGAGCAAAGGGCATACCAGAATGGGCATGGGTACACATCGATGAACATGCAGGTCACTGTGGATGTCAACATGGACTTCATTGATGTGTGTGCCCGCTACCCAGTGTCCTGCCACAATGCTTTTGTCATCGCCCAGTCCAGCCTGGGACAGGCAGCAGCCAGGGGTCAGCTCAGAGATGTGTGGCTGCTAGGTGAGTGTGTACATGTGTGAAACCCAGGACAGGCCCAGAATGGATGCCTGCTGTAGTATGATGCTATGTGTACTGCAAACAGGTGGTGACAGATGTGTTCTGTATGAATCGCAACATATGAGCACCACTGTGTGCACATGCTCTGCTGTTCCACAGAACTACTTACACTGTGGGCCACTGTGGACATTGTGTTGTCAATTAGGGGAATAACTTGATATGCATAGATGACAATATAAAAGAAAAATTGTATAAAATATGGGGCTTATAACAAGCATGCTCAATAAAGTAAAACACCTGAAAGAAAATGTCAGGCAGCTAATCATTAAGGCTGTGTAGTGTGTGTAAACAAATTGTAATAGAAATAAAAAATATGCTCCTCCGAACAATATATGTGTATTAAGCAAGATTTCATACAAAACCTATCTTCATGCACACAATTTAATAAACAACCTGACCATATAGAAAATTCTGCAATAATCATAAAAACTGTCACACCTCACTTGGTATTTGATAAAAAAAACTATACCTTAGGGTTTATAAAATATAAAGGAATGATGGGTCATCTGAATTACCCCAAAAAGTCAAAACTCATTAATGTTAAAAAAGGAGAAGGATATTTATAGAGGATCATCTAAATATCATAAGGATTGGCATGTCTGATCAAAAACCAAACAATTTAGACAGTGTAAAAATGTATATACTACCAGATGCCATCTGAAAACAAGCTATGACAATCTTTTCAATTATAAATAGAAATCACAAGATAAGACTGAATGCTCACAATAGCAGGACCAAAACAACTGGTGCCAAAACAGAGAAATGTCATGCATGCGGCACAGATTTCTACTCTGCATGTAATATGAAACCACACCTCCCACAGTATGATTGACGGCATGGAATTTAAAGGGCATACCGGAACATGACTCCATCCAAAAAACAGCGATTAAAAAAAAGAAAATCCAGAGTGAATATACAACAGCTGAGTTAAAAGTTTGAAAAATAAAAAGGGCCATAAAATGCTAAAATAAATACAGAAAAAGGGGAAAAGAAAGAGGGAAAATCCAGACAAAGAATTTATATTCTGCCATATTATGGACAAAAAAGTGTTAAAAAGGGGACAGTACATCCCTATACATATAATTGAATAGCAGCAAATAAAAAAGAATATACTAACTAACTAGGGGAAGGGTGAGTGGGAAAGGAAAAGGGGGAAGGTAGGAATGGGGGAGAGGGAAGGGGAAGAGGAAGTGAAGGGGGAGGGGAAAAGGGGGGAAGAAGAGGAACATAAGAAGCATATACCCAAATCAAAGGAAGTCAGTCTCAACATTAAGGCCTGCAGGTGCCATGGTATTTACAGTAAGCTGCAGATATACAGTTGCTCCAATATTAGTAACGCTCTATCCAGTTCACCTCCTCTCCAATTAGGTCATAAGTTCCTAATAGGAAAGCATGTAAGTTTTTCAAAAGAGTGTCCAGCAGCCATACAGTGCCCTATTAGAGGAGCCATCTCCATTTTTCATCTTATATTACTCTTATGTTCTATAAGTCTCTTCTTTAGGGCCCTAATTGTTTTGCTGACATATTGAAGCTTGCAAGGGCAGATCATAACATAACTAGCATAGCAGGTGTTACAATCTGACCTTTGACGTAGGAAAAATCTTCTTTGTGTAACTGAATGCAGAAAAGAATCAAATTCCAATGTCACAGAAGAAATGCTGCATTTGCCACATTTAAAATATCCACAAATGGAAGCAATAAATTCAGAAATCCCATCTATAACACTAACTAAAGAGCAGAGTCTGCTCAGTAGCATGCTTAGGATGCCAAAGCTTAAATATGCCAAAAAGTTATGGGGTATGTTTACTAAACTGCGCTCATGTGCGCGGCGCACATTAGCGTGCGCTAAGGTACCTTAGCGCACGCTAATGATGCGTTTTGTGCCCCGCACAGGTGCGCGCTGCACTAAAGTGCCCGCTCATGTGCGCGGCGCGCTGATGTGCGATAAAGGCATGGAAAGGCTCCCGGAGGGCGGAGGAAGGCCTCCCAGGGGCGTAGAGAAGGGGTCAATGGGTGGAGAGTGGGAGGGGAGAGGCTCCCCGCACAGTAGTGGGGCTGAAATTCAAGGAAAAAAATACCACGAGTGAAAACCTCGCGGTAGAGCCGATTTAAAGGGAAGAGAAACCATTTCTGTCAGCAATGTACAGCAAAACCAGGGAAACCTACAAAAAGTGATAAGTGTGATACATGTGCATGGTACAAAAGGGCAAATAAACAGTGAAAATGACCTAAAAAAAAGGGAAAAAAACATAACCAAGCTGGCCAATAGTGATATCAATGGGCAACAGTAAAAAATACTCCCAAGAAAGCTAAAAAAAAAAGAAATGTTTTTTGGAAGGGTCTACGCTCCGTCTCCATACAAGGTGAATGAGCCCACAGTGAAATTGTGCAGAGCAGGGTTTCTGACTCCTCTGGCCAGGTTTCCTATCCCTAGGGACTGCACTGTCTGTGTGGTGCAGTGAACACAGACAGTCTGTTCAAAAGCCAAAGATCACCAGTTCAAGTCCCAGCTGGGGCTCCTGCAAACCCAATCCCCATATTTTACCCACCACTAAACCGTGATAGTAAAGACCAAACTTTTTTGCAGAGAACATAAGCATGGTCCAAACACCTCTATTTTACCCTACAGAGCACAGACACCAGAAACATGCGCATTACCTAGACCACAGTCCCCTAAATGCAGTCCTGGAGGGCCACATATCATTCAGCTGTGATGCTGTCTCCAATAAAAGGCCATGTCAGCATGGTGGCGGAGGGGTACCATTGGTGGAGGGGGCAGTGGCTGCTGCCCACAGCAGACGGTGGCCTAGCCCCCTTCACGTGGGTGCAGTGCACTCCAACAGACAGGCCCTGTCTGACAAACAGGCATGGACTCCCCAGGAAATGCACTGTTTTTGTGGTAAGACAGTGGTGCAGCAGACACAGCCAGTGCCTTTAGGACCAGAAGGTCACAGGTTCAAATCCCAGCTGGGGCTCCTGCCAACCCAGTCCCCTTGTTTTACCCATGAAGAAAACATGGTAGTAAAGACTGAACCTTTATTGCTGAGAACATAAGCATGGGTCAAACACCTATATTTTACCCTACACAGCACAAACACCATAGAAATGTGCATTACCTACAGCAGAATCCCCCAAATGCAGTCCTGGCGGGCCACAAATCCATCAGGGTTTATGCTGTCTCCAATCTAAGGATGGAGTGGTACTGATTGTGGAGGTGGCAGGAGCTGGCGCCCACAGCAGACCATGGCCTGGCCCTGTCCAGGTGGGTGCCGTGCACTGCAACAAACAGGCCCTGTCAGATGTACAGTCATGGACTCCCCAGGGAATGCAGCACATCTGTGGCAACACAGTGGTGCAGTGCACACAGACAGTGTGTGTAAGAACAGAAGATCACAGGTTCAAATCCTGGCTGTGGCTCCTGCCAACCTAGTTCCCATATTTTTCCCCCTAAAAAAACCTGGGAGTAAAGACTGAACCTTTGCTGCTGAGAACATAAGCGTGGGTGAAATGTTCATATTTCACCTTAAACACCACACACCACATAAACATGTGCATTACCTACATCATAGTCCCCCAAATGCAGTCCTGGAGGGTCACAAATCATTCAGGTTTTATGCTGTCTCCAATATAAGGCCATGTCAGCATGGTGGCGGAGGGGTACTGGTGGCGGAGGGGGCAGTGGCAGCTGTCCACAGCACACCATGGCCTAGCCCTCTTCACATGGGTGCCGTGCACTGCAACAGACAGGGCCAGTCTGATGAACAGCCATGGACTCCCATGGGAATGCACTGCTTCTGTGACAAGACTGTGGTGCAGCACACACAGCCAGTGCCCTCAGGAGCAGCAGGTCACAGGTTCAAATCCCAGCTGCCAACCCAGTCCCCACATTTTACACACCACACAAATGTGTTAATACAGACAGCACCTTTAGTGCAGATAACGCAAACATGCCCAATACATCTACATTTTTTCCCGAAAGAACACAGACACCAGAAACATGCGCATTACCTAGAGCAGATTCCCCCAAATGCAGTCCTGGAGGGCCACAAATCATTCATGTTTTACGCTGTTTCTAATAAAGATGCATGTGGTTCATTTCCATGCGCCGACCGCATGGTCTGCAGATGTATCTCATGCATATTCATTAGGGACAGCAGGAAAACATGAACAGTGTATGGCCCACCAGGACTGGAGTTGGGGACCTCTGCCCTAGAGCAACGGCCAACAGGAGCAGAAAGAACCACACCCACAGGCTCCATTATCCAAAGCCTCATGGACAGGCAGGATATCGGGCCTTGCGTACATCTCACAATATTAGTATGTGCACACCTTAGAAATGCCACCCTAATCCTGGGAATATGCTATACATATATCAAAATGATGCTGTGATTACTGGCAGATAGCAATTCCTACGTTAAGCACAATATGCTCATTGAGATGTATCATACCAATATTTCTGATGTCTGTGGAGTGTGTCTCAGGTCTGGTGTCTGACAGTGTTCACCACCCTGGGGAGTGACCCCAACAGTATTGCATACCATAGCCATGCCTGCACTGTGTCCAGGACTGCAGAGTTGGCCTAGACTGCAAAAACTATCTCTAGTAGCACAATGCTGGCATAGGTGTGGGAGTGTGTGTCTGTGCATCCAGTGTGTGCTGGTTGCAACATATTACTCAGCCCACACTGTGTGCACTGTGTCCAGTGTTAGCTTGCCAATGTGCATAATGAGGAGCAAGGTACTGTGGGTATACCTCCGACAGGTTGGCCTGGGCAGGATGCATGAGCACAGGGCATAGGGCAATGGCTGGGACATTGTAGTGGGTGGCCATCAGCTGCACGGACAGGGTGGCCCCTGCATGTCCTCCTGGAAGGTCACTCTCACCCTGACTGAGCAGTCACCATGGCATGGCTAGGTCTCCCATAGTGCCAACAGCAACTCTCTCAAGTGATATCTATGGATTGCCTTTTAGGGCCCAATCACTAACCTATCCGCTTGGTGGGTGTGTTGACATCCCAGTTTTGGGTACACACATTTCTTCCAGTAATAGGCACTATGGACTAGCTAGCAGACTGGTTGTAGTTAGTATGTGTAAGGCTGGAGCACCTTGCAGGGTGCAGCGGTTGCAAATTCACTGTGCTTGCTGCTGGAGAATATCAGATAGTGGGGGTGGGCAGCTGAGCATTTTCAGGCCTTCTGTCTGCTATCACAGAATTGCATGGACTGCTCTGTATGTTGTCTGTCCCCCAGCTGGACCTAGGTTGATAGTCCCCTCCAACAGCACCATTGCAGTGATGTGGAATGTGGATCTGTTGGTGGGAGATCCTGAGCTCTAGAGGGCAGTACCACATAATTCGTCTATAGGTCCAAACAACCTGCCGCCGCCCCGCCCAATCACATAACTCATGTGGCCATGGCATCCACACAGGATATGCCCAATCTGGGTGCATCAAAGTGCTCAAGGGCTAAACGTCACTGAGAAATAAGAGATGGACGCAGGTGTATTTGGCAGTGCATCTACAAGACCTAACCATCACACACGGTCACTGATGGGGACTCACACCATAGCCTATCTCAGCTAAGCCAGCTGCTGTGGACATGATGCTGGGTGGCCCCTCTCACCCTCAGGGTGAGCACAGGACCCGAACAATGTGACAGTCAGTACCAACTCTGTGACAGTAACATACACGCTCAGTACTCCCTACCAGGCTGAGGTGGTGTCGGGGTGCATACCCCATCCTGTTGTTATTTGTAGACTGCTGATTTGCATGTGCAGTGCATCATGGGTATGTGTGGTTTAACCCTATCCTGGTAAACAAAGCAGACAGGTCATGAGGTGGCCTGCAGTCCTACTGTAGCCAGCCAGGGGCTTGTTAGCAGCTATGGAGATGTAGCCCACTGGTGACTTCACTGCCTATAGAGCCAGAGGTCATGGGTTTGATCCCACAGTGGGGTAATTTGATATGGCTGTCTGAGGCTTTTTCCTTTGTAATGTGATTTGGTGCTGCCACCAACAACACCCTCAGTGCTGTAGCCTGAAGGTGCCTCAAAAGCCCCCTATAAGGTGCCCTAAATGGAACATTATAAGGTGCTGTGGCGGACAGTGCACCTCATAATGTTTCCTCTGGAGTGCCTCATAGGGTGCATGATGTGGCACCTTAGGTTATTGCATTGTGAGAGTGTGTTTGCTCTCAGAACAAATCCAAAAACAAAAGGCCTCACAAACCACTGCTGATATCAAAGAGTAATGTCCCAGCCAGTCATATTTAATAGCCCCACTGGGTGAATGAACCCACGACTCCTGTACCATAAGGCGGTCTGGCAACCAATGTGCCACACCTCTGCCACTATGTCTGTATGTCAGCACACCTACTTACGATCAACGTGCATTAACGTCGCATGCCTACCTCCATTGGCTCATTATGTGTGCTACGCAACCTATTGTGCATGTCCTATGTCCAGATAAGAAGCCCCCCCCCCCTCCTTATGGCATCCTGCACATCATTGCTGGGCTCACATTGAGATGAAATACTAAACATGCTCCATTGGCACACACATCCCCATATCACCAGGGTGACTGTCAGCCCACTCTGATGGGCTCTCAGGACTCCTGGGGATAGGGAGGATGTATTGAACAACATTGGCACAGAACCCCATATCACCAGGGTGACTGACAGCCCACTCTGATGGGCTCTCAGGACTCCTGGGGATAGGGAATACCTTGCAGGGTGCAGCGGCTGCAGATTCACTGTGCTTGCTGCTGGAGAATGTCAGATAGTGGGGGTGGGCAGCTGAGCATTTCCAGGCCTTCTGTCTGCTATCACCGTATCACCAGGGTGACTGATAGCCCACTCTGATGGGCTCTCAGGACTCCTGGGGATAGGGAGGATGTATTGAACAACATTGGCACAGAACCCCATATCACCAGGGTGACTGACAGCCCACTCTGATGGGCTCTCAGGACTCCTGGGGATAGGGAGGATGTATTGAACTGTTTAGGCACACACAACCATATCACCAGGGTGACTGATAGCCCACTCTGATGGCCTCTCAGGACTCCTGGGGATAGGGAGGATATATTGAACAACATTGGCACACACAACCATATCACCAGGGTGACTGATAGCCCACTCTGATGGGCTCTCTGGACTCCTGGGGATAGGGAGGATGTATTGAACAACATTGGCACTGAACCCCATATCACCAGGGTGACTGACAGCCCACTCTGATGGGCTCTCAGGACTCCTGGGGATAGGGAGGATGTATTGAACTGTTTAGACACACACAACTATATCACCAGAGTGACTGATAGCCCACTCTGATGGGCTCTCAGGACTCCTGGGGATAGGGAGGATGTATTGAACAACATTGGCACAGAACCCCATATCACCAGGGTGACTGATAGCCCACTCTGATTGGCTCTCAGGACTCCTGGGGATAGGGAGGAGGTATTGAACAACATTGGCACAGAACCCCATATCACCAGGGTGACTGACATACCATTTGGGCCACGTTTCACAACCCCTGGTGGTGGCCACAATGTGTTACCCTGCAGGGGCTGATCCCACCATAGCCGCATGATGTTTTGGAGAGCCGCTTAGGCAGTTCTATGGGCTAGCTGTATTACAGTATGTTGTATCACATCAACAGCAGCAGCTGCCATGTCACCAGGATAGAATCAGGACCTCTGTGACCATGTCCATCGCCACCTGGGTATAGGGCAAACCACTCAGATGTGATAAAAAGACAATATGGAATGTGGGTTCACCTGCTACACATTACTGAGACAGACTACCTCAACACAGCAGCATGGACAGCTGCAATCAACACTGGCTGTGTATATGGATCTACTGACCTGTTCCCATACACTTACCTCCTGTTGGAAATCTGCCACGCAATTGAACCAGCGTTTGACCCGTTCCCAGGCCCTGCGGACTTTGCCCATGTCCTGGCACCTGGAGGCCCCAGGGAACAGCTTGTGCTGCCTGCCAGCGATCAGCTGAACCAGGTGGCGGAGCTCGCGGCTAGTAAAAGCTGGCTTTCTCATCCTGCTCGACATTTTGCAGAATGACCACATGACCGCATGCACGCTCCGTCATTCACGCGCATGAGCCCCGCATCTCGCGCAGCTGCACGAAGCATTTTGCGCAAATGCGCCCCGCAAACACTCGCGCAGTTGCGTGCCGCCAATCACGGATATGCGTGCTGCAACTTGCATATGCACTGCTGTGTGTCACATTTTAAAACACAAAAAAGATTATTGGGACTTCTCCTGTTTACACACTTGGGTCTCAAACTTATCAACACTTCCACACTGGTTCTTAGGGCTTTGTATGATGCGATGTGCTATAGCTTTCACATAGCAGTGACTGCCAAGACAGTTATAACAAGGGGTCCTGAGAGCCCATCAGAGTGGGCTGTCAGTCACCCTGGTGATATGTTTGTGTGTGCCAATGTTGTTTAATACATCCTCCCTATCCCCAGGAGTCCTGAGAGCCCATCAGAGTGGGCTATCAATCACCCTGGTGATATGGTTCTGTGTGTCTAAACTGTTCAATACACCCTCCCTATCCCCAGGAGTCCTGAGAGCCCATCAGAGTGGGCTATCAATCACCCTGGTGATATGGTTCTGTGTGTCTAAACTGTTCAATACACCCTCCCTATCCCCAGGAGTCCTGAGAGCCCAGCAGAGTGGGCTATCAGTAACCCTGGTGATATGGTTGTGTGTGCCTAAACTGTTCAATACATCCTCCCTATCCCCAGGAGTCCTGAAAGCCCATCAGAGTGGGCTATCAGTCACCCTGGTGATATGGTTCCGTGTGCCTAAACTGTTCAATACACCCTCCCTATCCCCAGGAGTCCTGAGAGCCCATCAGAGTGGGCTATCAGTCACCCTGGTGATATGGTTGTGTGTGCCTAAACAGTTCAATATATCCTCCCTATACTCAGGAGTCCTGAGAGTCCATCACTCGTTATTCCTTTTCGAGGTCATTTATGAATATGTTAAAAAGCAGCGGACCCAGCACAGATCCATGGGGTACTCCACTATTCACCTTCCTCCATTGGGAAAATTTGCCATTTAGTCCTACCCTCTGCTTTCTATCTTGTAGCCAGTTCCTGATCCACAAAAGTATATCACCTCCTATCCCATGACTTTTTTAGTTTTGCCAAAAGTCTCTGATGAGGGATCTTGTCAAAGGCTTTCTGAAAGTTCAGATATAGTACATCAACCAACTCACCTTTGTCCACCTGTTTATTCACACCTTCAAAAAAACATAACAGATTAGTAAAACAAGATCTTCCTTGTCTAAAGCCATGTTGACTGTCTCCCATTAAGCTATGACTATCTAGATGCTGAGTAATTTTGTTCTTTATGAAGGTTTCTACCATTCTTCCCGGTACAGATGTCAGGCTCACCGGTCTCTAGTTTCCCGGATCACCCCTGGAACCCTTTTTAAAAATTGGGATTACATTGGCCATCCTCCAATCTTCAGGTATTACAGATGATTTTAACCCGTTTTGGACCAGCGTATGTTTTACAGACATAAGGTTTCCATACTTACTACTCAACTGTTTACTAATTAATGGTTATAAATTCAATGGAACTATGTTTAGCTACTATCGTTATGTCAAAAAGCGTTATATACAGATTTTTTGTTTGAGATTTATTTAGTTTAATAGGTATTCAAAGTTTGCTGATTTTGACAGTACTGGCGGCTCAACATGAAAAGATCACAAAAAATAGTAAGTAGCTTATAATGCTGTAATAGCTACTATTTTGCAAATAAAAGTATTTGTAGACTTTAGAAAATAGGTTTAGATAACTGTAAGTTACTTAGGGGTATGTTTACTAAACCGTCTTAACGTGCGTTCTCCCACATTATCGCACAATAAGGCACCTTATCGCGCGATAATGGTGCTTTACCGGGTGATAAGGTGCCTTAGCGCGCGTTAACGCAAACGAGCGCTGAAGGCGGAGAAAGGCTCCCGGAGGGCGGAGGAAGGCTCCCCAGGGGCGGAGAGAGAGGGTCAATGGGCAGAGAGTGGGAGGGGAGAGGCTCCCTGCACACTAACACTGTGAAATCCGAGGCTGAAAACTAACGCCAGAGAAACCCTGGCGTTAGAGCTGATTTAAAGGGAAAATAAACCATTTCCGTCAGCAATGTACAGCAAAACCAGGGAAACCTACAAAAAGTGATAAGTGTGATACATGTGCATGGAACAAAAGGGAAAAGAAACAGTGAAAATGACCAGAAGAAAATGTAAAAAAAACATAACCAAGCTTGGCAATAGTGATATCAATGGGAAACATCAAAAAACACTCCCAAGAAAGCTCCAAAAAAAAAGATATGAATTTTGGAAAGGTCTATGCTCCGTCCCCATACAAGGTGAATGAGCCCACAGTGAAATTGCGCTGAGCAGTTTCCTCTCCATTGGACAGGTTTCCTATGGTGTGCACATGTTCCACAACAGCAGGGCGGGCATGTCAGAATGGGCAACTGGACAGATGCTGGAAAAGGGGACACAGAGGGCTGCAGGCAGCACATGCTGTGGTGCAGCTGGGCCACAGTGTGGACTAGGGTAATGCCTAGCTGGCCCATAGGAATGTTGAAACAGTAGAGCAGCCAGAAAGCAACTGCTGAGGGCCCAACATGGGCAAGAGTGTGCTTCCCACGGTGTCATAGGGGATAGTACCCAGCAGGTACCCCCAATGGCACGGAACATTGGCAGGCGGTGCTGGGGGAAAGCGTGGACAGCTATGCAGACACCCCTACCCCAGAACCTGCACCATAGGCAGCCGCCTACCCGCACACTGGATGGCCTGAGACTGCGCACCACCAGCACCACCAGCAGAAGGGCATGTCAGCATGGTGGCAGGGGGGTACTGGTGGTGGAGGGGGCAGTGGCAGCTGCCCAGAGCAGACCATGGACTAGCCCTGTTTAGGTGGGTGCCATGCACTGCAACAGACAGGCTCTGTCTGACAAACAGTCATGGTATCTCCAGGGAATGCACTATCTCTGTGGCAACACAGTGGTGCAGTGAACACAGCCAATGTGTTCAGGAGCAGAAGGTCACAGGTCCCAGCTGTGTCTCCTGCCAACCCAGTCCCCAGACTGACAGAACCTTTATTGCAGATAACAGAAACCTGCCCAATAAACCTACATTTTACCCTACAGAGCACAGACACCATAAACATGCACATTACCTAGAGCAGAGTCTCCCAAATGCAGTCCTGGAGGGCCAAACACCATTCAGGTTCCATGCTGCCTCTAATAAACACGGCTGTGCTGCATGTCTATGCACCGCCCCCATGGTATGCATATGTATCTCATGCATATTCATTAGGGACAGCATGAAAACCCGAACAGTGTTTGGCCCACCAGGACTGGAGTTGGGAATCTCTGCCCTAGAGCAGCGGCCAACAGGGGCAGACACACCCTCACCCACAGGCTCCATTATCCAAAGCCTCCTGGAGAGGCAGGATGCTCGGCCCTGCGTGCATCTCCCAATACTAGCACTTGCATACCTTAGCAATGCCACCCTAAACCTGGGAATACGGTACACACCTATCAAACGGTTGCTATGATTACTGGCAGATAGCAATTCCTATGTTAAGCACAATTTGCTGATTGAGCTGCATCATAGCAACCTTTCTGATGTCTGTGGAGTGTGCTTCAGGTCTGGTGTCTGACAGAGTTTACCCCCCTGGGGAGTGACCCCAACAGTATTGCATACCATAGCCATGCCTGTACTGTGCCCAGGACTGGTGCGGTGGCCAGGGCTGCCAAGAGCCTCTATATTTGCACAATGCTGGCATAGGTGTGGGAGCGTGTGTTTGTCTATCCAGTGTGTGGTGTCTGCCAACACCTTCCTCAGCACACACTGTTGCCAGTGTAAGCCTGCCAATGTGCATAATAAGGAGCAAGGTACCATGGGTATAGCCCGGAAAGGGTGGCCTGGCCAGGATGCATCTGCACAGGGCATAGGGCAATGGCTCAGACATTGTAGTGCCTGACAACCACCTGCATGGACAGGGTGGCCACAGCATGTCCTGCTGGGAGGTCACTCTCACCCTGACTGAGCAGTGACCACGGCATGGCTAGGTTCCCCCATAGTGCTATATGGTGTTTCTCTCATGTGATGTTTATGGGTTCCCTTTTGGGGCCCAATCACTGACTTATCTGTTTGGTGTGTATGCTGACATACCAGTTCTGGGTAAATACATCGCCTTCAGAAGCATGCACTATGGACTAGCTAGCAGACTGTCTGCAGCTAGTATGTGTCTGGATGGAACATCTTGCAGGGTACAGCAGCTGGAGGCTTGCTGCTGGAGGCCTTCGGTCTGCCTTGCCTTAAGGATGTGTACAGATCTGCATTGACTGCCCTGTAGGGTGTCTGTTCCCCAGCGGGACTGGGGTTGATGGTCCCCTCTACTGCCAGCATTGCGGGGAGGTAGAGTGTGTCTCTGTTGGTGGGAAATCCTGTTTCCTACCAGGCTGAGGTGCTGTGGGGGTGCACACGTTCAGTTCCCCCTACCAGGCTGTGGTGGTGCACACCCCATCTTGTGATCCTCTGTAGACTGTTGATTTGCATGTGCAGTGCATCATGGGTACGGGTGGGTTAACCCTATCCTGGTAACCACAGCAGACTGTGTGGTGACATGCAGTCCTTCTGTAGCCAGCCAGGGGCTTGTTAGTAGCTGTAGCCCACTGGTTACTTCACTGCTTGTAGCACCAGAGGTCATGGGTTCAAACCCACAGCGGGGTTATTTGATGGGGCTGTCCAGAGCATTGTCTATTTTTAATGTACATTAGTGCTGCCAGAAAAAACACCCTCAGAGTACTGTAACCATAAGGTGCCTCAGAAGGCGCTTTATAGAGCGCCCTATAAAGCGCCTTCTGAGGCACCTTATGGTTACAGTCCATATAAGGTGCCTTATAAAGTGTCCTATGGAGCGCCTTATAGGGTGCCCTGTAGGGGACATTATAGGGTGCCGTGGCAGACAGTGCACTTTATAATGTGCCCTATGGAGTGCCTTATAGGGTGCCTTATGCGGACCCTTAGGTTATGGCATGTGAGGGTGTGTTTGCTGGCAGCAATAATTAAAATACAAATAAAATGTCTCAAGAAACAATACTTACATGTCAAAGCTGATGCCTCAGCCAGCCTTATGCATTAGGCACACAGAGGATCAAACTCAGGACCCCTGTATCATCAGTCAGTGTATTAACCATTGTACTACACCTCTGTTTCTATGTTTGCATGTCTGGGCGCCTACTTAAGATTACCGCTCGTTAACACGCTTAGTGGCGCTTAGCAGCGCTTAGCCCGATAATGTGCGCAGCAGCGCGCGTTATCGCGTGATAATCCCGTTTTTCTACTTTAAGACTGAAACGCCCACTTCTTTTATGGCAGCCTGCACACTATCGCCGGGCACAAGTTAAGACGGTTTAGTAAACATACCCCTTAGTGTCAGAGTTATTTGTACGTATATCGGCCTTGTATGTTTCTCATAAGCTGGGCTAATATGTTGTCGAGACTTATTGCTGTCACACGTTCGGTTCTAGGTGTTTCAATGGTGCAATATCGACACACTGCATCAGAGGTGTTTTCACATGTATCATATTCTGGCATCAGAATGGACTGTTGACAAACTATATTATATCATAATAAATGAAATGAAATGAAATGAAAACTGCAGTTTCAATAGTATCATACAGTATGTTTATGTCAATGAATATTGATACTGAATCATAACGTTTCTGATCACTTGGAAGACGGACATTGGACCAGTGTATGAAAAACATACACTATGTGCAACTTCTATTTTCTACAAAGTTTTAATATTTTTTATTATTGCCTGTATTTCATAGTTGTTTGAGTGTAGGCTTAACAGAGACGAGAGGGAGACACTCTCCCTTCGCGACTCTCAAAGCCAGCACGGAGGGGCTCAGCCGTCACGGAGGGAGGGATTCAGCCGGGCAGAGGGGGCCCTGCGGGACAGTCCATTCTGCCACTGCCACGGCAGCAGCCAGCGTTTTTTTTTTTAAATTTAATTTTGAAAAAAGCAGAATGTTCTTTGCGCGGGGCCCCCTAAAACGCGGAGCCCTGTGCAAAAAACATTCTTGCTCAATGGACGGGCTGGCCCTGGGAATGGTAGTCCCTTTTACCCTTTGAGAACAGAAGAGTTGTAGTCGAGTGTTTCAGGCAATGACAAGAATTTATTTTTCCCCTTCCTAACGGATTTCTGTGCAGGTAAATAACTTAGGACAAACTGCCATACAATTGGCTTGAGGGATATGTACAAGAACTCAGGTAAATTAGCCTTATCAGCTTCAGGCTTACAACATGCAGTGCTCGGTACAAACAAACAATAACAGCTTCCTTCAGCAAAAGAAAATGTTCCCCATTCTTTCTGTTGCTTCACCAGATTTCTTAAATCAGTGTTCAGCACAGAGACTCAACGTGGTCAGCAAAACATAACGTGCAGTCCATCTGGTTATCCACTATTTCACTGCTATCAGAGTCAATCTGTATTTCTTCAGCGTCAGCAATAGCAGGGTGTGTCAGTGAGCTACTATCCTGAACTTTAAAACAGACGTTTTCACTATCCTCACATGGCTTCTCTCAGTAGCACTCTAAAGGATAGGACTGTGAATTACCGTATATACTGAAGTTTCTTTTTAGAGAGTCTGCTACATTCTGGCAACTGCAGGGAAATACTTTATAACTAGGTTCAAATCTATGTAAGTTGTGAAGCCAACCTTTTGGCTTTGGAGGGAAAGAATTCTCAGTTCTGCAAGGTCAGACTGATTCCCAAACACAGCTTGTGTTTGTTTGTCTCCCAGCCTCGTAGCTTCAGCCTTAGAGGTACAAGTATTGTCATGCCAGCAGGTTTCTCTCTCTGGAGCATGTGAGTTTTCCCAAGCCTGCCTTCCAGGAAATATCTTATCCTTCTTGCCTTTACCAGACGTCACCTGTCCTGTGCTGCTTCTTTCTGGCGTTAGGACTATGGCTCCCTTGGTTCTCACCTCTTGACGTCTTCCTTCCTTCTGCTCCCCTCTAGTCCAAGCTAATGACCACTTTTTATCATCCTGTTTCTCCGGGCTAAACTGTGCCCCTCCCTTAAACAGGTGTATCTCATTATCTCCTGAACTAGGGACTACGTCACAGCGTGGGAGTGTCTTTCCAGCTCGTGACTCTCTTTGTTTACATTCTCTCTGAAAACACTGAGCCATGTGCTCAGACTGCCTGTCAGTTTCTGCAAAGGAATCCTCTTCTCTCACCAACTCAATAGGCTCAGAAGGGTCTTCTTCATGACAGATCCCCCCCTTAAGATATTACGGGCTGACGAGCTACTACTTGGACAGCTCGTAATCCGTGACAATGCGTCAGCGTTGCTATGCAGCTTCCCTGCCCGATGTTGTACCGCAAAGTCGAAGGCCTGTAGTGCTAAATGCCATCGAGTTAGTCGGGCATTATTATTTCTCATATGGCTTAGCCACTTTAAGGGCGCGTGATCTGTAACTAACAAAAACTTGCGCCCGGTGAGGTAAAACCTCAGGGCCTCTATGGCCCACTTGATAGCCAGGCATTCTTTATTGTCGAATAATGTCTTTCGGCTTTTGACAACTTTCTACTAAGGTATGTAATGGGGTGCTCCATACCCTCAAACTCCTGAGACAGGACCGCCCCCAATCCAGTCTCTGAGGCGTCGGTTTGAACAATGAAGGGTAACCCAAAGTCTACCCCTCGCAGTACAGGGGCTTTACAGAGCTTCCCCTTTAATGCTGTGAACACTTCTTCCGCTTCTGGGGTCCATTTCAGATTGTTTGGCGCGTTTTTTCACAGCATCTCCGTAAAGAGTGCGCTCTCCTCGGCAAAACGCGGTATAAACCTCCGATAGTAGACAATGAGGCCCAAGAAACTTCGTAATTGTTTCTTATTCATTGGCCGGGGGAAGTTTTTCTCGCTGTCTATTTTTCTTGATAGGGGTTTGACCATTCCTTTCCCCACCAGGTGGCCAAGGTATTTTACCTCTTCACCTGCGAATAAACATTTTCCGGGGTTTAATGTTAGCCCTGCCCGTCGCATGCCAGGGCCTAAGAACATTCAAATGGTAGATTTGACGAAGTCCCCTATCATTTTACACGGCGTAGGAAACGGGACCTACTTTTTCTACCACCGTACACAGACCTCTCCATTGGGACTCAAATTTTGGTCCGGCATCCGCTACCATAATTATAACTTTATCCCCTATTGCTAACTGCCGAGGCCTTGTCCCTCGGTCATAATATTTCTTTTGTCGCTGTTGACTGGCCTTTAAGTTTTCTATTGATGCCTGAGAAGTCCTTTGCAGATGACTTCTCAAATCCCTTAAGAAGTGAGGCACCCCTATGTCCTGAACTTCCGGTTCCACCCATTGTTCTCGTAAAATGTCTAAAACCCCTCTGGGAGCCCAACCAAATAGCAATTCATAAGGTGATGCTTCTAAGGATGCCTGCGTATGCTCTCGACAGGCATACAAAAGGAATGGGAGCAAGGTATCCCACTCAGACATTTTCCCATTCAGAGCCCATCTCAACATCTGCTTGATGGTCTGATTCAAACGTTCGACCAGTCCATTGGACTGGGGGTGGTAGGCGGCGGTCCTTACATGGCGCACACCAAATGTATCCCACAGCTGGGCTAGGTACCTCGACATGAAGTTACTGCCTTGGTCCGTAAGCATTTCCTGAGGGAACACTACCTTGCAGAACAACTTAATGAGTTCTAAGGCTATCGTCCTAGCGGAAGTACTCCACAAAGGTATCGCCCAAGGAAAACGCGTGGCCTGATCTATTATCACCAATATATATTGGAGCCCCCTTGGGGTCTTAATCATGGGTCCTACAATATCCATTGCCATACGGCAAATTGGAGTTGATATCGCGGACGTAAGTATCATGAGCACTGCCCGTGGCTTGGCAGAGGTAACACGCTGACATGTGGGACATGACTCACAGTAGCGGGCAGTTTCTTTAAAAAACCCCGGCCAATAAAAGCGGGACAAGATTTGATCCAGCATCCCCTGGATCCCTTTATGGCCACCTACAGGGTGATCATGGGCCAACCTTAGAACTATTGCTTTAAAGGTAGTGGGAACTACCAACTGCTTCCTTACCGCTCCTGTCTGTGGCTCATTGGACTCTCTGAACAACACCTCTTTATCTAGGAGGAATCTAGGAAGGGTCTCTCTATCAGTTTGAGCGTATTCAAATGCTCGTTTTAGTGCGGGGTCAGCTTGTTGTTCCTTCAGAAAGGAAGGGAATTTCCTGACAAGATCAGCGGGCACCCAGGGCAACCCCTCTCCGGCCTCCAGTTCAGCCCTCCCTTGGGTCCTACGCTGTCTCTCCCGGCGCCTATCTGCTTTTCCTTTCCTGACCTTTTTGGAAGGGACATTAACTAGGTCATCATATAGAGGAAACACCTCTGCTACCTCCTCTACCAACTCATCCTCACTCTCAGAGGGTTAATTCCTATCCTCGGGGAGTTCCTCTCTTCCCTCTGGTGGGTCAAACCTTACTCCGGAGGTTCCGGCCTGGGACCTAGTGGAGACCATGCTTGTTTTCACATTTAAGCCCTCCTCTATCCCTCTGCAAAATGGGGGCCAGTCCCTCCCCAACACAATATCGTAGGGAAGCCGTGGGACAACGGCCACCAAAACCTCTTTTTGGGTCCCCAACCCTTTTACTGAAAGCCTGTATAGTGGATAAGAGGAAGCACCATGTACACAGCGTATCTTAACCTGACCTTCTGCTTGCCTCGGTGCAGACCTACCGCGGGCTTCAATGGCCTGCCAGAGCTTTTTGGAGACCATGCTCTGGTCTGCACCCGAATCAAGCAGTGCATTGGCCACAATGCCTTGATCTTCCACCTTTAACATGAACCCTTCTCGCACCTGTTTTCCTTTTCCAGGCATTAGTGCTGTTCGCACTGTACAATTTTTCTGGAAATGTCCCACTTTTCCACAATTATAACATTTTCCTTTTTACATAAACAAAACAGCATTTCCAGTAGTCACATTTGCTTTCATACCTCTTTCTAATCTCCCAAAGTTGGTTATTCCAGCCAGCTTCAGAGCGCCTCCTTTTGGTTTTCCCACCAACTCTGCTTCAAAATAGCGCTCTGTGAGGACGGCTGCCTCAGCAGTGGACTGGCAACTTTGTAAAATTAAGAAAGATTTCACCTCAGGAGGTACTGCCTCCATGAATTGTTCCAGAATGACCGTGTCTAGCACAGAGTCAAGGGTTTTTCCTTCTGGAACAAGCCATTTACACACTAAAGCCTTGATCCTCTGATACAATGCTTTAGGTGTCTCATTAGGTTTAAGTCTGGCCTCTCTAAACATTCTCTGATAGAACATTGGGGTTAGACCCAATCTGTCTTTAACTGCTTTTTTAACCTCCTCATAGCTGGTCGCGAGAGCAGCGGGCATGGTTTTATATGCTGCTAAAGCCTCTCCCGTTAGGGAAGTGGCAAATCTCACTGCCCATTGCTCAAGTGGCCATTTGGCTGCTATTGCAACCCTTTCAAAGGCCTCAATAAAGTCATCCAAATCATCATTAGTTGTTAACTGGCCAAAAGTTAAGGCTCCACAGCCTTGTGGTCCTACCACCGCAGCAAGCGATGGGTTTGTTTCTTCGGTAGCCTTCTTCTTGGCGAGTAAAGCCTCCATTAGCTCTACTAGGGGCTTCTGCTGGGCATACATAGCCACAGCTGTCTGCTCTTGCGTGCGATGTGTCAGTTCCATTTGCTTCTCGAATTGATTGGACATCCACCGCAACACCTCTTGTGGATCCATTTTTAAGGATTGTTGTTCCTGCAGAGAAAGCAAAAAGAAAAGCCCACCAAGTACAGCACCAAACTCTCTTTTAAATCCTAACTAGTTTTACTGCAGAACAAAGACTCCCCTTTCTCTCTGGAATCCTCTACACCCGTGCCCAGTTACCCGTTACCTTCGCACGGTGTAGACTCAGGCCTTGAGAAAGGAGTCTTATCCTTGGTGTCCTGATCCTCCTGGCACGATTTTGCCAGCGAAATCTCCAACCACTCTCCACCAGCAGTTTAGCAGATTTTCTCTCTATACTTTCCAGATGTGAAAAAACTTCTGGTGTATCCTGATGTTTTTCTTTTCTTTTCCCTCAGTTGGGATGTCC
This sequence comes from Ichthyophis bannanicus, assembly GCA_033557465.1. Taxonomy (NCBI): domain Eukaryota; kingdom Metazoa; phylum Chordata; class Amphibia; order Gymnophiona; family Ichthyophiidae; genus Ichthyophis; species Ichthyophis bannanicus. The sequence continues at coordinate 626,365,762 of CM066032.1, read as the reverse complement.
TTTTGTATTCCAAGCAAAGATCCGAACAGACTACGCCACTTGTCACCCTCTCGGTGGCCAGCCCAATGCTTAGGGCGCTGAGATTTGGTCTGCCTTTGTATTCCTGACTCAGAGAGTGTGACCCTGCATTGGTCCTGCAAGGCCCTCTGGGAATGGTAGTCCCTTTTACCCTTTGAGAACAGAAGAGTTGTAGTCGAGTGTTTCAGGCAATGACAAGAATTTATTTTTCCCCTTCCCAATGGATTTCTGTGCAGGTAAATAACTTAGGACAAACTGCCATACAATTGGCTTGAGGGATATGTACAAGAACTCAGGTAAATTAGCCTTATCAGCTTCAGGCTTGCAACGTGCAGTGCTCGGTACAAACAAACAATAACAGCTTCCTTCAGCAAAAGAAAATGTTCCCCATTCTTTCTGTTGCTTCACCAGCTTTCTCAAATTAGTGTTCAGCACAGAGACTCAACGTGGTCAGCAAAACATAACATGCAGTCCATCTGGTTATCCACTATTTCACTGCTATCAGAGTCAATCTGCATTTCTTCAGTGTCAGCAATAGCAGGGTGTGTCAGTGAGCTACTATCCTGAACTTTAAAACAGACGTTTTCACTATCCTCACATGGCTTCTCTTGGCAGCACTCTAAAGGATAGGACTGTGAATTACCGTATATACTGAAGTTTCTTTTTAGAGAGTCTGCTACATTCTGGCAACTGCAGGGAAATACTTTATAACTAGGTTCAAATCTATGTAAGTTGTGAAGCCTACCTTTCGGCTTTGGAGGGAAAGGAATTCTCAGCTCTGCAAGGTCAGACTGATTCCCAAACACAGCTTGTGTTTGTTTGCCTCTCAGCCTCGTAGCTTCAGCCTTAGAGGTACAAGTATTGTCATGCCAGCAGGTTTCTCTCTCTGGAGCATGTGAGTTTTCCCAAGCTTGCCTTCTAGGAAATATCTTATCCTTCCTGCCTTTACCAGACGTCACCTGTCCTGTGCTGCTTCTTTCTGGCGTTAGGACTATGGCTCCCTTGGTTCTCACCTCTTGACGTCTTCCTTCCTTCTGCTCCCCTCTAGTCCAAGCTAATGACCACTTTTTATCATCCTGTTTCTCCGGGCTAAACTGTGCCCCTCCCTTAAACAGGTGTATCTCATCATCTCCTGAACTAGGGACTACGTCACAGCATGGGAGTGTCTTTCCAGCTCGTGACTCTCTTTGTTTACATTCTCTCTGAAAACACTGAGCCATGTGCTCAGACTGCCTGTCAGTTTCTGCAATGGAATCCTCTTCTCTCACCAGCTCCATAGGCTCAGAAGGGTCTTCTTCATGACAACGGTTGCATAACAGGTGTCTATATAGATTATGTCTATATACGGTTATTTATTTATTTAGACAGTTTTGTATACCACTTTATCCTTCAATCAAAGTAGTCACAACACAATTGGGGGATGCATTTAACACAAGGCAATTTGAGACACATACACTAATACTTATAGGGAATATTATATATGTTATATTGCATACTATATATTATAATATTATATATTATATATGTTATATTGCATAACAGGTGTCTATATAGATTGTATCTATATATGGTTGCATAACAGGTGTCTTCTCATTTAGTGCTATATACTCTCCCATCTTATTTTTTAGACTTCTAGCATTTGCATACAAGCATTTTAGTGACTGTATTTTATTCATATTAATCTGGTTATCAGTAGGCAGAGGTAATTTGGAATCTTTAAGCTCTGTCTGCTCTGTACTCAAGGGCATTTGGGTTACCTTTGTCTTTATTGGAACCTCTCTGCTGATGTGCCCTGACTTCATTTTTTTCAGTAGTATCCTTAAAGGATACATGGTTCTGAATCATGTGCTCTTGGGCGACTGTCGGCTTTCCCCTATTATCTAGTTTAAAAGCTGCTCTGTCTCTTTTTTAAAGGTTAATGCCAGCAGCCTTGTTCCATCCCAGTTAAGGTGAAGCCCATCCCTTCAGAAGAGCCCCACCTTTCCCCAGATTGTTCCCCAGTTCCTAACAAATCTAAACCCCTCGTCCTTGTACCATTGTCTCATCCACGCATTGAAACTCCGGAGCTCTGCCTGCCTTTCGAGTACTGCACGTTGAATGGGAAGCATTTCGGAGAATGCTACCCTGGAAGTTCTGGATTTCAGCTTCCTACCTAAAAGCCTAAATTTAGCCTCCAGAACCTCCCAACCACATCTTCCTATGTCATTGGTACCGACATGTACCAAGACAGCAGACTCCTCCCCAGCACAATCTAAGACCTTGTCTAGGTGGCACATGAAGTCCGCTACCTTCGCACCAGGCAGACATCTTACCAAGGGATCCTCACGTCCACCAGCCACCCAGCTATCTACATGCCTAATGATCGACTCGCCAACTATAATGGCTGTCCTAACCCTTCCCTCATGGGCACATGGCCCTGGAGAAACTTCCTCGGTGCGAGAGGGTTTTACATCGCCTGGAGGACAGGTCCTAGCTATAGGATCACTTCCTGCTACACCAGGGTGATGCTCTCCTGTCACGTGACCTCTCTCATCCATGGCAACAGGGATGCTGCCAGACTGGAGGTGGGACTTCAGGACTATATCCCTGTAGGTCTCGTCTATGTACCTCTCTGTCTTCCTTATGTCTTCTAAGTCTGCTACTCTTGCTTCAAGAGATCGGACTCGTTCCCTGAGAGCAAAGAGATCCTTGCACCTTGTGCACACATAAGACCCCTCACCAACTGGGAGAAAATCATACATGTGACACTCAGTGCAAAAGAATGGAAAGCCCCCATCTCACTGCTGGACTGCTAACTGCATCTTCGTTTTAAGGTTGTGTTTAGATATTTAAGTTCTTTACTTACTAAGGGTTGCTGGGGATACTTATACTAATAAAACTATACCTAATACATTTAATGTACTTTGTTCACCTGAAATTTAATTAATCTCTGATCCTTAATGTATGTTTATGAGGATAAACAGCTGCACCTGAGAGTGAATATGGCACCTCCTTTCCTTTAAGAGGTTTAAGCACCTATAAAGCTACAATTATCCCAGGGTTGCATGGGTGTTGGGGAGGGAATAGTATAAGCACCACTGCCCCCAGCCCGTGGGAACACTTACATGTGGCTGGGATTATATTATTTTTTACATATAGTGCCACTTCTCCTCCCTTCCTTCCTTCCCTGACACTGAGGGAGACCAGCAAGGAGGAGGTTGCAATAGTCAAAATGGGAGGTGACCAAATAATGTTCAGAAAGGAAGGGACAAATTTTGTTAATGTTGTAGAAAAGGAAACTAGAAGTTTTAGTTATATATTGAATATGTGTGGAGATGGAAAGGGAGGCATCAAAGATGACCCCAAGGTTGCAGGCCGAGGAAACAGGAAGAAGAAGAGTGTGAACAGTGATAAAGGAAGAAAGGGGAGGAGGGTTTAGGGGGCAAACTCCCCTTCTGCAAACAGTTACAAAAGAAAGTAGTAGCCTAATCAGTTAAAAAAGTTATCTAGTAAAAATAAAATAGCCCCTTAAAAACTCTCAGGCAGAAAATTTGTATTAACAGCCACAGAGTTACCTTGTTTCAAAGTGTATCCTCAATGGCAGCTTTGACCTGGTGTTAATACAGGGCCCTCCTCACATGAAGAGCTGTGAAGGCAGCCTGGGCCTCAATAGTCAACTATATGGCCAGGTGAATGGCCTACTGTTCCCAAGGCTAGCCCACCCTTTCAGCTACTCATTCAAAAATAATCAAAAAAGCTTCTGGGTCATTCTCCATCCCCAGCTTTGTCATGGCTAACTCCTATCCATATTCTCTTAGAGATGAACTCCTCAGTTCCTATCTATGCAAAACAAATTTTAATATTTTCTCCATATTTACTCTTTTGACAAAAGAAAAATCATTCTGCTGTATGGATGGATGTAGACCCACATAATCCTCATCCTGTTAGTGTCTTTGGTAATAATAGCACTCTGTTTTTCCTAAAAAAAAAAACAACCCTCAACAAATTATGCTATGATAAAGAATCACGTATTTTGAACATTACTGAATATCTTCAATATCTTCAAAATCATCCACCACTCCTCAGCAGACATCCTAGAGACCCTAATCACAAGAGAAGTGAACACCCACCCTAGATGATACAATAATAGACACATGGTCAGTGTGTCAACAGACTACCAGAAAAGCAAACAATCCACTTCCAAAAGAGCCCTCTCACTAGCTGCACCCCAATTGTGGAACACCCTCCCTGAAGAAATCTGAGCCACTGAATATATCAAGGACTTCAGGAAGAAGCTCAAGACCCTTCTGTTCATGGAACATTACGGAAACATCATATAGTCCGGAAACCACATCGGCTCCAATCAAAGACCCTTTAATTACAATAGCCCCTGATAACTCTGTCCAGCTATAAATAGACTGAAACAACTATAAATAAGTTAAGCAATTTGTGAGTAGGTTATTACCCTGTTAGAGGGAGGAGTGGCTCAGTGGTTGGGACAGGTTATCTCAGGCCAGAAGGCCAGGGGTTCAATTCCCACATGGGGACAAGCAACTTCAGGCCAGAGGGACTGGGGTCTCTAGTCCCATGGCCACTCCTTGTGGCCTTGGGCAAGCCACTTAACCCTCCATTGCCTCAGGTACACTTAGATTGTGAGCCCTTCAGGGACAAGGGAATAAAAAGTACCTGTTAATATACATGTAAACCGCACTGATTCTAAATAGCACAGTATAAAAAATAAATAAATAAAGTACCTTGCATGCCAATCCTGAGCTTAGTTCACTATATCCTATTTGAGTTACAATGTAAACCGCCTTGATTACAGGATAAGGTGGTATAAAAAATAAGGTTAAATAAATAAAGTTTTAGATTGGGTCAAGGATCAAACAGTTACAGATAAATTCACCAATTTTTTGGATTTGTTTTTGAATCCTATGGCAAGGTGCATTCTTTTACATAGGACACTTCTCACTAATTACGGTTGTTGACTGATTTCCATATTGACACTAATGAATGTTGGCTGGTAACTATGGATGTTCAGTCCCTTTATAAGGTGATTCCTCAAGCTGAATTAATGCAAATTATTGGTTTTAAACTGGAGAAATCGCAACGTTGTCATCGGGCTACAGCTAACTTTTTAATGGGCCTTTTAGAAATAGTGCTCACTCGGAATTATTTTCATTTCGATGGGCATTTCTATTTGCAACATCATGGAGTTGCTATGGGAGCAGCTGTAGTGCCCTTGTTGGCTACCTTATAAATGGCAAATTTTGAGGATGTACAGTACATATATATGGTTCTTCCTTTTTCACGTCTGTGTCTTTATGGTATAGGTTTCTAGATGATATATTTTTCATATGGCATGGTTCTTTTGAATATTTAAAGGTATTTGAGCAGTGGATTAATGAATCTCATCCTTTTTTGAAGTTTATGATGAAAGCTTCTACAGAGGAGGTTGAATTTTTGGACATTTCTGTTTGGCGTAATTCAGAGGGCCTCATATCCTCCCTTTATCGTAAACCAGTGGAACATAATATTTTATTGTGGTTTACTAGCGATCAACCTAAGCACCTTAGGCATAATTTGCCAATTGGGCAATTTTTGCGTCTACAGCGCATTTGTGCACCCTTCATGGATTTTTTGGCAAGGGTGGATGATCTTAAGCTGTGCCTGTTGGAACGTGGTTATCCAGCATTTGTGATTAATAAAGCTTTTAAACGTGCTATGTATGCTTATAGAGATTGATCGTTACTTCCTAAACAGAATTCTGTGAACAGGAGGACTGCCTAGTATGTGTTTTACCATATTTGAATATGACGCCACGAATAGCTGGATTAATTAAATATCACTGGGACACCCTGGGGGTTTTAGCAAGCATCCCTGAAAGCACTCCCTGTATGGTGTATAAATGTGGTACAAATATTCGTGATTGGTTACAGAGGAGAAGGGATCCCGCAGAAGAGAACCAAACTAGCTGTAGTCATTGTCGGCAGTGTCACAGTACTGTGGTGGGTCCTACCTGGGTTCATCCAATTACTCATGAGTGTTTTACAACATGGCATATTACAACGTGTCTTTCAACAAATGTGGTGTATGCGGTCATCTGCCCTTGTCCAAGGATCTATGTCGGCCGCACAATTTGCCTTGTTCTCAAGTGTATTAGTGAGCACTATAGTAGTTTAGCTAATAAAGTATTGATGGCACCTATGGTGGTCATTTTGATGAATATTGTCATTTGGCTAATCAGTTTGTATGGAGGGTGCTAGATCAAGTTTCTTTGGATTGGCGAGGTGGGGATTATCAGAGCCGTCTGAATTAGCTTGAAAAGTGATGGATCTATCGTTTGAATTTGTTGGGACCTACAGGTTTGAATAACCAAATTGAATGGATCTCTGATTCATGATTAAGGTCAGATGTGTGGGTGTTTGATTACAGGCTGTGGGTTTTATATTGGGTCGAGGCTGTTTTGTAAGACAATAGCCTTAGAACTGGCTTTTGATGCAGTTATGTATTGATAGGATTTCTCCCTGAAGCAAGACATGTTTGTCTGAAATGTGAGATCATGTCGGAGACTGGATTTAATTTTGTGATTTGTATAGTATGTATTTGATGGACAGATTGTGAGTGCTTTACATATTCAGATGAGACCAATGAATGATATAGCTGGGATTTTTAATCTATATACGTAATCCTGTTTGATGAATTCACAGCGTTTCTGATGGTTTCTCTGTTTGTGGTTTCTTTTATCCAAGTTTGATATAACTGCATAGTCATAGTTTGTTGATATTTTAAACCTTTTGATATATAAAGAATTACTATGGAAGTTTATGAGATTTACCATATTAATGGCTTACTCTTGCTTGTGAGGTTCTTTATAGTATTATTAATAATTATGTTGTGGCAATATCCCAGTTTTCATACTATTTCCTCCTATTTACTTTTTTAATTGGTTTTATTTTATTTGATTTTGTTATGTCAACTATGTGTGCTTATATAGTCCAAAGCCATTTCACTGGCCACTTTTTTTTAAAGAGATGTTGGACATTAAGGGATTGAATTGCGAGGGTGCCAATAATGTTAACCACAACTGTAATAATGATACAATAAGGTGATATAAAAAAATAATTAAATAAAGAAAAATAAAGAAAGCTAAGCTAATGTCCTATATCAAAATTGTTTTTATCAACATGCTGTTTAATCATTTCCTTCAGTAAGATTTGAGTGCTGTGCCCTTCTTCTTTTTCAAGAAACAAACAAGTCGCTTGTACATAAAAAATGCTGCTGCTGTTCCTTACCAGTCATCAGCCACAACAGCTGATGAAATTGATCCATTTATGATACTTCTATTCTTCCATTAACAACAGTCTGTTCTATTTGGACAATTTCATCATGTTGCCAATGTAACAACTCATAATGTATAGTCTATCTCTTTCTCATTTACAAAATAATGATGCTACTCTGTCACTGTACTAAGTTCATAGAGGTCTATCGTGTGCAATTAGAGAATCTGATGATGTATGTATGCATTTATTTATTATATTATATTTTGTGACTTGGATCCCACTTTATCTACAAAATCAAAGCACATAACAAGGAAACATGTACAGTTGAATACAGACACACCAAACACAGGGCAATAACAAGACAGGTGACACAAGGATAAGTCTATTATATTGACACTGCATTATGAACTATGTCAGGAATCTATACTATATCATAAAGCTCCATAAAAAGGTGGATTTTCACCTGAAGATCAGATAATAGCATTGAGTCTGCTAGAGAGCGCAGCGCGTTCCATAGCCCAGGAGCACAGATTTAGAATGTTTGGATACGCACAGTCTGACTTCTCCACACCCTTATAATGAAGCAATATAAAGCTGAAGCTTGGGCATGAATGGAAAGCTAGAAATTGACTAGTAAGATTTGGATGCTGTGACATCAAGCTTTGGGCCCTCTTTAGACTAGGTGACATGACACCCTGGAATAATGAAAGATCCGTGATTCTCAGGCTATCCATTAGTTTTGACCATGTCATTTTAAGCCAACTTACTGGGTAACGGCTGAGGGGGGATGCAGTAATGTTAATGCCCAAAACCACCTTGTCTAGTTGTTTGCATGTTACAGTCTCAGCATTGCATCATTTATGGAGCACCAGAAGGAAGGCTACTGCAGAGCGAGAACAAGGAGATTCTGAAAAGAATAGCAGAAAGAAAGTTGGTGCAAAAAAAGAAAGAGGAGATCCACAAAGGTGCAGCAGAAAAAAAAAGGTTGATACAGAAAGATTAAAAGTCGATCCAGAGTGAAGCACCAGAAGAAAAGCTGATTCAGAAAGAGAAAGACAAGATCTGGAAAGAGAAGAAGCAAGACCGGTGTAGAAAGAAAAGCAGGAGATCCTGAAAGAACTACCAAAGGAGGTTATTGCAGAGAGAGAAAGAAAGAAGCTCATGAAAAAAGGTACCAAAATAGCTAGATCAGTCAGAAGTGGTAACTGACATCTCCATCATTAGTCCCAGGCCATATATCCTTTCTGTTGGTGGTAGCGAGTCAGAGAACTCCTCCACCATAACAGTTGATTATCACACCTGGGCTCTATTGAGTTGTATGCACATTCTGAGATTTGTAAGCAATATTTTAATTAGGGAGATGTGAGGATTACTCCACCATAAACAAACAAAATATTAATCTCAAAATATTTTTGGCTCTTCTTTTCTCCTCCGCTGTCCCTATGCCTCATCCTGTTATTATCATATTTGAATTGTGCTTCTCTATTTAGTTCTGCTTTCCCTTTTTCCTATTTCTCTTTTATAATCCTCCACTCCCACCCCACCCCATAGGAGGAATAGCCATAGTCATTTCTCATGTGAGTTTATGAGACATCAGTTAAATGGGAAAATGTTTATGTCCACAATCTATTTTTCCCCAACTGTATCTTTCACAAACCACACGCTGGACAGTGTGAAAGTATGTCAGACATTTCCGGCTCTCGTTCTCCTTTGTCATCTTTATATTATCCCATCTCCCTTTCTCATGTATCTTCTGAACAAATCAGTCCATGGGCTAGATATCTGAGCTGATGCACATAGGATTTGGATTTCTGTCATGTCTTTTTCGGTAGTTGCTCAAGGTGAGTTACAATCAGGCGCAGTAGGTATTTCCCTATAGCATGAAAGACTGCATTTATACTGTAGTTTCTGTAGTAAACTTTCCTAGTTTAGTTGTACAGGACAGGTGTTTTCCTTATAGTCTGTTTGCATTTCAGCTGGCTGCAGTTTACCCTCATCTTCCACTAACGCATATTGATACCATGTTTATCCCTACTAGCTAGACTAAGGACTTGATTTACGGTCCGGACAAAAGTGGGATGAAAAGGTCCTGCAGGCTGTTTTACATTTTAATGAGCAGGGCATCTTTTGTCAAAGGATTTAATTTCCAGCAACTTTTGGAAGGGAAATTAGTTTACACATAGACAAACAAAAAAAATCATGCAGCAAGTGCAAAACACCCAATTCTTATATTTACCCCAGTACTGTTTGTTAAAGTTTCTGCTTAACAATTTGTTTTCTGTGGACATTTTACTGAAGCTGCTAGATCTGTGATGGACACTTTCATTATTTCATTTATGAGTAATTGCAAATTGAGTTGTATTCTTTATTCAAGCGAAGAGGTATTACAATCAAGGTTACAACTTCTTTAGACTATTGATGCATCATAGATCACTGTTTACATCACATTAGGCTTCCACCCCAGGCTGGGCGAGTGACCCAAGGACCACTATCTGAAGCAACACACTTGGTGTGATAGTGTTTCAAGGCAGCACAGGTATGATAGGTGATGCAGGACCTAAAAGACAAACAGTCCCTACTCCCTAGAGCTGGGATTCCAGTCTAAGTATATCATAATACTTGGGAAGGGTACATTTTGAAAATTAAAGGCCAAACAAGGTAAGGAAGTGATGTCATGGTTGTAAGGTGGAAGCCTAGTTTGGAGGCTCCTGTCTGAGCATGGCTTTTGGAGCTATTTGCAGTGCATTTCTGGCATTATCTGGTGCAGTGTGCTGTCAGTATATACCCCTGACAACCAAGAAATGTCAATGCAGAAGCATTTGGAGAAATTTAAATCCCTCTATGTGGCCAAGGAGCAGCCCAGGGGGTACAGCGAGAGAAGCATCTGAATTGGAGTTAGAGGAGGAGATGGAGTGTGCTGAGGAGCCATGCACAAGAAGGCACATGTGGCGTTGGTTTCGAGAGCTGGGTCGAGAAGTTGAATTGGTAAAATCTGAGCTGAGGGAAGCCATAGCTTCAATGCGATGTGATATGCAGAATTTGGGACTGCAAGTCAAAGCAGTAGAGGACCATGTGGAAAAACAAGATGATGCTCTGAGTGAGTTTCGAGGTGGAGTGGCAGCATGGCAGTGCGATAACAAGCAGATATGAGATAAATTGGAGGATTTAGAAAACAGATCAGGTCGGTGTAACCTTCACATATGGGAGTCCATGATATTGAACAATACAGACAGGCCAGTATAGTCGTGCAGGATATATGTAAGCAGATCCTGTCAGAGGAGTTTGATGGGGTACGGAGCAGGAGTTGGGCCTTGAATGTACTCATTGTGTATTGGGGGCCCCCTCCCAGGTAATAAACCCTGAGACATTGTGGTTTGTTTTTCAAAATTTGTGGATAAAGATAGAGTTATTAAAGCTACTGAAGGCAAAACTCAAGTGGAACAACTATAAGACTGAAATCTTCCAGGACTTGGCCCCAGAGACTTTGCTGCATTAGAGGGCATCAAGGGAAGTGACTAATTACTTGAACAAAGAGGGCATCTGTTACAAATTACTCAACCCTTTTGTGCTCCAATTTGAGATTAAAGGAGTGGCAAAAAGAGTTTGCACCATGGAAGAATCTTGGGTACAACTGCAAAAGAAAGAGATGGCCAATTTGCCCCAGCAACATGAAGCTGACCCCGGGAGGGTGACAATGGAGTAACTTCATTGGCAGCGGGTGCCAGTGAAGTGACGGAGACTGCACCAATTGTCCAAGAGCGATAAAGGTGATGACATGGTGGTGGATAAGGGAGCTTGATAATGTCTACTGAGATTTCTGTAGCCAGTTGGTGTTGGCTCTTCCTGGAAGACAGTTTGACGCACTGCTTGAATGATAGGATCTTCTCCATCCTCCTCTTTGGACGGCTGTGCTGTAGCGAGTTTCAGTGTCTGCAGGGATTCTGTAATAAGCGCCATCAGCTCATCATTCCGAAACACCCGGATGATCTTTGCCTGATCCTCAGGTTCCGGAATCTCTCCTTCTTCCGACTCTTCCATATCCTCATCCAGGTCCAACTCTACCACCTCCGACTCTTGCCACCCCAACTCCAAAGGTGACTGGTCCAGCAGTCGAGCACTCTTTGACGGTCTTGGGACCACGCCTTCACCGTCCAGACTCCTGGACGGCGGCAAGGCTGAAGGAAGAGACAAGGGTCCAGAAACTTACCCTGATGCCGAAGACAAAAGGCCTGATGCATAATCAGGACAAAGTCCAGGCAAAAATCCCCCATCTGTGACTCGGCCCCCGGACCTGGTACCGCACTAGGGCCCCCTGCTGAAGCTTCCGGTACGGAGATAGAGGGAGTCGCCACCCCCGCGTCTACCTCCCCCCAGCCGCAGACCCCTGGGAAGCTGGGCCTACCGTACCTTCCATCTGCTGTTCCACACTGACAGAGACAGCCGCACAGCCCCTACAGATGTTGGTGTCTGTAACCATGCCTCTGTGGGAACCACAGACAATGCACTGTGGATGTGCAGACATGTGCTGCGCTGATCACTAGCCTTGAGTGTGAAACAGCCACAGGCGACTCCACTGTGCTCAGAAAGGTCTGTGTTTTGTCTTTTTTTTTCTAATAAACAAAAATCACATAAAGGCTCTGAACTAGCTTGCACTGGAGAGCACTAAAAAAAGAAAAAGAAGAAACCCCCAATGCCGGATCCTCTCCGGGCAAGAAATAAAGGGCGGAAGTTAATTAACTTTAAAAAACAAAAATGAACCGTCCCAATGAAGGGAATTAAGAAACCCCGCTATGAACCTAAACCACTCCAGTGATTCCCTACGCCTGATGCCACACAAATCAGCTATGCGGTGAAAACCGCGTGCTTAAAATGGCCGCCACTCCACTCACAATCGTTTTGGCACGAAGCGGAACTCTACACCTCGAACGCACAACGTGGGTCCCGGTGTCTGTGCTGATGAGGGGAGAAGCAGAACAGAAAATAAACTCACCAGCAGGACCAAGGGCCCTTCAAGCCGCCGCGTCGCTCAACAGACAAGTGAGCGACGTCGGCAGCAAGGGCTTTAGCTGCTGCTGCACACACTTCCAGCTTATCAATTTTTTTTTTTTTTTTAGCGGGGAGCCGGCACTCCATGGTAGCTTGAACCCCGATGAGCAAACTCAGGAGCTCTCCCCCCGTGCCTTCAAGAGGGAGAGATTGAAGAGAGAGAGTTAGTCTTGGCGCGGCAGGGGAAGCTGTTTCCTTGTAATTTATTTATTTATTTAGCTTTATTTTTATCCCGCTTTTCACTGAGTCAAAGCGGTGTAACAAAAAGGGGGGGGGGGGTTAATCGGTTATAGGGTAGGGCCATCACTGGGGAGGCAACATTGATGATTTTGACAGAGGATGGACATAGACATGGACAAGGGGACACAGATTTTTTGAACATGAGTTCTTGAGGGTGGGGTGGTTATTTTTGGGAGGGTGTTCCAGTTTTGAGATGTTCTTGGAAGAGGATGTTTTTTAGCTGCTTTTTGAAGGATAAGAGATCGCCATTGTTCCTGATGTCTTTCGGTAGTGAGTTCCAGAGGGAAGGAGCATAGAGTTCGAAGGCCCTGTTGCAGGTCCGTTGCGTGCATTTGGTTCTTTTGTGATGGATGGTGATGGAGTTGCTGGAGGTCTGCCTGGTTGTCTTGCTGTGGGCTTGTCGGGGTAGTAGGGTGTGGAGCTGGGTGTTCCGTGTTTGGTGGATGGTTTTGTGGGTGAGTAGAATAGCTTTGTATTTAATTCGTGCTTCAAGGAGGAGTATGTGAAGGTCCCTCAGAATTGGGGTGATGTGGTCCCATTTCTTCGCATTCTGAATGATTCTTGCTGTGGTGTTTAGGGCAGTTTGGAGGGGGTTGGTCTGTGTGGCGGGTAGTCCATGGTAGATTATGTTGCAGTAGTCCAGGTGTGGGAGGGTCATAGCTTGCATTACTGTTCTGAAGTCTTGAGGTTCGAGGAGAGGTCGGAGACGTTGTACAGTTTTGGCTTTGTGGAATATAGTTCCGGTGGTCTTAGTGATGTGTTGCTTGAGGGTTAGAGCTTGGTCAATGATAATGCCCAGATATCTTATTTGTGGCTGTATTTGGATTTGCATGGTCCCAATGTTGAGGTGTGTGGGCGGCTTGAAGTCTGGGTCTTTCGTCACTATAAGAGCTTCAGTTTTCTTCATGTTAATGGTCAGGTTGTTCTCTTGTAACCAGTAGGATACATCAGTGAAGCAGGTTGATAGCTGATCATTTGTTGGGCTTGTGGTTGTAATTGGGGCATAGAGCATTATGTCGTCAGCATAAATGTGGAAGTTGATGTCGTTGGTCTGTATGACTGAGCAGAGTGGTCGGAGGTAGATGTTGAAAAGCATGGCTGATAGTGTGGATCCTTGAGGTACTCCTTGATGTTGCTGGAAAGGGGGTGAGGTGGAAGTGCTGTTGCGGATTAATTGTTGTCGGTTATTTAGGAAGGACTGGAACCATCGGAGTACAGTATCTTTGATCCCAATTGTTTGGAGTCTGTGTATGATTTCCGGACTATATTCCAAGCTCTGATACTACCGCACTTTGACTTTGCTAACTCCATCCTACAAGGGCTCCCGCAATCCACACTAAACCCGCTACAACTAGCCATGAATGCTGCAGCAAGGATTCTCCATGGAGCCACCAGAAGCGACCATGTGACTCCGATTCTAAAACAGCTTCATTGGCTACCTATACATGGAAGGATTATCTTCAAAACATTAATCCTCTCATTCAAGGCCATCAAGCGCCTGTCCTCCACAGCACTTACTGATCTCATTCAAACAGTGCCCCCCAACAGAGCCAGGAGGTCAACCACCTTAAATCTATTAACTACCCCGAAAACATTGACTAAATGCAATAACATGACAGCGAATAGGGCCTTCAGCCTTTACGTCCCCAAAATTTGGAATACACTCCCACCAAACATCCGAGCCATTGCTGACCTGACCCAATTCAGGAAGGCTATCAAATTTCACCTCTTCCTCCAATACTACCCAGCCAGCGATGATTCCAGATAACACCAACTAAGAAACACAGCCAGCGTTGTTTCTAAATAACACCACCAAGAAACCCTGCCTTTCTCACAGCCCATTTTCACAATGTATTTTATATTTGAAACGGACTTATTTTATACTGTTCAATTCAATCATGTTATAGGTCTCTTACGTCATGCATTTGACCTATTTCATGTGTATATTTCATGTATATAGTTCATGTACATAGTTCAACCCCCCCCCCCCCCCGTTATCCAAGTTTATACCCCTGTTCGATGTAAAACCAAACAGAAGTGTGTTTTGGTCATTTTGTTATACTGTGAACCGCGCTGATGCCGAATAGTGCGGTATATAAGCAACTGTAATAAATAAATAAATAAATAAATAAATAATATGAGGATGTCGTGGGAGATGGTGTCGAAGGCTGCTGATATATCTAGGAAGATCATGGCGTATCCGGAGTGTTTTTCTTGGGTTCCTATGATGAGGGTGTTCATCAGTGTGGTCATGAGGGTCTCGACTCCATGTAGTGGTCGGAAACCGAGTTGCTGTGGGTCCAGTATGTCGTTAATGTCCAGATGTTCTTGAAGCTGGCGCTGAACTACTTTCTTGATTACCTTGGCGGTGAATGGGAGGCTCGCTATTGGCCTGTAGGAGGCGGGGTCTAAGGGATATAGGTTGTGTTTTTTCAGGGTTGGTCGAATGATTGTGGTTTTGAGGATGTCCGGCATGTGTCCTTGAGTGAAGGATTCATTGACGATGTGGGTTAATGGTGCACTCAATTCTTCCTTGGATTTCTTTATCCAGTCTGTGGGGCAGGGGTCCAGTGGGGAGGTGGTGGTGTTTAGGCAGGAGATGGTGGATGATATTTCTTCTTTTGTGGTTGGATCAAACGTATTCCAGTCTCTGTTTATGATGGTGCAGAGTTTTGTTTCTGTTGTCTCTGCGTTCTGGTGTGGATTTTGTGGTTTTTGAAGTTGTTTGTATTGTCGGGCTAGTAGAACAGGTGGGATGTTTGGCAGTTGGTCAGAGTTGTTAGGTGCTCTTGTCAGTTGTTTGACAATCTGAAATAGTTCTCGAGGTTTGTTTACGGCTGTGTTTATGATTTTTGAATGGTAGGCTTTTTTTGCTTTGGCGGTTTCTGATTGGTATGCAGCAAGTTCGAGGAGGTATTTTATCTTGTCCTTTTCATTTTTGGTTTTTCCTCATTTTCTTTCTATTCTTCTGAGTTTGGTTTTCAGTTTCCGGAGGCTGGGAGTGTACCATTGGGTTTTTGAGGAGGTGGGTCTGGTGTTAGTTTTGGTTGTTGTTGCGCCGGATGCTGAGGAGATTGTAGTGTTCCAGTTGTAAATTAGTTCATTAAGGTTGTTGGAGTTGGTTTGGAATTTAGGTAGAGTTTGATTGATTTTTTTTTTTAAAAGGACAGTGCTCCAAAAGAAACCATAAGATTTAAAGGGGCCAACCCAATTAAATAAAATCTCACAGAATTTGTGGATAAATGGAAGCCCTAACAATTCTAACTAACTGCTTCTTATTAGTTCCTCTAGTGAGCCCAGCCTAGGTGCACTACGTCCTCCTGCTGCAAGAAGACTGGACACACTGGGGTTGATGGGAGATTCCAGCAGGCTACATCCAGTGATGTCACAAGTTTGACATGCCCAGTCTCCAGCTTCAGGAGGATGTGCACTACCCAGAAGTTGAGGACTAAACTGGAGGAACGATAAGGAGCTACAGTGCTACCTATTTAAGAGAAAATAGTTTTTCACTCAACGCATAATCAAATTCTGGGATTCATTACCGGAGGATGTAGTAAAAGCTGTTAGTGAGCTGGGTTTAAAAAAAAAGGGTTTGGACAAGTTCCTGGAGGAAAAGTCCATAAACCATTATTAAAGTGGACCCGAGAAATCCACTGCATGCCCCAATACAAGCATCATGGAATCTGTGTCTTTTGGGGAAACTGGTAGGTACTTGTGACCTAGATTGGCCACTGTTGGAAACAGGATACAGGGCTTGATGGACCTTGATCTGACCCAGTATAGTATATCTTAGTTGACGGAACACATGGAACTGCCTTAAATGCCTGCACTTTGTTGTTTTGCTTTGTCTTGGGTATAAGGGAAGAGTGTGAGGTGTGTGTGGATGGGGGTATTGTATGAGGGAGGGGGCGGGTATGGTTCTGAGTTCCTCCCTTGATCCCTCAGTTCCCGCAAAATATCTTTCTATCTGTAACCCTTCCTTTTCTCTCAAAGCTCCTGGAGAAATTTGTTTTATTCCAGCTTTCATCTTTCTTGGAATCTATTAATGATCTTTACTCCCACCAATCTGGCTTCCGTTCTGAGCACAGCACCACAACTGTTCTTCTCTCCCTTCTGAATGATCTGTACCGGACTGACAACCATGGTGATATCTCGGTGGCAGTTTCCCTCAACCTTTCCTCAATCTTTGATTTGTAGAACACATCACTCTACTTTTTCAGCTTCATAACCCTGGTCTTCGCAGTGCTGTCCTCAGATGGTTTCATTCTTCGCTAGCACAGTGATCGTTCTCTGTTTCTGATGGCACTGGCTCCACATCTTCTAGATCACTCCTCTGCGGTATTCCCCAAGGTTTGATCTTGGACCCCCTTTTATTCAAAGCTTTTCTGATTCCCCTCACTCTCCCAGTTCAACAATATGGCATCACAGCTCACTGTCATGCCGACAATAACTTTCTTTTCCAACAAATCAGTTTTTCTTCCCCCAACCTTTCCCCTCTCAATACCTGTCTTTCTGCTGTGGCAACCTGATTCTCGGACACCTTTCTTCACTTAAATCCAAGCAAATGTGCAGCTATTTGCTTTACCTTTGGTCACTTTTCCCCAACCATAGCCCCTTCTCTTCCTGGTGCTCCCATTCCCCTTGCTTGATTCTATCTGTTATCTGGGAATCACTCTTGACTCTTCTCTATCATTTCATACTTACCTCTCTTCTCTAGTTCATCAATCCTTGTTCACGTGGAGCCTGATTCAGAAAGGGACACGTCCAGGCTCCATGCACATCTCCAGAGAGGACGGGCATGCATAGCACCGATTCCACAACTCCATGTAAAAATGAACACGAGTATGTAGAATCGGTGTGTGGCTGTTCCCGGTGAAGCATGCCTAACTGGCGACCTATTGCTCTGTTCTGAGCCATGCACATGTCTAGGCCATGCACACACAGTCCAAGTTGTCCCAGCCGCCCTGTGCACCTGCAACCCTGAAAAAGTCCCCAACCCCATATCCTGCTGACTACGTGCGACTGGAACCACCCCCACCCCCACCCATCATAACCCATACATCAACATGGCTACTAGACATCCTAATTTCAGAGGTGCAGCTCCTGGAGCAGGAGGAGACTCTCCTCACCGGGCAGAGGCGGCCAGCCCACACAGCAGCACACAGGAACTTAGAACACATCAGGACCATCATCACAACACAGACAAACCTGGAAGCAGAGAGAGTAGGCAGGCTGGAGCAGCACACAAGCTGGCACAGAGACAGGCATGCACCAAGGTGGAGAGGAAGGACAGGGAAAGTCATAATCTGTCTCTGGCAGAAAGTGGGCAGACTGCACAGTGACAGAACAGCACAGACAGAGCAGTCCCATAACAGGTGCCCAGGAAACAAGGGAGAACAAGATGCATGCATGCCCACAGTGAAGGCACAGGGGGACACAAAGACAGATGGAAGGGGCACACATGGCAGAGAGCAGTCCCAGAATGTCAGCCAGAGTCCCAGGTCAAATAGATGCCCCCTGAGAAGGCCAAAAAAAGGATCTGTACAGGCCCCCCAGGCAGGAAGCAAACCCAGCACCCTGAGCACAGTGGGTCAAGCATAGAACCACCAGACTAGAGCTTTGAGTGCTCACAGGCCCTAGGAAGTGAGAGCACAGCAAGTCAGACGGGAGGCACAATGTGAATGGTAGAGGTGCAAAATGAAGTAGTCCAGGCCCCTAGGCAAGAGGTGAACCCAGCACCCCAAGCACTTTGGGTCAGACATAAAACCACAAGGCTAGAGCTGTGAGTGCACCTAGGCCTTAGGAGGGGAGGGAAATGGACCCTGTGTATGTACACCAAATGCAATGACCAGATGCAGCGGCCTCCTCCCTCCCAGCATGGCAGGGTGATGCAATACCAATAGCAGATGGGGACAGGGCATATGAGGTGTTTCCGGATCCTGCATGATATGGAGGCATACTGTGTGTGATATTGTATGTCTGGGTGCTGGTCCTGTACACGCTCCTCCCACTCTCTGCCCCCATGCCTCCCCCATCTCCCATAAGAACATACGATATGCCATACTGGGTCAGACCAAGGTCCATCAAGCCCAGAATCCTGGTTCCAACAGTGGCCAATCTAGGTCACAAGTACCTAGCAGTTTCCCCAAAAGACACAGGTTCCACAATGTTTGTATTGGGGCAAGCAGTGGATATTCTGGGTCCATTTTAATAATGGTTTATGGACCTTTCTTTCAGGAACTTGTCCAAACCTTTTTTAAACCCAGCTACACTAACAGCTTTTACTACATCCTCTGGTAACAAATTCCAGAGTTTGATTAGACATTGAGTGAAAAAATATTTTCTCTTGTTAGTCTTAAATAGGTTACCCTGTAACTTCATTGCATGTTCCCTAGTCTTTCAATATTCTGATAACGTAAACAATCGATCTACGTTTACCCATTCCACTCCATTCATTAATTTAGAAACCTCTAGCATATCTCCCAAAAGCTGTCTCTTTTCCAGGTTGAAGAGCCCTAACCTTTTTAGCCTCTCTTCATAGGGGTATCCTTCCATCCTCTTTACCATTTTGGTGACTCTTCTCTGTACCTTTTCTAAAAACTCTATATCCTTTTTAAGATACAGTAACCAGAATTGCACACGATATTCAAGGTGCAGTCGCACAATGAAACTATACAGAGGCATTATAATATCATTTGTTTTATTTACCATTCCTGTCCTTATGATACCTAGCATTCTATTTGCTCTCTTGGCCGCCGCTGCACACTGGGCGGAGAGTTTTAACATTTTATCCACCATGATGCCTAAATATTTTTCCTGGGTGCTGGTTCCTAATGTGGAACCTTGCATTGTGTTACCATAGTTTGGGTTATTCTTTCCTATGTGCATAACTTTGCACTTGTCCACATTAAATTTCATCTGCCTTTTGGATGCCCAATCTTCCAATTTATCAAGATCCTCTTGCAATTTTCCACAATCCTTATGGGTTTTAAGAACTTTAAATTGTTTTCTGTCATCTGCAAATTTGATAACTTCACTCGTTATTCCCATTTCCAGATCATTCACGAACATGTTAAAAAAAGTGGACTCAGCACAGATCCCTGGGGTACTCCACTATTCACCTTTCTCCATTAGGAAAATTGGTCATTTAGCCCTACCCTCTGCTTTCTATCTTTTAACCAGTTCCTGATCCACAATCACAATAATACACTGCCTCCTATCCCATGACTTTTTAGTTTTGCCAAAAGTCTCTGATGAAGGACTTTGTCAAAGGCTTTCTGAAAGTCCAGATAAATTAAATCAACTGACTCACCTTTGTCTACCTGTTTATTCACACCTTCAAAAAACCATTACAGATTAATAAGACAAGATCTTCCTTGTCTAAAGCCATGTTGGCTGTCTCCCATTAGGCCATGATTATCTACATGCTGAGTAATTTTGTTCTTTATGATGGTTTCTACCATTTTTCCCAGTACTGATGTCAGGCTCACCGGTATGTAGTTTCCCGGATCACCCCTGGAACCCTTTTTAAAAATTGGCTTTACATTGGCCATCCTCCAATATTCAGGTATTACAGATGAATTTAATGATAGATCACAGATTACTAATAGCAGGTCTGCAATCTCATATTTCAGTTCTTTCAACACCCTTGGTTGTATACCATCTGGTCCAGGTGATTTGCTACTCTTCAGTTTATTAAATAGTTGTAATACATCTTCCCGGTGTATCGATATTTCTTTCATTTCTTCTGCAATATCACCTTTAAATACCACGTCAGTCATAGGTAACATCCCTACATCTTCCTCAGTAAAGACCGAAGCAAAGAATTCATTCAGTCTCTCTGCTATGGCCTTGTTCCCTCTTAGTGCCCCTTTTACCCGTCTATCATCAAATGGTCATGCATACTGCGGCTTATCTATTGGCATTTCCCTCCATTCTGCCGGCTATGGGAGGCAAACCACTGACTTTCTGCATCCCAAGCACATCCCATCACCACCACTCTTTGCGGCTGCATTATTGGGGGGGGGGGTGCAGATGCAGATACATGTGCATGTGGGCGTGGGCATGTCGACACAGAGATATATGCATTAGCACTTTCTGGCATGCACATCGAAAATGGGCCCATCCCAGGCCTCTGGCCATTGCCTGTGTGTCACAGATAGCCCATGTAATGGCACGTAAGGTCACTGCCAGGAAGGTAAGGTTCTCCGAGGGTGAGGTGATCCTTATGCCGGAGGAGATCCTCCAGCTGCTGCCACAATTGGTGGGTGACACATCCACATGGCTTTATGTGTGCCACCATATCAATGCCATATATCATCAGAACTGTGACATCAAGGATGTGAAGCGCTGGTGGTGGCAAGTGCATAATGACATTGCCTGAAAGGCACAGCAAGGGGCTGAGGTGCACAGGGTGAGCAGCTATCTGAACTCAAACAGCACATTCCTGCTAAAATTGACACTGCCACCTCAAGGGGTATATGCCCTCTCGACATATCTAAGGCATTCCAGGAGCAAGATACATGTTCCTGCCCTTCACCCCATGTACACCTCTCCCACGGTGTGCATGCACACATGTGCATGTAGCCACCATCACTGCCTGCCATGGTGTCCCATCTGTGCTGCTGCTGCCAGGTGCATCCACTTTGTGTGTGATGTCTCCAATGCTGACCTGTGTGTTGGGGACATTGGCAGCATGGCTGCCAGCTGGTGGTGGCGGAGTTGACTGCACAGGGCACTGGGGTGTGTGTCTGTGCAAGGCTTCTGTCCCCATCTGGCTCTGCAAATTATGACAGGGTGAATGGCCAACCATATCAGCAACTCCTCTATGCTGTGCAGCCTAGTGGCTCATCCACATGGCTGCAATACTGCCACCTCATCGCTGTCTGTGTTGGCGGATGCAGATCTGACCCCTTGATATTGTCTGTCTTCACAGGGACTCCTGCTGTAGCGCCACAGGCAGCGCTGCCTGCTCTGTCAGCAGTGTCCATGGAGGATGCCACAGGACAGGGGGGCCTGCCTGATGCCCCACTGCCATGCATCACTGGTGCCATCGCACTGCAGCAGCCACCTGATATCTCTGGCCCATATGATCAGGAGCTCCATGTCCCTTCTTCATTGCCTCTGCCACTACAGACTATTGACAATAGCAATGACCATAGGGGGTGCACCCACGGGGTAAACAGCGATACCTGCATCACTGTGCTGAGCGTCTGCTTGCTCACAGTGCCACCCAGCAGACATGGTCTGAGCAACAGCTGTAGCTGCTGCACCAGTCCATGGTGTTGCAGGAGAGGCATGTTGTGGCCACAGAGTAGCAGACCGTGCCTACCAGCATCCTCCAGGCTACCATGGTGGAGATCCTGATGGAGCTGCACCATGTCCCTGGGCAGTCTGTCCCTACACAGCCCCATGCACACTCCAGTGTGCTTCCTGTGGGGTCTGCACAGGGGTGTGGTTGGGCAGCATCCACAGCTGCAGCATCTTCAACAGCATATGCACCTCTGCCTCCACACCTGGGCTCCAGTAGTGTGACAATGTGGGCTTCTGCACGTACCCACACTGCTGTTGGTCAGCCCAACACAGAGGCACCCCCCTCTCATTGGGCCAGTTCCAAGAGCAGAGATGTCTCTCTCCATACAAAGATTTGACTTGTTCAAGCCATTCTAGTTTCAATAACATCATATGGATGTGAAAGCTGGACAGTGAAAAAGATAGACAGGAAGAAAATTGATGCCTTTGAATTATGGTTCTGGCGGCGAATACTGTGTATACCATGGACTGCCTGAAGAACAAACCAGTCGGTACTAGAGGAGACCAAACCTAAGCTTTCTTTAGAAGCTCAGATGACAAGACTTCGACTTTCATACCTTGGACACATCATGCAAAGGGAGAGATCATTAAAGAAAGACATCATGCTTGGCAAGATAGAAGGTCAACGTAAAAGAGGAAGGCCAGCAATGAGATAGATCGATACAATAACAGCAGCTACGGGTACCAGTCTGTCAACAATGTGCCGCCTGACTGAAGACTGAACACAATTTAGGATAGCTATCCAGAGGGTCGCCATGAGTCGACTCCGACTCGACGGCACTTAACAGCAACAACAGGAATCATCCTAGATCAATCCTTTTCTATGGTTCCCCACATTAAAGCCACTGCAAAAACCATATACCTCAAATGAAAAATGTTACAGCATCTCCATCCCTTACTAGACAGTCAAGACTTTAGATCAGTCCTTCAAGCACTGATAACACCCCACCTTGACTATTGCAACAGTATTCTGTATGGCCTACCCAAAAACACATCCATGAACTCCAATTAGCTCAAAACCTAGCCACACACATTATACAGAAGGCTAACTACTCTGAACACATTACGCTGCTCCTCTACTCCCACCACTGGCTGCCCATTCCAATGAGGGCCAAATTCAAATACCTCATAATTACCTTCAAATTGTATAATAAAATCTCCCAATCCTTCCTCAACTTTTTCCATTAATGGGGAGGGTGTTTAAAGCTGTGTTGGAGGGGGTGAGTTGGTGCCCTTGAAGGGACAGGCAGGAATCTCAGTGCTTCTTAAGGCAGGTAAGGACCCTGTGAGCTGTGGGTCGTATAGGCTCATTTCTCTATTAGATACTTATGTAAAGATTTTTGCTGAAATCTTGGCTACTAGGCTGGGGAGGCTCTTACCTGGGATAGTTCACCCAAACCAAACGGACATTGTGCAAGGGTGCCAGATAGCTGATAGTATTCAGTGAGCCCTACACTTGCCGTGGGCGGCTCAAAGGGAGAAATTAGGGCTGACATTTCTCTTGGTGGATGCCAAAAAGGCATTTGATCAAGTGCATTCGGAACTCATGTTTGCGGTCCTGCAAAAGGTTGGTTTGGGGCCTAATTATTTTAAATGGGTTAGAGGGTTGTAGGCTGCCGAAGCCTATATTAAGATTAATAGTAGCTACATGGAATCTTTTTGGTTGGGCTAGGGACAAGACAGGGTTATTCGCTTTTCCCTTTGCTTTTTTGCCTTTGTGATTGAGCCATTGGCCCAAAAGATACGAATGCAACCCGATATACCGTATGTGGGGTGGAGATGGGGGGGGGGGGGTAGCTCATAAGATCTTGCTCTTTGTGGATGATGTCCTGGTGTTTGTGACTCAACCCTTACTCTCTCTCCTAGTGATACTACAGGAATTCCAATGTTTTGGGGTTCAAAATCAACATGGATAAAATTGAGACTATGAATATCGACTTGGAGGGGAGGGGGAGTAGTGGAGGAATTGTGGAAACATTATCCATTCAAGTGGGTACAGCAAGCTGTCAAGTATTTGCAGGTCCATATCACCAATAACCCTGAGTATTTACAGTATACAAGGCAATTTACCCTCCTCTTTTGAGGCAATTAGATAAAGATCTGAGTAGATGGGGGGCTATGTCATGGTTGGGAAGGATAGCTGTCTTGAAAATGAATGTGCTGCCTAGGCATTTGTACTTACACCATACGCTAAGAGGCCATTTCATTACTGGGCGTCCCCCACCTGTCCGGGTGTCCAGAATCAGGACGTGCCCCGGTTTTACCCGATTCTGATCCTGAGGGGGCAAGACATGCCTGTGGAATCAGAATCAAGTGCAACTGGCCTGGACAGGCAGGCCATGCCCCGATTCTGGGCGCCCGGATTTATTATTTATTTATTTTATTTATTTACATTCTCTTATATACCGCGCTATTCTGCATCAGTGCGGTTTACATTGAACAAACTGAAATAACATTGAACAGGGCATTATAACTTGGAGATAACTATTTTACAGGGAACATGGGCTATGGAGGGTTAAGTGGCTTGCCCAAGACCACAAGGAGCACCTGTGGGACTAGAAACCCCAGTCCTTCCGGCCCAAGGTTGCTGTCCTCTAGTGGGATTTGAACTCCCGACCTTCCGGCCTGAAGTACCTTGCCCCAACCACTAGGCCACTCCTCCACTCCATGTCCAATAAACTCCCTGGCTACCCCAGCCAGGCTTCTGCATGGAGCCGCGATGCTGTAGCGTCCTGTTGCCAAGGCACCGCAGCTCCATGCTGGAGCCGCAATACTTGGCAAACCCCGACAATTTGCTTTTCACACAGCCCAACCTCCAATTGGGCCTACCATGCCCCAAGTCAGGCTGCGGGGCACTCCCTGCACTCCCTCACCTCACTTTCCGGGCTTGACTGCAGCAACTCTTGCCATCCAGGGGGACTTATTCCTCCTCCGAGGTGGAATAAGTTCTCCATGCAAATAGCCAACCCCAGACATACACAGCTGACCTCAGAATCGGCCCTGTATGTCTAGGATCATGGTGCCCCCCACTGCCTGCCCTTGCTCCACCTCCGGCCTACCTCCTCTCGCTCACAAAGAGAGCTCCACACATAACTCCGATCTACCTGTAGGGAGTTCTGTTCTGTGAATCGCGAACCTGGATCAGACATCCAGCTCCAATAAATGCTGCACAGAATTGACCCCTAACTCTTTTGGTCCCATTGTTTGAGTTGAGGAGCCTTCAGAGGAAGTTATTTTTTAAAGCATTTATTTGTGATTTTGCATGTATACAAATACACAATAGAAGAGCAAATACAATTAATTTAAACAAGAAAACGGAAGAATATCCGTCCCCTCAAACCTGGCTCCTAAAGTACTAAAGAATGGTAGTTGTCAGTATATTGCTCCCATGTGCTTTAGAGAGACGCAGACATGCAGTAATTGAGTGATTTCCATTTGAGCAATATTGGACAGAGTGGGTCCGATATTCAAAAGGCATTTATATGGTTGCTACTCTGTAAACCGTCTAAACATCGCTCAGCAGGATATTCAACAATCTTTTCCTTTATATGCTCTGATGCTAACCACTTAGCATCAGGGCATGTGGTGGCTGTTCCTGGGTGTGTCATGGGTGGTGATAGAGGCTATCCTGGTAGTGGCAATATTGCACCGCTACCCAGTTAACTTCTATGGGTAATAGATAGGTGCTGCTAAAGTTGGACATACTCGCGCCTAGCCATCCTAACTCCATATCAGGCCCAGTGGGTATTGGCAATTTCATAGGCAGATTCATACCTTAGGTAAAGGCAGAGCATACTCCACCACTGATGCCACTCAAGAATGAAAGAGTTTTTCCACTTATTAGTGATCAGCTTTATAGTTACACTAATCATGAAGTCAAAGAGAAAAAAAATCTTGTTTGAAAGATGGGAGACCCCCCAGGGAACAAAGAATCAATTCCTCCCATACCTTGATGATCTTCTTTACTTTGACCCAAACCTGTTTCTAGAATGGCTGAATATTTGAATAATCAAAGAGTATATGAGGCAATGTGCCAACATATGTCTGACAGGACCAATAATGGTTGCCCTGAAAAATGCGCCATTTCAAGAGCAAGACCGGTGTTTTATATAGGCTCTGTGGCCAAAGAAGACATTGATTGGGTTAATGAGGCTGAGAGCGATGTACATATCAGGGACACCAAAATGTTCTCCAGTACTGTAGCAAGGGAAGTTCGCCAACTTCTGACCCCCAGACCCTTGCAAAACCCATAAATTGAGGAGTCTGCTGATCTCTAATAGTAACATAAAATCTGGAGGCAGAATTGCGAGGACAGAAACTTTCTGAGAATGCCCCATTGAGAGGTTAGGTTTTGAAGATCAAAGTCAGCTTTTTGTAATTGCAGCCATTGGAAAGACCATTTGTCTGGTAATCTATATTCTTGCTGAAGGACTTTAAAGGATTTAAATGTTGCCTCAGACAATAAGTGCTCTATTGTTCAGATATCTTTTTCCTGCCATGGATGTCAGTAGATTACCTGTTGTTGTATTTTGAATGTGTATTATGCCACAGTGGAAGACAGAGAGAAGGGGGGATTGTCAGTCATAAAGATCTGAGAGAACGCATGTAAAACATGTTGAGTGGACCTAATGACTGATGTTATTCTTTTGACTATGAATGATGCATGCCTAAAAGGAGAAACATAGGTACGGGAAGAGTTAAACGCTCTTCAAGAGATAGCCAAGCAGAGCACTGCTGCTGCACAGGAGGATCAGATGCCCATTGGGACCCTTGTTTAAGTATAAAGGATTGGTGGTACCACTTGAAATCCAGGATGTAGACTCCCTCTGCATCTTTGCACAGTTTTAGTTTCTGCATAGCAATATGTGGAGGCTTGTGCTTCCAGAAAAAGGAGTTCAGTGGCTGCTCAGGTTTCTTGTTGAAGGAGTCAGAGAACAAAATTGGTAACATGCTCAAAATATATGTCACCTTTGAGACAATCATCATTTTGTATAAGGAGGACCAACAGGACACTAAGGATTGAACTAGTTTTAAGCAGTTGGTGGCACTGCTCTCGAGGGTAGAGCAGTAGCGCACTCCTAAATAATTGATGGCTGTGCTCTTCCATTGAAACGGAAAATGGGCTAAGTCTGCTTTAAAGACAAATTTGCTTAAAGTGAATACGACCAATTTTTACAATTAATTTTATTTTTAAAATTCTTTATTTTCGTTTTATAACTACAAAGGAAAAGGAAGACATACAGCTGAAAGACAGATAATACATACACCAAAGTAAACCCCTGCCACCCCCCTCCCCCCTGCTTCTTCTCTAGAAAACTAATCATTCCCGAAGCGGGCGTGTACTTACATTATTGTGTTACAAAACCTAACGGTGATCTGAAACATGATGAGTGCACATTATACAGGCATGTTGGAGCAATGAGCAGATTGTACATAATCATTAAGCATCTGCCATTTAGACAAGCGAGAGTGAATTGGAGCATGGGGGATAGCTCTCCGAGGTATCTGCTCATATTTACTATATAGGCAGACGAGGTTCCACCATTCATTGACAGTAAGTCGAGAGCTATCCTTCCAATTCCTCGTGATTAAGCATATAGCTATACCCAGCATGAAATCAAGGAGAAAGCGACCCTTCTTAGGAAGAGAGGGGACCTCCGCCACAGAGCGGAGTCCCACGATCTTCCAAGAGAGAGGTTCGTGAAGGTGTAAGATAAATTGAATACAACCCCAAACCCGCCCCCAATAAACCTGTAGTTGAGGACATTCATAAATAACATGAGCGAAGGTTCCCACAGCAGTATGGCAAGACCAACACTGGTCCCCAGCAGTTGTGTTCCATTTGGCTATTTTTCTGGGGTATAAAAGCATCTGTGTGCAAATAGCAGCCTGATCTGAAATATGTTGGGAGTGAATCTTTGCAGTGTCCACCTGAGGAACTAACAGTTTTGATATTAGAAAGAAGTCTATGCGAGACTGGGATTTGTGAGGGGAAGAGAAGAAGGTGAAGTCAAGCTCATTGGGTGTGGTAACCTCCATAGATCAACTAAAGCAAGATCTTTGATCAGGGAGGTAGGCATGGTGTGACTCTTGGGGGGACCACTTGTCCTAGGCGGCTGTTTGTCAATCAGGGGATCAAGGACTAGATTGAAATCCCCCCCAATTATCAATGAAGTATTAGTAGAGGCCTGCGCAACCTGAGCAATGGTAGCAAAAAAGGCAGGGTCATCCACATTAGGAGCGTAAAGGCATATACATGTAACTTCAAGGCTACCTATCTTGAGGTGAACTCTGGACCATCTACCTTCTGTATCTGAGCTAGTCGCAATAATAGTAGCATGCAAAGATTTCCTAACCAGTATGGCAACCCCACATTTCTTAGAAACGGCTGGGGGATAGGCGGCCACCAGGTAAGGTTTAATATTGAGTTTAAGAGTTTCCTTCGAATTTAAATGCGTTTCTTGGAGAAAAATCAGATCCGCAGCTTCCTTACTTAGGTAGCTTAGGATTTTCTTCCGTTTTATCGGATTATTGATTCCTTTTACGTTCAATGAGAAAATCTTACATGGTGCCATCAATCGGTAATAGACATGTTAGGTAAGGGCGCTTGAAAACATACAACATAATCAGAATCTGTGCAACAATGACATAATCACCGAGTATGCTGGCTAATACACCCCATATTGAAAAGTATGTACCAAAGTATCTTAGAGAAGAAGCAAAACCCCCAAAGAATATGGCGACCAGATGTCTGCGGGAGGAGGCCCTAGAGAGGAAAAGAAAGACATGAAAAAAAAAGAAAAGAAACACCAGAGTCCATAATTAACACTGTCTCTGATACTCATCGAGGCTACTGTGGGTAGATGGAGTCGGGTCACAGATATCATCAAAAGTAAGGCAAACAGACTGCCCTCGCCAGACTCTTTGCTGGGCTGCGGCAGATCCAATATGGCAGGTACAGCGGATATGAGAATACTTGCAGGAATATTCTGGAAGTCAGCGCATCAGGTCGGCTTCTTTGGAATCCAAAAACTCCGCTAGTAGATCAGGGTCCTCAAATGTTCTTGTCTGATTGTGAAGCGTGACTCGGAGCTTGGCCGGGTACATCAGGCCATAGCGTGCTTGTAGTTGTTGAAGCCTCGGCCGGAATTCCAGAAAGCGCTTTCGGCGGTCGACCGTGGGTTTAGCCAAGTCAGGATAGAAGGAGATCTTGTGGCTCTCAAACTCCATATGGCCCTTTGCCCGAGAGGCACTTAGAATTTGCTCCACGTGTTGATATCTCAAAAGTCGAAAAATGATAGGCCGCGGGGTCTTCCTGTTGAGCGTTATGCTTGTGGGTACACGATGAGCGCGATCGATCTCCAAATCTTTGGTAAAGGTGATTTGGAGCAGGGAAGGGAGGATTTTGCATAAAAACTCTTTCATGTCTCCCGATTCCGCTCCCTCCGGTATGCCCACGAGTCGTATGTTGTTGCGACGCGCTCTATTATTGCCATCTTCCACTTCTTTCTGCAAGGCCCGCACCTGACGTTCAACTTTGTCGAGTTTGGACAACCGGGCCGCATGGGAGTCCAATATGCTCTCCATTTTGTCCTGACGCGAAGAAAGCCCTTCTAGCTTGCTTTGCAGCACACCAAGATCTTCCCGCAGCGCTCGGAGTGCTTCACCGTTTGACTGCACGAGGTTTTTAACCCCTCTAATCTCTGCGAGGATTTCCTGCTGCATTTCGGGGCCCTCGCGCAAGGCCAGCCCCTTCTGCGGGGACGGGGGTTCAGTTTTGGAACGTTTGCCGTGAGAAGTCGCTGGAGATCCAAATTCCAGGCGCGTGGGTTTGGTCCCCGCCATCTCACCAATGTGCCCCGGCAAGATCAGAGTAGAAGTTCCAAGTAGGTACGGTGTTAATTCAGGATTCTGAGTAGGCCTCTCGGGAGCCTCAGCGTTATGCGACCATCCCGCTGGACATCAGGCTCCGCCCCCATTTTACAATTAATTTTATATCCCGAGAGAGAGCAGTAGTGCTTTCTCATTGCTAGGACAGCTGGTATGGAGGAGGGCTCAACAAAAATTAGCAGGACATCAGCATAGGCTGAAAGTTTGATCTGGATGTCAGCTACCCTTAAATCTTTAATATCTGGGGACTGCCTGATGAGGAGCGCCAAGGATTCAAGGGCAAGATTGAAGTGGAGTGGGGATAGCAGACAACCTTGGCATGTGTCTCTGTGGAGAGTGAAAGATCAAGATATTGTGAGTTTGCAGAAATACGGGCAGTGGGTTGAGCATAAAGCACTTTATACATATTGAGATAACCTGGACTGATTCCAAACCAGTGTAAGGCTCTATAGACAATTGACCACTCAAGCCTATCACAGTTTTTTTCAGCTTCTAATGAAAGCCCTGCTAAGGGGGTGTTATTGTCTTGGGAGAGTGCAATAACATTATAAAGTAGCCAGAGGTAAAGCCACACTACTCTGGGTGCAGTAGTAGCAGTATAAATGCTGTGAGGCGACTAGCTAATAGCTTAGAATAGATTTTATAATTTGTGTTCAATAAAGAGATTGGACAGTAATTCTCCACTTTTTGTGGGTCCCATCCTGGCTTTTTATGAACTACAATGGTGGCGTCAGCAAAGGAGCCTATCAGGGGAGATTGCTAAAGGAGCAAAGTGAAGTAGGTATGCAGGTGGGAAAGGAGTTTGTAGATGAATTGTCTGTAAAACTCAAGGGGGAGGTCATCAGGCCCAGACGCCTTGCCAAGAGGCATGCTATTAAGGGCTAGGAGTATTTCCTCTGCCTGGATATCTCTGTATAGCCCAGCTGCTTGTTCAGGAGTTAACATGGGCTTGTCTAAATGGTTGACCAGCCAGTCAAAATTGGATTGATTATCTGAGATCTTAGCTGAATACAATTGCTCATAAAATCCACAAAAGCACTCCAGAATAGCAGAATCTTGAAGCAGCAATTTGCTATCAGTATCTGAAAGCATTGCTATCCAAATCATTTCCTTATGGGATTGCAAAGAATTAGCAAGTAATTGTCCAGATTTATTATTTTCTGTATAGTAGCAAGAATCATCTTGTAATGATAGCATAGCTTCTTCGACTGAAGTTGAATAGTGGGGTCCAATCACTTGAGCAGCACATGTTCCTCGGTTCTGATTTGTGCATCTAGGGCTTGATCTCTCTTGCACTGTCAGGCAGTGCCTATGACATAGCTGGTAATAGCACCCTTAGGGAGGCCTTGAAGGCCTCTCACCATGACCATCCAGAGGTATATCCAGGTGGGTTTGGATCAAAATAGTCAGTAATTGCTTTCCGCACTGTGGTGACAAAGAGCTCATCATGAAGTAGCGACTTGTTGAAGCGCCAAGAATGACTGGCAAATTGTAAGGAGAGCAAAGTTGCCGCATGACAAGAGATATTAGTTCCATGGATATCTGATCCAGACAGACATAAGAGTAAGGTTTGAAATAAAAAATAAATCAATCATTGAGTGATTATGATGAGGTAGGGAAAATAAAGTAAAATATTTATCCATGGGGTGGAGTCTCCAGTGGGTCTATGAAGCACATGGAGTACTGGGACAGGGAGCAGAAAATGTCACTACATGATAAGCTTTCTGAGTCAGTTGTCATAATAGAGATCTCCAATAACTTGTACTACATTTTACTCGTAGCCCTACGATAACAACAAAGCCAAACAATGTAAGTTGTCAGACGGCTGCCTGGGTGAGAATTTTTCACAGTCTTGGCAAGTGCATATATCTATATGATTTGCAAGGTATTGTGGGCAATGTAGTTCATTCACACCAGACACAGCTGCTGACAATAATTTAGTTGTGCTCTTGGGTAAAGCCAATAAGATATTTATTTATGGGGTTATTTCTCCCAACACAGATATGCTTGGTAGCACATAAATTAGGTTACTTGCTTTCAGTGTTAACTTGGAAAAACAAAGTCAAAATCAGGAAAACAACAAATGAAAAGCCACAAAGCAAGAAACAAACTGTTCTTTTCAGGTTAACGTCTGATTACTTCCCACATAGATACAGAAGTTATTCTCTCCTAGCTCACAAGCAATTAGGTAAGGCTTAATTGCTAGCAGTTATCCAGCTGAAACCCCTTAGCTGGCTTGCTTTGTACTGTGTGGGTCAAATCCTGCTTCAGGAGCTTTTCTGAGTAGATTAAAGAACAAATTTGTATTTCTTTGTGATGGTTGCTGTACTTTATAACAGAAAGTTACCAACGGAGTTTGGATAGAGAACAGTCCATATAAACAGGATCCTCATCTGCTATTATTCCCCCTTGTTCAACAAGCATGGGTTCAATATCATGGATTGGCACAAATGAATCTCTCAATGGAACATTTTCAGGAGAATACTTGTTTCCCTGCTGTCTTTCAAGGTTATAGCTAGGGCATAGATCAGTGTTCATACCTGAGCTTCCATTGCTGCTAGAGTTCCTCTCTATATAGCCTGGCCAGTATGTAGTCCAGTTCTTATGTCCAGCCTTCCAATCCAGATCCCTGGACACTGGATCTCTCTTCACATACCTTCTGGCACGGGTCTTAGGGTCCCTTCCACGTGCAGCCGTCTCCCTCACAGGTAACGTCTGGTGATTCCTAGCTCTGCAGCACCATTCCTCTGGCTTTCCCCAGTCCAATGGTGTATGCTGGCCCTTGGAATACCTCCCAGTATACGTACTGCTTTGGACTCTTCTAGACCTCTCAAAGGCTTTTCTCCTCTTTCTTCCAGAGGGTCTCTTTCCCTCTCTGTCCGTCTGGTTTGGCTTCTGCTTCTGATGATCCTTCAGATGAAACTGATGATCCTTCTCTGGATATCCAAGGTGATCATGAAGATTGTCATCTGTAGAATAAACTCTACTCTTATTCTGCTTAGATGAGTGCTCCTCCCTAACACAGCGCAGCTGTGCTGAATCAGGCCCTGCCCTTTGAGATCAGGCCTCATAGCCCTCCTGATTGAACACACGTTTCCCCAATTCAGCTCCTCTCATGGCTGTTGGAAACCTGGTGCATCCTGGGACTGGTAGTCTTTTATGGCAAAATTCTGTTTTCTCATTTCTACCAGCACTGACAGGTTGCTTGTTCAGAGACACTTCACCTTTTCTATAGCTCCTTCCTGAGCTATGATAAGCTTCATTATCACATACCCCCCTGCTTAAGTTATTACGGACTGGTGTAACTGGTGAAACTTCTTCTCTACAGTCCGTAATCCAGGAAAGGGCATCCGCATTCTTGTGTAACTTCCCAGCACGATGTTCAACTTGAAAATCAAATGCCTGTAAGGCCATGTACCAGCGTGTCAACCTGGCATTGTGGTTCTTCATTTGCTGCAACCACTTAAGTGGGGCATGGTCCGTGACCAACTGGAACTTTCTCCCTGTAAGGTAAAACCTTAACGCCTCCACTGACCACTTGATAGCTAAACATTCTTTTTCTATTGTGGAATACTTTTGTTCAGCCGGTGACAACTTCCTGCTCAGGTACATCACAGGATGCTCCTCCCTTTCATGACACTGGGATAGAACCCTACGTCCGATGCATCCGTTTGAACCAGAAAGGGTTTCTTGAAGTCCACCCCTTTCAGTACCGGTCCTGTACACAATTTTCCTTTTAAGACTGAAAACGCTTTTTCAGCTTCAGGTGTCCACTTTAGCTGGTTTGGACAATTCTTCCGCAGCATATCCGTGAAAATTGCACCTTTCTCTGTGAATTGCGGTATAAACCTGCAGTAGTATCCAATAAGTCCTAAGAAACTTCTTAGTTGTTTCTTTGTTGTTGGAGGAGGAAAATTCCTGATGCTATCTACTTTACTCATTAGAGGTTTAATTTTTCCTCTTCCCACTAGGTGGCCCAGGTATTTTACCTCCCTATTTGCAAAGGCACACTTCTTCGGGTTTAAAGTGATTCCCGCTTGCTTCATGGAGCACAAGACTGCCCTGATCCTCTTCAGATGCTCCGCCCAGGTGTTACTATGGATTATGACATCATCCATATATGCAAAAGCATAATTTTGGTTGGGTCGAAGTACCTGATCCACTAACCTTTGGCAGGTAGCCGCTGCTCCATGCAGTCCGAAAGGCATCCTCTTGAACTGGAAAAGGCCAACGGGGGTGCTGAACGCAGTCTTCGGCTTCGACTCCCTGCTAAGAGGGATTTGCCAATATCCTTTTGTCATATCAAGGGTGGTTAAGTACTGAGCCTGTCCCAGCTGGTCCAACAGCTCTTCAATTCTTGGCATTGGATATGCATCAAAAACTGATATGGCGTTTACCTGCCGGAAGTCAATACAAAATCTTAAAGATCCATCAGGCTTCGGCACCAGGACTATGGGGCTATTCCAGGGACTCTTTGACTCCTCTATTACTCCCATGTCCAACATCTCCTGGACTTGTGCCACTACTTCCTGTCTCTTGGCTTCAGGCAAGCGGTATGGCCTTTGACGAACTAATTTCCCAGGTGGAGTTATTATTTCATGGGCAACCAAATGTGTCTCCCCAGGTATGGGTGTCAACACATCTGGGAATTCTTTAAGCAACTTCCTAATTTCTTCCTGTTGTACCACTGTCAGGTCCTCACCTATTTGGGGCTCTAATTTTTCTTTACAATCAGATACCTGGGGTCCCAAATCTTCCTCTTCATTCACCTCCCTCTCTCGGGCACAGGTGGCAGCTAGGCTTTTAACCCCTTTGGCATCAGTAGAACCAAAGCCTTTGGTTACACGTTCAGAATTCTCCAGGGAATTGACCTCCTCCACAGGTGGAAAACCCAGCCTCTCACAGATCAATTGGGCAATTCTGTCTCCTGTCTTCACGTGATAATCATTCTGTCCAAAGTTAAATAACAGAACTTTAATATTGCCCCTGTAATCGGGATCAATTACTCCCGCACCCACATCGATGAAATATTTAAGGGCTAATCCGGACCTTGGGGCTACTCTCCCATAGCATCCAATAGGTATTTCCACTTGGAGACCGGTGTCAACCTGGGCTCTCCCTTGGCTAGGTACAGTCACATTTTCTATGCTGCACAGGTCAAACCCAGCAGCTTGAGGGGTTGCCCGCTTAGGAGCTTGGGCCTTCTCTGTGACCCTATGGTACTTTAGGACGAATGTCTGCTTTGGGGTAGCTTGGTCTTCTGGACGCTTAACCATCTTTTTAGCTGGGGTCTGAGGACTTCCAAATAAAGGCCCGGGAGCTATTACCATTAAACCTTCTCCCTCCTTCTTTCCTAGTCCTTCCACTAGACCCTGCTTAAATCTTGGCCAGTCTCTTCCTAGAACCAAATCAAAGGGTAGCCTAGGCACCACTGCTAACAGGACTTCCTCTTGTCCCCCCAGGCACTTAACCTTTAGCCTATAGGTGGGATATGATGATGCCGCACCATGAATGCATCTGATGTGAACTTGGCTTTCAGGGGTTCTAGGCACAAATCCTTCTTGGGCCTCTATCCTCTTCCAAAGCCTTTTTGACATCATACTCTGGTCTGCCCCAGAGTCTAACAGAGCATTTGTGGTAATTCCCTGCACATCAACCATCAAAAGAAATCCTTCTTTGGGCTATTTTAAATCCACACCCACTAAGCTAGTGTGTGTCTGGCATCTCTTTTCTAAATGTCCCCATTTTCCACACTTGAAACATTTCTTTCTATTCCACTGTGTCATCTGGTTTGATACAGTACATTCATTTTCAGAAACATTTTTAATTATTTTCTTTTCTGATACAGCACATCTAGCCTCAGCACCAATCTTCAGAGGGCCACCCATTCTATGGCAAGCCTGCGTGGCTTCCAAGAATCTCTCTGCTAGCATGGTTGCCTCTCCAAGATTTTGGCAATTTTGCTGTATAAGGAAAGTGTGCAAATCTTTAGGCACCCCAGACATAAATTGTTCAAGCATTATAATATCTAATAACATTTCTACCGTCTTTTGCTCAGGCTCCAACCATTTTACAGCTAAACCTCTGATTCTCTGACTCAGAGCCCTGGGTGTTTCACCCACTTTCAATGTAGTAGCTCTAAACATTCGCCTATACTCTGAAATAGACAACCCTAGGCGATCCCTAATAGCAGCCTTTACATCCTTATAATTCAAAGCCTGGGCTGCTGACATTGCTCTGTAAGCTGCAAGTGCCTCTCCAGTTAATGAGGCTGCCAGCCTTACTGCCCACTGGGTCTCTGGCCATGCTAATGCTTGTGCCACTCTTTCAAAAGACTCTAGAAAATCATCAACATTATCATCTGGAGTTAGCTTCCCAAAACTAAATGCCCCAATCCCTTGATTGAGTCCCACACTGTCCACATATGGTGTACCAGTATTTATTGCTGGTCTTGCATCTGTTCCACTTTGGTTCTTCAGCTCAACTAGGGCTTGCACCAGATCAAGCACTGGCCTCTGCTGGTCCATTAAGGCTCTCATAGCAGTGTCCTGAGCCTGCTGTGCTAGCTCCTGCTGCCTGCTGAACTGGGCTGCCATCCACTGAGCTAGTTCCTTTGAATCCATCTTGAACCCTGTAAGAAAATACAAAGAAAAAAAAACACAGTGCACCACCTTCCAAACAGGTGTTTTTTTCTACACCCTTTTTTTTTTCAATTACCCCTGTGCCTTACTCCCATCCACCACTAGACATGCCCAGGTACTTATTACCTTGTGTCAGTGATGAATCCAGCTCTGCACAGGGTCTTTTCCTCCTGGGACAGCTTCCTGGAACAACCCCTTTTCCTCCAAAGTGTAGTTGAGGGAAAATCTTTTTTTCCAGCTTTAAACTTGAACTGTAGTTGTAATCCTCAGCAAGTAAATCCCCTTTGTGCAAAAGCAATCCGAAAAACTACGCCATTTGTCAGACGGCTGCCTGGGTGAGAATTTTTCACAGTCTTGGCAAGTGCATATATCTATATGATTTGCAAGGTATTGTGGGCAATGTAGTTCATTCACACCAGACACAGCTGCTGACAATAATTTAGTTGTGCTCTTGGGTAAAGCCAATAAGATATTTATTTACGGGGTTATTTCTCCCAACACAGATATGCTTGGTAGCACATAAATTAGGTTACTTGCTTTCAGTGTTAACTTGGAAAAACAAAGTCAAAATCAGGAAAACAACAAATGAAAAGCCACAAAGCAAGAAACAAACTGTTCTTTTCAGGTTAACTTCTGATTACTTCCTACATAGATACAGAAGTGATTCTCTCCTAGCTCACAAGCAATTAGGTAAGGCTTAATTGCTAGCAGTTATCCAGCTGAAACCCCTTAGCTGGCTTGCTTTGTACTGTGTGGGTCAAATCCTGCTTCAGGAGCTTTTCTGAGTAGATTAAAGAACAAATTTGTATTTCTTTGTGATGGTTGCTGTACTTTATAACAGAAAGTTACCAACGGAGTTTGGATAGAGAACAGTCCATATAAACAGGATCCTCATCTGCTATTATTCCCCCTTGTTCAACAAGCATGGGTTCAATATCATGGATTGGCACAGATGAATCTCTCAATGGAACATTTTCAGGAGAATACTTGTTTCCCTGCTGTCTTTCAAGGTTATAGCTAGGGCATAGATCAGTGTTCATACCTGAGCTTCCATTGCTGCTAGAGTTCCTCTCTATATAGCCTGGCCAGTATGTAGTCCAGTTCTTATGTCCAGCCTTCCAATCCAGATCCCTGGACACTGGATCTCTCTTCACATACCTTCTGGCACGGGTCTTAGGGTCCCTTCCACGTGCAGCCGTCTCCCTCACAGGTAGCGTCTGGTGATTCCTAGCTCTGCAGCACCATTCGTCTGGCTTTCCCCAGTCCAATGGTGTATGCTGGCCCTTGGAATACCTCCCAGTATACATACTGCTTTGGACTCTTCTAGACCTCTCAAAGGCTTTTCTCCTCTTTCTTCCAGAGGGTCTCTTTCCCTCTCTGTCCGTCTGGTTTGGCTTCTGCTTCTGATGATCCTTCAGATGAAACTGATGATCCTTCTCTGGATATCCAAGGTGATCATGAAGATTGTCATCTGTAGAATAATCTCTACTCTTATTCTGCTTAGATGAGTGCTCCTCCCTAACACAGCGCAGCTGTGCTGAATCAGGCCCTGCCCTTTGAGATGAGTGCTTAGGGATTACCTCATAGCCCTCCTGATTGAACACACATTTCCCCAATTCAGCTCCTCTCATGGCTGTTGGAAACCTGGTGCATCCTGGGACTGGTAGTCTTTTATGGCAAAATTCTGTCTTCTCATTTCTACCAGCACTGACAGGTTGCTTGTTCAGAGACACTTCACCTTTTCTATAGCTCCTTCCTGAGCTATGATAAGCTTCCTTATCACAAAGTACATAAGTAAAAAAACAATTACCCCTCCCCCCTCTCAGTCACACATCCTACATACTAATACCAGCATTCAGACCCTCACAGCCCTAGATTAAAAGCCAGAAATTGGCTTAATACTCATTCACATCCTTCAATACTACTTATGAAATGAGTAGTTTAGTTAGTTTAGGAATGAGACACCATCTTCCCTGGTGCAAGGAATGAAGTATACCAAGCAGAGAGAATGCTATAAGCCAGTCAGAAAAGAAGGCCCAATAGTGTAGAGTTTTTGGCAAAAAGTCAACAAGCAGATGAAAGTCAGCCATGTAGACCTGGTTGAGAAAAAAACAGAGTTGCTTGTCCATATATACCTTGGGATCACCAGTAACATCCAATAGCACCAGTGGTTAATTCTGTGTATTGATTGTTTTCCCTGTTCTGCAGACTTGTTCAAGGGACCTCACCTGGTTGTATAAGTTTGATTCTTTTGATGATATTTGTACATGGATGGCCCATTTAATGAGACCCATAGAGGGGCACCAACTTTCCCAATGCAAGGGAAGCATTGCTTCAAGGAGTGAGAATGTGTGGAGCCATATAAGAAGAAGCAGCTCTTTGGCAGGAAGTATTTGGCGGCAAAGTAAATAGGTAGATACTAAGTCTGTCGCTCAGATGTGGTTGGATCAGACCGAAGTAGTAAGATACTTTAGGTTTTGGAGGCGACAGTGGGATGTGAGTGGTGTGCTCACTGCATTGCTGATTCTCCCAGCTCTTCTAAAAAGGCCCATAGCTGTTCGGGGTCTTCAAAAGATCTTGTCTGATTGTGAAGCATCACATGAATCCTGGCTGGGAAGAGTAGACCATACCATGCCTGAAGCTTTTGTAATTGTTGTCTGAAGGCCAGTAGTTGCTTGCGAAGTCTGGGAAAAAAAGTAGTCTGTGGCCTTCATAAAGGATTGGTGCAGGACCTGTGAGTATCTGAGGATCTGGAGGACGAAGGACCTGGGAAATTTTGAGTGTTGAATGTAGTGAGAAGGAGCACGATATGCCCGCTCAATCTCCAAAGGGCGCTGGAAGTCAATCTGTAAGAGCTTTGGAAAGAGTGATTCAAGAAAAAGAATTGGGTCTGATCCTTCTGACCTTTCCGGTATGCCCAGGTTGTGGATGTTGTTGCCCCACGCGCGGTTGTTTAACTCCTCTATCTGTCGTCTAGTAGACCTAAACGAAAATTTGATCACCTTCCGGAACGATTTATACTAGCAGGTATCATCTATTAGAATTGTTATCGCCCCACTCTTAACCTATAGAGGTATAGTAATTTCTATTATGAATGGCAACCAGATCTCAGACTGTACCAGAGCTAAATATCTAGTGAAACGCAACGGTGCATTGGTTGGCGTTGGGGGAAGCTGACCGAACCAGATAAGTATTTTGATGCCGCTATTTAAAAATGCATTCATAGTGGCGATACATGAAATCTGGTTCGGGCTAGACAGCGTCAGTATATTCGCTTCATTTAAAGAAGATAATATTCAGCTAATGAATGGATAAGAATTGACAAGAATAGTAACAACAAGGCAACGTAACAGATCATTGATGCAATCTGAGAGCAAGAGTTTAGGATTTTATCCTAAACTAGATATTTAGCTCTGGTACAGTCTGAGATCTGGTTGCCATTCATAATAGAAATTACTATACCTCTATAGGTTAAGAGTGGGGTGATAACAAGTCTAGTAGACCTAAACACTTGGTATTCTTTTGAGTCTATTGCAACTGGACTTCATGGTTTTAGAGGAATGCATCGACTTTATCAAGGCATAAGGTAAGAGAACTCAGCTGGGTCCACACATCTGTGAGCTTCATGTGCACCGAGTGTAGTGATGCTCCATTGGTGGCCACAAGTTCTTAAATTGATTTTATTTTGTCAGGGAGTTCCATAAAGCCGTCCTTGGAGTCATGGATTGCAGACATCTTGTTAGGAGACGGTGGTTCAGGTTTCAAGTGCTTTATGACATGCTGGCTTGACTGCGGACATGTTAGGATTGCTGATACTTGGGAGTGGAGGGAAGATCGCAAGGAGGTTAAGGGGTAGAGTCCAGGATTCTTATGAAGACCGCAGGAGCTAGTTCTTCAAGTGTCCATCTTAGTTTGCAGCCGGCTCCCCCTTCTGTTTCATGGAAAATTATGTATACCACTAAACTACAGGGTGGGTTGGGAGTTCCAGATCTCACTATTTATCATTTAGTGTCTCAGATGGAGGGACTCAATGTAGGAGAGATGTTTTTTTTCAGCTGGAACAGCATTATTTAGTGGGTTGCCATCTGGCTCATCTACTGTGGCTCAGTAAATAGTGAATACAAGCTCAGCAGATTGAAAACTCCTATACCCGACATCTCTGGTTTATGTGGCAAAGGGGGCTGTGGAAGGTGAATTCTAGGGAATGCTTTTTGATGTTGTCTTCTATATGAGGAGCCCCAGATTTTGGACTGGGGAAGGAAAGGATCTTTAATGGATGGGAGGAATTGTATATTGATACCTATGTAAAACGTATAGATTGCAGAGAACTTAAAACTTTTTCAAAACTTCAGAAAGAATATCCTCTCGCTACTAAGGACTTCTTTGCCTATCTTGAAATGGCTTATTACTTAAAAGATAAGTTCAAGTGCAATGCATATGTTAAAGAGTATAATTGAGTCCCTGTGACTGTGGCATCATAAGAGGAGAGGCTTGAATAAGTTTTTGTATAAAGCTCTTCAGCTGAGAGGGATCCAGAGATTTCAATTTATGCAAGCCTGGGAGAGAGATTTAGGTGCCCTGGTGGAGGAGAAGGAATGGGAGAAAATATTTTTGGGGGTAACCAAGTCTTCTATCTCGGCTATCATCAAAGAAAATGCTTATGCAAGTCTATTGAGATGGAATTATATACCAGTGAGGCTGCATAAGATGTACCACTCTGTCTCGGTAGGATGTTGGAGCAGATGTGGGGGGGATGGGTTATTTTTGGCATATATAGTGGACGTGCCAAATAATAGCTTCTTAATGTGGGGAAAGTTTGAGAGAGATTTCAGGTATCTTTGATATGGAGGTCACTTTGGATCCTCAGTGCTGTTGGTTAGGGGACTGGGAAAGTGGGGGAAAATGCAGTGCTCCCATTCTGGCTTGTGCATTGGCTGCCTAGTGTGATGTGGCCTAGTATTAGAAGAGACGGTTGCCACCTAGTTTAATGGAATGGCACCAAAGAGTGCAGAGACTAGTTTTAATGGAAAAGTTAACCACTCTGCAGAGAAATAAGATGGACTTGTTATGGAAAAATGGAAACTATTATTGGAATATTTGGACAAGATGCAATCTTCCCGGGGAGGGGGCAGGGGAGAGGGTGTGTGGGAGAGGGAGGGGTAAAGAGGTTGTTATTATATTCTGTAACTTTGTATTGTGTATTTGGTAGTGCCTGTTTGGTCATGATTATTGATATTTGAAAACTTTGAAAAAGGTTTAAAATAAAAATAAATCGCCAAGGAAGAAATGAAGAGAGGGAAGGTGAGAACAGCAAGGGCATAAGAGCACAGAAAGAGATAGGTTTTTCCAGAGTTATGGTTATGGACTCCTTTAGTCCACCAATGAAGCTAAAGAGAGATATCTTTACAAGAAGGGTAGAAGGATCTGCAGCTTCTGGTGCAACAGTGAAAGAGAACTGTCCCATGTCATCTGCACAGTGGTGCAAAGAGAGGTTTACACAGTGATGCGTGGGGTGGGGGACATGAAAGACGTAGCAGGTGAGGCAACTGAGTCTAGCAGCAGGTGCATCATATTCCCTGCTGAAAAATATAGAGTTGGCCATTGCAGATACAGAAATTAAGTCATCAGATTTTGAAAGTTTACTGAGGAAGAGTTTATTGTTAACGTGCTAACTTGGGAGGATGTAGAAGAAAGTGATATTGGCAATGCAAGGCAAAGAATACTGTAAAACAGGGATATGCATTCATTTGAACAACATGGAAAATATCAACAAGATTTCCTATTTTGCTTCAAATCATTTTTAATCCAGCTATGATTTGAAATTCATTTCCCCCCCTCCAGTTTCATTACAGACTGTCCTCAAACCAGTAACCATGGAGTTGGAAGATAGGCATCTTGCAGAAGAGCCATGATGTCTCCATGAGGGCAGGCTCTAGCCAGTTGGCTCCTAACTCTTGCATTGCTGGTGATCCTTCCTGTTTCCTGATTGGCTTAAAGTTTGTCTCATCTGGAGCTCCGTGGAAATGTCAACTGGATTTTTTGTCTTATGAATCTATCAACTCTTGCTGTAGAGAATTACTGCAAAGATTTTTCTTTTGCCATTTCTTTTATCAGAAATTCTGTGAAATCATGTCTAAGTATGCTATCAGAGACATTTACTAATCTTAATTCATATCCTGGTTGTCCAATTAGTAATGGTCAACCAGGATCTGCTTTAAGTTTGGTAAATGTCTCTGATAGCATGCTTAGACATGGTTTCATAGAATTTCTGGCAAAAGATCATGGCAAAAGAAAAATCTTTGAAGTAAATCTCTACAACAGGAATGAATACATTCACAAGGCAGAAAAATTCAGTTAGCATTTTCCATTGCGCTCCAGACCAGACAAACTTTGGGTCAATCAGGAAACAGGAAAGAAGATCACCATTAAAAAAAGAGTTAAGAGCTGACTAGCTAGAGCCAACCCTTATGGAGATATGATGACTCTTCTGTAAAATACCTGCATTGTAACCCAAAGATCACTTGTTTAAGACCAGCATCTTGCAGTGAGAAAAAAAATCCAGTTAGGTTTTTTATTTATCTGAAACCTCGAGTAACCTTTCAGCTATGGGGACAACAGAGAGTGGGAAGGATGCTGCTGACCTTTTATTACTTATTTATTTATTCAGCAGGTTTTTTATACTGCTTTATCATTTCAGTCAAAGTGGTTTACATTGTAGCTTAAACTTGGTAATGTACATTAAATAGGGACATTGATAACTTGGAATTTTTAATCCTCTCGTCTTCCCCCTAGCTCCGGGTCCAGAAGCAGCACCATGGGTGGCAGACACCCCAAGGAAGTACAGAGGAATTCTCATAATACCTCATAACTGTGGAGGCATTTTAAAGTTCCTGAGAGCCAGTGATATGCACAAGACAATTATTGTAGGAAGCACATCAGCAGGGGGAAACATATGGGCCATCCTATGAATACTGGCATGTAGCATCATTTGCTAAACGGTAACCATTCCAGCTTGGTACAAAGGAGGGCATTAATCCTAAGCTGGGAATTCCATCTAGAAGTGGAAATAGCAGTGGTGGGAAAAGAACAGGAAAACAAAATATCTTTTCCAAGCTGAGCCCCTAGCTGTTTTCCCAGTCAGATGACAAGACAACAGACTTGACATGCATCAAAGCAAACCACCATGGAAGAGATGAGGTGGTATTTAGTAGCAGTGTCTTGGGGCAGACAGCAGGCAGCATTGAGGGTGGTGAAATGGTGCATCAGGAAAATGATGGCCCTGGATGACCATTCTTGAACATTGTTGGGGGGGGGGGGGGTAAGAGGTCACTGAATTTCTTGACTCCTACTTACTAAGTGCCCTGCAGCACAACTTTTAGTAGGCAGGTAATTCCCCACCTGTATAATCAGTTGCAATGCTAGCTGCAGGCAGAGCTGGCAAAAGCGTATGTCACTGGTAGCTTGCACTATACCACTGATATCTGACCTAGTCAGCACACTATATGCATCTACCTCTCCCTAACATCACGCTGGTGGCAGCCAGATGAGGCAGAACAGGTTTAACAGGGAAGCAACAGAAGAAGGGTACCACTGAGCTGTGCTGCACAACTAGGTAATGGATAACAGCCATTCATGGACCCATATCTTAGAAGAAATAAGGGCAATTCTGCAAAGCTGGCACATAGAATACAAACAGAGCATTGTGCTTCCTGTTTGTTTGTTTCTTCTTTTTGTTTTTTTGTAACAGATGGTGGGGCAAATATGGTCAAGACAGTGAAGGTGAGCAAGGGAAGCGGCAGCTCTGTCCTGAGGCTTCTGATCGAGAAGAATCAAAAAGGTGTGAAGGTTTAGCATAAGCTGCATCAGAATCAGGAAGCAATAGGAGCACCAGCTCAAGCAGGATGTTGGCATTAGGTGAAATTCCACTTAGGAAATGCTGGAGAGTGTAGTGGAGCAAAGGGCAAAGATTGCCATTGAAAGCCTCCTGCATCACTAGGACTGGGCAAATATCACACAGGTGCTAGAAGTCCTAAATCCCTTTAAGGATGCCACAGAGGAACTGAGTTCCATAAGGGCTACCCTGAATTTACAGGTGAAGATACAGTAGAAAGTTATTTACAATAATAGAGATTAATAGCAGATGTTTTGGTGTTGGTGGACTTCTTAAACGATCAAGTAAAAAAAGGTTGAAACTCCTTATGAAGGAAGATGCTTATGTGATATCTAGTCTTTGTGACCACTGAGTGAAAGGTCTATCACTCTGCAGTGCAACAACTGACTTACTGGAAAGAAGAGTTGATAATTGAGGTGGAGTAAAGATTGGCCACTGTTAGAAACAGGATACTGGGCTTGATGGACCTTGGTCTGACCCAGTATGGCATGTGCTTATGTTCTTAAAGGGAAAGCCAGAGGGAGGGCAATA
Source organism: Ichthyophis bannanicus (assembly GCA_033557465.1). NCBI lineage: Eukaryota > Metazoa > Chordata > Amphibia > Gymnophiona > Ichthyophiidae > Ichthyophis > Ichthyophis bannanicus. Next base: position 626,320,931 of record CM066032.1, on the reverse strand, counting down.
GTGGCAGAGGTGATGGAGAAGTGGATTTAGCAGGGATACTGGCAAACAGTAGCAGTACCATGAGCACCACTGTCACCTATCATCCCTCTCCCAACTTGTTATGCCAGTGACTCATAAGCCACAGCAAATCTCTGGTGTCTGAAGCCCTAACTACAGTGCTAAGCGGCAGAATTCAGTCTACCACAAAGCAGACACCTGCATGGATTTCAATGATATATACTATCTTGCAGAGCCCGTCAAGGCCATGCACATAGATCCCTTGGCAAACTGGGAACACAAGTCAGCAGTCTGACCATATATGGCCAAGGATTCACAGCATTTCCTGTATAGTCCTCCAACCAGTGTGCCCAGTATATTCTCCATGGCAGGGGCTATAGTGGTTTCCCATCACTGATAGCTAATGCCGGTGTTGATGGAAAAGCTAGTGTTTCTCAAGACAAGTTTCCCCTTGTTTGGCTTCCCTTCATTTTCTTGCCACTGGGAAGAAGAATGCATGTAGAGTTATACTGAGATGCAATTGCCCACATTCTCAGCCTTCAGCATCTAGCTGTGTCTTTGATAGTTTGCACTGCAGTATCTCTGGGATAGTGGCAATTTCCAATGGCTACCTTTCAGCCCCCATGCCAAAGCTTAAAAAAAAGTAAGAAATTAAAAAAATATAAAGCAAAAAACAAAGAAGCAGAAAAAAAAAATAAAAAGAACTGAAAAAAGTCTTCCTGTGCTGCTGATGCCAGTCTCACCATTCTGCCATTATGAAGTGGCCTTCCCCTTTCTTACCAGTCCTGAACTTGCAATAGTCACAAACCCCAGTCCTGCTTGCATGCCACTGTGTAGCTTGTTATCAATTTTCTAATGGGTCCATCTAGGCCCGCATAGCAAAACTAAAAAAAAAAAAAAAAGAAAGAAAAAAAAAGAAAGAAAGAAAGACCTCCTTTCCCCTTGACTCTTTCTGCCACTGCTGCCTGCATCACTTTTGGCATTGCTCTCATGGTTTGCTTCGCTGCTGCACGTCATCCCTTCCCTGCTAATCTGGGTGATTCACGTTACCCTGCTTGCTCCATAGCTCTCTGACCAGTGTACTTTAGCTTTTCCTGGGTCATTCCTCCTCCTCCTCCTTCTTTGCAAGTTTGTGGGTTTCTTTAACTTGTCACTGTATGCCTCTTTGGATGATCTGACACCTGTTTTGGCTTGTAGTTCTTAACAAGTCTAGGGGAAACTGAACATGGCATGGTGGAGTGACACTAATAGCCTACCAGTGTCGACGAGCCTTGAGCTTTCTCCTCATGTTATTCTTAAATTTCCATTATTGTACTTGTGTGGAGGTTCATGCAGGAGAGCTCAGCTACTGCTGTATTCCTGAGTGAACAATGGTATTGCCTCTATCCGGAGGGATGAGAATGGAGTGCTGAAAGAGGAAGGGGACACCCACCTAGCCAGCTGAATGAACCGTAACTTTCATATCCATCATCTTCCATTACTGTATTTGTTGACTATAGATTGTCTGCCACAAGTATTAGTCTTTCATTACAGGAGCTTTCAGCCTATCTTACTGCTATGTTGGACTTCCTCTGTTCTTCTGGGCTGTTACTGCTATTGCTACTGACCCACTCCCACTGCTTTTGTGGCCTTCACCACAGTGCAACTTCTAATTCTTGTTTAAATCCTTCAATGTGTCATTTAAGCAGACCATGAATGTTCTGTCAACCTCAGGGTATCTTCCTCTATACTAACAGTTCCTATGCTGAGACCAAATCCCCAGTGCCATGACTCTAACTTGCAGACATACAGCTTAGCTGAACCCACTCCATTCCTGTGGCTTTGTCTCATGTCACCTCTTCTGCTGTTGTGTTGGCTCTCCTTTGTTGTTGTAGGGCCTCATAGCTGATCTTCTTTCTGTGCTGGTCCCTTGGTGTGTTTAAGGCCTTACACCTGATGCAGATGCTGTGCTGGTCCTCATGGCACATTCTAGGACCTTACAGATGATTAATATGCTGTACTTGTCCTCTTGGCACAATTTAGGGCCTTGCAACTGATCTGAGGGCTGTGATGTGCTAGTTCCTTTGGCATGTTTAAGGCCTTGCATCCAATCTAGGCATTTCGGTAGTCTTCCTTAGGACCTTGAAGCCAATCTGGGTGCTGTGCTGGTTCCTTGGCATGTTTAAGAAGTTTCAATTGATTTGGGTGCTCTACTGGTCCTTCTGGCATAATTTAGAGCCATAAAACAAAATTGAACCATCACAATTCTATACTAATTATTTTAAATAATAAGGGGGGGGGGTATATTCCCTTGGTGCACTCATCTCTTCCCATGGTTTTCAGTACCATCTTTATGCTGATAATTCTCAGATCTACCTCTCTACAACTGAAATCTCTCTGGAAATCCAGGCCCGGATCTCTGCCTGCCTATCTGATATTTCTGCCTGGGTGTCTCACTGCCATTTGAAATGAAACATGACCTAAGCCGAGCTTCTTATTTCCCCCCCATAAACCTACCTCCCCTCTCCCCCTTCCTCCTTTCCCAGTCTCTGTGGATAATGCTCTACTCCTCCCTGTTTCCTCAGCTTGCAACCTTAAGATTGTCTTTGTCTCCTCCCTCTCCTTCTCCACACACATCTAACTGATAGCTAAACCTGTCATTTCTTTCTCTATAACATCAGCAAAATTTGCCCATTCCTCTGGGAACATATTACTAAGACACTTATCCATTCTTTAGTTATCTCCTGTCTAGACTATTGCAACCTCCTCCTTGCTGGTCTCCCTCTGAATCATCTCTCTCCTCTTCCATCTTTTGAAAACTCAACTGCACAGCTAATCTTCTGCCAGCCTCTGCATGTATATGCTCATAAAACCCGTCTTCTCAAGTCACCTCATTGGCTCACTATCTGTTTCCACATCCCGTTCAAACTTCTACTGACCTATAAGTGCACTCATTCTGCTGCTTCTCAATACCTTTCCTCTCCTCAGGAACGCTGCTCTTCTGGCAGATCACTTCTATCTTTTCCCTTCTCTTCTACTGCCAACACCAGACTTCGATCCTTCCACCTTGCTGCTCCTTATGCCTGCAACAAACTACCTGGGTCTGTACATTGGGCTTCATCTCTGGTCCTTTTCAAATACAGGCTGAAAACTCACCTCTTTGAGGCTGCTTTTGGATCCTGATCCGCCCAGTCTCTTATGTGTTTCTTACCATTCCTGCAGATGTATCTTTCTCCTCAGCTGTTGTGTTGTCTGTCTTGACTAGATGATAAGCTCTGATGAGCAGGGATCATCTTTTACATTTGTCTGTACAGTGCTGCATACACCTTGTAGTGCAATATAGATGATCAGTAGTAGTAGTAGTAGTACTCAGAATGATTAATGTGCTTTGCAGACATGCTCACTGCATTAATCATGGTGAGTGAGATATTCATCAGCACATAGTCATTTTATGCCACCGAATATCCTGTCCTAATGCCACTCACTGAATGTCTCAGTGCTAAAGTTCCGGTGGCAGCGCTCAAGGTAACCCGTCAGTAGAGATATTCAGCGACTGGCCAATTATCTTAAACTGGCTAAAGTTAGGAACTTTAAAGGCCGGTCTAAAGTTAGCCAGTTTAGCGAACCAGGCAGCCACTGAATATTGTTGCTGCTCAGTTAGCTAAATGGCTAACTGGGCATACTGGATATGACCCTGATATAGAATGCTGTTGCTAAGTGCCGTCGAGTCGGAGTCGACTCATGGCGACCCTCTGGATAGCTATCCTAAATTGTGTTCTATCTTGAGTCAAGCGGCTCATTGTTGACAGACTGGTACCCATAGATGCTGTTATTGTATCGATCCATCTCATTGCTGGCCTTCCTCTTTTGCGCTGACCTTCTATCTTGCCAAGCATGATGTCTTTCTCTAATGAACTCTCTCTTCACATTCCAAAGTATGAAAGTCGAAGTCTTGTCATCTGAGCTTCTAAAGAAAGCTTAGATTTGATCTCCTCTAGTACCGACTAGTTTGTTCTTCGGGCAGTCCATGGTATACACAGTATTCACCGCCAGCACCATAATTCAAAGGCATCAATTTTCTTCCTGTCTATCTTTTTCACTGTCCAGCTTTCACATCCATATGATGTTATTGAAAATACCATGGCTTGAACAAGTTGAATCATTGTATGGAGAGAGACATCTCTGCTCTTGAGAATCTTATCTAGGTCTTTCATAGCCATTCTGCCAAGAGCAATGCGTCGTCTGATTTCTTGACTGCTTGTTGCTTCTTTATTGATAGTTGATCCAAGTAGGTTAAAGTTGTTCACGATTTCAATTTCTTCTCCTTCAACAATGAACCTGTTGATTATGCCAGTTGTCATGATCTTTGTCTTCTTTACATTAAGGTGCAGGCCCATTTTGAGACTATGTTCTTTGATTGTGAGTAGCAAATGTTTCAGATCATCTTCACTTTCAGCCAGTAATGTGGTATCATCAGCATAGCGAAGGTTGTTGATGAGTCTTCCACCAATCTTCACACCTCTGTTGTCTTCATACAATCCTGCTTCTCTGATGATTTGTTCTGCATATAAATTAAACAGGTAGGGGGAAAGTATGCAGCCTTGTCTCACACCTTTGCTTATTTTAAAACATTCTGTTTCTCCTTGTTCCGTTCGAACTGCTGCTTCTTGATCAATGTACAGATTGTGCAAGAGTATGATCAGGTGTTCTGGTATACCCATGCTTCTTAATGTGGCCCAGAGTTTCTCATGGTTTACACAGTCAAAAGCCTTACTATAGTCGATAAAGCACAAATAGATATCCTTTTGGTATTCTTTAGTCTTTTCAAGGATCCATCTCACATCCGCAATGATGTCTCTCGTTCCTCGCCTTTCCTGAACCCTGCTTGCACTTCAGGTAGTTCTTGTTCCAGGTATGGCTGCAGTCTCTTTTGAATAATCTTCAGTAGAATCTTGCTGGCATGTGGGATTAGAGTGATTGCGCGATAATTTCCACAGTCAGTTGGATCACCTTTCTTTAGTATTGGTATAAACACAGTTCTTTTCCAGTCAGTTGGCCATGATGTTGTCTTCCATATTTCTTGGCAGAGTCTTGTAAGTACGGTAACAGCTGCATCAGATTGCTGTAATACTTCTATGGGAATGCTATCAATGCCTGGTGCTTTGTTCTTTGATAAGGCTTTCAATGCTGCTTTAACTTCTTCTTTCATCACCAATGGTTCCCGATCATAAGGTACAGATTGAAACGGCTGTTGGTCCACTTGATCTTTATCATATAAAAACTCTGTATATTCCTTCCACCTTTTCTTGATCTTCTCAGCATCATTCAACATAGAACCTTGAGCATCTTGTAACATTCCAATTCGAGGCTGGAACTTTTTCTTTAACTCTCGTAGCTTTAGGAAAGCCTATCTTGTTCTTCCTCTAATAGTTTCTGCTTCTATTTCCTTGCATGCGTCATTGTAGTACTTTTCCTTGTCCTGTCTTGCTGCACGTTGGAAATCTCTGTTGAGTTCTGTTATTGTCTTTTTTTCTCCTCTGGCTTTAGCTTCTCTGCGTTTCTGGGCAATTTTCAGAGTTTCTTCCGTCATCCAGTTTGGCAGTTTTTGCTTTTTCACCTTTTGTAGAGACTTCTCGCTTTCTTCCAATACAACCTTCTTGATGTCATTCCATAACTCTTCTGGAGCTCTGTCATTTGTATCTAAAGCAGCAAATCGATTTTGCAGGCAGTCTTTAAATTCCAGTGGCATATTCTTAAGGTCATATTTTGCTGCATTCATGAGTGGTTTGCTCTTTTTCAACTTTAGCTTGAGTTTGCATACTAGTAGTTGATGATCTGTACCACAGTCAGCTCCAAGTTTTGTCTTTGTTGATGTTATAGAACTTTTCCATCATTGACTTCCACAGATGTAGTCAATTTGATTTTTATACAATCCATTGGGTGAAGTCCATGTGTGCATTCGCCGCTTGTGTTGATGGAATAAGGTGTTTGAGATGAATAGATTGTTGGTCTTGCAGAATTTTATCAGTCTTTCTCCAGCTTCATTTCTGTTGCCAATTCCATATTTTCCAACTACTTTGCCTTCTTCTTTGTTGCCAACCTTTGCGTTCCAGTCACCCATGACTATCAGGATATCCTGTTTGCATGTTCTGTCAATTTCAGCTTGTACTTGTTCATAGAACTCTTCAATTTCATTCTCTTCTGCAGCTGTTGTTGGGGCATATACTTGAATTATAGTTGTGTTGATAGGCATTCCTCATAGACGAATAGAGATTAAGCGTTCGCTGACTGCATTGTATTTCATTACAGTTCTTGCAAGTTTCTTCTTTATTATAAATGCAACACCATTTCTTCTTTGTCTTTCATTTCCAGCATAGTAGAACATGTGATCATCTGATGCAAAGTGCCCGATGCCAGTCCATTTCAGTTCGCTGACACCCAACAGATCAAGTTGTACACATTCCATTTCATTCTTGACCACCTCCAACTTCCCTTGGTTCATGCTTCGTACGTTCCATGTTCCATTGCATAAGACATCTTTACAGTCTCTGACTCTCATTTCATTCGCAGCTACATCAGCAGTCAGATGTCCCGAGGGCTTTGATCCAACCACATCATAAATGCTGGCTTTACTCTGAGAAGTCTTCAGCTCTTCCCCAGTAGCTAGTTGAGTGCCTTCCGACCTGGGGGTCTCATCTTCCAGCACTATAGCACAATTTGTTTTGTTGTAACTATCCATTGGGTTTTCATGGCAAGATACAGAAGTAGAGTGCCGGGCCTTTCTTCCGCGCAGTTTAAGTTTGGTGTTGTTGCCGTTGTCACAGAAATGTGATCCTCCGCCGTCAACATTATCCCATTCTGCTGCTGCTCAGATGGGTGGTTTGTCTTGGTCTGGCACCTCAGCTGAGACCTGTCCATCTTGGGAGACCCTGCCAGTAGTTAAACTACCGATAGTTTAGCTCTCAGCATCACTGATGCACACAAGCCCTCACAGCACGACAAGCTGCAAACCAAGTGAGAATATAGAATATATATTATAGAATATTTGGGTCTATGTTAAAGTGATGACGGCCAACATCTTTAAATGTGCTGGCTGCTGCAGCTCAGTATCGGCACCTAAACTTGTTATGTTCGGTAATATTTTACCAAAAAGACTATACAGTTTATCTGGTCTCAATATCTTAGCTTTTTACTATTTATAAGATAATTTATGTCCATGCACTCTGATTAGTGATTTTAAAAATACATAAAGTTGATTCATAGATCTTATGTAAGTATTTCAAAAAATGTTCAAAAGATGTCCTTAGCATAATATCCTCCTTAATGCTTCCAGTTATCAAAACTTTCAGTGTCAGATTAATCTTTTCCTGCATCCAATCTGGATGCTATGCTGGTAATTTTGGCCTAATTTAGGGCCTTGCAGCTGAGCTGGGTGCTGTGCTGGTCTTCTTGCTATTTTGCTCCTCTCAAAGTGCCTTGGTGTGCTTCCACCACGTCTGGTGCTGTTTTGCCCTCTTCTACTATCTTTACATGTTCATTGTATTGCTTTGCCCTTCTGATGATAGTTTCTGGTACTCATTCTGCCACTGTTTATACTCTTTGCCCCTTTGCACCTCTTCTGGTGCCCTTGGGGGTTTGTGGCATTCATGGTGACTTGTAGTAATGTTACAGATGTCTACCTTCAAGTTTCAAGCAGATTTAATAGAAAATAGATGGCAAGCCTCACTATTCCATTCTAAAATAGCTTCTCTGATAGACTAATGGAGATGAATGAGACAAATGCATGAAATGGTTTGGCTCCTGAAGACTATCAGAGGTGTATATTCTGACAAATAAAAACAAGCACAGAAATCTTTGGTGCGCACATGTCTCCTATCAATAACTGATGGCAGTTTGGTCTTAATTATATCCCAGCTTGCATTTACTCATAGCTTTATACCATGAGTTTATGACATGATTTTTTGGTAAGTAGACACTACCAAATGGGACTCTGAATGGTTTACTGGTTCAAGCAATGACCCAGGAGCCTTATGTTCAGTTGCACTCAAGGTGCCTTGGGAAATGCTACCTCGGTCTTACTTATAAAATGTGCTCAGGTTTTGCACCTAACATATAGTAACAGAAAAATGATAAGTCGTGTAATGTACAAAACCTCTGCAGTAATAGTTGGAAGTCATTCCCTGGACTTTAGGGAAGGCAGCTGTGCTGGTGACATGGGGCAAAATTCACTATCACATGCAAACTGCACAGCTGTTAATGCAGAATATAGTTAGTCACATCTTTTGAAGTAGGGTTAGAGTCTTCAGCTGTTGTGAATGAACCTGCTTTTACCTAATCACTGAAGCTAAGCAGCTTTAGGCCTTGCTAGTACTTGGATGGGTTGTTATCTTAGAATACCAGGGGCTATAAAGTCACTGTGTGGAAGAAGGGCCTGGCAATCTACTTCCAGTGGAACTTGCCAAGAAAACTCAGGGCCTAGGTTGCCAGGAGTCAGCATTGACTCCAGAGCGTGCACTGCAGCAACTGTTCTGCATTATCTGTCAGAATAGTAATGACGGCCTCCACATTAACTGTAAGGTTTAGTTCCCGCTCATTCCATGTTTCCTATTGGTGATTTCCACATTAGTTGTTTAAAAAGGCAATTAGAGCATATTAATAGTTAACATGTTAACTCTTAATGACTTAATGTGCATTACTTCCTGTGTTAAACAGCAAACACAACTTAGTAAATAGGTCCCTTTATCTCAAATTGCCTCAGGTACCCATTCGATTAAGTACTAGGTATTTTTTCTCATAGACCCCACAATAGGAGACAACCTTGAGTATATATATATTTATTTATTTATTTTAATAAACACTTATATACCACACTTTCCAATAGATCAGGTGCGGTTTACAAATAACAATTTAAAGAAACAGAAACAGCTATAAAGCCTGTTCTTTTTACATGAAACATCAACGAACTATGTACAGTAGGCTTGTGCCTTAATACATAAAACTAGAGCAGTTAAGGTCCAACTACTATATACATAATAACTTTTTGTGGAATGCATCACAACTATGTACATAAGATCTGTTACATTGTGTTAGGACTATATACATTTCAGTGCGGTTAGCCGAAAGCCATCATATGTATACATATTGTTACCGTGATAGGAGAAAATGAATTAAGTTTTCATTATATGCTGTTACTTAGTTAGATGTTTAGACTTTCTTCTGTTATCCATTGTCATTAAGGGATATGGAATTAGTCTGTAAGCCATAGTGTGACATGAATAAATGAGTTTTTATATATAGCGAGTTCCATATATAAGTTGCTGTAACATTTCCTTATTTTAGTTGTTACACAAATGCTGAAATAATTGGTATCCATGAAAGAAATTACCTGCGAAACATAGCCTCATGCCTATATTTTTTTCTCATTTATAGATCAAATGAAACACACAAAATTTCCAACCACTTGTGTCTCCAGGACATTTGAAAATGCCTCAGATCTTCTTAAAGAGCAGATTAGCATGTATGCTAAAAGTTAGACAGTAATACCATTTAACTGCTCTATTTTTCTATTATTGGCCTGTCAGTGGGAATATGTTGCCCTATAATACGTGACAAGTGAGAACGTTAGTTACACTGCTTTTCATAGACCAAAAAAAATACCAAAGAGGCAATTTCTTAGCTAAAATGTCACCTGTTAGATGTATGCGGCTTACTATATTTTGTTGCCCTGGTAACGGATGGTGTGAAATGACTCCTTTCCACAGCTCCATCAGAATGATTGCATCCTGTTTTCTCCGATCATTTTACAAGAGGCTGTTTTCATTCTTCCTCCCTGACCATATTAAGTGTAAAGAGATTGAATTACTGTGCTGTATCCCTTCCATCTGGTGTGGATTTAAGAGCTGACGTTGATATACTGGGGAATGTGTGCTTTTTCAAGGCAAAAAAAGCTACAAGTTCTAATGAATTTGACTTTTATGTATTGACCGTTCGAAGAGTAAAGCAGTGTTTCTGGACCCAGGGAACGGGTATGGTATGATCAACATTCTTGACTTGAACGAGTCTAATTGATAAAGCCATATAGTCAGTGTTGCTTTGCTTAATCTCCAGGTTTAATAGTCATGCTAACAGCTGATACATTACTCTATACATTTTGCCTATAAAAAATGCATTGGCTGCAGCTCTCTATGTCACGGTGCTTCTTCTAGCTTTATAACTTGGCGAGGCAGAGATATAAGGAAAATGCACATGCAAGAATTGTGTTGACGGTGTAAAAAATGGCCATTGAGTGTATAGTATTGGTGAGTTTGTTTATTTATTTATTTAGACAGATTTGTATACCACCTTATCCTACAATCAAAGTGGTTACGTCACATTGGAGGGTTACATTTAACATGTGGGTACTTTACAACATTTAACATGAGGGTATTTAGCAACATTTAGACAGCACAATTGGTGGGTTACAATTTGCATGAGGGTACTTAACAACATTTAACATGTGGGTACTTTATTAGAGTTCATATATATGACAGGAGACATAGAACCTGCATGGAATGACAAGATGGGTGATTTTTTTCACTGTGGCAATGCAGCCTGAGTGCTAGGAGCAAATCCTTGGAAAGTAAGTTAAACCAGACAAAAGTGCAGGCTAGGTATACAAAAATGAATCATCGTCTCCCTACCTTTAAATTCAGTGCTTTTCAGAGCTATCATCATTTCTTTGGGTTACAGTAGATTACTGTACACTTACAAAAGCATTCCTTTTTTAGCATAAATATACCTTTTCAAGATTCTAATGTGTTTCTTCCTGTGGAAGCAATTTGTGTTGACAAAATGCTGATTATAAAATCATATTAATGTTTTTGAAAATGGTTCTTGGAACTTTAAGTGCCCAATTTAGCTTTGACTTACTTCTTTGTTCTTTATTTTGTTGATAGACGTTGGCTAGCGCAAGCAAATTATTGATATTGTACTGACCTCGCTTCTGAGTCTTTTCCTGACCAACCCCATCATGAAATATGCTCCGCAGCTCACACAAAAACTCAGTGTCACAATAGTTAACTTCAGCAGTGGCATGGCTGCATTAGGATTTCAAGAAGGTTAGGATGATTTGCACCAAGTGACCACATTTAAAATATGGATGTGCATGGATGAAAACAATTGATTTCTTTGCATTTAAAACAATTTTTTCCTACTTTTCAGGCATTTTTTCATGTTTGTTTAACCTATTCTTTTTTCAAGCATGCATTATATATGCACGCCAGACCTTTCTTAACTTCACAAATCGATTGTATTTATTTATTGTATTTAGCTAGGCTTATATACCGCTTTTCACCAAGTCAAAGCAATTTACAATGAACTAAAACCTCAGTTACAGAGAACATATAACAGTAAACTATGTACGTACATGTGGTATATTTTTAACTATATACAGGTGATAGTTCTGGCTTGTTTAACATAACTACAGTATGGGTCATGGCGAGGGGGCGGGGAGGTTAGGTGCTAGTCCATAGTGTTCAGAAAATGGGAGGGTTTTGAGGTGGGTGATATTTCTTATAGTGTCTGGCAGTGCGTTCCAGAGGGATGGTGCATAGAAAGCAAATGTTCTGTGACACATTTGAGCATGGTATGGTAATTTTGTTGATTATGGAGGATCTTTGAGGTCTGTTTGGGGTGAGTGTCTGTAGGAGGGATTGGAGGTAGGTGGCTGGGTGGGATTGCAGTGCTTTGTGTGTTAGAAGCAAGGATTGATTCTGCTGTGGAGTGGCAGCCAGTGGAGCTGTTTGAGGATGGGAGGGATGTGGTCATGTTTAGAGGCTCCCTGGATTGTGCACGCAGCAGCGGATAGGGCAGTTTGTAGTGGGAGGAGGGTGGCTTGTGGAAGGCCCTGATAGATTATGTTGCGATAGTCTGTGTGTGGGAGAGTGAGGGCTTGGAGTGTTGTGCAGAAGTCTGCTGGTTCTTGGAGGGGCGAAGGAGTTGTAGTGTTTTGGTTTTGAAATATATTGTTTTGGCTGTTGTCGTTACTTGTGCCTTGAAGGATAGGTTTGGTCAAGAAAGATACCAAAGTATTTTAGCTCTAATCAAACATTTATCTGAACATTGTTTAGTGTTATTAAGGTTGTGTGTGTGTGTGTGTGTGTGTGTGGGGGGGGGGGGTGATGAGGAGTCTTTTGTAATAAACAGAGCTTCAGTCTTTTAGTAGTTGATTGATAGATTATTCGCCATAAGCCAGCGGGAGACATCTGTAAAGCATTCCTGTTTTTGTGTATATGATGGTTGTTTTATGTGGAGTGGGCAGTATAACATAATGTTGTCAGCATAAATGTGGAAATTGATGTGCTCTTTGATGATCAAACAAAGAGGTTGGAGATATAAATTGAAGAGGGGTGCGGATTGTGTGGATCCTTGGTGCACTCCTTGTGTTTGTTAGTAGGGTTTAGAGATGTTTGATCCCAGTTTTATCTGCTGGTGCCTGTCAGAGAGGTAGGACTGAAACCATTTGAGAACTGTATCTTGGATGCCATATGATTGTAGACGCTGCAGGAGTGTGTTGTGGTTGATTGTATCAAAAGTTGCAGAGATGTCCAGGAATATCAGAAGGAAAACTTGATCTTGCATGCTGTAATGCTTCGTGCATTATTCTGGTGAGGACTGAACTGAGTTCGACTTTTGTTGTCTTAATCCAGTTGGCTGGGCATGGGTCAAGTAGAGAGGTGGTGGTATTGAGCGTTGTTAGTATGTTCTCGTTATCTTCAGTGGTGATAGTATGAAAGGTGGTCAAACAAGTGGGGTAGTGATGAAGGATGGTGGTGGGGGTGGGGGTGGGGGGTGGGGGGTGGTTCGAGTCGGGGTGGAGCTGTTTATAGTGTGCAGCTGGTTGTTGGTGATGGGCTTTGGGTTGTGGCTGGCAGGTGGTTCTGTAAGGTGCTTGACTAGGTCAAATAGTTCCCTTGAGCGACTGACGGAGGTATTGATGAGTTTTGTATGATCCCTCCCGCTTAGCCTTATCTATCGCTGTATGGTAGTTCCGAAGTAGAGATAGGTAGTTGTGATTGGCAGTCTGGGTGGTCTTTCACCATTTCTGTTCTACCCCCTTAGCTTGGTTTTTAGTTGCTGCAGATTGTGGGTGTACCAAGGAGTTTTACAGATGTGTTGTTTTCTGGTTGCATCATGTGGATTGGGTAGTGATCCAGCTGCTTTTCTGAATATTGGTTCCAGTTGTTTGTGAGTATAGTTGAGTCAGTTGTGATCATCTCTAGGTTTAGTATGATGTCCTCTAGGAAGGTGTCCTTTTTGATTTGTCTGAATCATTGAGGGATTTGTTGCAAATTAATTCTTGCATGCAAGTTAATTCAGAGGTATATGCATTCAAGCAATTTGCGCACCCTTTAAATTTTTAGGCATCCAAATGAACCGAATGCATACTCACAAATGCATGTCCCTAGTTTAAAACTCAAACATAAATGAGCATGGGTAGTCCAGATGTTTTTTGATAAGAGCCTCAGTAAGGGACATGTTCACTAAAATGCATAAAGTTAGCATGTGATTAGGCCACAGATGTAGCTCAGAAGCCTATGCTTATCTCAGGGGGCAGGTGCATCAGTCCCCTTGCAGTTAGTGTATTGTAACTTCATGGCATTGTACTAACCAGGACTTAGGTGCACTTAACGCCACCCATTGAGGTGACATTAAGTGCACCAATGCTAATGGCAACAGTCACAGGTAGCGTACACACAAAATGTGCACACTAAACGTGATGCACAATCAGTGTCCACATTCCACCTCTAACCCTTTGAATCGCACAGGATTTTTAGTGCAGGGCCCTGCACTTTTATCATGGCATGACTATCACACACTAAACCCTGCAGTAATGGTTAGTGCACTTTAGTAAACATGCCCCTAATCTTGTAGCTGTGTGAATTATTAAAAAAAATTGGCAAGAATACATGGAAAGGGACCTAACTACTAAATAAAGAGTGAGTCTTGTAAGATTCAAACAAGATGCTAATGCCTGGAATGGCTTATCGGTTAAGGTGGTAGAAACCAGTAGTGTCAGATTTTGGATATGCTTGAGGCAGATGAAGTGAACAGTGTTGGGAAGAGGGCCTAAGAAGTCAGGTAGAAGATTTGGAGAGAGGGAGTAGAGCTTGTATTAGTCAAAGACCAACAGCAGCATTAGTATTTTATTTTTATATTTAACCAGTTTTCTATACCACCTTATCCTTCAATCAAAGTGGTTTAAATTATGTAATCACTGCAATCAGATACTGGATACATTCCCTTGTCCCCAAAGGGCTCACAATCTAAGTATATCTGAGGCAACAGAAGGTTAAGTGGCTTGCCCAAGGCCACAAGGAGTGCCTATAGGAATAGAAACCCCAGTCCCTCTGAGATTGATGTCCCCAGGTGGTAATTGACCCCCCAGCTCTCTGGCCTGAGGTATCATGTCCTAACCACTAGGCCACTCTCCCCCTAGTAAGAAGAGCAGTGAAGGTTGTTTCCAATAGGCATGTGTGCAGCAAAGATTTTTATCAGAATATGCCCATTAGATTAGTCTTCAGGAACTGAAGTATTTGTTTGTTCATCTGGTTTGTCACCATTAGTCTATGGGGGAATCTATTTTGCAATGCAACAGTCAGATTTGCCATCCATTTTCAATCAAACATGCTTGAAACTTGATGGCAGGCATTTGTAATGGAGTCATAACTGTCAGAAACCCTCCAGGACCAAGGAAGAGCAGGTAACACAAGACACCATGGAACTCTTGTAAAACATCATCATTAAAGTGCCTACAAGGTCTGTCCCAACACATTGGTACCGTCCTCCTGTTGCATTCCCATTAGATCTACAGTCTGTTCCTGCCTCAGTCGACTGTGACCAGTGCACTGTCAAGGAGAGGCAGGCATGTGCAGTATTCTAGCAAGCCCGGTGCCATTGGTGAAGTACTTGCTAGTACTGTCCTCTGCGTTTGCCAGTTTTGCCTGCAGCTGGTGATGTGAGTGATTATACAGGTTGCAGATCACCTGCCTACTAAATGTTGTCCTGCATGGCACTCACTAAGTGAGAATTAAGACTTCTTAAACCCCACCTTCTCAACTATCTTCAGGGGATGGTCATTGAGGTCAATCATGCCCCTGAAGCACCAGGTCATCACCCTGCATGCTGCCTGCCGCTTGCTCTATGCAATGCTAGCCCATCTCTTCTATGGTGATTAGCTCTGATGCATGTTGAGCCTGCTGCCATGTCATTAGATTGGCAGAAAAGGATAAGGTTCCACATGGGAAAGGGATTTTGTTTTTTCTGCACCTTTCCTACCATTACTATTTCCACTCCTGGATGTAGTTCCTAGCCTAGGATCAGCCCCCTTCTTTGCACTGAGCTGGAAAGGGAGCTGTTTTTACAAATTATGCGGCATGCCACTGTTCATAAGATGACCCATCAGCTTCCCTCTTCTAATAATGCTTATAATAATTGCATTCTGCATACCACAGGTCATCAGGCACTTTAAAATGCTTCCACACATGTGAGATTTTATAAGACCTCCCCTGTACTTCCTTTGGTGAGGGGTGCCGCTATGCAACTCATGGCTGGGGGCAGACAAGAAAATGAAAGACCAGCAGATCCTCTCCACTCTCTATTGTCCTCTCTATTTTTGTGATGCTCTTGGCCTTGGCACTGCCAGGATCACTTTCTGCCTCCTCATTGGTTGGCATGCTAGCAATCTCTTCAACAGTCTTGTCAGACAGTACACTTTCAATATCTGATAATTCAGATGGAAATCTCACCCATGTGGATCTCTTAGATTCTGTATCTGCCAAGACCATCTCCGCACACTTTTCAGCAGAGAATACTGTGCAACTACTTTGAGGATGAGCTGCCTTTGCCTACTGCTTCTCTTATGCTCCCCCAAACTTGCACCATGTCAACTTTCCTTTGCCCCTCTGTGGACATGATACCAGATGCCTGCTCTTTCACAGTTGCACTAGAAACTCTCCATGTAAGATATCTCTCTTTAGCTTGGGTAGTGGATTAGAGGACCCTATAATCATACCCTGAGAATGCCCTGGTTATTTCTGCACATTTGTGCCAGTACTGCTCTCATCTTCCCTCTCTTCTTACGCAACCATTTTTTTTTCAGACCTACTCTTCCCCAGTATTATAATATGCTTGAGGTAGACCTGGGATGCCCTGTAAGGCTTCATGCTTGTGCTGACACTCTTTAAAGTACTAGGTGGAGGGCAGATATGTTGATAAGTTTGCCTGGTTATGCAGGGACTGCACTTTTGACAGATATTGTGATGAATCCTCAGGTCAGGAGCTTTCATAAGCAGCATCAGATATTGAAAGTGGGATAGCCGAAAAGGATCTGGGAAATGAAGTTACTAGCATGCTAAGTGGAGAGGAAGTAGGAAGTGCTATTTCCATTGACAAGGGCACCCCACAGGTACATCAGGTAGCGGAGAGTATAAAGGATGACCCGACCCTTTCATCTTCTGCTCTGTCTTTAGCAGCAGCACCAGCCCAAGCAGCTCCAAGGAAGCTGTTGTACGTAAAATATTAAAGGTGTGGAGGCATTTGAGAATACTTGAGAATCAACATAATGAAGCATGCATATACTGTTAGAAGATCTTTAGTAGAAGAAAGGTAATGGAGCATTTTTAAAAGAGTGCTATGCTGCATCATTTGCAGAGGCATTTTTCTGAGATAGATTCAAGGGAGGATGATGGTGCTAAGCTGGGGACTCCATCCAACACTGTAAGTAGCAGTGGCAAGAAAGATAGAGAAAAGAGAACCCAATCTGAGTTGCCAGCCTCTTCCCCCAGTGAAGTGGCATGCCAACAGCCCTGACATCCTTTTAAGCAAGTCGCTATGGAGGAGGTAAGGTGGTGTTTGGCATCACTGTACTGAGAAAAACAGCAAACAGCAATTGACATGGTGCATAGAGGAAATAAGTGCCATGGAAGATCAGTCCCTGCAGATGATTGAGAACATGGGGTTCATGAGGTTACTGCATCTCTTAGACATCAATTAGAAAATACCCTCCAGAAAATACCCAACCTTTAATAGGCAGGTGATAAGCAACTTGCATCATTTATGCCATTCCTGGTAAGGCAGAGGTCATTAATGTGCATCCAACTAGCAAACTCTGGAGTAGTCAGACATAGTAACATAGTATATGATGACAGATAAAGACCAGTATGATCCATCTAGTCCGCCCAGCAAGGCGGCAAGAGTAGGTGCACCTGCCGCTCTGTGCAGGTCACCCCTCCCCGTGCCTTTGTTTAGGTGTATACCCTTCACTCTGTGTAGGTCACCCCTATTTGTTGAGATATAAGAGATAGTTATATTTATTTTGATTTTATCCTGCTGCTATAAAGGGATCCACTCACTAGTGCAGCTGGAAAAGATAGGGGCAGGTTGTAGGTACAGGGGGAGTACACCAGCAGTAACATCCAAGTGGACTTTGCTGCACACTCAGAGGGGGCAGCAAAGATCGCTGTACTTAAGGGGGCAGATACTGCAGCTAGGCTAGACGAAGAGAATCATACCTCTTAGATACTTGGTAACTAATGGCGGGAATTAGATGGTTAAAGCAGTGAAGGAGGGGAATTTTTATGGCAACCTATACTTTCAACACTTGCTGCACTAGTAGTTAGAGACTTCCTGGGCTTGAGGAATCAGAGACGTTGCAGCTATGTCCTGAAGTTATTGATCAGAAAGCACTGAAAAATTGCATGGCTTTTCTACCATAGTGTGAAGGGTGCGGATGGACTGCACGAGAAGCAGCAGGGGCACCTATCCATCAGCTCATTCAGGATTGATTGATTTATTTATTTCAGTAGACTTGCTATACCACATCTAAGACTGAAAGCCATCAAGATGGTTTACAAGAAAATAAAAATAGAAGATAATAGAAGGAGAATAAAGCAAGGAGCAGGAACAAAGTAACAGAGAAGGATTACAACTTTTCAAGGAACAACAAGGGGGAAGAAAGCTTGCATCGGTGGGGTGGAAGTCACAGAGCAAGAAAGAAACCGCGATGCAGCGCAGGAGACTGTAAGTAAGAGCTGTGTTGCGGCTTCTGAGCTTCTGAGCTATTGCTTCCACTGCTGGCCCCAAAGGGGGGGGGGGGGGGTAGTGGGAGGGGAGGCAGAAGGATGGAGGGCCTGCATAGGGCACTTAAAATCTTTGCACTGGCCCTGGACATAGAGGTGTGACAGATTTCAAGGCAGAGGAAAGAGACCAGGACCAAGAGGAAAGAGAAATGTCCAGGAAGACAGAAGGAGAAGAGGGAGGAATTGCAGATAACCTATGTGCAAGTTGGTCAGTCTTTGTAGCGGACAGATTAGAGAAGTGCTTTCCAAACGTTTATCCCATATGACCCCATTGTAGCAACTGAAAATTGATGTGACCCCAGATGGCGATGAAATCAAAATAGCAGGTCTCCAGCTTCCTTCCACTCCCTCCACTCATCTAAAGCAGAAAGCAGTGGCAACAGTAGTTGCAGCAGCAGCAGTGAGCACAGAGTTCCTTGTGTCAGTGTGCAATGTGTGCTTACAAAGTTTCCAGCTTAACAGGAAGCTTACCCCGGAAGGGGTAAGGGCCTATGAATGTTCACTGCATCACAGGCCACAAGCTGACTGGTGACTTGACCTTAATAAATAATAAAATGAAAATAAGATAGCCTTGACCATCTTCTGAAACTTCAAAGAGTAGTTCTCTAGTTACAATTGATCAAGTATTGTATTCCAAAGAAGAGATTCCAGTCACAGAGATTGTACAATCCTGCATCTTCACTTTCTCATTCACCCAATGAGGAAACACTCAACAATTTATGAGCAGTCAAGCACAATGCTCTATTAGGAACATAAATACAAAACAATTGCTGAAAATAATAAGGTACTTTAAAAATCATACATGGGGGTAATCAAGTTAGCGGTGGAAAGGATCCACAGTGAGGCAACTTCATAGTGGTTCTCTGTCTCTGAAGCTCCACTTTTCCGATTGCCCTCAATGGGTGAAGGAAAAGGAAACAAACCAATCTACCCTCGGGCTCGGAGTCTATCATCCCGGTGACTAAGTGTACACTGGATTCTTGTGGCTTTCTTCCCACTGGAACCAGAGTGGCATTTTCGGCAGGGCTGGCTAGTGAATATTCATTGGCTCTGAGTGCATCGTGGGTTTGGTTATCCTCAGATCAACTTACCCCCCTGTTGCACACACTGGAGAAGTGCTTCTAGACAGTGTTCCAATGAGTACACCTGTACGGGGGAATGAAGAGGGCACTCCTGTGGCATTGGAGACTCTTCAAGATCCAGAGCAGAGTTTTGCCAGTGACGTGGGACTATCTTCTCTTTTTTTGGAGTAAGTGTCCGGAACATCTGGAGGATTGCAGCTTCATGGAGATACAGGGTTGGTAAAGTCTGCACATATTGCACTTGAAGTGCTGTGGGACTTAATGGCTGCTCTGCACTCTTCCCTTCCTACTATTGCTGGGACTTTAACTAAGAATTTGCTGCAAGTAAAATAAGATTTTCATGTGGTAACCAGGACTTAAGCAGACCAAGCGGAGAGGCTTTCTCGAATGGAAAAATAACTTATGCACCTTCAGGAGCTGCAGATGGCCCAGGTTAAAGATGGGACAGTGCAACAGAAGAAAATAGAGTATCTAGAGAATCAGGTCCACAAAAATAATTTGAGACTATTAAATTTTCCAAGATCTCCTGGCCTATACCCAGTGGAGATGGTTCATAAATACTTCAGGGAGACGTTAAAAATCCCCCTGGAGTGTCTACCTCCCATCTCCCGGGTACAATATCTGTCTCTAAGCACAAGTAACTGGGGTGATGAGGCTACACCTTTAGGTCTGGGGGACCTTATATGATTCCTGGAAGACTCATTGGAGGTGGTCACTGAGAGAACCACTCTGCTGGTTACATTGACCCTTGAACCTGATAAAAGCTTGGGGCCCGATATTCTTCTGGGCAGGCTATGCACTGTGTTGTGCATAGTCCTGTCCGTCAACCCTTATTAAACCGGGATATTCAATGCTGGTGTCATATGCAGTCCCGGCATTGAATATCTGGATATTGCTGCACAACCTGGAAGCCACCTAAGCTAACCATGCAGCGGCTATATTGCATGCTGCCTGGTTAGCGCCTACATCATAAAGATAGGCAAGGGTTTTCCTCGCCTATCTTTTCGGTGCAGAGCTCTAATCAGGCAGCATGCAATATCGCTGCTGCCTGGTTATCTCGCACCCCCACTTCTGCTCCATCCTGGAACACCTCCAACATGTTCTGATGCTAGCCGGATATCATTGGGGCGTATAGGGGACATAGATGGGGATATTCAACGGCACTACCCGTGTATGTGCTGTTGAATATCCCCATCTCAGGCATTCAACACTAGAAGCCCCAAAAGGAATTTTATATAGAAACCCCAAAGTGTGTCAATTGATGCATTATCATGACGACTGCGTTTAGCATGAAATGCAGATATGAATTAATGTGAAGTTACTTATTTGTTAAATACGTGCAGTATGTGATGTCATTACATGATGTCATTGTGTGTTTATTGTTTGTAATGTCGGAGTAAAATTGTAAACAGTGATTGAGATGCGCCACCTAGTGGGAACATGAATTTATACCTAGAAGCCCCAAATTACGTCAATTGATGCATCCAAGACAATTGAGTATTTTGGGGCTTCTAGGTATAAATTCATTTCCCCGCTAGGTGGTGCATCTGTCATTAATTTTCGATGCACATATTTGAACATCTTGACCTTGCTAACAAAGTCATGGAACATGACTGACATGGTTCTAGCAGTGAAACTTCTGTACAACTTCGAAGATGCATTTGCGTCAATTGACGCACTTTGGGGCTTCTCGTGTTAAACCATGTAAATGCCCTTCAAATATCGGGCCCTTCATTCTTACAGCATATTTTAAGAATTTCAAGAGATATTTCTGGGTTCATTATTTTGAATGCTTCCTGATTTGTCTCATGCCACCCAGTTTATTTATTTATTTATTTAACAGTATTTCTAAACTGCCTTATCTTAATAATCAAGGTGGTATCACAGCAAACAATCAGGTCAAGTGAGTGTGTTATACATGCAGTGGGGGGAAATTGAGTGTGTGTTGTGTTGTGTGCTAGATTGGTGTGAGCTATTTACAGAGTGGGCTATATACAGTGGTGCAAAAACAAGTTCCATGCATACATTGGTTAGGCGGGATCATGTGCTGTTGTTCATTCTCTGAAGTTATGTGATGTGTCCATAGTGTTCTATGAACAGTATGGTTTTCAGCTGTTTTCTGAAGTCTTTTAGGTCTGTAGTGGCCCTCAAGTCGTCCGGGAGTTTGTTCCATATTGTTGGAGCGGCCATTGAGAGTGCTCTGTCTGTTGTGTCCTTGCGTGTGTGTTTGTATTCACTTGGGGTGCTGACTCTGTTGTGGGTTTGTTTTCTTCTGGGACGCGTACTGGTGTCTGATTGTATGAGGGTGTGTAGGCTGTTGGCTGATGTATGGTGTTTTATCTTGAATATTTTTATGATAGTTTTGTATTTGATGCGTGCACCGATTGGAAGCCAGTGTAAGTCCTTTAAGGTGGGTGTGATGTGCTCCTGTCTTGCAGTTCCTGATATGATTCGTGCAGCAGTGTTTTGTGCTAGTTGTAGAGGTTTGAGGGCTTGTTTCGGTAGGCCAAGGTATATCGGATTGCAGAAGTCCAGTAGTGGGGTTATCAGTGCTTGACAGACGGTACGGAAGTGTTCCGGGGCAAGGAGCGGCTTTAGTCTCCTGATGATTCGCATCTTGTAGTAGGCTTGTAGTTGAGGAGGAAGGAGTTTCTGGGCTATCGGTCCAGGGTCCTTTCGCTGGGGGCTATGCTTATTTTGAAGTTTCCCTCTTTTTGTTATGTTACCTACAATGATAAATCTTTCCTGTTCTTTGAGCTGAAACAACTCTTGGAATTCTTGATTGCTAGGGAAGAACCTAGAATAGCATTGGAGTCCCCCACGTCTGGCGTGTAAGTCTCCATCCACCTTTAATGAGCTAGTTTCCTGTTTTGTATTGGTATTTAGAGCTAATATTCTGGAATCCACCTTTTTTTCCTTTATTTGTGGGCTAATGTTTATATGATTGGATGTTTTTTTCTTCTACACTTTTTCCTTCCTTTTGGTGTATGGACCACTTGTTATTTCAATCATGTTGATACTTGGATTTAATAGATTAAATACAAATAAATAAAAAATTGGAAAAAAATCATACACGGAACCTTAAGCTTAATCCATTTATCTCTCAATAACCAATGTAGAGAAATCATCCAGGGAGATATATGGTCAAACTTTCAACAACCCTCCATCAATTGCAATGCCACATTCTGGATAGCCTGCACAACCTTTATCATATAGGCAGGTGACCCAACAATAGTCCAACAGTGGCACCCAAAGAGATTGAACTATGCTTGCAATTTAAAAAATAAATTCTGAATCAACTTTAAATCTGACTTAAATGTTAATTACAAGTTTAAAATAATTCCCAGATACTACAAGTTACTTCATTCTGTGATGCTGCGGACCCTCTGAGAAGAGAAGAAAATGTTTTAAACGCAGGAAAAGTCAAGCACAGGCTGCAATATTATGAGGAACCCGATAGGGGGAGCAAGAGGGACCTCCGAGGAACTGAGGAACGACACCTCCTAGGTCATGAGGTAATGCCAGCCAGCTTCCAATCAAGGAAGAGGGGAGTACCTCTTAAAGAGAGTCTGGAAGACTGGAAGGCAGAACAGGCAGAGCGGCCAGGAGGAGGACGGCCAGAAGGAGGATGGCCAGAACAGGCAGAACGGCCAGGAGAACCAGCAGAACCAGCAGGATGGGCAGGACATCCGAATGAATGGGCAAGATATCCAGAAGAAGCAGTAACCCCTGGACCAGGGTTTCGCAGGAGGCAGCAGCAGCCGCAGTGGCTTGAGGAAAGGAGCAACCGTGGAGAAGGTGGGATAGCTCCTTTCAGAGTGGATGCTTTTCGTCCAGTGAGGCAAAGGCGTGGCTGTGACTGCGGTCTAAAGCCAACAGAAGGACGGTTGGAGAACTTAAGGTCTATTGCTCAGGCCAGGCAGGATCCCAGCCGGAGCAGGCCTCAAACCTCACCGGGAGTAGACAAGCCAAGGAGAAAAGGTAACCCATGTTTAACTGAAAGCAGGTTGCAAACTGCTGGTGTATGGGGAGGACAGGGAGCAGAGGAATACTGTCTTTGTGAAACTGCCTATGAGATAAGGTGCAAGAAACACGTACCGAATAAGAGACTTGTTAATGACAAAGCTTTGCTTGAAGCTAAGGTAAAACACTTGCAAAAGGAAGACAGTTCCCAGTATAGGAGGGCGCAGGACCGACGCCCTACATTCAACCCTGAGCATTGGGAGGTTGTACAGAGGATATATAAAAAGCCTGATTACAATTTACCAGCAAGTACTGACTCGGTTTCAGAGGCTTCAGAAGGGGAACCGATGCAGGTGGAATTTGCTTCAGATACTGAGATGGACTGTAGTTATTGTAAGACAGGAAGCCTGGAGTCCTGCTTAGCACATAAGCTCTATCTTGGGGAATAGAGACTGTTTGTTTTGATACACCATTTATTGTGAAGATAACAGCTTTGCTTTAACGTCATGTTTTACTTTTTTCTTTAACCTGAAGTAAGGAACTTGTGTTTGATGTTTTTGTCCAAGCATCTGAACCTTTTTGCAAGAAAGGGAAATAAATGCCTTTGTTTCCCTCCACTCGGACCTTTGTATTCTTTGGGATTTTGGTAACAAAGGAAGCTACCAGGGCAGCAAGTCCCTGGGCTCTGTAAGACATTAGCCAAACCCAACCTCATATGTTTTTATGTCCAACCTACCTCAGTCCATTACGCTGCCAAGGTAGGCCCTGTGACAATTCTTAATATGGATCTCATAATAGTCAAATTTTACTTTCAATGAAGTAATATTAATAGGATAATACGAAACCACCACAACTTCAGACGGTTTTTCATTTAAGGCTAAACAATTCTTTAAAAGCCATTTATAAACATCAAGGGGGTCATTTTAGAGCTTTATTCATAATTCGGAAGTCTGAAATCAGCCATTCAGACATTCTAATCACATCTACCTCTCAAGAGCCATTTTAGAAGGCCCAAAGTTTACATGTATTTGGTGCGATCACATCTATGTCGCACAGGGGCATACCGGGGGGGGGGGGGGGTGTCCAGCTCGGTCCATATGCACCCAATTTTAGACTGGTGCTGCACATCTCAATTCACTGTTGGAAATGTCCATGGCTATACCTGTTACAGGGCATAAATATGACTCTGAAACATGCTAATTTTGGCAAACCAACAACTGTAAGGCAAAGAGAGAAATGATCCCTCACTCCCTCAATATATTTTGCTTCTTCAAAACAAAGTGACAGCAAGTAAAAAGGCATTTGTCTGAGCTGAGACATTCCTGTTTCAAGATGGCAGACTGGGGCTTGTATATGGTTATTGATACAGTGTGTTTGAATTTGGATCATCCAAGTCATAACTGCTCCCAGGCCTACTATTTATGATAAATACCTTGAGATTATTGCTATAGGTCTTGGATGACATTTTGGAATCTGTGGCTGTAAGAGCAAGAGTGACTGGGGATACTCCTGTTTCCACTAGACACCAGGGAACCTTGGTAAGGCTGGGGATGGGGATCAAGGGTGAGGGGTATGCCAAGGAGCCTTGGGAGAGGGTCAAGTGGGGGGTCTTCATACTAGAGGAGTTGCTGGTACAGGGGATTAGATACTTTGTGGAGGCTTGGTGATTGGCTGTCGGGGAGGGGGCTTGGGAAAAGAATGTGATGTCTTCTGTAGGGATGGTGAGGGATCAAGGTCGGGGGTGATCAGGGTAAAAAATGGTACTGTTGGCCAGATTGTCTATCTACAGTGGAGCGGCAATTTTAAAAAGCTTCTCCCATGCATATGCGGGGGTTGTTTGAAGTTTTTTCTCCCACATGCAGATTTTAAAAATCTCTGATCCCGCTGGACGAGGAGAGATATACATGTGCAGTCCTGCTCTATGTTTGGCAGATTTTCTTGTAAATATTATGGAAATTCTCCACATCCAGACCTGAATATGGGAATTCCCCTCTACATGTACTATGTAAAATCTGCCTTCACATAAGATTCAGCTGGATATATAAAAAAAAGCACTTCGATATTTGGCACAGTACTGAATGTCTAAGTGTTTTTTAAATATTGACTGCTGAATGAAAAGGCAGCACTGCAAATATCACACTGGCCCTATTCATAGCAGAATATTTAAGCTCAAACATATTTACAGAAAACAGACTCTCAGATTAGTAACCACAAATTAGAGAGAGAGAAATGCAGAAACAAGTTGAATCCACCTGTGTCCTAAGACCAGCACCATAAGTATCCCCATCTCTGCCCCCTTTCAAGTTCAGCACCCTCAGTATCCTTTTCACCCTAAGAGTTCTGGTCTGGGGGAGAGGGATAACAGAAGGGGAAACTGAGGGTGCTGGCCTTGGCCAGAAGGAGAAAGAAGGGGATACTAAGTCAAAATACTTTTTTTAACACTCCCCTCCCTCAGGTCTGCACCCTCAGTATCCCCTTCTCTCACCCACTCCTCTCTGTCAGGTGAACAAACCCAGTGTATTTATTTATATTCTCTTATATACCGTGCTATTCTGCATCAGTGCAGTTTACATTGAACAAACTGAAATTACATTGAACAGGGCATTATAACTTGGAGATAACTATTTTACAGGGAACATGGGCTATGGAGGGTTAAGTGGCTTGCCCAAGACCACAAGGAGCACCTGTGGGACTAGAAACCCCAGTCCTTCCGGCCCAAGGTTGCTGTCCTCTAGTGGGATTTGAACCCCCGACCTTCCGGCCTGAAGTACCTTGCCCCAACCACTAGGCCACTCCTCCACTCCTTCTCCCAACATCCTTCACCATCTCAGCACATTCAATATCCCTTTCCCCACTCTCCACAGTCCTGGGCCAACAGCATCTTCTAGTGGCTTTTATCAGCGGGCGGCAGCAGTGAAGTTTTCTTGGCACATGGCGGTGCAGCAATCTCTGTTGTGTCACTGATTTGTGGCCATGGGGTAGTGAGACTTTACTGCTCGTGAGTGCTCACTGTGGTGTTAACAACAAAAGCCTCACTGGTAGCAGAATGACAGCAACACAGCAGCAGCATTGGTAGCACAGGATGTAGGACAATGAACGTGAGCGACTGTGGTACCTTTCTTGGCAGCAAAGCAGCAATGAGTGCAATGGCCACAGAGAGTGGCAGCAATGAGTGACAGTGCAGGTGTTGGGGGTGAAGTCCACCATGGAAAGCAAATAGCAGCAGTCAGATGAAAAGTGGCAGAGCACGTCGAACTGAACATCATTCACTGACAGGGCTATGTGAGCGATGCAGCCGCACAGGGCGCAAGTACTCAAGCAGCGTTGATGCCATCACTGAGCTTCCAGGAAGCTCAATAAGAGTGCATTCCTGCATGCAGATGAGTGGAGGGGGAGCCAGATTTGTGGGTCACACAGGGTACATTTCTAGCTTGATACAGTCCTGTGAACTGGTACGGAGGTACAGGGCACATTACTGGACTGCGACTCCCGTGGGCTCCACACATGCATCCTGCTTCCAAGCCAGCATCTGCTGCACCTGCATTAGTGTGCCTGCTACAAGTGGTAACCAATCTCAGAGGTGCAGAAGGCCCTCTCTGATTGATGCACATGACTTGCTTTGTATTCTAGTTGGAAGTGCATATATACCACTGCACACTATTGCTACTATGTCCATGGCACTGAACATCGGGATAGAAGGGTGACTGCCAGCATTATCCAGATAGTGGAGATATTCAGCACCATTATTCCATTATCTAGTCATGTAAATTAGGATAACTTAGCGTGAATATCACCGTTCTCTGGATAATTTCCAGAACTACCCAAGATCCACTACAGCACTATTCAGATAAAGCTAGGCTAGTCCACATGAGTTTTAGTGGCATTATCCAGATAGTGTAATTGAAAATCACCAGGAAGATCCAGACAACGATACTTATAAAGATTGCAGGTGCTGCTATCCAGATAAATGCTTTTGAATGCTGGAACCGAGGCTTGCATGTGTATATGGTCCAATACATCTAAGTAGTGATTTTCTGAAAGCTACTTGCACATGAATTACTATGGCATGCACATTTTTGTAATTTTCCTCCTTTCTTTGTTCCTTTTGCCATCCATGATATAAAATCAATCATTTATGTGTGTACGTGGTGGCACTTACAGCTGTAGGTTGCAAAATCACAGCTTATGGGTCTAAATACAGAACTTTCACATTCATAGTCTTGACCATGTTTTATAAAATGGCTGCTCCCACTTGATATACTGCATGTTTTCTCCATCAACTTTAAAGGTATTTTACAAAAGGCTCCACATTCAACTATTCAAAATCATGATGATAATTATTAACGTTTAGGAACTAAAGAGGATCATATTCAGTAGGATGGAGAGTGCATAAACATATGCAGATAGTTTATTCATATCTATCTAAATCAGATATTCAGATCAGTTAGGTGTTGAATTCTGAATATTGAACATGATGGCTTAATTTTATACAAATAGGTTATACATATAAAGTTATTCCTGCTTTTCCTGTGTTTAGTCTTGAATACCTAAGTTATACAGGTAGAGAATAACTTTAGGAGCAGATCGCCTAGGTCAGGAGGTCAAGAGGTCACCTATTTTAAGCTTATTTTATAAAAACTCATAGGCACTTATGTGTCTTTATAAAATTGCCCCACAAAAACTACATAAATTGTGGTTATAATGAAGCTGTGTACATTTACACCAGCCCATACATTACATGCATAGGGGATAATTTTATAAAAAGCTGCCTAGATTTATGTATGAACATCATGCATAAATCTAGATATTTTAATCATGTTGGTGTTGTTAAGTGCCATTGAGTCGATGTTGACTCATGACAGCCCTGTGGATAGATGTCATAAACTGTGTTCAGCCTTCAGTCAAGCAGATAATTGCTGACAGAGTGGATTCCATAGCTGCATGTTATTGTATCAATCTATCTCATTGATGGCCTTCCACTTTTATGTTGACCTTCAACCTTGCCAAGTATGATGTCTTTCTTCAATAATTTTTCCCTTTGCATAATGTATCCAAAGTATAGAAGCCAAAATCTTATCATTTGAGCATCTAAAGAAAGCTTAGGTTTGGTCTCTTCTAATACTGACTGATTTGTTCTTCAGGCAGTCCATGATATACACAGTATTCTTTGCCAGCACCATGATTTGAAGGCGTTGATTTTTTTCCTGTGTTTCTTCTTCATTGTACAACTATCTCATCCACATGACATTATTGAAAATACCATGGCATGGATAAGTCAAATCTTTGTATACAGAGATACATTTCTGCACTTGACAATCTTGTCTAGGTCCTTCGTAGACATTCTGCCAAGAGCAATGAATCATCTTGACTTGCTTGTCGTTTTGTTTATTGATTACTAATCCAAGCACATTAAAGTTGCTACTCTTTCTATTCTCCATCAAAGATGAAATGATTTTGTCAGTTGTCAGGATCTTTGTCTTCTTCAAGTTAAGGAGCAGGCCCATTTTAAGACTATGTTCCTTAATCTTAATAATCAGATTCTTCAGATCGTCTTCAAATTCAGCCAGTAGTGTGTTATTGTCAGCGAAGGTTGTTGAAGAATCTGCCAACAATTTTCACCCCTTGGTTGTCTTCATACAGTCCTGCTTCTCTGATGATTTGTTCTGCATATAAATGAAACAGGTACGTGGAAAGTATATAGTTTTGTCATATGTATCTACTGATTTGAAACCATTCTGGTTCTTCTTAGAACATAAGAACATAAGAAATGCCATACTGGGTCAAGCCAAGGTCCATCAAGCCCAGTATCCTGTTTCCAACAGTGGTGAATCTGGGTCACAAGTACCTGTCAGGTTCCCAAAAAGGTGCACAGGTTCTACAGTGCTTGTCCTGGGGTAAGTAGTGGATTTCCTGGGTCTTTTTTAATAATGATTTATAGACCTTTCTTCCAGAAACGTGTCCAAACCTTTTTTAAACCCAGCTACACTAACAACTTTTACTACATCCTCCATTAATGAATTCCATAGTTTGATTACACGTCGAGTGAAAAAATATTTTCTCTTATTCATCTTAAAAGGATTACACTGTAGCTTCATTGAGTGTCCCCTAGTCTTTCTATTTTTTGTTTTTGATGACGTAAACAACCGATCTACATTTACCCATTCTACTCCATTCATTACTTTATAGATCTCTATCATATCTCCCCTCAGCCTTCTCTTTTCCAAGTTGAAGAGCTCTAACCTTGATCTGTTCGAATTGTTGCTTCTTGATCAATGTAAAGATTCTTCATAAAAATATAAGCAATTCTACTATATACATGATTCTTAATGTTACCCAGAGTTTTCATGATTTGCACAATCAAAGCCCTTGCTGAAGTCAATAAAACATATATAGATATACATTTGGTATTCTTTTGTCTTTTCAAGGATCCATCTCTCATCCACAATGATGTCTCTTGTTACTCACCCTTTCATGAACCTTACTTGTACTTCAGGCAGTTCTATCTCCAGGTATGGTCGCAGTGTCTTGAGTAGAATCTTGCTGGCATGTGCAATCACAGTGATTGTGTGATAATTTCCACAGTGCAGCTGAATCGCCTTTCTTCAGTATTGGTATGAACATAGATATTTTCCAGTCAGTTGGCCATGATGTTGTCTTCCAAATTTCCTGGCAGAGCCTTGTAAGTATTGTAACCACTGTTCTCTTTAAGCTGTGCGCGTGTGCATGCGCACACACCTCGCCGAGCGAGCGCATATACTTTGCAACAGAGCACACAAAAATTACAGCTCTGATTCTGATAGAAAACAACACAGACGCCTTAAAATTTAAAAGTTATGATTGTAATTACTAGAAATTTCCAGCTTCATTTAGTAATCGTCTATTTTCATTTAATTTGATTAAAATCAATGTGGTGTACATACTGTATTCTGACGTGTAGTCAAATTTTAAAGTATATAACTCCGAGTGTCGTTATGTGGCGCACAAAAATTTAACCTTCCTTCAAAAGCTGCACACAGCTGATATTTTATGCGCACACAGCCTACAGAAAATTAGAGGGAACATTGATTGTAACATCTGCATCTTATTGCCCAGTGTTTTGTTCTTTGATACTGCTTTCAATGCTGCTTCAACTTTTTCTTTCATCACCAACGGTTCCTGATCATAAGGTAAAGGTTGGAATGGCTGTCGCTCCCTTTAGAAACATGGAGATCAATTCTGATTGGGGCACGTCCAAAATCTGGAGGCCCAGATTTGGCCCCGATTCTGCACCTGTGGGAGCTAGCCATTCCCGTGGGAGCAGAATTGGGGCACAGGTCCTGGATGTCCCGGATGTGTCCTGATTCAGGCCCGCTACATGCCTAGCACCCCCCCCCCCTCCTAGGTTGCCCTATACTTCTGCATGGAGCCCGGTGCCATGGCGTCCCATCGTCATGGCACTGGGATGCCATGCAGGAGCCCCGCTTCCCCGCAAGTTTCCTAATGTTCCTTTTCCCCACCTCCTGACTTCTGACTGGGCATGCCAAGGCTGGGATCAGGCAGTGGGGAAACCCATGCTCCTGCTCACCTGCTTTCAGGTGTCCTCTGTGGCTGGCCAGCAACATCAGGGGGACTTATTCCACCTCTGAGGTGGAATAAGTTCCCTGTCTAACCTACTGCCCCCGGACGTACAGGGCCATGACTGGAATCCGTCCTATACATCCGGGGTCAGGGTCCCACCTCTACCCCACCCTTGCTCCTCCTCCAGCCCAGCCCCTCCCATCCCATCCAGAGCTCCCCACACAAAGCCAATGTACATGAGAGGAGCTCTTTGCCCTGAATACGGTCCCTGCAAATAGTGGGGACTGAATGCCCAAACTGGACATTCTTACCTGCTATTCACAGGGCAGAATCTACCCTATAGAAAATGATGGAAGAAAAAGACCACATGGCCTATCTAGTGTGCCTTCCATATCCACTAGAATAGTCCCCTTTTATAGATCCTCTGTGCCTTTCCCATGCTTTCTTGAATTCATATACCATCCTCATCTCCACTACCTCCACTCGGAGACTATTTCACGCATCTACCACTCTTTCTGTATAGAAATGTTTCCGCATATTACTCCTGAATTTATCATCTTTCACTCTCATTCTATGTTCCCTCATAGAAGAGCTTGCTTTCAATTGAAAGAGGCTCTCCTCTTGGGCATTTATGCCACGGAGGTATTTAAATGTCTCTACTATATCATTTTGAAAGACTCCCTCTATCAAAGCAAGGACTGTGAATCACACAGGAAATGGGTCACAGATTACCTTAGAAGCAAAGGGCAGGGTACTGTGTAGCAGCCAGCTTTTAATAAGTCTTCATTCCCTCCCTCCTTCCACAACTTCCATCCACCCCTGGGATAATCATAACTTTATAGGTGCTTAAACCTCTTATAGGAAAGGAGGTGTCCATATTCACTCTCAGGTGCAGCTGTTTATCCTCATCAGGCATACATTAAGGACCTGAGATTAAATAATCTTTATGTGAAGTCCCTTAAATGTATTAATTATAGTTTTATTAGTGTAAGTATCCCCAGAAAACCTAAGGGGTATGTTTACTAAGCAGCGTTAACATCACCGGCGGTAAGTGCAGCGCTAATGTTACTGACACCATATAAGGATGTGGGCAGTGTGGTATTAAGGTAGCCATTGCCATTTGCCACGTGGTAAAGGGTACTCTGGCCACGTAACATGTGGTATAGGGTGCCTTGGCCAAGTACCATGCAGAACAGGGCACCCTGGCCACGTACCGCATGGTAACATGACAACCGACGGGAAGTGACAAGCATCAGCATGCCAAAGGTCTAGGGACCTAAGGTGCCCTGACAGTATAAAATGCCCTGAGGGATGTAGACATATGGTGCCCCAAGACTGATGGATTTTCAGGTGTTAGGTGATAGATCGTTGGCAGCTGATATTGTAGTCTGTAAGTGGGATGTGAGCCATAGGCAAGGTCATGCACAGACACCATTAAATTGTCAGGATTGAAAACTGCATGCATAAAATAGCTTCCATGGAATATATGCAAGGGTGCCTGGGTCTGGGCTGAACTCCCACCCTTTTGGATGGTATGTGCACCCGGGCATAATGGAAAAAAAATGAAGAAAGGACATGTGTGAATCAAACCAGCCCCCTGTGTTGTCCAAACACAGTGAATGAACAAGTATGCTAACACTGCAAGCCAACTGCTCTTATAGTAATTACATAGAAAGGATCCCTATGTATCTAATAACAATGTAGAAGGAAGTTAATAGAATCATGTTTCCCCTATAGGGTGTGGCTGTGGGCAAAATATCTCTGCGATGGAGTCCCACACAGACACACACACTCAGGGCTCAGTCTCCCAAGACTGTGCATTGTGTGGGTCATACATCTGCTGTGTTCACCTTACCAACACACGCCAATGTGCCACATCTGAGTCTGTGCTCAATATGTGATGGGTATCCTGGATGGAGTGCACAATGTAGTGCACACTGAAGAGATGCAAGGGTGTTTGGTGTAGTGCTAAAGCTGCGGCTCTTTGTATGGCATTTGAAGCAGAACACAAGAAAAAAATGAAAGCAACTTGTGGGACCTGAACTGACTCCCTAGTGTGCCCAAACACACATCTGTAACCACTATGCTAATTTTCCACAGCAACTGCAATGAAAATATGCTCCACTAAAGGGAATGCATATATGTATATTTGTATCTCCCTGTGATGTTTCAGATGATATGCAGCCATCCTGCTGCTACCTTTCAGGGATTGTTGTTCAAGTGAGCTATGGTTGTTTGATTATGCCATAGTATACGTTGGTCAGTGTGGAGATGCAGCAGCTGAGACAGGTATGTTTCCAACATGTCCCATATACATTCACTGCTATGTCTACAGATGATCTGCAGGACAGATCCTGTCTAGGAGCTGCATTGTGTGCACTCTTCAGTATGCCCCCCAGTGCATTCACACACTGCAGGCCTGAGTCACATGTGCATGTGTGTATCTAGAGAGTATGTGGTGTATGATGAGGATCCAACACACATCATCTATGACATGCCCTCTAGCACATACCAGCCTGTTAGTGTAAGCCATACAATCCAGCACATGCATACAGTGCAAAAAATGTGCATGGATATAGAGAGAAACATATGCGTTTTGGATGGTGTGTTTACTAGGAGGCACATGCAGGTACAATATGTTGCACCTCTACTGTGATCTCCAGTGCCAAATAGCTCTTATGCCATCTATGTCCCTGATAGCCCTCACAGATGGAGATGTACTGCTACCAGCATGTTGTCCCAGGTGAACCTGGATGTAGTATACTATTTGTACACATCACGTACAAAAAGCCACAAAGGGAAACAGGAGCTGACATGCAGCTGGATCCAGTCCATGTGCCGCTAGAATGTAGCTTTTTTTTTTTTTTAACTTTTATTTAGCCATTTCAACACACAGAACAGAAATAGAGACTTATCATAACCAGACAATACATTAAACAACTTTGGCTATAAAATACAATGTTCCGTTATACATTACAACTCCTATACAAAGATAGACTCTCTATCACCACATTATATTCATGTATGGTATTATGAGTCAAGAGACCAATGTGGCATACATCAACACATTTGACGATGGACACCTAGCCCAAATCTAGTTTCCTCTATTTTGGAAAAATCTTTGTGTCCAGGGCTATCCATTTTTGCAACCTGGACGACAGATATGGGTTTTGTTTGACATAGATTTGTTCATACATGCGGTGAGCACATAGAGAATTCCACCAGTGTTCGAAAGTCAAAGCACTAAAATCTTTCCAATGACTCATAAGGACTTTCAAAGCAAGTCCAAGTAGTAAATCCAAGATTGAATAATCAGTCTTCCGTAACTCAGGTATTCCGGCATGTGAGCGATACATTACTATCCGAAATGTAAGAGGCGCTTGTATATTCAGCAGTTGACAGATTCTATCCCAGACTTGTCGCCAGTACCTCCGTAGCTTCAAGCAAGTAAATATCATGTGCTCCAATGTACCAGGTTCTTCTTGACAGGACCAACACCGATTATCAGCTTGGGTTTGCCATTTTGCTATCTTAACTGGAGTCAAATAGGCCCGATGTGCCAAAAAATATAGCGTTTGGGTTAGGGAGGCTGAGCATGTTACCCTTATCTGAGAATGCCAAAAATGAGTCCAGTCTTCCGGATTCACAACGTGGCCTGCCTCTTCCTCCCATAGGGACTGCAAACCTTTATACCATTTGGTCTGGCCATCTCTGAGAATTGATACGATTTTCGAGACAATCCGTGGTCCATCTCGTAGCTCCCTTACTTTCCTCATCCATGTACTAGAAGCAGATAAGGCAATTGGCCAGACCTCGGCTTTCCCAAGACAGTGCTGTAGCTGACACCATTGGAACATACAACTATCCGGAAGACCAAATTCTTGCTGTAGAGCCGGATAGGTCTTAAAAATGCCATCAGAAATTAAATGTCCGAGAGTATATATCCCATGTTTGAGCCATTGGGGCCATGAAAAGCATCTCCCTGCTATCTTAAATCTGGGGTTCATCCAAATGGGTGTCTCTAGACTATAATCCAACCCTCCATCAATTGATTTTTGCAGCAGTTGATACGCTTGTTGCGTCGCTTGGATAACTACATTGGATTTCCCCCCCTTAGATCCTACAGTCTCAATACAGGTCCCAAGAGGAAGCGGGTTACTGATAACGGCTTCTATCCGCAGCCACTGTGGATCTTCCAAACGCAACTCTTCCTCACTCCAAAGACATCCATGCCGTAATAATGCCGCCACATGGTACCAGTAGAAGTCGGGGAATTGTACTCCTCCCCGCTCCTTGGATAACTTGAGTTTCCAGAGCGCAATTCTGGGAGTTTTATTGCGCCACAAGAAAGATGATAGGATTCTGCTCAGTGTAGTGTAAAATCGCTCAGGAAATAGAGCTGGTATCATACTTAGAATATAGGTAATTTTAGGTACTATCATCATCTTTATGGTCTCAAGTCTACCCCACCACGTCAAATGGAGTGGATTCCACTTGTGAGTGTACTCTCGCACAATCCTCTCGCAGTAAACTTCATTACGGGTCATCGTCTCTGCCAAGGTGGTGCCATATTCGACTCCCATATATTTGAAGAAAGTCGATTCAATCTTAAACGGGTATTGATCTAACATATCCATAGAAACGAGATGATTAAGTGGGACTACTACTGTCTTAGTGAGATTCAACTTATAGCTGGATATAGTCGAGTAAGTTGCTATAGTGTCTAATAATGGGTCCAGCGACTGCGGTTCCACAAATAAAAGCAGATCATCTGCGTAAGCAGATAACTTACAATGACACCCATGGAGCTCGATGCCTCTGATGCTGTCCTGCTGTCGGATGCGTAATGTCAACGGTTCGAGGGCCAAGTTGAACAGCAATGGTGATAATGGGCAGCCCTGCCTTGTGCCCCTGTATAGTCGGAAAACCGAAGATGTCCCTCCATTAGCTATAATCCGAGCCGTGGGTCGGGTGTATAGCATCTCAACACTTTTCAGTAAGCGACCTTCAAACCCAAACCACTGTAGGGATCGGAAAAGAAAGGCCCACTTGACCCGATCAAAGGCCTTTTCAGCGTCCAATGCCAGTCCCACAACTGGGTTGCTGACGTTTTGAGACTCCGACAATATATGGGCCAATAACCTGCCATTATCAACTGTCGATCTTCCAGGCATGAAACCAGATTGGTCCGGGTGGATAAGAGTACTCATTACCTTACTCAGTCGGTTAGCAAGGACTTTGGCATAGATTTTGTAGTCCGAATTGAGCAGAGAGATGGGTCGATAGTTTTCTATCCTTTGGGGATCTCGGCCAGGTTTAGGATGTATAACAATAGAGGCCTCAGCAAGGGCTCCGATCTCAGGATGTTCATCAGGCAGGCGACTGTAGTAAGTTTGTAGCTCAGGGACAAGAGGTGCTGAAAACGTTACATAAAATTCCAGTGGAATGCCATCCGGGCCACAGGCCTTCCCCTTAGCCAGCTGGCACATAGCTTTTTCTATTTCAGCACAGGTGATCTCTTTTTCCAGCATCGATACCTGTTGCTGGGATAACTTAGGGCCCTGAAAAGCCTCCTCATTCCAAATTACTTCCGACTTATAAAGGTCCAAGTAAAACTCTCTGCATTTCTTCAGGATATCATCATCTTTCACAAGCAGTTTACCCTGCGAGTCCTGCAATCCTGCAATGCGTTTAACCGCTCCTTTGGCCATCAGCAATCTAGCCAAAAGCGGACTAGCTCGATTACTCTCATAGTGATAGACACTTTGCTGAGCTTGTATTTGCTGCTGCGCTTCTTTGCACATTATAGCGTTGTATTGGTAGTGCAGTCGCTGTAGTCGAAGTAAAACTAATGGGTCAACTTTCCGAGCGAGAAGCCTCTCTCCTGCCCTAATTGAACATTGCAACTCCTCCATCTGTTCCTTATGGAGTTTCTTTTGTTTAATATCATAAGTGGATATATATCCTCTGAGAGTCGCTTTAAGAGCTTCCCACCAGGCCCAGGTAGCCGTGTCACCCACCTTGTTAAATTCCAGATATGTGTTTATACCTTCTCGTATGTAACTCACAAACCCCGCATCAGACAGCCAGGCTTTATCAAATCTAAATCTCGGGGAAGGATGCCCGATGGCCTTGGATCCCAGCGTAAGAACTATCGCTGCATGATCCGAAAGTGTTTTTGCATTCATCTCTACTTTTGTGAGTCGAGGTAATAGGGATTTAGATATCAAAAAGTAGTTGATTCTAGTTTGTGTATTGTGCGTCAGGGAGTAGTATGAATATTCTCGAGCTTTGGGATACATAAGACGCCATGGGTCAATTAGTTCAAAGGTCTCCTTCATACCCTGCAATACCCCAGATGCCCTGGGCTTATTTTGAGGCCTATAGGGGGTGCGGTCTAGCAGGGGATCTTGTACCATGTTAAAATCCCCTCCTAGTATAACGTGCATTGAAGCCACATCCTTAACTTCCATAGCCAGCTGCTGGTAAAAATTCAGGTCTTCAGTATTAGGCCCATAGATTGTCATGAAGAGATAATCATCTGACCCTATCTGTGCTTGTGCTCTTGCCCATCTGCCATTGGGGTCTATCCTGGTCTCTTTAACAATTGGGTTTAATGCTTTCCGAATAAGGATAATTACTCCACCCTTCTTTTTAACTGCTGGAGAAGATAATATGTTCTGGTAGACGCCATTGGTAACTTTGTAGGATTCCGATAGGGTCAAATGCGTTTCTTGTAAATACAAGACATCTGCCCCTTGTCTTTGGCAATATGTTAAAAGTTTTGTGCGCTTGATAGGGTTGTTGATGCCCTGGACATTTAAAGATAATACTCGTATCCCACTACTAGCCATCTGGTAGTGTGCACAACTCTTTGGGGTCAGCATCCATCGCCAAGTGCGTTATCATCTTAC
Source organism: Ichthyophis bannanicus (assembly GCA_033557465.1). Classification (NCBI taxonomy): domain Eukaryota; kingdom Metazoa; phylum Chordata; class Amphibia; order Gymnophiona; family Ichthyophiidae; genus Ichthyophis; species Ichthyophis bannanicus. The sequence goes on along the minus strand of CM066032.1, from coordinate 626,283,323 downwards.
ATGTGTATTCTACCACATTTTGCAAATATAGCCAATATACATACATAACTATTAATAGTAAACCTGTTTGTATGGTGGAGTACCCCCCCTCTGCGATCAGACCACCAGCACCCACCCCCCTGTAGTTACCCTACAACAAAACCATATTCCCATCCCCCTCTTCCCTCGTAACCCTTCCATCCCCAGCTTCCTTTCGTCTCTAAATCATTCATATCCAAGCACAAAAATATTCAATCATTCATCCTATGCAGGTTCCCACTGTGTCTACCACCCCCATAATTATGAACATCAATAATTTTAACCAAAGTTATACAGATCAGGCCTGGGTTACATCAAAGCCTAACGATCACCTTCAGCCATCAGACATATTCCTTTTTTTTGCAGCGCCCTCCCCTATATCCACATGGAGTAAGAGCATCTTGACTTCTTGACATAGCAGTCCAAGATCCCAGTATCAGTGACCCGTCTCCATCTGAGAGTAGTCTTGCAGGAATGATCGCAGCATCACCGCGTTATCGAAGTTTCGTGTGACGTTGTCCACAGTAACGCGCATCTTGGCCGGATAGAATAAACCATAGCGCGCCTGGATCTTTTGAAGCAACGGCCTACAGGCGAGTAGCTCCCGTCTCCGTTCCACTGTCTTTTTTGACAAATCTGGATAAAAGGCGATCTTATTGCCAGTAAGCTGAATGGATCCTTTCTGTTTCGCCGCCTGCATTATTTGTAGGACCTGGGGATATTGCAGAATCTTCATCACCATTGGTCGCGGCCTCTTTACCTGAGCCGCCATTATTGTGGGAACTCGATGTGCTCTCTCCAACTCGAAAGGAACTGCAAACGTGATTTGTAAGAGCTCCGGGATCATTTTTTCCATGTATCCAATTGGATCTTTCCCCTCTGCTCCCTCCGGGATACCCAGGATCCGCACGTTGCTTCTTCGTGACCTATTGCTCTGTTCCTCAAGTTGTGTCTCCAAAACGGCAACTCTTTTTGCCAAGGGGGCTATTTGCATAACCAAGCCTTCATGCTTTTGGGTCAGGGCCTCAACTTTCATCAGGCAACCATCCATATAATTCAATTTCTCACGAACCTCATGCAATTCCTCTTGCATTTGGTTAAGGGTCTCTCCATTATTGGTGAGCAACTCCTTCATCGATCTCAGCTCAGCCAAAATTTCACGAACGCCATCATCGGCCTCCTTTTCCGGCTTCCCTTTTTGCGGGGAGGCCGCATCTTGTTTTAAACATTTTACCGCTTGACCCGTAGAAGACTGGAAATCCAGCTTAGCAGGTTTTAAAGACGCCAGGAACGGCAAGACAGGAGCACATCACACCCACCTTAAAGGACTTACACTGGCTTCCAATCGGTGCACGCATCAAATACAAAACTATCATAAACATATTCAAGATCAAACACCACACATCAGCCAACAGCCTACACACACTCATACAATCAGACACCAGTACGCGTCCCAGAAGGAAACAAACCCACAACAGAGTCAGCACCCCCAGTGAATACAAACACACACGCAAGGACACAACAGACAGAGCACTCTCAATGGCCGCTCCAACAATATGGAACAAACTCCCGGACGACTTGAGGGCCGCTACAGACCTAAAAGACTTCAGAAAACAGCTAAAAACCATACTGTTCATAGAACACTATGGACACATCACATAACTTCAGAGAATGAACAACAGCACATGATCCCGCCTAACCAATGTATGCATGGAATTTGTTTTTGCACCACTGTATATAGCCCACTCTGTAAATAGCTCATACCAATCTAGCACACAACACGACACACACTCAATTTCCCCCCACTGCATGTATAACACACTCACCTGACCTGATTGTTTGCCGTGATACCACCTTGATTATTAAGATAAGGCGGTTTAGAAATACTGTTAAATAAATAAAATAAATAAAATAGTCCCCTTTGTATATCAATTATTTCATCTCCCACAACTTTTAGTGGGAACAGAGGGTAGATTCTGTAATGTGATACAGGAGCGAGTTCTTTAAGCGGCCATCCCGCTTCGCGGCAAGCTCCCGCTAGAATGTAGCTTTGCTACCACCACAATACCTATGTTGGTTTCTGTGATATGATCTGTGGGCAATAATGCAGCAGCACAGTGGTGGAGACCCCACTCTATGCAACATCCCCTGACAATATGGGACCCTGCTGCATCAGCTGTTAGTGTGCCTGATGTGGACATCATGAGCATTGCGCCATTGGAATGCATGTAGCATTTATGAGGCGCAATATGTACATGTACACACAATATACACCTATTGTGTCACTATTGCACCGTTTGCAATGTTATAAAAAAGAGTAGCTGTCGAGGGTCTTGATGAGTAACATGCACCAAGTTGCTATGTGTGTCCTAGTCAATGTGAGGGCAGTATGATCCTCAAATCAATGCAGTGATGTTGTTAATCAAAATGTAGAATAGGCCAATGACATCTGGTATATGATGCAACAGTCAAATGAGTGTAAACCTACGTTTCCAGTACAGGTGTTGGCCATGTGCACCAGGGGTGCCGCTGACAATCTCACATGTGTTACAGGGCTATGGATCAAGTGCAACAAATAGGTGGCTCAGCTACATCTCAACAGAATATACACATGCCATCTATGCCACAGACACCCTGTTACCTACCTCCCAATAATTACATTCTAGCAGGAATCTCCCACATGTCATAAAACATTTTTGGAGGCTATGTAGGTGTAGGATGTGTGTGTATATATATGCACATCAGAGCTACCTCTGAGAAACAACAAGGTAAAAGACATATGGTGGGCCTCCCCAATGCCTAGGACTCCCTGAACAAACACATTGCACACACGTCTGGACATCAGTGGTGTGCATCTTTATATACACGTTCTGTCACACAAATGACTGATACATGGATAAAATATTTATTCAACTCTGCTGCTCACACAAATCTCTGTAACAAATAGCTCCACACTGGCCAATGTTCACATTGGTAATCTGGGGGTGTCAGTGTGGTGATTGAGCATGACAACATGCAATGAAGTGTCCAGCATCAGCACTGGAATACCAGTATTGCAGATGGCACATGGCTGTTGTTCCAACATACTTGCATGGAATGTTTGCACATGTATAGATGTCATTTTCGGAAATGTGTTTTTTCAAGGATTGTAATCTAGGTGGGGCATGTTACATCTTATGAACTCCAAAAGGAGGCTCTCTTTGGCATGATGCAAGCACTCCACTGAGCTTTAGCAGTAAATCTGAAAAACAGAGCTCCTACTCTATATTCTCTGGCTTAGGGATAAGGTTCATGACTGTTATGGTCTGTGCAATACTAATCCATTTGGAGAAATTGCCCCGAGAGGAGATAAAGATAAGCAAATGAAGCAACTGTTTGCATCCCTAGTACAGCAAATGCTTTGGCACTAGCAATGTGTGGAGTCTGAGTCACTGTTTCTGACATACTTTTATTTATTTGCCCATGCAGTGCCTTGTAAAAGATACAATTGAGAAAAATTGATTGTAGATAATAAACTTTTTCCATTTAGCTATAGTCTCATAAAATACATGAGAAATGAGATTGTGGAATTTCCTTTTTAAAGTACTGTTATGGGAAGTGGGGAGTGAAGAACACCATAAAAGAGCAAGGTAGGAAAAAAGAAAGCAGGAGCAAAACAAAGATGCACAAATCAAATATGATAGTAAAAGGATGGGGCTTAAGAAAAGAAGACGAGAAAAGAGAGGTCAAAATACTTTGTTGTTATCTTTTTGTTTGCTGTTAGTGGGATAATCTCCACACCCATGCATTTAAAATATTGTCTACAAATGTCAAGATGTGCAAAATTCAAAACTTCCCAGGTGTGGTAATCAGCCAAGGCTAGCAGGGTTCTCTGACTCACCACTGTTGACAAACGAGGTCATTCTGAGCCGTGAATAGCGGAAATGGATGTCCCATTGGGACGTCAACCAGCTATTTGGCCCCTTTGCCGACCCCAACTAACTTCCCTGTATGTTGTATGGAGAGGTTAGATGGGGGCAGAAAAGTGGCGGTGCTGGGGCAGAGGTAGCACGGGCAGTGGGCGGTCCATGGCCCTGGACGTTCAGAGCCAATTCCAATGCTGGCCCTGTATGTCCGAGGCCGGCAGACTGAACGGGGAACTTATTCCACCTCTGGACAGCAGAGGTGGTAGAGGAGATTCGGGGGTTGGGCTGCGGGGAATGAAAAATCTGGTTGGTGGCCAGGGATAGCAGCTCCTGAATGGAGCCTCAGTACCATGGCAAAGGGACGCTATGACGCCGCAGCTCCATTCAGAAGCCTTGACTAAGTTAGCGAGGCTAGGCCTGTACATGCAGGCCGACCGGGATCGTGGTTCCAGCCTGTACATACTGGCCTGGATGCAATTCTAATCCCGCAGTTCTAGACTTGGCCCGTGGGATGAGAATCCCATCTAACTGTGCGTCCAGTTCTGACCGGGCACACAGAGGGCCGGGGCGCCCTCAATGGAATTGAGCCCAAAGAGAATATGTGCCTGCGGCTAATGATGGAGATATTGAGAAGAGTTGCTGCATGACTGATTGCATAAATAAAAGAGGCAAGCTTCCTGTCTAGAGGTGAATAGTCTAGGGGAGAGGATGGCATGAAGGCATTACAGCTCTATGAAAAAGTTGCAGTGATGTTTTGGAAATGAGCTAGATCAGTGCTTTTCTATCCATTTGTCCCAGACAGCCCAAAGGATTTTCAGTAAGCATATGCACTATTTTTCACACGAACGGTAAAATCAATGAACATTGTGATTTTTGGTTCATCCCAGAGCCAACTGACAGTGCATGCTTGGAAAAATCTCATGATTGCCCTTCATTAACTTCACTTTTGTAGACTGCGTAGGTACTGCCAGACACACAGGAGCTAACTGGGAGGGGAAGAAGTTGAAGGAGGGTTGATCAGCAGATAGCACATGACAGATGAGCCAATCATGCTGCAAAGCCTTGATAGGCAGCCAGAAAAACCTATTCCTGCCTGAGTTCTGTTAACTTCATGGACAATGATGTCATAGCAGGGCTGCAACACACAGCTCAGCACAAGCCCCAGAGAAACATTTAGTATCTCCTTTTCAGAGAGTGAGGGAAAAGGGGTGCTGGGGGTGAAGAAGAAATAGGAGAAGAAAAAAGTGAAAAAGACGGCAGTTTCAAGTTTATCTTCAAGGGAATGCAAAGGCTCCTTAGGACTTAGGACTTGAAAGCAGGAAAAACAGATTCAAGTACAGAGAGAAAGAGGAGATTTGGAAATGAGCACCAGAAGGAAAGCTGATGCAGAAAAAGAAAGAGATTTGAAAAGAGCATAAGAAGAAAGGTAAGGAAACACTAAGAGCAATGAGAAGTGGTAACTAACGAGACACGTGTGTGAAGATGAGGCTATAATGGATCAAAGCAAGAGTAATGTATAAAAACCAGGAAGCCCAGCAAAGAACAAATGCATGGGAAAGGACAGAACACTGAAAATTTGATGTAGCTAACTGGACAGCGGCTCAATATCACAGCTACCTGGTAAGCCTTACAGCAATACAGCAAATCCAGATATTCAATGCCAGGCCCAGCTACTGGGAATTTATTTATTTTATTTATTTATTTAATGGTATTTATATACCGCCTTATCATTCAATCAAAGCGGTTTCCACGGCAAACAATCAAGGGGGCAAATGTTTTCATGCAGTGTACAGAGTGGTGTGTATGTGCTGGCGGGGATGTGATTAGATTTGGTTTATCTACATAGTGCGCTATTATACATCATGAGCTATTATACAGTCTTATATACAGTCTTGGGGTGGAGGGGGGGTGTTGATGATCTGACTTGTATGCTGGTTCAGGGGGTATGTCCATAGTAATCGATGAACAGGGTTGTCTTCAGCTGTTTTCGGAAGTTCTTGATTTCTGTGGTTAGTCTCAGATCATCTGGGAGGCAGTTCCATATGGATGGAGCAGCCAGGGAGATTGCTCGTTGTGCGGTGTCTTTGCGGGTCTTGGTGAAGTCTTTTGGGGTGTTAACCCGATTGGAGGTGCCTCTTCTTCTTGGCCGCGTGCTTGTGTCGGGTTGTATGAGTGTGTGTAGGCTTATGGCGGAGGAGTGTTGTTTGGTCTTGAATATGTTTATGATAGTCTTGTATTTGATGCGTGAGATGATTGGGAGCCAGTGCAGTTCTTTCAGTATGAGTGTGATGTGATCATGTCTTGTAGTACCGGCTATTATGCGGGCAGCTGTGTTTTGGGCCAGTTGTAGTGGTCTGAGGGTCTGCTTTGGTAGCCCGGTGAATATTGGATTGCAGAAGTCTAGTAGAGGGGTTATCAGTGCCTGGCAAACGGTGCGAAAGTGCTCTGGGTCAAGGAGGGGCTTGAGTCTTCTGATGAGTCGCATTCTTAGGTATGCACTTTTGGTTGAATGGAGCGTAACAACTGGGGGGGAGCATGCAATGTGAGACGAGAGAAAAGATAGGTTGGGATCCCAGTATCCAATATCCTATGAGTAAGTGTGAGGAGTTTATATTGAATTTGGTAGGGTACAGGTAACCAAGGAGATTTGATGAGTAATGGAGATATATGATTGAACCGGGAGGCATGGTGTAAGAGACAAATAGCTAACTTTTGAATAGACTGTAGACATTTGAGTTGTTGTTGATGTAAGCCTGCATATATAACATTGCAATAGTCCAATTGTGAAAGACAAGAGGGAGAAATAGAGTCAAGATTGAGGAATCTGAGAAGCAAGAGCGGACAGAACGTATTTGACGCAGAATGTAAAAAGAGCGCTTTGCAATCATGTTGATGTGGGTGTTAAAGGAAAGAGGGGTATCAAGGATGACTCTGAAATAATGCATTGAGGGAACCAAAGAGATAGGAATATTGCCAAGAACAGGAGACATTGTGGGAGAAATGGAGAAACCTGTTAACTATAGGACAGAGGTTTTAGAGGGTTTTAGCTTCAAACAATTTTCATGGATCCAGGTTGCTATGAGAGAAAAACAGTTGTTCAGATTTATCAGGTCAGGGTTCCCGATGTTGTTGAAAAGAACCAGATCAAGGAGGTTCCCTGCAGTACACTACTGATAACACCCCTATCCTCAGTTGACTCCGTTTACCACTAGCCCAGTGGTTCCCAAACCTGTTCTAGGGACTCCCCAGTCAGTCAGGTTTTCAGGATTTCCACAATGAATATACATGAGAGAGATTTGCATACACTTCCTCCATTGTATGCAAATCTGTCTCATGTATATTCATTTTAGATAGACCCAGTCCAGAAACGTGGATAGCAGAGGAAGAATATCTTTTATTGAACACCTTAAGCCATTGGCCCGACACAGGCCGTGTTTTACGCCTTCATCAGGGGCTTAATTGGCTTGGCTATAGATTCTGACTGTTTACTTGATTTCTGCATCACCTTGTCATCGTGGGGTGAAACTTGTTCAGGTAGAAATCTTGTAACTGTGCAAGTTGGTTCACTTACAAAGTGTAGATTTTTTCCCAGCAGTAGCAGCCCTCTTGGTAGTCCTTCAAAATCTCTGTTGCTTAAAACAGTAACATGCAAGGGATCTCTCCAGTAGTTTCTTTAATTTCATTTATTTACACTGGCAGTTTTTTAAACATCTAGTCTCCATGATCCAGCATCCTCGTCCTTCTCTTCCTTCCGCGATCGGCAACAGGAACCGCAAAGAACTACAAGGGGGTAAATTGAAAGGCAATGCCAGGAAATACTTTTTCACTGAAAGGGTGTTGGATGCTTGGAATGCCCTCCAAATGGAAGTGGTGGGGGCAAATTCAGTGACAGAATTCAAAATGGCATGGGACAGACACAGTGGATCCCTTTACAGCAACAGGATAAAATCAAAATAAACTTATCTAATTTCTCAACATACAGGGGTGTCCTACATGGAGCAGTGGGTTCACCCCTAAAACAAAGACATGGGGAGGGGTGGCCTGCACGGAGAAGCAGGTGCACCTACTCTTGCCATCTTACTGGGCAGACTAGATGGACCATACTAGTCTTTATCTGCCATCATTTACTATGTTACTAGCTCTGTCTATCTCTAGTCCTCAGGGATCACTCTCGAATCTAAGGAAGTATTGAAAAGGTCAGATGGTGGAACCACCAGAACGTTCCTAAGTTTCTTCAATACCCTTGAATGTATCTCATCTGGCCCTATTCCTTTGTCTACTTTCTGTTTAGCTAGCTATTCATGAACACGGTCTTCTGAAAATCATTCAAGGTCTACTTCACTTCCTTTCCTATCTCTGTATGTAATCTGAGCTCCTTCTCACAGACCTTTATTGTGAACATAGAACAGAAATAATTGTCAAGCAATTCTGCTTTATCTTCAACAGTCTTTGTATATTTTTCTTCACCCTTGAGTCTTAAAATGCCACCTTTGTACTTTCTCTGTCACTAACATACCTAAAAAAGAGTCCTCTCTGCATGTTTGGGTTTTTTTCCCCTTACTTTTGCATCTTTACCAGCTTCTCATAGCTTCTCCAGATATTATTGCTTGTTTTCCTCTTTCTGCCAGACGCTTGTAGTTTATAAAACCTAACCTCTTTTTGCTTATTTTTTAAGTTACTTATTTAGAAAACCATAGTAGCTGCTATTCCCTCTCACTTTTATTTAATTTCTTAACAAAAATGATTTTGCTCTTAAAATTTCTCATCTCATTTTTGATAGGAATCACATATGCCTTTATCTGCATCAGGGGACTGTACACATGGAGGCCTATTCTATTGTGGCTGTTCTGGCCTCTGTGCATCCGGTTGTAACCAATCATTCTACCTTCCATACAATTGCAACCATCATAACCAACATCAAGAAACCATGTATCCAATATTGTTAATGCCCCTGTTATATCCAAGTTTTTAATTCCTTGTTCTATGTAAAGTTCATTTTTTTAACGTTCAATGTAAACCGCTTTGAATGTAAGAAAAGCAGTATAGAAAAATAGTTAAATGAAATAAAATAAATAAGAAAAAGCAACAGATGTTTTACAACCTGACAAAAATTTGAAAAAAGTCACTTGAGGGGCTCAGTACCAATACCAAGATTATTATCAAGCCAACAGATAAAAGTGGGGCTCTGGTTATTCAAAATCATGATGATTATGTAAGAGAAGTATATCATCAGATTAATGATTACGTTTTTTTACAAAACGATATATAGTGAACCTACAGAAGACTTGAAATACAAGGGGCCTGATTCCATCCTGGACATCCCGGCCCTCTGTGCACCCGGTTGGAACCGGATGCACAGAGTTAGTTGGGATTCTGATCCCACAAGGCACGTCTAGGCCCAAAGGATCAGAATCGAGTCCAGACCGGGACCCTGATCCCAGTTGGCCTGCATGTTCAGGCCTCCTCCCGGCTAACTCAGTCAGGGCTCCATTTGGGAGCCACGATCCCTGGCCGCCAACCACTTTTTGAATTCCCTGCAGCCCGACCCCTGATCTGGTCTCCCAAGGCCAGGGTCAGACTGCGGAGAATCTCCTACGCCCCTTACTACCTTTGATGTGCCCCAGGCCTGCCATAACCACCCATTTAGGGGAACCTATTGCACCTCAGAGGTACAATAAATTCCCTGTTCAATCAGCCAGTGCCAGACGTACAAGGCCGACAATGGAATCAGCCTTGTATGTCCAGGGTCAGGGACCACCCACATATCAGGAAGTTAGTCGGGTTTGGCAGAGGGGCCAAATAGCAGGGATGGATGTCTCAATAGGACATCCATATCTGCAGCTCAGAATGACCCTGATAGTAACATAGGACATGACAGCAGATAAAGACCATCATGGTCCAACTAGTCTGCCCAGCAAGGTGGCATGAGTAGGTGCACCTGCTGCTCTGTGCAGGTCATCCCTCCCCATTTATTTGTATTTATTTACATTTTCTTATATACTACACTATTCTGCATCAGTGCAGTTTACATTGAACAAACTGAAATTACATTGAACAGGGCATTATAACTTGGAGATAACTATTTTACAGGGAACATGGGCTATGGAGGGTTAAGTGGCTTGCCCAAGACCACAAGGAGCACCTGTGGAACTAGAAACCCCAGTCCTTCTGGCCCAAGGTTGCTATCCTCTAGTGGGATTTGAACCCATAACCTTCCAGCTTGAAGTACCTTGCCCCAATCACTAGGCCACTCCTCCACTTTGTGAGTACACCCCATGCCTTTGTTTAGAGGTGTACTCACCGCTCAGTGCAGGTCACACCTATTTCTTGAGATAGCAGAGACAGTTAAGTTTATTTTGATTTTATCCTGTTGCTATAAAGGGATCCACTGTCTGCTCGATGCCATTTTGAATTCTGTCACTGTATTTGCCCCCACCACTTCCATTGGGAGGACATTCCAAGCTTCCATCACTCTTTCAGTGAAAAGTATGCCATGACGTTGCCTTTCAGTTTACCCCCTTGTCAGGGCTGCTCAAGGCAATTTGCTGCCTGAGGCGAAGAATGAGATGGTGCCCCCCCCCCCTTAGAGGGGGGCAGGGCTTTTCCAGAACTCCAATCAGGGACTGAACCCAAAAAAAAGCCAATTAGATTATATGGAGGGAATGCAAGATGTTTGCACACAGGGCCATACCAAGCTGCAATCGCGCCCTGTGCGACTTGCAGCTTGGGAGCGCGCCACCCTCCCCCCCCATACCTCCGTCCAATGCTGCCTGCTCTTTCCCTGCTGCTGCCGCCTTCTGTTTTTTTCACGGCAGCACCGGCAGCAGGGAGAGAGCAGGTAGCACTGTACGGAGGTATGGGGAAAAGAAGGGGGGCATACGCCCGATCTGAAAGATGCTGGCACTTTAAGCAGATCTGTCCTTCCATGCTCTGACATCGCGTCGGAGGAGGGAGGGACCAGACTTGCTAAAAGTGCTGCGAAAAGACTTGGGGACACATTTTGGCTGCCTGCTATTGTCCTGCCAGCGGCAACAGGTCTATAGCAGACAGCCGAAATGCGCCCCCCAAGCCTTTGAGCCCTGTGCGGCTGCACCGCTTACACAGGGTTAGGTACGGTCCTCTTTGCACACCAAGGAACTAAAAGAGAGCAAGAATCAACAGCACAGTTTATAAAACTAAATTATAACTCATTTTATTTTGTTGTTATAAATTGCGTTATGGTTCTTGCTTTTTCTTTTTCAACATATATTTTGCATCCACAGTGGGTGCAAAGCAGAACCAGGACATTCACCCACAGAACTCAATATTAAAAAAAAAATCTGATTCTGATCATCTCACTAACAACAACAACAACAACAGCCACTATTCTCCAGTACCAGGCATATTGTGAACTAATACAAAACCCTACAACAAAGAGCAAACCTACCATACCATACCATATTTATTTATTTTTTATTTTATTTATTTAATGTCTTTTTTATACTGCACTCTATGGAATCAGTGCGGTTTACAGTCAACAACATTCAAACAGTGCAGGCGGGCCTGCAGTGGATTTACAGTGAATAAGGGATGATAACTTGGGATTAACGGGGGTAACTATGTACAGGGTCTATACACTTAGCGTCTATTACCTGGTGGCATCTTTACAGCATTACATCAATATTTACAGCAGTAGGTCACTATGTACACATTCTTTAGACTGGGGGTATTGTTGAGCTAGGAGCTGCAATTGTGTGGCGTTGGTGCGCTGGGGGTGAGGGCCTGATTTGCGAGAGTGCCTAATTGGGATATGTCGTTTGTATGAGAGTAGTACTGGAGGGAGAGGTGGTGCTTTAGTGCCTTCCTAAATTGGGCACAAGCTTCCAAAACTCACATAAGGAGCCCATCCAAAAAAGTGTCACTGTAAATACTACAGTGGGCCCTGGAACATCCATACACCTATCTGAAAAGCTGAACACGTCAAATTATTACAGTACAATATAAATCTTTATGTACAAACTCCATGTTATCAGAACACCTGGCCTCAGTCACACACTCACAGCATCGACCCTCACCAAGTACAGAATAAGTAACCATAATCTAAAGTAAAAATAAAAATATGTAGACAAAATTTAAACTGAAATCCCAAGAAGCCAGAGTCCACATGCAGTGTAACATCAGATAAATAAGAGATGCAGTTCCCCAATACTGTGTAAAATATAAAGCACAAAGTCCAATCACTAAAATGAAATAAAATTATTTTTTCTACTTTTGTTGTCTGACCATTTTATTCTCTGATCATGCTGGTCCCGATCTGAGGCTTCTGCTTTCCTGTCTTCTCTTAGCTCTCTTTCTGTGGTCTATGGTCCATCTGCCATTTCTTATCTCTTCTTTTGTTTTCTTCACTTCTTCCATCAGCCTATTTCCAGTCCCCGTAACCCTTCCCAGTATCAGTCCCTTTCCAATCCTCCCTCCCGGTACCTTCCAATGTCAACTTGCATTCCCATGACTGCCACTGGTGTCCATTCCCTTCCAGTCCCTCTCCTTCCCCACTGTCCAAATACCATGGCAGCCCCTCTCAGCATCCACTCCCTTCCAGTCCCATTCTCCCATCCCCTCGCAACAGCCCATTTGTAGCCCTAGCCCCCAGAAGCTGTTGCGGAGCCTTCACGTCTCTCGATGGGCTCCGTGCAGCATTGTCCCGCCCCCAAAGGCAGTTGTTTCCACTTTCTTTGGAGGCGGGACAATGCTGCACAGAGCCCATCGAGAGACGGGAAGGCTCCACAATGGCTTTACTGGCACAGCCGTGGTTCCCTAATAGGCAGGGAGCCACGGCTGCAGAAGAAGGGAGGTGGTGAGTTTGCCACTGCCGAGAAGTAGACTCGGCAGTGGCAGCAACTTGTGCGCTTTTTTTTTTTTTTAGTTAGTTTTTTTTTTTTTTAACTTGAAGACGAAGTGAGGTGGCTGTTTTGGAGGCATTCGCTGCCTTCAAAACTTTGCCGCTTGAGGCAGCCGCCTCACTTCGCCTCATTATAGAGCCGCCCCTGCCCCCTGCCCCTTGCAGCTTCATGATACATCCTTTAGTTTTGCAGCTTTCTCGTCTTTGAAAAAGGTTTGTTTGTTAATTAATATATTTAAGTATTTAAAGGTCTGTATCATATCTCCCCTGTACCTCCTCTCCTCTAGAGTATACATATTTGGGTCTTCAATTCTCTCCTCATATGTCTTCTGGCGCAGGCACCAAATCATTTTGGTTGCCTTCCTCTGAACCATTTCCAGTCTTTTTATATCCTTTGCGAGATATGGTCTCCAAAACTGAACACAATATTCAAAGTGAGGCCTCACCAGCACTGTTCCCTCTAAGCTGTGCGCGTGTGCGCGCGCACACACCTCACCGAGCGAGCGCACATACTTTACAACAGAGCACACAAAAATTACGGCTCTGATTCTGATAGAAAACACAGACGTCTTAAAATTTAAAAGTTATGATTGTAATTACTAGAAATTTCCCGCTTCATTTAGTAATCATCTATTTTCATTTAATTTTATTAAAATCAATGTGGTGTACATACTGTATTCTGACGTGTAGTCAAATTTTAAAGTATATAACTCCGAGTGTCGTTATGTGGCGCACAAAAATTTAACTTTCCTTCAAAAACTGCACACAGCTGATATTTTATGCGCACACAGCCTACAGAAAATTAGAGGGAACATTGCTCACCAGTGACTTGTACAGTGGCAATATTACCTTTACCAATATTACCTAGGAGTGAAGGAGTGGCCTAGTGGTTGGGGCAAGGTACTTCAGGCCAGAAGGTCAAGGGTTCAAATCCCACTAGAGGACAGCAACCTTGGGCCCAAAGGACTGGGGTTTCTAGTCCCACAGGTGCTCCTTGTGGTCTTGGGCAACCCACTTAACTCTCCATAGCCCATGTTCCCTGTAAAATAGTTATCTCCAAGTTATAATGCCCTGTTCAATGTAATTTCAGTTTGTTCAATGTAACACACACTGATGCAGAATAGCACAGTATATAAGAGAATATAAATAAATTCTTCTTTCTGCTAGTTATTCTTCTCTATATGCAACCCAGCATCCTTCTGGCTTTGGCCACCGCCTTGTCACACTCTTTTGCCAGCTTGAGATTCTCAGAAACAATCAATCCAAGGACCTTTTCCTGGTCCATGCACACCAACCTCTCTTCCCCTATTGCATACAGTTTCCTTGGATTTCTGCATCCCAAGTGCATGACACTGCACTTCTTCACATTAAATATTAACTGCCAAGCATTAGACCATTCTTCCTTCTTTTGTAAATCTTTCCTCATGTTATCCACTACTTCAGGGAAGTCCACTCTGTTGCAAATTTTTGTGTCATCTGCAAAAAGACAGACTTCCCATTCAGTCCTTCAGCAATATAACTTACAAATGCATTGAACAGTACCGGTCCCAAGACCATTCCCTGGGGCACACCACTAATCGCCTTCCTTTCATCTGAGTGAGTTCCGTTTACCATCACCTTCTGTCGTCTGTCAGTAAACCAATTTATGATCCAGTTCACCACCTTGGGACCCATCCCCAGGCTGTTCAGTATATTGATAAGCCTCCTATGAGGAACAGTATCAAAGGCTTTGCTGAAATCTAGGTGGATCACATTGATCACATGCCCTTGATCTAGTTCTCTGGTCAACCAGTCAAAGAGCTCAATCAGATTTGTTTGGCAAGATCGTCCTTTGGTAAAATCATGTTGCCTCAGATCATGCAATCTATTGGTTTTGAGAAAACCCACTATTCTCTCTTTCAGGAGTGTCTCCATTACTTTTCCCACCACCGAGGTAAGGCTTGCTGGCCTGTAGTTTGTCACTTCTTCCCTATTACTACTTTTGTGAAGAGGTACCACATCAGCCCTTCTCCAGTCCTGTGGAACCTCTCCTGTTTCCAAGGATCTATTAAAAACATCCTTTGAAGACCCTGCCAGAACCTCTTTGAGTTCTTTCAGTATCCTGAGATGTATCCCATCTGGTCCCATGGCCTCGTTCACTTTCAGTTTTGCAAGCTGTTCAAACATATCACCTTCTGTGAATGGTGTGATATCTACACCATTCCCATTTGTATATTTGTCAGACATAGGTGGTCCTTCTCCAGGATTTTCTTTAGTAAATACAGAACAGAAGTAAAGTATATGTTTAGCATTTTCACTTTTTCAATGTCACTTTCCACAATCCGTTTTCGGCATTTTTAAGTCTTGCAATTCCACCTCTGATCTTCCTCTTCTCCCGAATATACCTGAAAAATGTTTTGTCATCACACTTTAAATCTTTAGTCATCTTTTCTTCTGTCTTCGATTTTGCTATTCTTTTTTCTCTTTTTGTCTTTTTTAGCTGAAACCTGTATTCATTTTGGTGTTCCCCTGTTTGTGAACTTCTGAATTTTGTGAAAGTTGTGATTTTTGCCTTTATTTATGCAGCCACTTCTTTGGAGAGCCAAATAGGTTTCCTTTTCCTCTTGGTTTTATTTACTTTCCTTATATATCCCTCAGTTGCTCCTTTTACTGCCTCCTTTAGTTTAACCCACTGCAGTTCCATTTCCCTTACCTCCTCCCACCCTGCCAACTCCTCTTTCAGGCACTTGGCCATTTTACTGAAGTTAACGTTTTTGAAGTCTAGGACTTTGAGCTTGCTGTGATTGGACTCTTTCTTGGCTTTTATCTCAAACCACACCATGTGATGATTGCTGCTGCTCACATGGGCACCCACACATTTGACACACTATCTCCGTTGGTGAGTACTAAACCAGCATCAAACATTTCCCTGCTTGGTTCCATTACCATTTGTCTTAGCAATGCATCTTGGAAGGCATCCAGAATTTTATTTACTTCTTTCCAGATTTGTAGAAGGAATACTCCAGTCCACATGGCTAGATTAAAGTCATCCAATATGATCATTTCCCCCTTCATGGCTACCTTTGTAATATCAATAATTAACTCTATAAATTTCTTTGCTTTGAGTTGGAGACCTGTAGACTATATCAGTATGGATTGTGCCATCTCCTCTTTCCAACACAATCCACATGGCTTCTTCTTTTCCCCATGTCCTCTGCATTTCAGCAGATTTAATATTGCTTTTGACATATAGGGCTACTCCTCCTCCTTTTTTTGCCTTCTCTATCTCTCCTAAATAAATTATAGCCAGGTATGGCTATATCCCATTCATAAGACTCGTTAAACCATGCTTCTGTAATGGCTACAGTGTCCAAGTCCATTTCCACCATTAGGACTTCCATGTCAAGAACTTTGTTGGCTAGTCTTTGAGGCACTTGTGCTTATTGCTTTTCAGCATTTGTTGACTGGCTTACCTGTATTTTGCATGGCTTTTGTTCTACATGCCTCTTCCCACTTGCCATTGATGTGTGGGTTAATAGTATGGTTGTTTCCAACGTTATGTTTTTGCTGGGAGTGACATCCTGAACTTGTCCTTCTCCATCTGTCACCCCCTTTTCCTAGTTTAAATGCCTGTTCACATAATGCCTGAATTTTTCACTTAGGATCCTTTTCCCTGTGACAGAGAGATGTAGTCCATCAACATAATTTTCAATGCACATATTTGAACATCTTGATCTTGCTAACAAAGTCATGACATGGTTCTAGCAGTGGCGCTGGTATACAACTTCGAAGATGCATTTGCGTCAATTGATGCACTTTGGGGCATCTAGTGTTAAGAAGGGACCCAGGATATCTATACATGACCCAATACAAGCATTGTGGAACGTGTGTCTTTTGGGGAAATTGCTAGGTATGTATGACCTAGATTGGCCACTGTTGGAAACAGGATTCTAGGCTTGATGGACCTTGGTCTGACCCAATATGGCATATCTTATGTTCTTATGTTCTTATAGCCTCTTGTTGTTCCATCTATTTCCCCAGTCACACATATATCTAAAGCCTTTTTGTTTGCACCAGGTTTGGAGTCATGCATTAAACTTGATTATGTGATGCAGCCTTTCTGCTCCCTTAACAAGAACAGGTAGAACTTCTGAAAATACTATAGTGTTAACAATGGGTTTGAGTTTCTCTCCCAAATCTGAAAGTCCCTTTAAACTGTAGAGGCACTATTTCTAGCCAGGCCATTTGTACCCAAATGGATGATAATATTAATTTTTGAGTGCTCACTTTCTAAATTAACTATGCCAACAATTTGGTTCATATTCCTGCTGGCTGAAGAGCCTGGGAGGCACTTGACCATCTTTTCTCCTTTGAACTGCGTTCCCAAGTCGGTGCTTCTGATGATGGAATCTCTAAGTAGTAGTAATTTCCTGTTTTCTGATTTTTTGTTTATATTTGGTGCATTATCAATAGACTGTGCATTAACCTTTTCATTAAGGGTGCTTCAGTTTCCACTAATTGGGCACTCTCATTTCCCAGGGCAGAGAGGTCATTATGCAGGGATATCTCTTGATGGCCCTCACTTGGTTTAGAACAAAAGAACATAAGATATACCATACTGGGTCAGACCAAGGTCCATCAAGCCCAGTACCCTGTTTCCAACAGTGGCCAATCTAGGTCATACGTACCTAGAAGTTTCCCCAAAAGACATAGGATCCACAATGCTTCTACTGGGTCAAGCAAGGCTATCCTGAGTCCCTTCTTAATAATGGTTTATGGACCTTTCCTCCAGGAACTTGTCCAAACCTTTTTTAAACCCAGATACACTAGCAGCCTTTACCACATTCTCCGGTAGCAAATTCCAGAGTTTGATTACAGGTTGAGTGAAAAAATATTTTCTTTTATTAGTCTTAAATAGTTTACCCTATAGCTTCATTGCATGTCCCATAGTCTTTCTATATTCTGATAACATAAACATTTATCCGTTCCACTCCGTTCATTAATTTATAGACTTCTATCATATCTCCCCTCAGCCATCTCTTTTCCAGGTTAAAGAGTCCTAACCTTTTTAGCCTTTCTTCATAGGAGTATCCTTCCAACCCCTTTACCATTTTGGTTGCTCTTCTCTGAACCTTTTCTAATAACGCTATATCTTTTTTAAGATACGGTGACCAGAATTGCATACAATATTCAAGGTGCAGTCTCACCATAGAACCATATAGAGGCATTATAATATCTTTTGTTTTATTTTCCATTCCTTTCCTTATGATACCTAGCATTCTATTTGCTCTCTTGGCAGCTGCTGCACACTGGGCCAAGGGTTTTAACATGTTATCCACAATGACACCTAAATCTTTTTCCTGGGTGGTGGTTCCTAATGTGGAACCTTGCATCATGTAACCATAGTTTGGGTTGGTCTTGCCTAGGTGCATAACTTTGCACTTGTCCACATTAAATTTTGTCTGCCATTTTGATGCCCAGTCTTCCAATTTATCAAGATCCTCTTGCAATTTTCCACAATCCTCTTGGGTTGTAACAACTTTAAATAGTTTTGTGTCATCTGCAAATTTGATAACCTCACTCGTTATTCCACTTTCCAGGTCATTTATGAATATGTCAAAATGCAGCGGACCCAGCACAGATCCCTGGGGTACACCACTATTAACCTTTCTCCTTTGGGAAAATTGGCCATTTATCCCTACCCTCTGCTTTCTATATTTTAACCAGTTCCTGATCCACAAAATTACACTGCCTCCTATCCCATGACTCTTTGGTTTTGCCAAAAGTCTCTGATGAGGGACCTTGTCAAAGGCTTTCTGAAAGTCCAGACACACTATATCAACCGACTCACCTTTTTCCACCTGTTTATTCACACCTTCAAAAAAACATAACAGATTAGTAAGACAAGATCTTCCTTGTCTAAAGCCATGTTGGCTGTCTCCCATTAGGCCATGACTATCTACATGCTGAGTAATTTTGTTCTTTATGATGGTTTCTACCATTTTTCCCAGTACTGATGTCAGGCTCACCGGTATGCAGTTTCCCGGATCACCCCTGGAACCCTTTTTAAAAATTGGCGTTACATTGGCGATCCTCCAATCTTCAGGTATTACAGATGATTTTAATGAAAGTTCACAGATTACTAATAGCAGGTCTGCAATCTCATATTTCAGTTCTTTCAACACCCTTGGATTTATACCATCCGACCCAAGTGATTTGCTACTCTTCAGTTTATCTAATAGTTGTAATATATCTTCCCGATGTATCGATATTTCCTTCAATTCTTCCGCACCTTTAAATACCACTTCAGTCATGGGTAACATCCCTACATCTTCCTCAGTAAAGACTGAAGCAAAGAATTCATTCATTCTCTCCGCTATCACCTTCTCGCCTCTTAGTGCTCCTTTAACCCCTCTATCATCTAATGGACCAACTGACTCTCTCACAGGTTTTTTGCTACGAATGTACTTGAAAAAGTCTTTATTTCACTCTTTTGCTTCTGCAGCAAACTTCTTCTCAAATTCTCCCTTTGTCTGCCTTATCAATGCCTTGCATTTGACTTGCCAGTGCTTGCGCTGTTTCCAGGTTTCGTCATTTGGCTCTTTTTTCCATTTCCTGAAAGATGCTTTTTTGGCAACAACAGCCTCTCTGACCTCACCTTTAAACCATGCTGGCAGTTTTATGGACTTCCTTCCACTTTTCTTAAAGTGTGGAATAAAGCTGCTCTGGGCTTCCAAGATAGTATTTTTCAACAACACCCAAGCTTGATGTAAGTCTTTAACCTTTGCAACTGCTCCTTTTAGATTTTTCTTAACTATTTTCCTCATTTTATCATAGTCTCCCTTTCGAAAGTTAAAAGGTAGTACTGTGGATTTCCTTAGTATCCCTCCTCCACTAATTAAATCAAAGACGATCATGCTATGATCACTATTGTCAAGTGGCCCCAACACCCTTATCTCTTGCACCAGATCTGGTGTTCCACTAAGGACTAGGTATAATATGTCTTCCCCTCTGGTCGGTTCATGAACCAGCTGCTCCAAGAAGCAGTCATTTATTTCATCTAGGAACTTTATCTCCCTAGCATATCCTGCCGTGACACTGATCCAGTCGATATCAGGGTAATTGAAATCACCCATTATTATTACTGCGCTGTAACCTTTGTTAGCTTCCTTGATTTCTTTGAGCATTTCATCATCCATTTGTTCATTCTGGCCAGGCGGTCGATAGTACACCCCCACTGCCATCGCCTTCCCCTTTTTACATGGAATTTCAATCCATAGAAATTCTACAGCAAATTTTGTTTCCTGCAAAACTTTAATCCTTTCTGACTCAAATGCCCTATCTAACATAGAGAACAAACCCTCCACCAATTTGATCAGCTCTATCATTATGATATAGTTTGTACCCAGGTATCACAGTGTCCCACTGGTTGTCCTCCTTCCACCATGTCTCTGATATTCCAATCATATGTAACCTCTCTTTTAGTGCTATATATTCTAACTCTCCCATCTTATTTTTTAGACTTCTAGCATTTGCATACAAGCATTTTAGAGACTGTATTTTATTCATATTAATTTGGCTATTGGTAGACATGGGTAATTTGGGATCTTTAAGCTCTGTCTGCTCCATACTCGAGGGCATTTGGGCTACTTTGCTCTTTTTTGGAACCTCTCTGCTTTTGGTAGTATCCTTCAAGGATACATTCTTCCGAATCATCCGCTCTTGGGTGACTGTTGGATTTCCCCTGTTATCTAGTTTAAAAGCCGCTCTATCTCTTTTTTAAAGGTTAATGCCAGGAGCCTGTTTCCGTCCCGATTAAGGTGAAGCCCATCCCTTCGGAAGAGCCCCTCCTCTTCCCAGAATGTTCCCCAGTTCCTAACAAATCCAAAACCCTCATCTCTGCACCATTGTCTCATCCACACATTGAGACTTCGAATCTCTGCCTGCCTTTTGGGTCCTTCGCGTGGAATGGGAAGAATTTCGGAGAATGCTACCCTGTAAGTTCTGGATTTCAATTTCCTACCTAAAATCCTAAATTTAGTCTCCAGAACCTCCCTACCACATTTTCTTATGTCATTGGTACCGACATGTACCAAGACTGCAGACTCCTCCCCAGCACTATCTAAGACCTTAGCTAGGTTGTGCGTGAGGTCCTCTACCTGTGCACCTGGCAGGCATGTTACCAGGCGATCCTCATGTCCACCATCCACCCAGCTATCTACATGCCTAATGATCGAATCACCAACTATAACGGCTGTCCTCACCCTTCCCTCATGGGCACATGGCCCTGGAGAAACTTCCTCGATGTGAGAGCGTTTTATATCACCTGGAGGACAGGTCCTAGTTACAGGATCACTTCCTGCCACACCAGGATGATGCTCTCCTGTCTCTTGACCTCTCTCATCCATGGCAACAGGGATGCTGCCAGACTTGAGGTGGAACTTCAGGACTATATCCCTGTAGGTCTCATCTATGTACCTCTCTGTCTTTCTTTTTTTTTTTTTTAATTATTTATATTTATAAATTTCCATACATAATCAACACACTACAACTACTAACACTTATTATACATAAACAGAAAAATAAAATAACAACCAACCAAACTAAACCCCCACCCCCCTCCCTCCTGAGCTCTTTACCAAGGGCAATAAACAGAAGAAAAAAAGGGGTGCCATTATATCACATCATTTAAGGCTACATCACATTACAATGATTGTCTGGCAATATAGTCATCTAGTAATTTCCATTTTGATACATTTGTCAAAACACTCCCGCAACAATGTACCTTGTAATAATTTTTTTCCAGGTTAGCACAAAGGCGTAGCTTGTTCCACCAAATGTGCCAATCCAGGATAAAGGTAGACTTCCAATTCTCAAAAATAAGTTTTAAGGCTATTGCCATCATATAATTAAATAAAAAATGTTTGGCTTTATACAACTGCGGGATACCAGCTACAGACCGTAAACAAATAATATTCCAGGACAAAGGGGCAGAAAATTCCAAGATCAACTGGATGCTATTCCATACAGGCAACCAAAACCCTTGAATCCCCGGGCACTCCAGGATCATATGACATAGTGTTCCAGCATGTTCTCCACATGTCCAGCACCGACCATTTGACTGTTTATCCCATTTGGATAATTTAATCGGAGTTATATGAGCACGGTGCAAAAAGAAAAAAAGAGATTGCATGAGCGCTGCTGACCTAGAAACTCTGGTTGTAGCTCTCCAGAGCATCTTCCACTCTTCAGCAGATATCATAACACCCACATCTCTTTCCCAAACCTTAGCAAGGCCTACTGATGGACGTGAAGAGCTACAGCAAAAAAAAGCATAAAGCGTCGAAATTGCTTTTGGCTGAGCAGCAATACTACAAAGAATATCAGTGAGGTAACCAGAATCTGGCAGGCAAGTAAGGTCAGCAACAACCGAATGAACACAATGCTTCAATTGGAGCCAATGGAAAAAACACACCTTCGGCAATGAAAATTCTTTACGCAAACTAGCATAATCTTTCCAGTGGCCTTCCACAAGCAATTGCCCGAGAGCCCAAATTCCACTATCCTGCCACTTTCTCCAATCTATAAGATGATTCCTTATCTTAAATAAAGGATTCCGCCATAATGGCGTGGCTTTAGACAGAGGGTTGTCCTTCGCTACTCATGCGGCCACCGTAAAATAAGCTTCTTGTGTGGCCCTAACAATCTGAAGGGCCCCCAAAGGATCTGGTACCTTTGCTCCAAAAAGCCTCTGCACTGGACATGGAGAGGTTAATCTCACTTCTACCTCTAACCAGGTAGGTCTATGTAGCAGATCCTCATATGCTAATCATAGAGCACCTTGTCGCAAAATAGAGGCCAGGTGATAATGATAAAAATCAGGAAATAATACCCCTCCCTCCTCACTAGTAAGCTTCAGCTTGTGGGCCGCAATCCTGGGGCGCTTCCCCGCCCACAAAAAGTTTAAGACTAATCTTTCTAAGTTTTTATAAACAGCAGGGGACAAAGTGAAGGGAAGCATACCCAAAATATAATTTACCTTGAGGGAAATGGTCATTTTTATTGTCTCCAACCTGCCCCACCACATAAGGTGCAAAGGCGACCAGGTCAAAATCAAATTACATACTGTTTCAGTTAAAATCCTACAATTAGCTTGCAATGTTTCCTCAATAGAAGCACAATATCGGACCCCAAGATATTTGATCGGTTCTGTCACCCACTGAAAAGGAAACGCTGTCATCAAGGCCGCCATACAAAAATTATTTAAAGGGAAGGCTGTCGATTTCCCCCAATTTATTTTATAGCCCGAAAGGGCATCTACCGATGAGGGTTGGGTAAAAAGCAGCAAATCATCAGCATAAGTTGAAAGTTTAATCTGAATCTCCCCAACCTCAATCCCCTTAATAATTGAGGATTGCCTAATAGCCAAATTTAAGGGCTCCAGTGCTAAGTTAAAGAGAAGGGGAGAGAGAGGACACCCCTGACGAGTACCTCTAGTTAAGGCAAAGGACGAGGAAAGCAATCCATTTGCAAAGATACAAGCAACTGGCTTAGAATAAAGGACTTGCAACTTATGTATAAAAAGTGGACCAAAACCAAACCATTCCAGCACTTTAAACATAAAAGGCCATTCAAGTCTATTGAATGCCTTTTCGACATCTAAGGCTAGACCCACCAATGGGTACTCCAGAGTATTAGCCTTGAGAATCATATTACAAAATAATCGGGCATTATCTGCTGTCGAACGGCCTGGGATAAACCCACACTGGTCCCCATGTATCAGCCCTGGCAAAATCTGTGTCATACGCCACACAAGCACTGTTGCATAAATCTTGTAGTCTGCGTTCAACAACGATATGGGGCGGTAATTGCCCACCAGCGTGGGATCCCTGCCCGGTTTCTCAATAACCACAATCGTGGCGTCCGAGAGACGTCCAGAGTCCTCCTGAGGGCCCTGTAACAACTGGAAATACTGCAATAACCGGGGAGAGAGATCCTGGAGAAAGATTTTATAAAATTCATTAGGAATGCCGTCAGGGCCTGCAGCCTTTCCCGAGGCCAAGGAACAAACAGCCTGTTTAATCTCATCCTCACCAAAGGGTTCTTCTAAATCCATAATTTGCTCTGCTGTTAAAAGTGGGTGCTCTAAGTGACTCAAAAACTCTTCGATTTGCCAACTAGAAACCTCTAGTTCAGATTTATATAACTTGGCATAAAAGTTTGAAAAAGCCGCTAAGATTTGCTCATTCTTTTTAAGGTGAACCCGATCATCGTCAACTATATGAGTTATATGTGTTCTATTTCGCTTCCCTTTTAACGTAGAAGCCAACAATTTACTTGCCCTGTTTTGCTCTATATAATAACGAGAATGTTGCAACCATAACCTGCTCCACTTCCTCACTTAAGATGGAATTATATTGTCCCCGTAGCCTTTGCAGTCTCAACAGTATACAATTCTCTGCAGTTTTAGTCCAAAGCCGTTCCCCTGCTTTAATTTGTTCTTCCAGCAGCTTAAGTTGTGCAGCCTTCGCTTTAGCCTCTTTTATGGAATAACTCGTGATCTCGGCTCTCAATGTCGCTTTACATGCCTCCCACCACGCCCAGCCCGCAGTTTCTGATGATACATTATTCCTAAAATACTCAGCTAAAGCCTTCTTGATGACATTCTGAAATTCCGCCTCTGCCAAGAAGGATCTTCTAAAGGTCCACATATCTGAACGTGCCTCCCTCTCTAAAGATCGGAGCCCCAAGGTGATAGCAGCATGATCCGAAATATGACGGGCCTTAATATCAGCATATGACGTTACAGAAACTAACATTTTTGAAATTAAAAAATAATCAATACGAGACTGAGAGTTATGAGGGGGTGAAAAAAAGGTATAATCCTTTTCAGTGGGATGCAAAAGTCTCCAAATATCCACCAGCCCCAGTAAGCCCAATCCTGCCCTAAGTACTGCATTAGCCCGAGAATGGGCTTCCTTTTTACAGGGACAGCGATCCAAAATGGGGTCCATTGTCATATTAAAATCCCCACCTATTACTATGGGCCATTGTACAACTTCTTGCACCTTAGCTATCAATGATTGAAAAAAAACCAGGATCATCTGCATTCGGAGCATATACATTAAAGATCACCAAACTCGATCCATTAACGAGCAGCCTTGTCATGGCCCACCTACCATCAGTGTCATTACAAGTTGCCTCTACCAATGCCCCTGATGTTCGATGAACTAATATAGCTACCCCGTTCTTCTTGTGAGCTGCCGGGGCATGGCTAACCAGCTCATTGTGCCCCCCACCCAGTTTCCTTGATTCCAAAGTATTCAAGTGCATTTCTTGTAAAAGTAAAATATCTGCTCGCTGTTTTGTAGCATAACTTAAAATCTTCTTACATTTGATAGGATTTTGAATCCCTTTAACATTAAGGGACATCAACTTTAATCCCTTAAAGCTAGTCGCCATTATGGCCGTTGCTAACATTTCCAAAACCTGCCAGATCCATGGTCACCAAGTCATCCAAACCCCAGAAACAAACCCAAGCAAAGCCCAATAAACACGCCCAAACAGTAAATAGCCCTCCCTCCCCCCAAAAGGGGCCCCCCACCCACCCCCAGGTGAGACAGTGCGGAACTTATGGCCCCCATCAGACCCAAGCTTAACAGCAATGTACTACGTACATCAAATGTTATACATTATTCCCACTCCACCGAAAGATAAAAACATATCTGCTAATCCACAACAAGGTACTCCCAGCAAATGTACAATGACACAGAACTTAACCATAAGTTGATGGGCGAACTGAGTCCGAGTGCGACTGAGATAAAAGAACCCAATCATACAGTCAGACCTTAGCAACCAGATCATGAAACCACTAACAGGACATTTGCAGGCACTCTTGTTCCTCGATGTACTTCTCCAGCAACACTGGGTCCTCGAAAGACCTTGTAGAGTTATGTAGCGTGATCTTCATAAATGCCGGATAAAATAGGCCATAGCGAGCTTGGAGATTTTGCAGCCTTGGGTGCAGAAGCAAAAATTGTTTCCTCTTCTCAGCTGTACTCTTACTGTAGTCCGGATAAAAGAAAAGCCTTTGCCCCTCCAACTGTAACTGCGTTGAGGCCCTGGCCAGCTGCCATAATCCGGACCACATGTTGATGGCGTAATACACACAAAATCATAGGCCTAGGTCTTCCTTCACGCACACCGCGCTGAGACGGAATTCTATGCGCTCTTTCTATCTCGAACGACTTTTGGAAATCGAGCTTAAGAAGGCGAGGAATCAGATCCTCCAAGTACATTACCGGATCCTTTCCTTCTACCCCTTCAGGAAGACCAATTATACGAATGTTGTTTCTCTGTGACCTATTATTCATGTCCTCAACAAGCCGCTCCAATTGTACCATGCATTTCGCGGCCTGCTTCACCTCCTTAACACAATCCTCCTGCTTATTCACCCTTCCTTCCAATTTATCCATGCGAGAGTTTAAAATGTCCAATGCACTTCGCACCTCCTTCAAATCCGCCTGTACCGCTGTTAGCGTTTCAGCATTATTTTCAACAAGAGCGGTGGAGTGCCAAATCAGCTCGGGTCCGCGGAAAAAGCGATTCACGCGGCCATCTTTGTCCGTGGCTGGCTCCGCCTCACCTCTCTGTCTTTCTTATGTTTTCCAAGTCTGCTACTCTAGCCTCTAGAGAATGGACTCATTCCCTGAGAGCAAAGAGCTCCTTGCACCTAGTGCACACATAAGACCTCTCACCAACTGGGAGAAAATCATACATGTGACACTCAATGCAAAAGACTGGAAAGCCCCCATCTCGCTGCTGGACTGCTGTCTGCATCTTAGTTTTAAATTTGTGTTTAGATCTTTAAGTTCTGTGGCAGACATCATCACAGCACTCAACACAAGCACCGCACCAACAGACCCATGCCTGGTCACCTGGATCAAGGCCTCAAAGGACAGCTACATCAGCACCATACACAGCATAGTACACAACTCGCTGACACAAGGCATCATGCCAGACCAATTAAAACTAGCTACCATATGACCAATCCCAAAGAAATCCACATTAGACAAGAGCAACCCAGCAGCATACAGGCCAATCTCCAGCATACCACTAATGGCAAAAATCATAGAAAAAGCTGTACAACACCAACTCCAGGACCATATTGACACTCATGCCCCGCTGGACTTACACCAACATGGCTTCCGTCCAAACCAAGGAGTCGAAACTCTGCTGCTTTACCTACTCAACGACATATTCCAAACCATAGATAACCACAAAAAAGGAACACTAAAGATCTTCCTAGACATATCAGCTGCATTCGACACAGTGGACCACAAAATCCTCCTAACCAGACTACAGAGCACCGGAATAAATGGCACCACCCTAAGATGGTTCAACTCTTACCTGACTGACAGAAAGTTCCAGGTCAAGATCTGTCTCAACTCATCTCAACAAGCGAAGATCAAGCAAGGAGTACCACAAGGCTCCGCCCTATCAGCACTACTATTCAACCTCTACATACAACCAATCTGCAACATCATAAGAGAGCACAAGATACACTACACTATATACACAGATGACATCATGATCTACACCCCAGTTAACCTCGACAACCCAGACTACACCACAATAACAGACTGCCTCAACAACATGTCCAACTGGCTACACGACAACAACCTGACCATAAATTACAACAAGACAGAAGCACTGCTCATCACACGAAACAACTTCAGCCCGCCACCCTCCATCAAGGTCAACAACGCATCCATACCACTCAAAAACGAGGTGAAATATCTCAGTGTAACACTCGATAAGAGGCTAGACTTTCAATCACACATCAACAAGACCACCAAAAATGCATACTTCAAATTGAGAATAATCAGACGCCTCAAACCACTCCTCACACACGAGCACTTCCGCACAGTCTGTCAAGCTCTCATAATGCCCATACTTGATTTCTGCAACCCTATCTACACAGGCATGTCAAAACAGGCACTCAGACCACTACAAATGGTCCAAAACACTGCAGCACGAATAATAGCCAGTGCATCCAAACAAGACCACATCACCCCCATACTAAAAGACCTACACTGGCTCCCAATCAACTCACGCATAAAATACAAGACAATCCTAAACATATTCAGGATAAAACACAGGAACTCTGCCCACAGCCTTCAACCCCTCATAAAACCCGACACCAGTACAAGACCTAGAAGAAAAGCCACATCAGACACAATCAACACGCCTAAAGACTACACAAGAGCATGTAAATCCACCGCACGAAGAGCACTGTCACTGGCAGCACCTAGCATATGGAACTCACTCCCGGACAAACTGCGAGCCACTGAAGACACCAAGGACTTCAGAAACGACTAAAGACTCTGCTATTCCTGGAGCACTATGGACCAAACACACAATGAGTGCTACAATCATGGACCAATCTTACCTGCACGCTCCCTACACTTACCCTGTATATAGCTCACGCTGTTAATAGCACACACTAATCAACCCACCCACAGACACACACTTTCATTGTACATGATACACACACTGAACCCAAGCACCACTCCCATTGATTGTTTGCTGTGTAACCACCTTGATTGAAGGATAAGGCGGGATAGAAATCCCATTAAATAAATAAATAAAAAATACTTAGGGATGCTATGGATATTTATACTAATAAAACTGTACCTAATACGTTTAATATACCTTGTTCACCTGAAGCTTCATTAATCTCAGGTCCTTAGTGTATGACTGATTTGGGTAACGAGCTTCACCCGAGAGCCCCTCCTGTCTTTTAAGATGTGTAAGTACCTATAAAGCTATGATTATCCCAGGGGTGGGTGGGTGTTGGGGAGGGAGGGAGGGAAATACCCTGTCCTGTGCTGCTGAGGTAAGCTATATTCTGATTTGATTTAAATTATAGCTCTTTGTGGCTGCTAGGCTCTAACTTATTATGAAATTTAAACTACAAGCTCTCTGCTGGGTTCTAAATTTAACCAGAAAGCTCTCTTCTGTGTTTTAAATTTAAACTAAATGTACTTTGCTGATGCTAGGCCCTGAGTGACTGTTAAATTTAAACTACAAGCTCTCTGCTGGGTATGAAATGTAACCAGAAAGTTTTCTTCTGTGTTTTAAATTTAAGCTTAAACTATTGCTACTAGGCCCTGGCTGATTTAACAAAAAATAGTGGGTTCACAGATTAATTAGCTTTAATAGAAAGAATTCCTTTCAGAAAATTCCCAGAAGTATATACTCACAATTGCAGATCTCTCTCCAGAAGTAACAGTCCCCTTTTCATGTCCTTCAAGATTTACACCCCCATTTTGTTAAATAGAGTGTGTGCCTACTTTACTTCATAAAATAGGTGCGTAATTGGAATGCTAAAAAGCATGTTAACCTGGACTTCCCTTATAAAGTTATCCTCCAACGTCCTTTAACACTATGTTTAGGACCACAGTCAATGTTTTACCTAAGTTAGGTTTCATAAACTAAGAGATTTTATATAAGCTCTTGAGCTGACCTGTTCCCTATTCAGTATGGGACCAGTGCTGAATACTATCTGGCTCCTTTCTGCATGCACTGAGCCACAGCCAATTCATTTCTTGAGTGTGGTGGGCACTGTGTCACGAGGGCTCATCTCTTTAGCCCCCTCACTTCTCAGTCTCGCCAGGGTTGTATTAATCCAAAGTCTCCCCTTATTGTAAGAGGGATATCAGATCACTTTCTGCCAAAGGCAACTGGCCTGTGCACCAATAGCTTGTTAATCTAATTATGGTCTTGAGATACACTCTGAGGGTTCAGTATGTAAAAGGATAAATCCCGCTGTTCCCGATATTTAGTTTAACTAACTGGTCAGTGCCACTGAATAGCCCTACAGACTGGCTTGGCAAAACCCAGATGATTCTGGGGCGGTCTGTGGGCAGAGCTGGGGTGGTCTTGGCACCTATCCAGTTAGTGGCAATTTTCAACCCCTGCTAACAGGATAGGAAACCACATAAAGTTAGAACAGGTCAATGGCTATCCTAACTTGATATAGTTTTGTTATGCAGCTGAATATTGCGAATGACCCAATAGCAATGCAGGTCAGCGGTGAAACTGGATAATCAGTGCTACATATACAGTTTTATT
The DNA here is from genome assembly GCA_033557465.1 of Ichthyophis bannanicus. Lineage (NCBI taxonomy): Eukaryota > Metazoa > Chordata > Amphibia > Gymnophiona > Ichthyophiidae > Ichthyophis > Ichthyophis bannanicus. The sequence continues at coordinate 626,253,407 of CM066032.1, read as the reverse complement.
TCTGCCCGCAGCAGCCAGGCACATTGCTAGTGCTGACCACCACAGGCTGAATATTGACCTCTAAGGTGAAAAAAAACCCTTCCAATTGCAGAGTACTAAAGAGGTCAGTGTTCTAAAGTACATTATCACTATTTCAAGCATTAGTATCCATGAAATACCTATCTTTTTTTTTTTTAAACTTTTATTTTCATTTTGCAACAAACAAAAGAAACAACACACCAAAGGAGACAAAACAAGTATACAATAAAGAAAAGTAAACCCAATTACCCCCCACCCCCACGCTTCTTCTCTAGCTGATTATGTCAGCATGTGAGCGCTTCCAAACAACAGTGATTATACATCAAAACAATCAAAAGAGTATCTGCGATACAGAATAATCATGGGACAAAGATATATACAAATTTAGACAGTCAGATGAGAGCATTGAGCAGAATGTACATAGTCATTGAGCATCTTCCATTTAGACCGATGATGAGGAGTCTGAATGGGGGAAGCAAACATACGAGGTATTTGTTCATATTTACTGTAGAGACAGACATGATTCCACCATTCATTGGGGCTCAGATGGGAGCTATTTTTCCAGTATTTCGTAATTAGGGAAATAGCAATGCCAAGCATAAAGTCCAAAAGGAAGTAAGCCGTTTTTGGAAGAGAGGGGATCCCCGCAGCTGAGCGAAGTCCCACTATCCTCCAAGAAAGGGGCTCTTGAAAGTGCAAAATAGACTGGATACGACCCCAGACCCGACGCCAGTAATACTGTAGTGCGGGACATTCATACATAACATGAGGTAGTGAACCAATGGCCGCATGACATGTCCAACAACTATTGCCCTGAGTAGTGTTCCATTTGGCTAATCTGTCAGGAGTGTAAAAACACCGGTGGGCTAGAAAGAAGAGTGTCTGAGTGAGTGAGGCGGATCGGGAGACCCGTGTCACTCTACTCCAGACAAGGCTCCATTGCTCCGGGGTCAAAGTCACATGCAATTCTCTCTCCCATGCTTTCTGCACTATAGGGGTATCTCTAGTTATAGCATTACATAAGGTTTTGTAAAAATTGGATGCTACACCCGGTGAACTACCGATAGATCGGATAGTCTCCAACCAACCTTGTGTAGGGGAGGCCGATGGCGGGAGCACCTTAGCACTCCGAAGGCAATGCTGAAGTTGCACCAACTGAAAGTAGTGTTTCGCTGGGAGACCAAATTCAATTTGCAATTCACTAAAAGTTTTCCAGCGACCTTCATGGAACAACTGACTAGGAATCCAAATGCCCCTAGTGTACCAGGGGCTCCACGCCATCGGCTTATTTTGTATTCGAAATCGAGTATTGTACCAAAGTGGGAGCTTGTCTAACGGACAGAGTCGGGAGTCTAAAGATTGCATAAGATTATTAAAGGCACCTAAGGTGTCTAAAAGCATTGGTGGAAAGTGGGAGTCTGATGGGAGAGTCATACCAGGGAGAAAAGTAAGAGGAATCGGTTTGCAAAGGTCCTCTTCTATGTCTAGCCACACAGGTCTACTCGGTACTGGATCTTCCAGCCAACGAGCGCCTTGTTTGAGAAGAGTACTCGGGCCCATCTACCCTCCTTGTCAGCGCTAGTATCAATTACAGTAGCTTGCAAAGATTTCTTAACCAGAATGGCTACCCCGCACCGTTTGGAAACGGCGGGAGAATAGGCAGCCACCATGTAAGGCTTAACATTGAGTTTCAGTGTTTCAGCAGAGTTTAAGTGCGTTTCCTGAAGAAACGCTAAATCAGCATGCTCATGGCTAAGATAGCTAAGGATTTTCTTTCTTTTGATTGGACTATTAATGCCCTTTACGTTGAGTGATAAGATTTTACATAAGGCCATTCAGACAAGTTAAAAATTCTGAGCATGATAGCGCACATAATTTCACAATGTCCCTCATATTGACTGTATCTGGCTGTACATATGGCATAAAAGAAAATAAGCTTAGATAATACAATGAAGCGCCCCACATGAAAAAAGAAAAACCGCAGCGCGGTAGAGAAGAAGCAGAACCCCAAAAATTACTGGCGACCATGTGTCTGCGGGGAGAAGCCCCAGAGAAGGCCGAAATTGAAAAAACACATAACCTGTAGGACTGTGCGTGCTCCGAATCCGACCGAGGCACACATCATGGAGGGATAGGAGACCAAAAAACAAAAAAGTCATAGAAAGAAAGAAAGAAAGTCCAGGTAGTCTCTGTGCTTGACTATGACCGCCGCATCGGGCCCTTCAAAATGGCGGACAGAGCCGGCAAATAAAAGTCCAAGTCGTTGGATTAGCGCATCTGCTCTGCTTCTTTGGAGTCTAAAAATGTTGATAGTAGATCAGGATCTTCGAATGTCCTGGTTTGGTTGTGGAGAGTCACTCGGAGCTTCGCGGGATACAACAGGCCAAAGTGAGCCTGTAGCTGTTGAAGTCGAGGGCGAAAAGCAAGGAGTTTCTTCCGTCGGTCAACGGTAGGCTTTGCCAAATCAGGGAAGAAGGAGACTTTGTGACCTTCAAATTCCAAATGATGGTTCGCCCGGGCAGCATTTAAAATTTGTTCCACTTGTTGATATCGTAGCAAGCGAAAGATAATAGGCCGGGGGGTCGTTCGGTTGAGCGCCATGTGGGTAGGAACACGGTGTGCACGATCGATTTCCAGTTCTTTATGAAAGGTGATCTTCAGCAAGGATGGAAGAGTTTTGAGCAGGAATTCTCTCATATCTCCCGCTTCCACCCCCTCCGGTATTCCAATGAGCCTCACATTGTTGCGACGGGCTCGATTATTGCTATCTTCTAACTCCTTTTGAAGATTCTGTATCTGGCGCTCAGCCTTGTCCAGTGTGCCCAAGCGCACCGCGTGCGAGTCGAGGACCCCCGCCATATTGTCCTGCCGTAATGAGAGACTTTCAAGTCGGTCCTGGAGCACTCCAAAGTCTTCTCGCATGGCTCTAAGCGCTTCTCCATTGGACTGCACCAATTCCTTCACGCCGCGTATTTCCTCTAAAATCTCCAGGTGCATTTCGGGGTTTTCCCGAAATGGAACCATCTTCTGTGGGGAGGACACCTCTGTTTTGGAGCGTTTTCCGTGAGAAGAAGAAGGAGACCCGAAGTCCAAGCGCGCTGGTTTATGGGCCGCCATCCCCCCCGAGGTACCCCGGTCAGCCCGGAGCGAAATAGCAAGTTTGTATAGGTATTAAGTCAGGATTCTAAGTAGGCCTCTCGGGAGCTTCAGCGCGAAGCGTCTTACCCGCTGGACATCAGGCTCCGCCCCCCCATGAAATACCTATCTTATTTATTTACTTATTTAGACAAATTTGTATGCCACCTTTTCCTTCAATCAAGGTGGTCACGTCACATCACAATTAGAGGGTTACATTTAACATTAGGGTACATGTAAACATTAGACAGTACAGTTACTTAACAGTATTTAGACAGTACAATTGAAGTAACATTTAACATAAAGGTATTTAATAACGTGGTGTGATATATTTGTTTGTGTGGATAGGATGGGTGTGTGTTTAGTTGGCGGAGGTAGTAGTGTTACTGTTTGTGTAGGCGATGTTGCCTGAATGCTCATAGGTTTCTTTTTTTTTTTTTTTTTTTTTTATAATTTTTATTTAATGCTTTTCTGAATTACAAATCCAATCAAGACAAAACAATCAATCAAGAAATAACAAAATTCAAAAAACTTTCAAAATTGATACATGTTAATCACATCAAGAAGAGAGAATCAACAAAAACAAGAATCACATAATGAAAATAAGCAATAAGGAGTGATAACACTCCACATAAGGGAGCAATAAAAAAAAAATCAAACCACCTACCTACTTCTTAGCCATTTCAGAAGTTAACAAAAGTTTCTGCAATTGTGACACATCAGTATACACATAATTTTGCCCTTGATAAGTTACCAAGCAGCAACACGGAAACTTCAGAAAAAAAGACGCCCCTAAAGCAACTATTCTTGATTTTAATTCTAAAAACTGCTTACGTCGAAGTTGAGTAGCACGCCCCACATCTGGAAAGATTTGGAGCTTATAACCACAAAATAAATCATCCTTATGCTTAAAATAAGCCCTAAGGACAGAAAGCTTACTGGACTCAGAATCAAACGTAGCAACAACAGTGCAACACTTGGGTATGAGATCCAAAGTATCCTCCAAAAAAACTGTAAGATCCTGAGCAACAGACTCAGCAGAAGGGGTAATCTCCCCCGCCTGGTGAGATACTGCTGAAACAGGATTAAATGAATAAATGTGAACAACTTCCAAAGTACTCTGCAAGTGCAGTATCTCAGAAAAATATTTTTTCAACAAAAGTTCAGAAGACAATAGATGAGTTGAAGGAAAATTAAGGAAACAAAGATTTCTTGCCCTTTGCTGATTCTCCAAACTCTCCAGGCGACAAGAAACAGCAGAGATATCTCGAATTAAAGCAACATTACTATTCCTGCCCATCTGGAGCTGAGAATCAGCATGAGCAGAAGCACGAGCTAGAGAGCCTATCTGCTTATCAACATCTACAAATTTATCCACAACATCCTGTGTAAAAGCACATAAAGCAGAGACAGTTGGAGTTAGACGCTTATTAATTCGCTGAATCACAGTCCAAATGTCCACAAGAGTTACCTACCAGATGGAATAGGCAGAGGAACATCCTCACCAATTGGACTGACAGCCTTCAAAGAAAGAGCCGGAGCTTCTGAGGGAGCATCAAAAAAGTAGAAGATAATGGCTGAGGAAAAGGAGGGGGTAGCCGAGATTCAGGGCTCAAAGAGACCTCTTCCGGCAAGATTGCAGGCAGTAATGCCGTCACATGTTTGTCCATGGGTCCAACCAGCTTCCCTCCTGCTGCACCATTGCTGGATCCAGATTTAACACCGGACTTCCCTTTCCGCTTCCCCATGGACACTACAATGATACGGCCAGTGCTTAGAGTAAATTCTCAGGAGCACCGAAGGAGCACATAAGGAGCAGGTCCTCCCCCTTGTGACGCGCCCCTTAGGACGCGACCACACGGGCTGCGACTCGCGGCCGCGAGTAAGCTGACAGAGCTATATAGGAACCGGAGGGGGGTCCTCAGAGGCAGGAGCGTCCTTACCATGCCTGCAGCCCAGCACCGCGGCTCAACTCCTTCTCACTGCGCTGCTCCGTGCAGCTGGTTCAAACGCGGCAGACTCCCAGGTAAGATGAAACTCTCCCCATGCTCATAGGTTTCTATAAATAACAATGTTTCGATCACAAGCAGTTAACATATGCTACCATAACTGTTACTGTATGTAAATTGGCTTGGGATATTGTTAACATTGAAAATACCATGGCTTGCACAAGTCAAATCTTTGATAAAAAAGTTGGACAGTGAAGAAGAATGACAAGAAGAAAATAGATGCTTTCAAATTATGGCGTTGGTGAAGAATATTGTGCATACCATGGACTGCCTGAAGACAAATCAGGTACTAGAGGAGATCAAACCTAAATTTTCTTTATAAGCATAAATGCCAAGACTTTGACTTTCATACTTTGGACAGTAAGTTAGTTAGTGGTTGATAACACAGGTATTTAATGCCATACTTATGCTATGTCTATCTATATATTTGTGACTGTATTTTGTTTTACTCTCCTGTCTCTTTCCCTTTGCTGTTGATTATATTGGAGTTCCTTTCTACTTTTTATTTATTTATATTCTCTTATATACCGCGCTATTCTGCATCAGTGCGGTTTACATTGAACAAACTGAAATTACATTGAACAGGGCATTATAACTTGGAGATAACTATTTTACAGGGAACATGGGCTATGGAGGGTTAAGTGGCTTGCCCAAGACCACAAGGAGCACCTGTGGGACTAGAAACCCCAGTCCTTCTGGCCCAAGGTTGCTGTCCTCTAGTGGGATATGAACCCCCGACCTTCCAGCCTGAAGTACCTTGCCCCAACCACTAGGCCACTCCTCTTTTACTTAATTGCTTTTTTAAAATTTGCTTCCCTGAAGTTTGCAAAGAGTGTGGGGACACATTTAAGTTAAAGGTAAAAATAGGGCAAAATATACAGTAAGGGGTATGTTTACTAAACTGCGGTAACGGCCGCGGTAAGTGCTGCAGAGGATGGAGAAAGGGCGGAGAGAAGAGGTCAATGAGCGAGGAGTGGGCGGGGAGAGTCTCCTTTAACACTAATGTGGAGAAATGAAGGGCCGAATATTACCGGGACTGAAGACCTGTCGTTAGATGCACATTTGTAGGAGGGTGAAACATTTCAGCATGAGCAATGTACAACTTAGGCAGGGAGCCTAAGTAAAGTGATAGTAGTGCTCCATTTGCAGCAACAGCATAGTGCCCACGTATGAAAGGCCACTATGGCAATAGTGCAAATGGGACATAAGGGGCTGCAGGCGGGACATGTAGTGGGGGCAGCTGGACTAGGCAGTCACCTAGGTGGCACATAAGAACATAGAAACCAGACATCAGCAAGACAGCAGCTGACAAAGGCCAAACACAATCCACCTACATCTCTCCGCCCTCTGGAACGACTTACTCCACCCTCTGTGCGCCTTAACGCCGCTGGAGACGTTACCGCGCGATACGTGATGTTATCGCGAGGTAATATCGCACGATAACGTCACCGCTGCAACGTTAGCACTCTTTAGTAAACATACCCCTTTGTCTCTGTGTATAGGCCACAGGTTAATGGCTTGGTAGAAAGAATGAATGGTCTTTTAAAATCTGTCCTCAGGAAAGTGTGTGCTGAAACCTCACTGAATTGGGTGCAGACTTTGCCTCTAGCTTTCTTTTCCTTACGGAACTTATCACTGAAGAAAAATTCATTAACTCCGTTTCAATTGCTTACAGGAAGGAGATGCAGGTTACCATTGATTAATCCAGAGGATGGCAAGGTTCCAGATGACTTGAACACTTATGTTACAGAGTTGCATAATTTCTTGCAGTTAATTGATCAAATTGTCAGTAGGCCAGGCTCAAGGACAACATTGTATGTTCTACCGATAGTAAAATACAAAGCAGGAGATTTGGTGTACAAGAGGATTAAAGTTCAAACTGGTTGGACGCAGCCCTTCTTTGAAGGACCATTTTCAGTACACACATCTATGCCCACTGCAGTGCAGATATCCGAGGGAGGAGTATGGATTCATATTACAGATGTTTAGCCCGCCCCATGTGTCTACTCAGACTGATTTGTTTTTGGGAGTCCTTTACATGGATTTCTTCAAGAATCCTGAGTCATGATACTTCTTTAATAGACTTTAATAACTCTATGAATGTTGTTCCACCAAATTTGCTGTTATCAAATGTTAGGTATTCTTTGATGAGCCAGACTGCTGCCTCTTTGGATTGTATGATATGTTCAAACAAATTTGTAGCTGCAGACATGTCTGCCATCTTTTATATTGTTATACCAGTGTTTGTGGTCTGCAGCTGCTACTAATATATCTAACTGTAAAGGGGGAATACTTGTTGCCAATGTCACTTCACAACATATAGAATGTCTTAACACTTCAAATAATAGATTGAAGGCCTGGTCAGTTAAATTCATTCATTTTTCCAGCTATACCCCTGATAGATTTTGTCAAGCATTTTTAGGGAAGGAATTTAGGGTGTCTACAAAATTGACACCGTTATCTTGTAAGGCCTATGGCTTAGCAGCATATGGCAAGTTTGATGTTTATATTAAATCACCAAGTATTACTGCCTTCCCTTATGGCACTGCCTTCCCTTATGTAAATTTTACTTATCAGTGTGGCCATCGGTTATACTTTGTGCCTAAGTGCAAGCTATAGTACCTGTAGCTTTAATTCCCCTACAAAATTTCTCTGGGATTTCAAAAGCATGGTCTAAATATTGTCACCATTATAGACAAAAGAGATCCTCCTCATATTTTTTTTGAAAATTATGTAGCCTATGAAGTTTGCTTGTTCTCAGATACTGAAGTTATGTTTGCCTCATTTATTACACCGGGATTGCAGGCTGCTTCTAAATGGATACAGAAAGTGTATTTTGATTTAAAGAAGCTGCTTAATTTGACAGAACAAGATTTTCATGTTTTGAGCACAAAACTTAATGCTAACACACATATGACTTTGCAAAACAGATTAGCATTAGATTATCTTTTAGCAGCAGAGGGAGATGTTTGCGCAGTCATGGGAGGTATGTGCTGTACTTATATCCCTACAATGCCTGGGAAGGATAGAAATATATCCATTGTTATAAGCACCTAAGTATGTGCATGCAAACACAGGCTGGGGTAGATTCTAAAGTAGATTTGTGGTTTTCTTACCTCACTTCATAGTGGGCTTCATAATTTGCTATTTGGTCTAATACTCCTTATTATGTTTACTTGCATTTTCTTCCATTCTATAAATTGTATCATGTCATGATGTTATTCTCCTGCTATCAAGGTTATGGTATAATAACTATCTATACATCCTGTTCCTGCATACCAGCATTTGGTGTCACATATGTAGACCATTAGTTGCACCTGGGCCAACCAATCTGTTTGCTGTAATATTAGCATAAGAATTAATAGCAAAAATGTGTAAGTAATCAGCACAGAATTCTCGACCTTGAATCAGATACAGATACAGACACAGAAGAACAGGGTGCAACAGAAGATAGGAACAGGAATGTGCAGGAGTACAGACATAAATGTAACACGGGCAGGATATGAGTTAACTAAAAAGAAAAAGACATATTACAGAAAGAAATGAGACATGAAGTCTGGGAACTAAAACTACAAAGGGGTAAGGAAAAAATAAAGTGATAAGACTGTATGTGTATTCACATGTAGGTATGTGCTGAAAGGCCTATAAAGTAAGTAGGAGAAGAAATATACAGGGAGAGTTCATGGGAATAGAACATGGAGGTGTGCTGTACTGACTTCTATTTCTTATTAGGTATGCGTATGCTATCTGCTTGCTTTGTGTAATTAGGTAATATACTCAAGGTTCTATAAGAAAATATTTCTTGTTAAGCACTGCAACAATTGGTTTTGTATGCTTGCTAGCATGTGTATGTGTGTCTGAGAGGGGAAGGATGGGTATAGCAGGTGAAGGCTATCCTGGGTAATTCTCTAGCACTTTGGAGTCACTAGGTGAGTGTCCAAGGTGTGTCGCCTCCCAACCTGAGCAGAAGGTAACCGCTAACACTTCCTCCACTGTTATCTCACTTTCGGTCAGTGTACTTCAGAGCTCTGTCTTGGGTATATTTTATTTCTCCATATTTATTCCCTAGGTGCCTTGTTCTCCTTCCATAGGTTTTAGTATCATGTTTGTACTGATGATTTTCATATTTACTTCTGTACTTGAAATCTCTCCAGAATACAGATTTGTTTCTTAGCCTGCTTGTTTGAAGTTCCTGCCTGGATGTCCCTCTGCCCATCTGAAATTGAACATAACCAAGACGGGGCTCCTTATCTTTCCCACTAAACCCACCTCTCCCTTCTTCCTCTCTCTCTGTGAATAACACTATCATCTATCCAGTCTCCTCAGCTTGCAACCTTGAGGTCATCAGTGGGCGAGTGGTCAAGTGGTTATGACACAGTACCTCAGGCTAGAGGTTCAAGTCCCACCTGGGGACTGCAATCTCAGACTGGAGGGACTGGGCTTTCTTGTCCTATAGGCACTCCTTGTGGCCTTGGGCAAGCCACTTAACCCTCCATTGCCTCAGGTGCACATAGATTGTGAGCCCTTTGGGGATAAGGGAACATATCCAGTACCTGTTTGTAGCAATTACATAATGTAAACCACTTTGATTGAAAGATAAGGTGGTATAGAAATCTGGTTAAATAAATAAATCTTTGGTTCTTCTGTCTCTTTCTCTGCACACATACAACTAATAACTAAAACATGACGGTGGGGAGAGAGAATATTCAGGGGCAATGGCTAGTGTTGTAAAGCAGCTAGCCATTGCTGCTGAACTTTGACCCTGGACGTTCATTGCTGAGGCCATATCCAACTACAGGCATCAAATGGATGTATAGCGCAAAAGGTAACAGGGCAGCAGCAATATCAGCCATTGTTAGTTTCAGCAGTGAAAGCCTTTTAGATGCCTAACTTTCACCATTTTGGGATAACAGGCTAGCGGCTGAATATTGCCATTAGCCAGTTATCTCCAGGTGCTGCCTCTCATTCAGCCCCAAGAATTTAAATGTTTAACTATTTAAATGTTTCTATCATATCCCTTATGACAAAGAGCACGGACCTTTTTATGAAGCCACTCTCTGCACTTACTCAATCCTGTTTATATCCTTTTGAAGGTGTAATCTCCAGAATTGCACATTGTACTATAAATTAGGTCCCACTAAAGTCTTATATAGAGGCACTATCAACTCTTTCTTCCTGATGACCATTCCTCCCTGTATACCCAAGCATCCTTCAGACTTTTGTTGTTGCCTTTTATACTTGTTCAGCCACCTAAAATCACCAGAAACAATTACCCCCTCTTCTTTTGTGGACAGAAGTCTTTCACCACCTATACTGAACTACTCCCTTTGCAGCCCAAATGCATAACTCTTCCATTTTTAGCATTACTCTTTCATTTTTAGCATTAAATCTCAGCTGCCAAATTAATTCTCAACCGTTCTTCAAGCTTTGCTAAATTCCTCCTCATCTTATATGAACCTTCCTGGGTATCCACCTTATTGTAGATTTTGGAATATATTTGCAAAGAGACTAATTTTACCCAACCGGCTTTCCTCAATATCACTTATAAAAATGTTATAAAGAATTGAACTAAGGAGAAATCCCTGTGGCAAACCACTGCTAATGTCCTTCTGCTCGGAGTGAAATTCATTTACCTGTACCTTTTCTTGCCTCCACTCAACCAGTATCTAACCCATCTTAACCCAGTTGGTTGAGAGATTCAGTTGGACCATTAAATGATAGAGGGATAAAAGGAGCACTAAGAGGGGACAAGGCCATAGCGGAGAGACTGAATGAATTCTTTGCTTTGGTTTTTACTGAAGAAGATGTAGGGAAGTTATCCATCACTGAAATGGTATTTAAAGGTGATGCATTGGAAGAATTGAAAGAAATATTGATACACCAGGAGGATATATTACAACTATTTGATAAACTAAGCTGTAGCAAATCACCTGGACCAGATGGTATATACCCAAGGGTGTTGAAAGAACTGAAATATGAGATTGCAGACCTACTATTATTAATCTGTGAATTATCATTAAAATCATCTGAAGTACCTGAAGATTGGCGAATGGCTAATATAACTCCAATTTTTAAAAAGGGTTTCAGGGGTGATCCGGGAAACTAAAGGTCGGTGAGCCTGGAATTAGTACCGGGCAAAATGGTAGAAACCATTATAAAGAACAAAATTACTGAATATGTAGATAGTCATGGTTTAATGGGAGAAAGCCAACGGGGTTTTAGCCAAGGAAGGTCTTGTCTTACTAAGCTGTTATATATTTTTTGAAGATCTGAATAAACAGGTAGACAAAGATGAGTGAGTCAATATAGTGTATCTGAATTTTCAGAAAGCCTTTGACAAGATCCCTCATGAGAGACTCTTGGTGAAGTTAAAAAGCTATGGGATAGGAGGTAGTGTACTAATGTGGATCAGGAACTAGTTAAAAGATGGAAAGCAGAGGGTAGGGCTGAATGACCAATTTTCCCAATGCAGAAAGGTGAATAGTGGAGTACTCCAAGGATCTGTGCTGGGTCCGCTGATTTTTACCATATTCATAAGTGACCTGGAAATGGGAAAAACGAGTGAGGTAGTCAAATTTGCAGATGACACAAAATTATTCAAAGTTGTTAAAACCCAAGAAGATTGTGAAAAATTGAAGGAGGACCTTGATAAATTGGAAGACCGGGCATTCAAATGGCAGATGAAATTTAATGTGACAAGTGCAAAGTTATGCACCTAGGAAAGAACAACCCAAATTATGGTTATATGATGTAAGGTTCCACATTAGGAACCACCACTCAGAAAAAAGATTAAGGCATCATTGTGGATAACAGGTTGAAATCCTCCGTCCAGTGTGCAGTGGTGGCCAAGAAGGCAAATAAAATGCTAGAATTCATAAGGAAAGGAATGGAGAATAATACAAATGATATTACTGTACAATGCCTCTGTATCGTTCCATGGTGTGACCGCACCTGGAATATTGTATGCAATTCTGGTCGCTGTTAACTTAAAAAGAATATAGCATTATTAGAAAAGGTACAGAGAAGAGCCACCAAAACGTCAAAGGGGATGGAACGATACCTCTATGTGAACATGCCTAAAAGGTTAGGGCTTTTCAACCTGGAAAAGAGATAGCTGAGCGGAGATATGATAGAGGTCTATACATTAATGAATGGAGTGAAACGGGTAAACATAGACTGATTCTTTATGGCATCAAAAAGTAGAAAGACTAATAAGAGAAAATATTTTTTCACGTAATCAAACTCTGTAATTTGTTACCGGAGGATGTAGTAAAAGCTGTTAGTGTAGCTGGGTTTAAAAAAGGTTTGGACAAGTTCCTGGAGGAAAGGTCCATAAACCATTATTAAAGAGGACCCAGGTAATCCACTGCTTGCCCCAGGACAAGTATTATGGAATATGTGCGTCTTTTTGGGAAACTGCTAGGTACTTGTGACCTGGATTTTCCACTGTTGGAAACAGGATACTGGGCTTTATGGACCTTGGTCTGACCCAGTATGGCATTTCTTATATTCTTATGTCATTTTACATAAGAACATAAGATATGCCATATTGGGTCAGACCAAGGTCCATCAAGCCCAGTATCCTGTTTCCAACAGTAGCCAATCTAGGTCATACGCACCTAGCAGTTTCCCCAAAAGACATAGGTTCTGCAATGCTTGTACTAGGTCAAGCATTGATATCCTGGGTCCCTTCTTAATAATGGTTTATGGACCTTTCCTCCAGGAACTTGTCCAAACCTTTTTTAAACCCAGCTACACTAACAGCCTTTACTACATCCTCCGGTAACAAATTCCAGAGTTTGATTACACGTTGAGTGAAAAAATATTTTCTTTTATTAGTCTTAAATAGTTTACCCTGTAGCTTCATTGCATGTCCCCTAGTCTTCCTATATTCTGATAATGTAAACAGTCGATCTACGTTTACCCGTTCCACTCCGTTCATTAATTTATAGACTTCTATCATATCTCCCCTCAGCCGTCTCTTTTCCAGGTTAAAGAGCCCTAACCTTTTTAGCCTTTCTTCATAGGAGTATCCTTCCATCCCTTTACCATTTTGGTGGCTCTTCTCTGAACCTTTTCTAATAACGCTATATCCTTTTTAAGATATAGCGATCAGAACTGTACACAATATTCAAGGTGTGGTCTCACCATGGAACGGTATAGAGGCATTTTAATATCTTTTGTTTTATTTTCCATTCCTTTCCTTATAATACCTAGCATTCTATTTGCTCTCTTGGCTGCCGCTGCACACTGGGCCAAGGGTTTTAACATGTTATCCACAATGACGCCTAAATCTTTTTCCTGGGTGGTGGTTCCTAATGTGGAACCTTGCATCGTGTAACCATATTTTGGGTTGTTCTTCCCTAGGTGCATAACTTTGCACTTGTCCACATTAAATTTCATCTGCCATTTTGATGCCCAGTCTTCCAATTTATCAAGATCCTCTTGCAATTTTCCACAATCCTCTTGGGTTTTAACAACTTTAAATAGTTTTGTGTCATCTGCAAATTTGATAACCTCACTCGTTATTCCACTTTCCAGGTCATTTATGAATATGTCAAAAAGCAGCGGACCCAGCACAGATCCCTGGGGTACACCACTATTCACCTTTCTCCATTGGGAAAATTGGCCATTTAGCCCAACCCTCTGCTTTCTATCTTTTAACCAGTTCTTGATCCACAGTAGTACACTGCCTCCTATCCCATGACTCTTTAGTTTTGCCAAAAGTCTCTGATGAGGGACCTTGTCAAAGGCTTTCTGAAAGTCCAGATACATTATATCAACTGACTCACCTTTGTCCACCTGCTTATTCACACTTTCAAAAAAAACATAACAGATTAGTAAGACAAGATCTTCCTTGTCTAAAGCCATGTTGGCTGTCTCCCATTAGGCCATGACTATCTACATGCTGAGTAATTTTATTCTTTATGATGGTTTCTACCATTTTTCCCGGTACTGACATGAGGCTCACCGGTCTGTAGTTTCCCGGATCACCCCTCGAATCCTCTTTAAAAACTGGTGTTACATTGGCGATCCGCCAATCTTCAGGTATTAGAGATGATTTTAATGATAGTTCACAGATTACTAATAGCAGGTCTGCAATCTCATATTTCAGTTCTTTCAACACCCTTGGATGTATACCATCCGGCCCAGGTGATTTGCTACTCTTCAGTTTATCTAATAGTTGTAATACATCTTCCCGATGTATCGATATTTCCTTCAATTCTTCCACACCTTTAAATACCACTTCAGTCATGGGTAACATCCCTACATCTTCCTCAGTAAAGACCGAAGCAAAGAATTCATTCAGTCTCTCCGCTATTGCCTTGTCGCCTCTTAGTGCTCCTTTAACTCCTCTATCATCTAATGGTCCAACTGACTCTTTCACAGGTTTTTTGCTACAAATGTACTTGAAAAAATCTTTATTTCGCATTTTTGCTTCCACAGCAAGCTTCTTCTGAAATTCTCTCTTTGCCTTCTTTATCAATGCCTTGCATTTGACCTGCCTGTGCTTGTTCTGTTTCCAGGTTTCATCATTTGGCTCTTTTTTCCATTTCCTGAAAGATGCTTTCTTGGCAACAACAGCCTCTCTGACCTCACCTTTAAACCATGCTGGCAGTTTTTTGGACTTCCTTCCACTTTTCTTAAAGCGTGGAATACAGCTGGTCTGGGCTTCCAATATAGTATTTTTCAACAACACCCAAGCTTGATGTAAGTCTTTAACCTTTGCAACTACTCCTTTTAGTTTTTTCTTAACTATTTTCCGCATTTTATCATAGTCTCCCTTTCGAAAGTTAAAAGGTAGTACTGTGGATTTCCTTACTATCCCTCTTCCACCAATTAAATCAAAGGCGATCATGCTATGATCACTATTGCCAAGTGGCCCCAACACCCTTATCTCTTGCACTAGATCTGGTGTTCCACTAAGGACTAGGTCTAATATGGCTTCCCCTCTCGTCGGTTCATGGACCAGCTGCTCCAAGAAGCAGTCATTTATGTCATCTAGGAACTTTATCTCCCTAGCATGTACTGCCGTGACACTGATCCAGTCGATACTGGGGTAATTGAAATTGCCCATTATTATCACTGCGCTGTAACTTTTGTTAGCTTCCTTGATTTCTTTGAGCATTTCATCATCCATTTGTTCATTCTGGCCAGGCGGTCAATAGTACACCCCCACCACCATCGCTTTCCCCTTTTTACATGGAATTTCAATCCATAGAGATTCTACAGCAAATTTTGTTTCCTGCAAAACTTTAATCCTTTCTGACTCAATGCCCTCTCTAACATAGAGCGCAACCCCTCCACCAATTTGATCAGCTCTATCATTATGATATAGTTTGTACCCAGGTATCACAGTGTCCCACTGGTTGTCCTCCTTCCACCCTGTCTCTGATATTCCAGTCACATCTAACCTCTCATTTAGTACTATATATTCTAACTCTCCCATCTTATTTTTTAGACTTCTAGCATTTTCATACAAGCATTTTAGAGACTGTATTTTATTCATATTAATTTGACTATTGGTAGACATGGGTAATTTGGGATCTTTAAGCTCTGTCTGCTCCATAATCGAGGGCATTTGGGCTACTTTACTCTTTTTTGGAACCTCTCTGCTTTTGGTAGTATCCTTCAAGGATACATTCTTCCGAACCATCTGCTGTTGGGCGACTGTCGGCTTTCCCCTATTATCTAGTTTAAAAGCTGCTCTATCTCTTTTTTAAAGGTTAATGCCAGCAGCCTGGTTCCATCCCGGTTAAGGTGAAGCCCATCCCTTCGGAAGAGCCCCTCCTTTCCCCAGAATGTACCCCAGTTCCTAACAAATCCAAACCCCTCATCTCTGCACCATTGTCTTATCCACGCATTGAGACTCCGGAGCTCTGCCTGCCTTTTGGGTCCTGCACATGGAATGGGAAGCATTTCGGAGAATGCTACCCTGGAAGTTCTGGATTTCAACTTCCTACCTAAAAGCCTAAATTTAGCCTCCAGAACCTCCCTACCACATTTTCCTATGTCATTGGTACCGACATGTACCAAGACAGCAGACTCCTCCCCAGCACTATCTAAGACCTTATCTAGGTGATGCGTGAGGTCCGCTACCTTCGCAACAGGCAGACATGTTACCAGGTGATCCTCACATCCACCAGCCACCCAGCTATCTACATACCTAATGATCGAATCACCAACTATAACGGCTGTCCTAACCCTTCCTTCATGGGCACATGGCCCTGGAGAAACATCCTTGGTGCGAGAGGGTTTTACATCACCTGGAGGACAGGTCCTAGTTACAGGATCACTTCCTGCCACACCAGGGTGATGCTCTCCTGTCACATGACCTCTCTCCTCCATGGCAACAGGGATGCTGCCAGACTGGAGGTGGGACTTCAGGACTATATCCCTGTTGGTCTCGTCTATGTACCTCTCTGTCTTTCTTATGTTTTCAAAGTCTGCTACTCCTGCCTCTAGAGAACGGACTCGTTCCCTGAGAGCAAAGAGCTCCTTGCACCTAGTGCACACGTAAGACCTCTCACCAACTGGGAGAAAATCATACATGTGACACTCAATGCAAAAGACTAGAAAGCCCCCAACCCTCTGCTGGACTGCTGTCTGCATCTTAGTTTTAAGTTTTTGTTTAGATCTTTAAGTTCTTTACTTACTAAGGGTTGTTATGGATATTTATACCAATAAAACTGTACCTAATACGTTTAATATACCTTGTTCACCTGAAGCTTAATTAATCTCAGGTCCTTAGTGTATGTCTGATTTGGGTAACAAGCTTCACCTGAGAATACCTCCTGTCTTTTAAGATGTGTAAGTACCTATAAAGCTATGATTATCCCAGGGGTGGGTGGGTGTGGGGAGGGAGGGAGGGAAATAACACTTATTAAAAGAGGGCTGCTACACAGTACCCTGTCCTGTGCTGCTGAGGTAAGCTATATTCTGATTTGATTTAAATTATAGCTCTTTGCTGCTGCTAGGCTCTAACTTATTATGAAATTTAACCTACAAGCTCTCTGCTGGGTTCTAAATTTAACCAGAAAGCTCTCTTCTGTGTTTTAAATTTAAACTAAAAATACTTTGCTGATACTAGGCCCTGAGTGACTATTAAATTAAAACTATAAGCTCTCTGCTGGATATGAAATTTTAGAGTCCATCCCTAGGGCACTCAATTTCTTTATAATTTGCCTCTGCAGAACAGTGTCAAAAGCTTTACTGAAATCTAAGTACACTACATTGAACTCTTACACTCAGTCCAACTCCTTGGTTAGCTAGTCAAATAAATTAATCTGATTTATCTGACAAGACTTGCCTCTGGTAAAACCATGCTGCCTTAGAACCTGTACACCACTGGATTCCATAAACCCCACTATCCTCTGTTTTAGCAGCATTTCCTTTAATGTATTCATTTTCCATTAATTTATTAGACGACCTACTAACCGGGGGGGGGGAGTAGAGGTGGGGAGCGGAGCTAGCCGTCCATCAGGATGACCACTTGAGATTTTGCTCTGGCGGCCTTTGCACAGAATCTTCGTTTCCTCCCACTTCTTCTCCCACCTAGACAACCTCATTGGTATCTGAACTCTTGCCCTGTATGTCAGCAATCAAGTCGGCTAAGTTAGAGTACTCAGCGGCAGTGGCACAAGGTGCTAAGCATTCATAGCCAGAGCCCCCCTCACAGAACAAAATGGCGCGGTTAAAGAATTGGGGGACAGCCTGAAAGAAATACTATGGGAGATCTGTCAGGTTACAGAACTTGTGGTGGCCAATTGGGAAGCATTTAATATTATGCAAGCTGAATTAATTGATGTTAAAGCACAGTTCGCAGTGCTCTCCTTTTGGCTAGACTCTGCTGACACCACACTGAAGCAGCACGAGGAGCTCCTTCAACAAGCCGGGTGGAACACCAAGTGGATTGCACAGCTGTAGTGAGGTCTTGAAGACAAACAATCACTCACGGCATAGTAATGTAAGAATCCTGAGGATATCCGAAGGGGCAGAGGGCGCAACTATCTGGAACAACTTCTTCCTAAGCTCCTTAATCTGGATCTCCAACATCCGCCTGAAATAGAACAGGCTCATAGAGCCTCCTCCCATCGGGTCCCAATGTTGAAATATCCGCGGCCTAAAGTTACTGAGGTACCCGCAAGTACTCCAGATCTTCCAGGCTGCAAGACAGCAAGCGCCAGGTAAGTTGGATGGCCATTGGATCCTCTTTTTTCCTCTGTCAAGTCTATGACAGAGTGCAGGAAGCAGCTGTTAGCCTTCCTACTCCAAAGGCTACAAGCCAGGTACGGTCTTTTTTATCCAGCAAGATTCCACATAACATTGCACAAGAGAACACGGACATTTGAAGATCTGGAGTCAGTTTGAACATTCCTTACTGAGTTGGTGGGGATAGATACCAATTGACTTTCCCTGATAGGCTATTGATTCCTAACTAAGGTGTTTTAAGCCTCTGGTGCCTACATGGAGATTGTGTTTTTGGAATTGCCACGGAGCTTGGATCCATGTCTGTGCCTCGCACGGCCGGCAAACACTGGTCGCAGCTATGTTATTATAGCTCCAGTTCTGCTGCAGATGGTTGGCTCTCACTAATCTAACTGGCTTAACTGTGCTTCTGCCAGACTTAATTACCAGTGTGACTCTGGTACTTTGAACTTATTTCATGATTGTTCGACTATTTCCCCTGCTGGCCTGTTGTCAACTATCCTATATGGTGGGCTGCTACTGGAGTTCCACCATATAGTGGATCTTTCTAGGATTACTTGCAGAAGAATATGGAGAGTGTGTATGTAAGAGGATATTAGAGGGTTCTGTTGTATGCTATTTGTATTATATGGTTGTGTGTATGTTGTGAGGGAGGAGGGGTATTTTTTACTAACTAGTAGGATTTATACTGGGTACCCTGAAGGGGTGGGGGGGGGGGAACGTTCTCTGTTTATTTTTCTTTTGGGAACCATCTTGGCCATTTGTAGTGGGTTGTGTTCTCCACATATGCCTTGATTAGTTATGAGTTGTTGGAATAATGTCCCTGGCTTCTTATTGCATAACTCGTACACATGTTTTTATTTCTTTTGGCTAAGTCTCTATGTTAATGGCTCCTGCTATAAGTTTTCTCTGGATAGGCACTATCCCTGCTAGGAGACAGCCTCCTTATTGAGTTAAAGGATGCTGATGGCTACACCTCTCAAGTTCCTTTCTCTTAATGCCAAAGGGATTAATCATCCTGTAAAATGGAAAAAGAAATTGCTCTGTTGCCAGAAAACCTCTGCCAATGTGGTTTCTTTACAAGAACACATCTACCCCTTACCAAGTCTATGAAA
Source organism: Ichthyophis bannanicus (assembly GCA_033557465.1). Lineage (NCBI taxonomy): Eukaryota > Metazoa > Chordata > Amphibia > Gymnophiona > Ichthyophiidae > Ichthyophis > Ichthyophis bannanicus. Next base: position 626,233,921 of record CM066032.1, on the reverse strand, counting down.
CTTGGTTCAAAGATCTAACTGCATGTCTGTATTAAGGCAAACTTTGTCTCTTAATATCTTGCAGACCCAAGTCCATCTCACTGGTAAATGGAATAAGGCCACAGTCCAGATTGGTCAAATCACTATCATATGGTTTGCAATTTATGCTACCAATGTTGATAACCCCAGTTTTTTTCATGTCATTGCAGGAGAGCTTGCAGACACTGCCCCTTGGAGAGGATTTTAACCTAGCGTGCGACCCCTTCTGGACCGCCAGCCAGTATGATCCTATCATCCTAGTAAGGCTCTTTCTGCTCTGCGCTTCCTCCTTATTAGCAGTGATTTGGAAGATTCTTGGTGTCTGAAATATCCAACAGCGAATGATTTTAGCTTTTTTTCATTGCTTCACAAATTTCAATCCTGGATTGACTTCTTCGTCCCATCCAAATGGTTACTATTGGATCTCACCTCGACAGATACCACCCCTGATATTTGGAAGGGGAGGTATAGAAGAATCAAATAAATAAATAAATAAATCATAGGAATTACCATCTTGGATCATGTGGCGGTCACAATGTCTCTCCAATTGAATCTACTATTGCTCCCTATGACTCATGGAGATTCAATAAGGCTCTTATCAGTGATGACCTCTTTATAACTTCCACTACACAAGTTATCAGTACGTACTTTGAATGCAATGCCCCCATAGATACTACGGGTAGAGCCTGTAGGAAGGGTTTCAAAGCTTATATCAGGGCCCATATTACTAACTTCTCTACTGAGTTGCCTAAGCAATGTAAGCAAATCTTCTCAGATCTGGAAGAGAGAATACGAGAAGAGGAGCAGATACTTACATGACACAAAGACTCATCTATTCTTCTCCAGCTACAGAAATTATGCTACCAGTATAATCTGGCACTAATTAATGAGGCCCACCAGGTGGTGATCATGCAGCAGAGTTGGCATATTGTGAAAAGCAAACGTGCTGGACACTTATTGGCCAATTCACTTAAGGCATGCAAAAAAGTTACACGAATCGCTCAGATTGTGGGTGACAATGGCTGCCTATTAACCCATGATACCAAAATCCTCGAGTGCTCTCTACCACTCAGAAGTTCAAGAATGACCCGGGGACTTTGATTGTTTAGTCGGTAACCTAGAGCAGCCTACGCTTATACCGATGCAGGTGAAAGACCTTGAAAGGACCTAATGGAGAAGGATGTTCTGCAGGCTATGGACCAGATGTCACTAGGTAAGGCCTCAAGGCCAGATGGTCTCCCCCTAAAATGCTACTGGCTTTTTAATAAAGAGCTGATTCCCTATCTATTAACATATTACAACCTACTTATAGATCAGACGCCATCCACTGGAGCATTCGCTGATACCATCATAATGGTGCATGAAGAAGTAGCTAATTATAGACTCATTTCTTTACTAAACTCAAACTATAAAATGTATGACAAGATCATAGTCTCCCAACTGAATAGGTTTATTCCACATCTTGTAGAGTACACTCTGATCAATGTGACTTTGTGCAAGATCGATTCATTACAAACAATGATGTCTATTGTGACATCTCTTGTCCTTGGCCCAAAATTCTCCCTTTCATTTGATAGACCTATCTATAGATGTGGAAAAGGCCTTTGATAGGCTAGAATGGTCATTCCTGCTTCAAACCCTCTGTTCAGGATCGAGGACACCTTTATGGAAAAATGTGGCTGCTTTATGTGCAACCTAAAGGTCAGATACTGGCTTACTTTACTCTTTCTACCGCTTTTCTTCTCTCTCGAGGCACTATGCAAGGGTGTCCTTTGTCCCTCTTCTTTTTAATTTAGCTCTCAAGCTGCTAGCACTTCTTCTTCGCCAGTCCTCAGATATTTCCAGACTTTCTCTGCAAGGTCGCTCGATAAAACTGTCAGCATATGCTGATGATCTTCTACTTTTTGTAACCCTTTCCTTTTTGTCCACAGTGCTTGACACTACTGAGCGATACTCGCAGCTCTCCAGCTACAAAATTAACTGGACAAAGTCGGTAGCGATCCCCTTGAACCAATATGTTTCCAAAGAGGATCTGTGGGCCTATCCATTTCAGTGGACAGACTCCTTCAAATACTTAGGAGTCCAATATTCCCCTAATCTACAGTTAACTTTAGATCGTAATGCAGCATATTGCATCTCTTTTATCCAGACTTATGCTTCTCGGTGGTCCCCACTGACTCTCTCTTGGTGGGGTCAACTGGAAACTATTAAAATGGTCTCAGTTCCAAAAATAAATTACATTCTTAGCATGCTTCCTTTGCTATTTCCTGACTCCTTTTTTAAGAGGTTAGACAAGTTGTTGGTAAGTTATCTTTGGAAAGGCAAAACCCCGCGTATTGCCTTATGGAAATTAAAGCTTCCTAAATCAAAGGGAGGAGTACGCTTTCCCATTTCAAGTAGTATCACTACTCCTACATACTTAAGCAGGGTATGTGTTGGGGCATTGATACCACACAAGCAGTCAGCCTATCTTGGGTCCATTTAGAGCAGCAACTCGTAGCTCCTGCACCACATCACCTCTGCTGGTATCTCTTATATGGGTCTCAAAGACAAATACCTGGTCATTGTTTCCATGTAATCGACATTTCAAGTGCTATTTTCTCAACATAGAGATGTTCATCCTTGTTCACAAAATGTTCCCCGTTGGTTTAATTCCCGTTTTAAAACACAGAAGTACGCCATTAATTGGTAGGCTTGGCAAGCACACGGTATATGGATTGTTGGGCAGCTCTTGACTGCCACCTCCTTTGAAACATTCTCTGATCTCCAAAGGGAGTTTAGGCTGTCTTTGCAATGTTTGTTTCAATGGTATCAACTCCAACACAGTCTCCTACATTCGGTGTTATTCCTGCAATCTCTGGGCTAAGGTGCGTAGTCTGAGTGGATCCAGTAAATTAGTATCCTTTCTCTATAATATTTTTTGGGAAGGTGCCTGCTGTTCTTGTTTGGGGATGGAGAGGCTGTGGGAAATGGATGCTGGGGCTCTGCTAACACGTAATCACTGGAATCATTTCTGGAGTCACTTAACTCGTATTCTGCCTCCCTCACACAAATGTTCTTTTTTCTGGTACATCAGGTGTTTATTACTCTGGTGGTTCTTACAAAGTGGAATCCTCAATTTGGTAACCAATGCTGGTCCTGCTCTACACATATGGGTACCCTGATGCACTTGATTTTTGAATGTCCTAATGTTCAAGGTTTCTGGGACCTTATTTGGATCCAAATAAGTAGCATCTTACACCTTACTAAACCTTTAACTCTAGATATTATTATTTATCGGTCTGCAGTGGGTATTCCTTCTCTGAAAAAAGTCGATACCTTTTTAACTAGATTTAATGATCAGTATCACCATCAAGATCATTCTTATCCATTGGAAAGATTCCTCTCAGGTAGACTACCACCACTAGTGGAATATCAATCTTGTCCTTATTTCCGCTTTTGTGTAGAGGGACCGCATGCATTCTTCTCCAATCCTCTGCCACCACTCCCAACTTTAAACAAGCATTAAAAAGGTCAGACAATGAGCCACCAGAACTTCTTTAAGTTTCTTCAGCACTCATGGATGTATCATATTAGGCCTCACTACATTGTACAGTATACTTTTAGTTTAGCTAGCTCCTCACGAACACAGTCTTCTGAACATCATTTATGATCCCCCTCACTTCTGTTCCTATTTGTGTATGTTTTCTGAGATTCTACTCCTGGTTCTTCATCTGTGAACACAGAAAAGAAATACAGTATTTGTTAAGTCATTCCACTTTATCCTCATCAGCTTCTACATATTCCTACCCTTCCCCTTGAGTCTGACAATACCACATTTGCATTTCCTCCTGTCACTAATATATCTGAAAAAATGTTTTGTCCCCACATTTTACTACATTGGCTTTGTTTCTTCCATTTGTATTTTTGCTTTTCTGACTACTTTCCTGGCTTCTCTTAACTTTTTTTAAAATATTGGTGCTTGTCTTCCTCTTTCTGTGATCTCTTCTATTTTATGAAGGCCACCTTCTTTTTCCTCACCTTCTCAGCTGCTTCTTTCAAGAACCCTAGTGGACTCCTTTTCTTTTAACATTTATTTACTTTTCTAACCAAAAGATTTGTTGCCCTGCTTTTCTACATCTTCCAGTTGTTCCCATCCTTTTAATAGTACCTTGAGGTATTGTCCTCTCTTGAAAAGTTAGTTTTCCGAAAGTCTAGGACCCTCACTTTTGAATGAACTATTGTCTTAAAACTGAGCCACATTTACTAGATGTGAGATGTTCACCCACTATGACATCAGAAACCCTCTCCCCATTGGTAAGCACCAAGTCCAGTATGCCTTCCCTCACGTGTGGATTCTGTTACTAGCTACCAGAATAGTTCTCCATATAGAGAATCCAGGATCTCCTTTCTTCTAGATAATACTGAAGCATGGATGTCCCAATGAAGATCCAGCTTATTGAGATTACCTAACAGTAGCATTTCTCTTTTTATAGCAATACTGTAAATGTCTTCAGTTAAATCTCTGCCCACTTCTTTTGCTTGTAAAGGAGGCCTGTATATCAAACCAATGCTAATGGATGCTCCATTCCCTCTTTCCCACAGTACCTCCTCTTTCCCTTGTAAGTCCTGCAATTCTATTGCTTTAATATTATTTTTTTGAATATAGTGCCACTCCTACTCCTTTTCTTCCAACCCTGTCCTTCCTGAATAAGTTATAGCCTGATATAATTATATCCTAGTCATGATTCTCTGTGTACCATGACTCCATGTCCACAGATAAATCTTCCATTAAAGCCTCAAGATCGATAATCTTATTTCTCATCTTATTCTCATGAATACACACTGATTTCCAGATGGTATTTAATGTTGTACTCACCTGGATGCTTTCTTCACCCATCCCCAACAAATCTAGTTTAAAGTCCTCTTCAGTAGATTAGTCAATTTGCTGAAGACGTCACTTCAACCCTTCTTGGATAGGTGGACACCATCTTTGCTCATCAGCCCTTGGAAAATCATCCCATGGTCCAGGAAACCAGAACACTCTTGATGACACCATCCACCCAACCATGCATTCATTTGTAGGATGTGAGCTTCTCTGCCTTGTCCTTTACCCTCAGCAATGATGATTGAACAGAACACCAACTGTACACCTAACTGCTTCAACCTCTCTTCCAGAGCCATGAAGTCATTCTTGATATGCTCAAAAGAATATCTAGAACTCTCATTTGTGTGACCATGGATGAACAGCTTTGGATAATAATCAGTATACCTAATTAGTTTTGGCAAACTCTCCATAACATCTTAGATTTTAGCACCTGACCAACAGCACACATCAAATCTGGTCAGCAGATGACTCCTCAGTACCCCTCAGAAGAGAGTCACCAACCACCTTGACTCTTTGCTTCCATAGTCACTAATTTGGAAACTTTGGGGGTTTTAAGCTCCGGTTCCTATGGTTCCTGTGATGTTCCATGGCTGCATACTGGTTCTTCAGTTCAAGGACTTGTAGATTATGGAGTGTGAATTCTGCAAATTCAGGTGACCCCTGTCTAGCTCTCTTCTTTCTCTATCATACCATCTTCACCTCTGCTACATTCTCTCTCTGAATGCACAAGAGAAAATGGTGCTGGATTACTGGTATTTGTTTTCGATTTCCCGTTGACATTTTAACATCATCAGCCATGATGTTTAGAGAAGTGCACCCCTGCACCATTGTGTCCTGGCCCAGTGCTGCGGTCCCCCGTTTACATGGCCAACCCTAGACGTACGGGGCTGACCTCAGAATCAGCCCTGTACATTCGGGGTCATGGCCTGCCCATGCCACGCCCTCACTCCGCCTCCAGACTGCCTCCTCCTGTCTCCATCTAAGACTCCCAGTACAACAGTGCTGTTCATGTGGGGAACCTTTGCACCTGGAGTGGCAGGAGGACAAATAGTGGGGATGTACGTCCAGGCAGGACATACATCCCTGCTATTCATGGCACAGAATTACCCCCTGTATATGCAAACAAAGTAGGTTGCCTACATGTGCAGCATCATTCCGAGAAGGGTGATGCTAGGGTAATTATGATTGTTGAGATTATTTAACAAAATCTTGGAGGGTTGGGGTTAGGGTCTTGACAGTTAATTGAAGGAAGCAGGAATCATGATTGCTGAAGTACCTTGTGCTTCATCCTTCTTCTCCTCACAAACTGGATCCAGTATATCCAGCCCCATAGACAGTGCTGTTGCCAAAAAAGAAATGGAACACATGAGGATTCAACTCCTTCCATGGTCATGGTCATTAGATTCATTTCAAGATACACAAAACAAAAATGGACTCATTCCTCTTGTTTTACCATTAGTTTTAAAACAAACATACAACCAAGAAAACTATTCAGGCAGGCCAAAATGCATTAAGCAGCTTTCAAGCGTCATAGAGAGGCTACTTGCCCACATTTCAAACTGAATATCAGGAGTAGACCTTGATAAAGTAACACCAGCCAGTCCATATGATCTTGAAATGTTATTTCCCACACTACCTCCTTGCTCAGTTCAAACAGAACAGGATTGGTATGACAGTAAAATGAGATCTATGTCATGATCTAGTGGGCTGAAAGGTGCTGTAAAGGGTCTGAATGAACAGCACAGTATCTGTCCTACACACTAGCTAGTAGTTATTGTGGTATTCACTCATATTTAGTGGCTATTGAATTTCCTTTGGTGAGTCAGCTATGTCTTGTACTCGGAGTCCTTTCTGATTAATTAAACTAAGTCTCAAGAGTAAATCTAGCAAAGCCTGAAAAGCTAAAAAGCAGAGCAGCAGGGTTAAATTAATAGACTCATGAACAAGCAAAGAAAGAACAGATTACATTTCAATTTATTGTCCTTAGAAAATAAAGAATCGGTTAGCAGGTTCCTACAGTATGTTATTCCCATCATTTCTTTGCAATGTTTACAACATGTGTACAGTGCACAACTAATACTGTCATAAGTCAGCTGTACCATGTAAACATACACCATGTCAGTCATTAAGGAGAATGGTATAATTACACTTTTCAGTGTGGTAAAGCATTTTGAAGGTAGCATATAATTTTCAGGCGTGGGAGCCTTTCTGAATCATATCTTCCTCTGAGTGTTTATACAGCCTGACATCTTCAGGTTTGTTCGGATCAAGAGCCCCGCTGTGAACAAGCAGATTCCAGACAAAGGGAGCAATCTGTTCTTTAGGTGGCATTTCAAGGAGCGAGAGAGTTATAAAGGCGACAGGAGAAGGGCATGCCATATTACTGCAGGCAATTAAGAAATTTGCAGGATTCAGGGTAATTACCAGGCGAATGAATGTTTAGCAATTGCTTTTTGTCAAGATGCTCTCTGTAAGTGCCAACAAATGACAAACCTGTAGTTTTGCTCTGGAAAAAGGTCAATGAAAGATATGTTTTAATTCAATTAAGTAGGCTGGCTTTTAGTTTTGGGGTAGTAGCATAACGTGACACTCCCTGGGAGGAGGGGGAGGTAAAGAGGAAATGAAAGTGCCTGACCAGAGAGTTTTTAAACAATCCTTCTATTCTTTGACAACACAATTTTAGGTGGCATTCCTTTGCTCTGTATCAGATGGTTTGGGTTAATTTATGATAGACTGCATCCGATAAACATCCCACACTGATTTAGTTTCTAAATGATGTGTGAGGAAAACACACTGTTCTCTTGCAAGATACAATGCTGGTTCAGTCTGAGAATAAAAATAAAAATGTCAGTTCCTCCCCTTATACTAGGTCTTTCATCATTGTAAGTGATGGCAAACTGATGCACAAAAAAATTCTTCTCCAACCTGTCCAATATATCACACCATTTACCTTAAACATATAGGGGGTCAATTACTATGGGCTGTCTTTCACAGGCTCTATTTTATTCCTGTGGGTTCTGCAGCAGATATGGCAAGCTAATATCATTAGCACACACTAACCATTAGTAAAAGACACTCATAATTATTATAATTAAATTCCCACTTGCAGAGATAATTTACTGCTATTATTACTACCAGCCCGCAAACAAACCACATAAATGTGTTTGGGAAGAGGAAGGTTGAAGGAGCGGTGTAACACTGTGCATCAATGAAACAATCCTGATGGACAAAAATGGTTATCACTGAAGGGTCTGTAGCCCATAGGAGAGAGGGGAGTTCTGGTCTTCAGAAGAGGGGTGCAGGCAAAACAATGTTTTTTTGTTTCATTTTCCATTTGGTGGGCCCCTCTGATAACACCCAGAAGACTCCCCCTGTAATTCCCGTGAATCTAGCATTGGGAAGCAGGAGCAGTGCCCACTTGCACCTGCCTCTGTGAAACCATGTTGCAAAATGGAAGTGTTGGACACCATGTTGTGCAACTTGGGATGAATCAGATGGGATCAGTCTGCCAAATAAGGCAGACTGGCATTCTGCAATCATCCCCCATCTACACACCCCCTACAGCAAGACTCCCCATGAACCTCTCCTAAAATCAAAACCCCCTGGCACATCCTGATATCCAGAGTCTGCTAACTGACCTTTTAACCCATGATCCTGTTACCAGTGGCTCTCTAATGTCTAAGGGGAAGCAGGAACAATCCCCAGTCACTCTTGTCAGCCCAACCAGGTGAGCCAGACCAGGGGAGTCCCCGCAGCCTGATCCTGGCCTTGGCATGCCCGATCAGGGGTCAGGCTGCGGGGGAAACATCACATTGCTCTGCTTGAATGCAATCAGGGCTCCTGCATGGTGTCCCGATGCTACAGGAAAGGGGCGCCACAGCACCAACTCAGTAGTGCCGGGCTCCATGCAAAAGCCTTGGGTACTTTATACAGAGAGAGGGCTGACATCTATAGACCCAGAATCGGGGCACAGCCTGCTCATCCAGACCGGTTGCACCTGATTCTGATCCCGTGGGGATGAATAGCCCCCTGGGATCAGAATAGGGTGCAAATCTGGCCCATTATGATTCTGGACGTCTGGAAGGGCCAGACGTGCCATGAATGGAATTGGCCTCCACATGAAATGAAAACCTATGAAGGTAGCCATTTCCTGTACCATATGGGTGTATGCCTCCTGCAGGTCTAGAGAACAAAGCCAGTCTTGACTCTGGAGATAGGGTAGAAGAGTTCCCAGGGAAATCATCTTGAATTTCTCTTTTACAAGGAACTTATTCAGATTCCTGCGGTCCAAAATGGGCTTGTGGCACCCTCCCCTGACTTCTTTGGAATGAGGAAGTATGCAAAGTAAAATCCCATTCTTTCCTAGTCTGGTGGAACTCTTTCATTGGCACCTTGGATTAGCAGGGTGGTTACCTCTTGTGAGAGAAGAGCAGTGTGGGGGGAGGGGATTTGAATTGATGAGCCCCTATGAAACTTGAGGGGGCAGATCTTGAAAGTTTAATTGGTACCCACTGTGGACAATTTGCAAAGTCCACTGCTCCGATGTGATGAGGTGCCAGCGATGAGCATAGTGGCAGACCTCCCTGCAATGTAAAGAGGCTGAGATCCCTCCGAGGCAAGGTGGCAATGATCTCTATGAGAGAGTCAAAAATTAGATGCATGCTGAGCCTGCGGGACAGGTTGGGGCTTAGCTGTCTTTTCTGCTTTTTAGGTTGCCTAAGCCCTTGATGCTTTTTCTGTGGCTGGTATTAGGCTCCTTGGGGTTATGATGGGTAATATCTCCTCTTTTTGAAGCAGAAGGGCTTCTTATATGCTGCCTTCTTCCTAGAAGTGTCAGCAGTCTTCCTGGATAGCCTCTTCAGAGTGATTTCATCGTTCTCTTACTCACCAGACTTTTCCCTCCAATTCTGCCCAAAGAGGTTTTCTGCATTGTAAAGGATGTTGCCCAGTTTGTCCTGCACCCACTGTTCTAGGTTTAAACCTTGTAGCCACACTATTCTTTGTATTCCAATAGCCACAGCGGAGGGTCTGCTGGAAGATTCAAAGACATCGAAGACAGCTCTTTTGACAAATTTGGAAACATTCTGGTATGCTTCAGAAGGCTGTGAAAGGAGCTTTGTTTCTCCTCAGGGAGTAGAGGGGAGAATGTTTTGAGATCCTTGTTGACCTCCTTAAAAAACATTCCTATGTATAGGATGTACGAGTTTATCCTGCAGGACAGCATGGATGCCTGGAAGCTTTTTCAGGTAAAGGTATCCAGGGTTCTTGATTCCCTAGCAGGTCGTATGGAGGGATGGTTTTTTGCACTTTTAATTCTGCGCATCGCTGATTCCACCACCATGGAGTTGTGACAGAGCTGCAGCTTCTGAAACCCTGGGCATTCCAGTACTCAGTGCATACTGTAGAGTCCTTTGCAGATAGGTGACACTGTAAGAGGGGTCTCCTACATGCAGAGCATGAGGGCATGAATAATGTGATGTACTGGTAGAATGGCAGCCTCTTCAGGAGCAGTGGGGTACTGGAGGATCTCCATTTCCTCTGTTCTTGGCTTCTTCTCTGGCAAAGCAGTAATAGAGAGGCCTGCCACCATGTCCCTGATGAAGTCTAGGAAGGACATGTCCTCAGGGGGGATCTCCTTCTTACAGGTGCCTCCCAAGGCATGTCCTGGAGCTCTCGGAAATCGAGGGATTGATGATCCGAATCAGAAGAATTTGAATCGGATGTATTGAAATACCATTGATGCCGATGCTTGCGAGATCAGCAGTACTGGTGTTCACTCCCCGAGGTAGTGGAGTCAGAGGCCTATTGCATTTGTGATGGCCCGACAAACTCCCAGGATGATGCTTGTTGTTTGGAGACCGGCGTCAGGATTGATGCCAGTGCCGATGTTGGTGCCAATGGACCCAAAGGCTCGGGTCTTAATGTTGGCATGGATACCAATGTCGACACCAATGCAGGAACCAATAGCAGTATTGGACCAGGAACCGGTATCTGTATTTGTGCTGGGCTTCCTGGGCAGTCGGCCTCACTGGGATTGATGCTGCAAGGAGTGCTGCCAAGGTTCTCTCAATAGACAGCATTCGTATGTCTAAGGAGACTGCCAATGCCTGGGTAGAGTCTTGTATGAGGCTGGCTGCCACTGTCCCAGAACATGGCACCAGTAGCTTTCTGGAGGACAAAGCCTCAGGAGTGTCCTGGGACCCCACTACTGCTTTCGAGGACAAGTCCTCCTGCCGGGGTTGCTTGGCTGGACGATCGGTGTTTGAGACTACCCTTGGTGAGTTTCGATGCCAGGAATGGGACCATTCTCTTGGTCCCACATCGGACCTCGCAGGGAACCTTAATGTCCGTTGCTTTGGCAGCTTAGATGCACTATTGTGCTTGGACTTTTTTGGTACCTGCGAGCCCTGCGAGGATATGGATGCTCTTGATGATGTGGATGCCACTGAGAGAGTGTCCGATGTAAATAGAGATCCAAACTTCTCAGCCCAGTTCTTGAAGCCTCTTCTTGTTATCTGTTGGCACAGGGAGCAAGAGTCTGAGAGGTGTTCTGGGCCGAGGCACTTTAAGCACCAGTCATGCTTATCGGTCACCAAAATACTTTTAAAGCACTTTGTGCATTTTTTAAAGACACTAGTTGGCTTCTCCATGGTGGTGTAGGCAAAGGAAAGGTCTGAAGACTAATGGGGCGGATGATCACCCACAAGGAAACTGAACAAATATGAAGTAAAGTAAAATTAGAAGAAACTGAAAATGTTAACAGAAAAGGGGACTGGAATTGGTGAAGGCAATACCAGCATCAATTGGAAGGCAGGAGGAGTGGCCTAGAGGTTGGGGCACATGATCTCAGGCCTAGAAGGTCAGGATTTCAAATCCTACTAGAAGACAGCAACCTTGGGCCTGAAGGACTGGGGTTTCTAGTCCCACAGGTGCTCCTTGTGGTCTTGGGCAAGTCACTTGACCTCCATTGCCCATGTTCCCTGTAAAATAGTTATCTCCAAGTTAAAATGTCCTGTTCAATGTAAACCACCTTGATATCATGAAAGGCAGTATGTAAAAAATGTTAAATAAATAAAATATTCTTTTTCTGTGGTTTAAACAATTTCATCCTGCTGGCTCGGCAGAAAACGAAAGACTGAGGAGAGGAGCTGGGAAAGTGAGAAGGCAGGCGCAGTGGAGGGCTCCCAAAGGTTTTCTGATTGGATGCTGGGGGGCATTCCTGCACTGGCTCCGTCAGTACCAATATCACCCATATGTGAAGACTATATTCCTGTTCGTTCCTGGAGATGAAAATAATCACCTAGATGTGCTCTTCAGCCAAAGGTGTCTGCAGCAACAGTAACAGCAAAAGAGCAAAGTCTAGAGTCTGTAAACTTGCATAAGCTCACAAATATGGTAGTGGCCTTGTGGGTGGAGGGGAGAGAGGTTGCCACAGGGCTTTGAGTGGGTGCAGGCCCCTGCTTTCTGAATTGCTGCAGTTGTGAGTGCTGGATGTAGAGATGTCCTTTGGGCAAGAAGGAGCTGGAGAATATTTGAAAACTTTAATCAAACTGCAGTTTATGTTTATGTTTACTTTTTTGTTTATTTAGAACTTACTATGCCATACTTCCTAAGAATTTCAAGATGATTTACAATATTAAAACAAAGTCTGAAAAAAAAGAAAAGAAATAAATTCAAAAAGAGGAAATAAAAGAAAAGTTATAATTCTTCACTTAGGAATAGAGTCCTAGGAATACAGTGCAGTCGAGAAGTAAAAAAGTAAGATTCCATTGTAAGATACAGATGACACGACTCATGACTACAGTCAAGCATATAATTTTAGATCAGAATATGTTTAATTAAAATAAAAGCTTTTTAGAGCTGTCTGAAATCTGGGAAAGGATATCTCCAGCCTAACATCCTGGGCTAGGGCATTCCAAAGTGCCGGAACCAAATAAAAGAAGATTGCCTACTACTATCAAGAGGGGCTTGGGAATTAAAGGGAATAATTATCCTATTTTGCTGGAGAGAGCGAAGACTTCTGGCTGGAACATATGGGATTAACAGCTTTGAAAGGTATAGAGGCAAACCTGTGTAGAACAGCGTGTGTACCAAGACGAGGATTTAAATGTGATCCGATAAAAGATCGGCAGCCAATGATGGTGCCTGAGGAGAGGTGTGATTCCATACAAGTTCCTGGAGTATGTTCCAAGTTTGATGGCCATTGACTGAATAGATTATAGTTGTTTTAAAGAAGATTGTGGGAAATCACAATATAATGAATTGCAATAGTTAATTCAGCTTATAACAATGCATGCACTAGTGTAGGTAAAGTCAGCTTGTCCAACTTATTGAAAACAGGTTAAAAGAACAATTGAATTTTCAAAATTTGTGGTTTCTTCTCAGTACATGTCAGAAGACAAGTGGGTCGTTTGTGAAAATATTACAAAGCTGTTTGGCAAAGATGCTGGTACGATTCTCTGGAATTAAATATGGTCTCCTGCATGGACAAACCTTGATATTTGTGTTTCCATGACCTTTTATTAGTCAATGCTTGATAAACAATAATGTTTTGTTTTGTTCAGTCTGAATTTCATGTGTCAATTCCTACAATTTTATGTCTCCAAAGTTGATAGATGTGTATGTGGAACTTGTGCAGGAAATGCATACTAAATGTACGACTTCCTTGGAAAGGTTTCTTTAGAAACCCAAGGAGCTGTCTTTTTGTTTGACATTTAAAGACTTAAATGGATTAAAAGGGCAAGCCTACATCTAAAATGTATTGCTGCTATTGAAATTCTATTAATATGGCACACGAAATGCATATATAGAGAGAGAGAAAGAGAGAGAGAGCTAATTCAAGATCTAATTACTATGCTTTACAAAAAGCCAGTGCACAGGCGATCTGGAAAGTGGAGACACAGCAATACCATTCTTCATCCAGAAACTGGTACAGAAAAGGAAAGGACTTAAAGTCAATTAAGTCTGTTCTTCCCACTACATTACATGGTGACAAATTCTTCAATTACAGATGGTGTTACTGAATAGAGATGGCTCAGAAAATTATTACTTAGGAAAGGCAAGTATTTCCCACTGGGCAAACTTAACAGAATCACTTTTCAAGATCAAATCTGGAGAAGTATGTAAACGTGTAGTATGATAACACATGATGACAAATGATGACACCAGCAAATGAAAGGTTAAATTAATGCAAGCTTGGCATGATGGCTTACAAATCCTGACCACCAAAGCTCCAACACTGGCATGCATAATTCACTGTAATGGCAACCTATGGTTGTTGCTAGCTTTGCATATTTTATCTGTTTTCACCACACCAGTTTCTTAGCTGCTGGATATTTGAGACCTCCTTTCTTCTAAACCCACTCATCAGCCCTCTCTTGGAGTGTAACCTTCATCCCTTCATGACTGACATTTAAATTCCCAACGATTAGTGTTCTTTTTTCCAAACTTCTGTTGTAAGCATGAAGTAAAGAATCCGGTGTATTGTTAAGTTGCATGATTTATGAATGCTTATAACAGTAGCTAAGGCTGAAGTCTTGACAACTGGTGCTACTGTTCCCAAGTTTCCAGCTTCTGCTAATTCAGTCCTTTGTTGTCAAGAGGCAAAATACAAATAATTTCCTGTCAATGGTTTCAATTCTTGTGTAGATTGAGCGAGGCATCTCAAGGTTAAAGAGATAGCAAGGTTGAGCCTACTGTTATATAAATACTAAGGACCAAATAAAAAGCAAAATTATTCTATAAGAGTATGAATACAGGCACAAAGAACATGAACTAGATTTAATTTCCAGCAAAACAAACACAGATTTCTAGACAAGATACCTTACTTTAATATCTTTAAAAAACAAAGGAACACAAAAGGGATGAGACTCCTAAATCTACTGTATGCAAATCCCTAGGTCTATGAGGGCTGTTTTCAATAGGAATGCAGCCCGAGCCCCACCTTCTAAAAAATTTACATCGATGATCTTTCCACCTTGCTGCAGAGATCCTTAGCCCCAATACTGAAGCTAAATAGCTCAGAGATCAAATGCTTACTGTCAGCAGATGATTTATTCATTGTATTTATTACACAAGAACGTCTGCAAGAAAGCCAAAAATTGCTAGAGATGTGGTGCAACTCCTGGCCCTTAAGATAAATGTGGAAAATATTACATTTCTTATTTTTCAGTAAAATTAAAAAAAAAAACTCCCAACATAACTTCATTGTTTACCTAAACAACCAAAATTTTCAGCATGCCCCAAAAAATACATATGTTGGCCTGACATTAAGGGAGAACAAAAAGATCACCGAGATAGGAAGTCAAGTTGGAGCAAGTATAAATGAAGAACACATGTAAGCACACAATTTATAAACTATGGGGGTCAGACAGTGGAGGGTTAAACGGCATGCCCAAGTCCACAAGAGTACCAGTACCAGTGCATGGCTGTCACAAATGCTGTGCTGAAGGTGAATCCAGATCCGGGAAGATCTTCACTTCCAAGCAGTAGTGGCATCCAAGTCTGGATGTCCTGGAGTGGGCACGTTTGGGGGCATTTCTGGGTGTAGCTATGGAGGAGAAAGTATCCGCACATCCAAAACATATTTGCATAGCATTCGGGATGTGTTAAGTATGGTAGCCAAACGTCCTGCTCTACACATGCTAAAAATCACAAATAGGTAAGAGACTTTGCTGTCCATGCTGACTGCAATTTGTGATCATGACTGAAGGAGCTTGTACTGGAAAGGGATTTGTATGCCTCTCATCCGTATCTGCTGAGTAATCTCTGTAGTGAATCCACAGTGTTTCTATTGTGCATCCCTCCCTACCAGCAGTGCTCACCATACTCCGTTGTATCCCATTTGCCAACCCGTAGCCCTCAACCACCCCATTCCCCTTCCAGTCACAACAGTCTCTCCTGCCCTGCAGCTGTGCATCCCCCAGTGCCCCCCATAGCACATGTTGCTGTCTGTGGCAATATGTGCAGCCATGACATGACACTGTCAGTGTGTGTATGCCACTGTATGGTGTTGTGTTGGAAAGGAGGTGTGAGAGAAACTTGTGGTATGAGTCAGAGTAACCATGAGTATTTGCCGCTGTCTGGTTGTCTGTCTTTCAGTGTTTCAGTGATGCACAGAGCCTTGTGTGTTGGTGGTGTTAACACAAGGGTGTTGGTGGAGGGATATCAATGATATTGATGGTGGATAGTAAACATGGATTGTGTCTGCCTGATTTGTGTTGGTCCTGCTGAGGAGGCCACAGGGAACACAGGAGGGAAAGAAGAGGGTATCCCTATCAGAGGGTGTACCTGGCAAAGGTCCAATATCTAGAACTCACATATGAACAATGTCTGACCTGGTTCAGATTTAATAAGACATCTATTGCCCTCGGTGCCATCCCCCTTTCCCTTTCCTTCCCTTCCCTTCCCACCTCCAGTCCCTTCCCTCCCTTTCTTACCCCCAATCCTCCTGTCTGCCTCCCTTGCCGCCACATCAGACTCCTCAGTGTCCTCTTCCATCTTAGATAGGTTGTGTGAAGCCTCAGCATCCAGCTTTCCATGTCTCTTGGTCCATATCACAGAGTAGTTAGATCAAGGCAAGTTATATTCAAGTCCTGTAGGCATTTCCATGTCCTGGAGGGCTTACAATCTAAGTTTGCTCCTGAGACAGTGAAGGGTGATGATATACCCAAGTCCACCATTGTTGTGACCACTTTCTTCTCCAACTCTTACTCATTCTTTGCCTCCACCTTGCTATCTATTATGAGACGGTGGCTGCTCATGCTAGGGGTTGCTGGGGGTCTCCTTCTGGCCTCTTCACCATTCTCTGCAGAGCTCATCTATCTCCTCTTTCCCCTCATCATCTCCTTCTTATGCCTTCTCGCCATCTCCATCCCCCACCGCCTCACTGTCTCCCTCCTCCACCTCTGCTGCTGCAGCTGCTATGGATGAGAGATTTGAGGTCAACAGTGGGATTTGGCAGACACTGTACCAGTGATAGACTCACTGTGTTGCCCTCTTTACATCTGCAAACAAGAACTTTCACGTCTCCAGTTCTGTATTTTCCATGGGCTGCACATGCTGTTGCCATCCCTGTGGCCTATGTGCAAATTCACGGACATCTGCATGGCTATTTAAGACAGCACCTGCATTTTTACAGATTCGGTTCTGAAATCACTTCCATTTGCAGCACATCCTTATTTGCACATTTCCCCCAATGCCAGGATATTCTTTCTAAAATGCCACTTCACACGTGTACTTCATGAATCCATTCACAGTCTGGCCAAACCTTGTGCTCAAACATGCCTACATAGAAGTTACATAAAAATATGGGACAACTTGTCACCCTCTGCACTTTTACACACGTAGAGGCCAAGTCAGTGATGTGTGTCCCCGGGCCGTCCAGATGTCCAGACATCCGGACAGGCTGGGATCCACTCAATTCTGCTCCTGTGGGGACTAGACAGCCCCATAGGGGCACAATCACAGCATAAGGCTGGGATGTCCAGGATGTGCCTGTTTCAGGCACCCCAGGCATCCCGACACTTATTTATTTATTTTAATTATTTCTATACTGCGGTCTTTAAAATCAGCATGGTTTACAGGTAACATCAATTTGTACAATGCGGCGGAACATGCAATGTACATTACAGAGAACAGGTATTATAACTCGGGTTTCAACGGGGGTAACTATATACAACGGAGCTGTTGTGCCACAGGTATGCCACAGGTACGGTTGTGGAGTCATGACACGCTCTGAACTAAATACATTTTAGATAACTATTTACAGGTTTGTGCAGTAGTATTGCTGGATGTGGTTGCGTCAGCATGACATGAGTGTGCTGGTGGTGTCATTGTGGTGGGTGGAGGGTATGCTGGGTTGTGATGTTTCACTGGACTGGGAGTAATGTAGGAGGAAAAGATGGTGCATTAGTGCCTTCCTGAATTGGGCGAGGTCGGTAATAGCTCAGATGGTGGTTGGAAGGGCATTCCAGAGTGTAGGTGCATAAAATACAAAGGCTCTGTTCTTTGCTGCCAGGAAGCCTTTTGTTATTGTGCTGGGGATTGTGAGTGTGTTTGCAGTGAATGCCTTTCTGGACCTGTTTGGAGGGGTGGGGAGGATGAGGTCCATGAGAGAGGTGGAGGTTTCTTTGTTGATGGCCTTGAAAGTCAGTAGTAATACTATGAAGGTGAGCCTGCAGTGGATCGGTAGCCAGTGGAGGTGTTTCAGGATTGGGGTTATGTGATCTCTTCTGGAGGCTCGGTGCAGTATGTGGGCGGCGGGGTACATTGGTAGTTGCAGGGGGTTCAGAGTATTCTTGGGGAGTCCATGCAGAATAGCGTTGGCGTAGTCGAAGTGGGGGGTTACCAATGCTTGAAAAATTGTCCAGAAATCGACTGGTTCCGGTAGGGGTCGTAGGTGGAGAATTGTTCATATGTTGTGATAGATTGCCCTGATGGTGCTGCTTATGTGTGCTTTCATGTCGAGCTGCTGGTCTAGTGTGATACCTAAGTAGCGGATGGTGGGCTTGCTCAGGAGCTCAGTGTCTCTTACTTTTATTGATGTGGGAGGGGTGAAAGAGTGATTCCTGGTGATGAAGAGGACATCTGTTTTCTTAAAATTAATCCTGAAGCTGTGCGTGGAGCCAGTCTGTGACAGCATCAAAGCATTTTGTTAACGTCGAGAAATCAGGCTGGTTGATTGAGAATGGTGTGAAGAGTAGAACATTGTCAGTGTACACTAGGCAGGAGACATTGAAGGAATGGATGATTGAGCAAATGGGTTGCATGTATATATTCCCATATATGCATGTATACATGGGTTGCATGTATATATGCCCATGTTCCCTGTAAAATAGTTATCTCCAAGTTATAATGCCCTGTTCAATGTAATTTCAGTTTGTTCAATGTAAACCGCACTGATGCAGAATAGCGCGGTATATAAGAGAATGTAAATAAATAAAATAAATATTGAAGAGGAGGGCCGAGAGTGATGAACCTTGGGGGACCCTTTGCATTTGTTGAAAAGGCTTGGAGGTCCCGGAGCCTGTTCTTACCTGCTGCCATCTATCTGTCAGGTATGACTTGCACCAACTCAAGGCTGAACCGTGGATTCCCTTCTCTTGGAGACGTGCCAGGAGCAGCTCGTGGTTGACTGAGTCGAATGCGGTGGCAATGTCCATGAAGATTAGCATGTATCCTTTCTGATGTTAGTCCAACAAAAAGACGTGGATAGCAGGGAAGGTAATATATATAAGTCTTTATTGAACCAACATCAGCCACTAGGCCCAACACAGGCCGTGTTTCGGAAATCCCTTCTTCAGGGGCTAAAAGGGCTAAAAACAAATTTATAAATAAAAAGCAAAAATAATTTAAACACAATTAAAACAAACTGGCTCAAACAGCGGACATAAATGAATGTATAATATGTGAAAAAAAAAATATAAAGCAATCTAAATATATTTATCATGTTTCTTAAATGGTGGAACAAATAAGTACGGCTAACATAAAACAAAGGAGCTAAAAGAAACAAATAAAATGATTAGAATGCGATTGAAAATTACTTATAAACAATAAAAGTATAAAAATAATTAAATAATGTATCAAAAGAGAAATGTAAATTACACATACCTGAGTGAACTAAACTGTATGACTAATTCAAACAGAAGTATAAAAGTATTTGTGTCCACAAAAAATAGGCTGAATAAAAACAATCAATAAATTAGTCAACATACCAAGCTAAATTAAAACAATCAATAAATTAATCAACATACCAAATAACAGGATACTTGATAACTTAATTTAAAAAACACTTAAAAATACATATATATAAATAAATAAATAAAATGCAAAGGTACATGTATCTTGCAATGACAATTACCGTCTTAAAATATAATGTCAATCAATGGAAAATACTACTACGAATCAACCGAGAAGTAAGAGAGATATAAGTTAATTAAAAAACACTTAAAAAATACATATATATAAATAAATAAATAAAATACAGAGGTCCATGTATTTTACAATGACAATTATCATCTTAAAATATAATATCAATAAATGAAGAATAATACATGAATACGAGTCAACCAAGATGTAAGAGAGATGAAGACGATTCATATGTGTTATTGCTAAATAAATGGTAAAAAATATAAATATGTAAGAATATAAAATAATAAACTATGTTACCTGGCTCTGGATAATCTTCCTATGAGTATTATTGCACGATCTATAAAATATGAATAAAACAATGACATGTGTGGTGTGAACCAAAACTAAACAGTGTAATGTAAAATAAACTCAAAAAGAATATGTAAACATAAAAAAGATATGTGAGAAATAGAATCATAAATGAAATGGAGTGGATGGGCAAGCCAACAACAAGTGATACTAAAAGGATCATGCACAAACTTATTAGCTAGCATGAAAACGTGAGAGAGAGACCAATACAATTGATGTGTCTGAAGTACTTAAAAAACAGTGAAGAAAAATGAATCTAGGCAAAGAGAGCAAGTGTGGAAACCATTGTGTGACTCCTTTTATGCAATCAAACTAATAAAAAGGGAAAGATAATCAACTGTGTTTAAAATTAGAAGTTATGAACGAGACCACGTGACAAACGATGCTACTGTGCCATACCATGAAAAAGTGGATGAAAAGGATCAGTGAATATGATTCACGCTACATAGCGAGTGAAAAAAGTGAAAACAAGAAATGAAATATGCCATATTATGCAATAAGAAATCGGGTGTGATACAAAAAATTAAACCCTTCCTAAAAAGATTACGACGTTAACCATATGGGGCAAACTCGTGAACCGAACAACAATTGGAATGGTAAACCCTGGCAGTTGTGCTATGCTGTATTTTGAAAAAGGAAATAAAAAATATCTAAAACTGATGATACATGAATAATGAAAAGGGGAATTAAAACCAAGCAACGTGCATTATTGCAAAAGAATAAAAAATGCAACATTGAAGGGAGCTGTCCTAATAAACAAAATTTATAAATAACTTTATGAATAGCGACCTAACACACTATATGAGGAATGGGGCGACCGCAAGTAGAGATCAAAGATTTTAAAGATTTTTTCAATTGAACCATGTTATGCGATGAGACATTGATAAAGTGCATAAAACCACCAACTAAAGGTTGAAAAGGAAGATTTTAACTTAACATTGTAAGAACCATCATAAAAAACTTGTCAGACGAACACACCGCAAAGGGACGTGCCATACTATAATTTTAAAAAAAAACGAGAAACCGAGTAATGCTTTTTGACGATGTATCGAAATCCCATATCGCCAGGCAATAAAGACTAAAAACAAAGAATAATAAAACTTGCCCCAAATAAAATAAAGTTAATGAGAACCCAGTCTTATATTAGAAAGAGTTGAAACGATAGCACTTACTACCAAGAAATGACCATACAGCCAGCCGCAAGCGCGCCAAAATCAGCGATTCTTTTTGCAAAGTGAAAACGCCCACACCTGTGCAGTGCAAAGAAGAAATGGGAGCGAGGCAGTAGACGTCAGCTGAATTATGCAAATAAAAATGTCATATAGGGGACAAACGATAAATAGACAACCGTTGAAAAAAATAATAAAGAATATAATTGATAAAAAACAATTGATAAAAAACAAAACGTGGAGGATTGTGTCAATAAAAAAGATTCCCTAATTCATCATAACTGACACACAGGATCACCCTGAGCAACAAAGCAAGAGGATAAACTGGTGTATATAAACCAATAGAAAACTTAAATAACATGAATGGGTATATGAAAAATAACAACCATAAGATAACAATAAGAATAAAAATAGAAATAAATAAGACTCTACAAACAGATATTTAAAAATATAAAAACAAATATATAAAAGCCAACACGTGGGGTTGTGCCCTCTGTTGGACTTCACTTTCCTTTCTGATGTTATCAATCCCTGTGATTAAGGTACTGAGTAGAGTGGTCAGGAGGGTCTCAACGCCATGTGATTCTCTGAAGCCGTGCTGACATGGGTCGAGTGGGGCAGTGGTCTCAATGTGATGTTGGATTTGGCATTGTATGACTTTCTCTATTATCTTGGCCAGTTGGGGGATACTGGAGATTGTTCGATAGGATTCCACCTTTTTGGGGTCTAGTTTGTTGTTTTTGAGAGGGGGCCGGATGGATGTTTGTTTTAGAGCTGGTGGGAACGCCCCTGTTAAAAAAGATAGGTCCATGATCTTGGTTAGGAATGGGCTGAATTCTGCGCATAGCGATCTTATCCAGAATGCTGGGCAGGGGTCATTGGGGGCTGTGGTGGTGTTGATAGACGTGATGATGTCCTCCATGCTTCTCGCGGAAGGAGGTGTGAATGCTGTCAACGGTGTTAGGTGATGTGGCTTGAGATCTGGTGTGTGGATTATGGTGGTGTTGGTTTGGCTGGATTTGGCCTGTAGGTGGTCTGAGAATTCCTGAGGGTATAGCAGGCCTGGTTGGGAGGGAGAAGGCTCCTTCATCAGGGTCTTCACAATGTTGAAGAGGTCGTGGGGTTTATTTAGGGATCGTTGCAGGAGTTCAGAGTGATTGGTGTACTTTTAAGTGGGAAGTGTAGGTTGCCAGGTCATCTGCGGATTGTGAGCACCACCATTGTCTTTCGAGCTTCCTAAGGTGGAGTAGTGAAGTTCGTATTTCTGCGGAGTACCATTGCACAGCTTTTCTTCTTTTTGGTGGCTTGTTTGAGGCAGGTAGATGTGTGACGGAGCCTAGGCTGTTGTTCCATGTGGATATCATTTCATCGAGGCTGGGTTCTGCCAGGCTGAGGTTTGGTAGGACTTTTTTGCTGATTTCTTCTTTATCAAAGAGCCGGAATCGTCTTGTGGATGCTGAGGGAGCCTCGTCTGTCTTGCAAGGGGAGTTATAATCTTGACGTATGGGCATCTGAAATTTAATTAGGCTGTGGTCGGACCATGGTACTGGAGTGATGAATATATCGAGGTTGTAGCTCGGGCTTATGGCAGGTATTGGAGCGAAGACCAGGTCCATTATGTTTCCTTTTGTGTGGGTGTGGTTATCGATTACCTGTTTGTAACCCAACTCATTGAGTGCTTCGAGGAAGGCTTTGGAATGGGTACTTTGGAGAGCTGGCAGGTTAAAGTCACCCATTACCCAGTTTGGTATGCGTTGGTTCTTGGGATTGCAGGCGAGGTTGATTTTGGTCAATAGGTCATCCGGGGAGGAAGATGGGGATCTGTAGATTAGACTGATGGTGGAGTGTTTGTTGGTTATGGTGATTGACTCCAGGTCGATTGTGCTATTTGAAGAGAGCAGCTGAAACTGGAGCTCCATCTTTACTAGGTTAGTTCTGCGGTTAGTTCTGTGGCATGTGTGGATTGAGAAGTCAGGAGAGATGAGCTGGTTGAGGAGGACTGAGTCTGAGTCAGACAGTCATGATTCTGTGACTAGTAGCATGTCTAGGTAGTGGTTGATTATAAGGTCAGAGATGGCTGGCCATTTCCTGCGGACCGAGCGTGCGTTTATGAGGGCACATCTTAGGTTGCGGGGATTTCGGTGCTTCTCTGCTTGGGCCTTCGTGGTATGTTGAAGGGATATGTATAGTAAGTGTGGATGTAGTTTCTATGGATGGTATACATATAGTAAGTGTGGATGTAGTTTCTATGGATGGTATACATATAGTAAGTGTGGATGTAGTTTCTATGGATGGTCGGCGGCCACCAGAATATCTCTTATCTAGGCCGTGAAGGACTGGGATGGGGTTGTGGGTGGTGGTGAGGGCAAGGGTTCTGTAGAATAGGTTGGCGAGGAGGTAGCAGCAAGCGAAGGCTAGTAGGGAGGGTGCCATTTGAACTGTAAGTGGGTTAGGTGAGTTAAGTTTGATTTGGGGCCTTCTGGCAATATAAGGTTCTAGCAGGTGTATACCGTAGGTAATCTGGCGGGTATAATCAGAATTTGGAGGGCTATTTATGCACCCCTAGGTCATGACATCAGAGATTCCATCTAACTAATACTGGTCTTCTGTGTCTACTTTGGACCTTATGGTAATACAGTGGATACGTTATAACAGGATGGCAACTTAAATATCATCAGAGCATTGCAGGCAGATAAAACTTGGATTCGTTTACATTTATGCACCGACAGAGCATTGCAGCAGATACATCTGGATATGTTTTAAGGATTACACTTATGCACCATCAGAACATTGCAGTAGTTAATTCTGTCTAGCTAATAATGCTATTGTATATCTACCTTTTATCGTATGAACAGTTGGTAGCTAATTCTAACAGGGTTGTACAGTATATAGTTTTACCGGGTTTAAATAGGTCTCTTCGGGCTGGTTCGCATTGGTTAGCGCTGATATATAATCTCCTTAGCTGAGCTCGTTTGATTTGTTTCACTTTGCTGACACAGTTAATTTACATGGTTGATGCTTACTTTGTGTAGTTTATCACTTGGGCCATCCGGTTTTGGTTTCCTCGGGGCCTGACCATTCCGTGGAATCGACAGTGTGGGGTGGAGGCGGGAGAGCTGTGGCTGGGCCGAAGGGAGGAGGGGTATGTTGGCTTCTGCGCCCAATGGCGCTCCTTTTAAATGGGCTGCTGAGCTGGTTTTGTCTGGCTCCAGCGTGCTCGATCCCGCTCGGTAGAGCTGTGGCTGGGTCGGAGGAAGGAGAGGTCTGCTGGCTTCTGCGCCTGATGGCGCTCCTTTTAAATGGGACTGAGGCTGCCCCGTTTGGGCAGAGCATGCTGCTGGGCTGCTGGGCTGCTACATATGGATATGTATAGTAAGTGTGGATGTAGTTTGTGTAGTTTATGCTCATAAAATTTGGGCAGTGTAGTGTTGGATATAGCTGATCAAAGCAATCTCACTGAGTCTCTATATACATAAAAATGTTTTCTGTAAGAGTATGCTGAAAAGAAGTGTATTTGGTGATTGTTATCCCTTCATTACCAAGCTTGTACAGAAAATATTGTAATGCTGATACTCCACTGATATTACTTGAGGCCTTGGGCAAGTCACTTAATCCTGCATTGCCTTAGGTACAAGCTTAGATAATAAATCTTCTAGGGAAAGGGAAATATCTACTAACCAGAACTAGAAAGGCAAGAGCTAAATATTAATTAATAGTAAAAAAATGGTGTCGTGTTAGAAGGAGCAGCACAAACTTCCATCACTCTTACAACAACAACCGTATCTATGAAAAGGTAGCATGCAAATGTTGAGATGTGCCCTAAAAGACTAGTATATCTCCTATTGGGAGGTGCAGGTTGAAAGATTGAAAAACAGAGTAAGCTGGACTGCTTCAGATCCTACACAAAACCTGCATGCTTGCCGAATACCTCAGCTTGGTCACGTAGACAAAACACAGACAGGTTGGTAATATGCGGTGAAAGTCAGGCTCACGTAACCCTAGTTAGCTAACTGGGCAATGTCACAATATTGGCGCTGCCTGGTTAGCCTTGCGTCAATCTGGCAAACCCGGATATTCAAAACTGGGGCCAGATATGACCCCAGCATTGAATGCCCAGGGTTTAAGTTTGGGCATCAGTGACTAGCCACGTTAGCAGCACTAGCCACTGGTGCTGAATATTCTCTCCAGAGTTGTTATTGTTGTTAAGTGTTGTTGGTTTGCAAGATGTGTCCAAAGCATGAAAGCTGAGGTCTTGTCATTTCAGCTTCTAAGGAAAACATAGGTTTGATTTTCTCTAGTACCAGTTGGTTTGTTCTTTGGACAGTCATGGCATACACAGTATTCTTCACCAGCACTATAATTCAAAGGCATCAATTTTCTTCTTCTTCACTATCAAATCCAGATGACATGATTGAGAATATCATGGCTTGCAAAAGTTGAATTTTGTATGCAGAGATTTATTCCAGGTCCTTCACAGTCATCCTGCCAAGAGCAATGTGTTATTAGATTTCTTGACTGTTTGTCATTTCATCATTGATTATTGACCCAAGCACGTTGAAATTCTCTACTATTTCTATTTTTCTCCATCAAAATTGTTTATCTTCTTCATGTTAAAGTGCAGGCACAATTTAAGACTATGCTTCTTGATCATGATAAACAAATGTTTCAAATCGTCTTCACTTTCAGCCAGTAATGTGGTATCATCAGCAAAACAAAAGTTATTGATGAGTCTTCAAGTTCAGTTGTCCTCATACAGTCCTGCTTCAATTTGTTTGGAAACAAATTGAACAGGTATGGAGAAGTATGCAGCCTTGTTGTACACCTTTGCCAATTTTAAACCATTCTGTTTCTTCTTGTTCTGTTCTATGTGCAGCATTTTAATCCATGTAAAGATGGTGCACAAGAACTATCAGTTGTTCTGATATACCCTTGCTTTTAATTAAGAATATAAGATATGCCATACTGGGTCAAACAAAGGGTCCATCAAGTCCAGTATCTTGTTTTCAACACTGGTCAATCCATGTCACAGGTATCTGGCAGGTTCCAGAAAAAGTACACAGATTCCAAGTTGCTTATCCCAGGGGTAAGCAGTGGATTTCTCTGTTCCTCTTTAATAATGGTTTATGGTCTTTTCCTGCAGTAACTTAGAAACATAGAAACATGACGACATAAAAAGACCACATGGCCTATCTAGTATGTCCTTCCATATCAACAACTACAACAGTCCCCTTTTTACCTTTAGAGATCCTCTGTGTTTGTCCCTTGCTTTTTTGAATTCAGTTACTGTTCTCATCTCTACCACCGCCACTGGGAGACTATTCCATGGATCCACCACTCTTTCCGTAAAGAAATATTTCCGCATATCACTCCTGAATCTATCCCCCTTCACCCTCATTCCATGTCCCCTCGTAGCAGAACTTGCTTTCAATTGAAAGAGGCTCTCTCCCTGAACATTTATGCCAAGGATGTATTTAAACATCTCAATCATATAACTTCTATCCCGCCTTTCCTCTAAGGTGTACATATTAAGATCCCTAAGTCTGTCCTCATATGCTTTATAATGAAGACCACTAATCATCTTAGTAGCCACCCTCTGCACCGACTCCATCCTGTTCACATCCTTTTGAAGGTGTGGTCTCCAGAATTGCACACCATACTCCAAATGAGGTTGCACCAAAGACTTATACAGAGACACTATCACCTCCTTTTTTCTGTTAGCCATTCCTCTCTGTATGCACCCAAGCATCCTTCTAGCTTTTGTCGTCGCCTTTTCTACCTGTTTAGCTACTTTAAGATCATCAGACATAACCATGCCTAGGTTCCACTCTTCTTTAGTGGAGAAAAGTACTTCACCCCCATACTATATTTCTCCCTTGGATTGCTGCAGCCCAAATGCATGACCTTACATTTTTTAACATTAAATCCCAGCTGCCAAATTCTAGACCATTCTTCAAGCTTAGCTAGATCCCTCCTCATGTTATCTACACCTTCCTGGGTGTTTACTGTATTGCAGATTTTGGTATCATCCGCAAAGAGGCACGTCCCGACAGTCCTTCTGCTATATCACTAACAAAGATGTTAAAAAGAATCGGACTATGGACAGATCCCTGGGGCACACCACTGGTAACATCCTTCTCCTCAGAGTGAGCTCCATTTACCTATACTCTTTGTCGCCTCCCACCCAACCAATTTCTAACCCAAGCAGTAACTTTAGAGTCCATCCCTAAGGTGATCAATTTGTTTATAAGTCGCCTGTGCGGAACAGTGTCAAAGGCTTTACTGAAATCCAAATACACCACATCTAGGGCTCTCCCTTGGTCCAACTCCCTGGTCACCCAGTCAAAGAAATCAATCAGATTTGTCTGACAAGACTTGCCTCTAGTGAATCCATGCTGCCTCGGATCCTGTAATCTGCTGGACTCTAGAAACCTTACTATTTTCTCTTTCAGCAGCATTTCCAATAATTTACTCACCACCAAAGTTAAACTAACTGGCCTGTAGTTTTCAACCACTTCCTTATTTCCGCTTTTGTGTAAAGGCTCCACATGAGCCTCGCTCCAGTCCTTTGGCACCACTCCTGACACCAATGAGGCATTGAAAAGGTCAGTCAGTGGAGCTGCTAGAACGTCCCCAAGTTCTCTCAGTATTCTAGGGTGTATCCCATCCGGTCCCATTGTTTTGTCTACTTTAAGTTGAGCTAGTTTCTCACGAACACAGTCTTCTGAAAATTGTTCAAGATGTCCCTCGCTTCTGTTCCCATTTGTGGGTGTTTTCTGATGTCCTGCTTCTGGTTCTTCATCTGTGAACACAGAACAGAAATATTTGTTAAGCAATTCCACTTTATCCTTATCAGCTTCTACATATTCCTCCCCTTCACCCTTGAGTCTGATAATACCACTTCTGCCCTTCCTCTTCTCACTAACATATCTAAAAAATGTCTTATCCCCCCATTTTATTGCATTGGCTGTTTCCTACTCTTTTTGAATCTTTGCTTTCCTGATTACTTTGCTAGCTTCTCTAAGTTTTTCCAAATATAGATGCCTGTCTTCCTCTCTCTGTGATCTCTTGTATTTCATGAAGGCCTCCCTCTTTATCTTCACTTTTTCAGATGCTTCTTTTGAAAGCCATAGAGGTCTCATTTTCCTTTTACCTTTATTTACCATTTTAACAAAAAGTTGGTTGCCCTTAAAATATCCCCTTTCAGTTTTGCCCACTGTTTTTCTACATCCCCCAGCTGTTCCATCCCACTAATGACTCCCTGAGGTATTGGCCCATCTTGGCAAAATTAGTCTTCCTAAAGTCTAAGACCCTCACCTTTGAATGGATTCTAACAGCCCTAGTCCTAATACTGAACCACACCATCTAGTGATCACTGGATGCAAAATGATCTCCCACTACAACATCAGAAACACTTTCACCATTGGTAAGCACCAAGTCCAGTATGACCCTTCACGTGTGGGGTCTGTTACCAATTGTCTGAATAGTTCTCCCTGTAGAGAATCCAGGATCTCTTTACTTCTAGATGATACTGCAGCAGGAATGTGCCAATCAACATCTGGCATATTGAAATCCCCTATCAGTAGCACGTCCCCTTTCCTAGCAATGTTATATATGTCTTCAATTAACTCTCTGTCCACCTCTTCCTCTAGTGAGGGAGGTCTGTATATCACACCAATACAAATAGATTTCTCTTTCCCTCTTTCTAGTTTAACCCACAATGCCTCCTCTCTCCCTTTTAAGCTCTGTAATTCCAAAGCTTTAATAGTAGTTTTTACATAAAGTGCCACTCTTCCTCCCTTTCTTCCTACCCTGTCTTTTCTGAATAAAGTATAGCCAGGTATAGTTACATGCCAATCATGGTTTTCTGTGAACCATGTTTCTGTAACTGCCACTAAATCCAAGTCAGCCACTCCCAACCAAATCTTCAACCTCAGGGATCTTATTTCCCATGCTACAGGCATTTATATACACTGCTTTCAATATGTTACCCCTGTTACCCATTTACATAAAGGTATTTAATGTACTATTAACCTGAGGGTTTTCACTTACCTGGGGGCTTTCTTCACCCATCCCCAGCGAATCTAGTTTAAAGCCCTCTTCAGTAGATTAGCCAGTCTACTACCGAAGACACGTTGACTTTTCTTGGACAGATGGATGCTATCTCTGCTCTGTAACCCTTGGAACAGCATCCCATGGTCTAGGAAACCAAACACTCTCAATGACACCATCCACGCAGCCATGCATTCATCTCCAGGATGTGAGCCTCTCTGCCTTGGCCTTTACCCTCAACAGGGAGGATTGAAGAGAACACTACCTGTGCACCTAACTGCTTCACCCTCTGTCCCAAAGCCATGAAGTCACTTTTGATATGCTCCGCGGAATACCTGGCAGTATCATTTGTTCCAACATGGATTAACAACATTGGGTAATGTTAATAATCAGTGGGCTTGATGATCTTGGCAAACTCTCCGTAACATCTTGGATTTTGGCACCAGGCAGACAGCATACCTCTCTGGACATCAAGTCTGGTCGGCAGATGGATGCCTCAGTACCCCTCAGAAGAGAGTCACCAACCACCACTACCCTTCGCTTCCTTGTGATTGCTGATTCTGCAACTTTGGGGTACTTGAGCTCTGGTTCTTCCCTTTCCAGGGATGCTTTCACCTCCTCCACTTCCAGGGCTGCATAATGGTTCTTCAATTCAAGGGCTGGAGAAGTTGGATTGGTGATTCTGCAGGCCCTGGTGACTTGTGTCCAACCTTCATCATTTTGTTGGCACCCATCTTCTCCTCTGCTGGAGAACTTGGTTGCTGCAAAAAGCATCTCATCAATGTACTTCTCATTGTCTTGAATGTCTTAAACCCAACTACAGCAACGGATTTTAATACATCCTCTGGTAACAAATTTCAGAGTTTTTCATGACTAATGTAATCAATGAAACATATGTAGACTTCGTTTAGTCTTTTTAAGGATCCATCTCACATCCACGATGATGTCTCTTGTTCCTCTCCCTTTCCTGAATCCTGCTTCCACTTTAGGCAGTTCTCAACCCAGATTTGGTTAGTCTTCACTGAATGATCTTGAGTAGAATCTTGCTGGTATGTGTGATCAGCGCAGTTGTGTGATAATTGCTTCAGTCAGTGGGATCACCTTTCTTTAGTTTTGAAACGAACACAGATCTTCCACATTTCCTAGCAGAGCCTTGTAGTGTAACAGCTGCATCGGGCTGCTGATGGGAACGCAATCATTGCCAGTGATAATGGTTTCAATGCTTCTTCAACTTCTTGTTTCATCACCAAGAGTTCCTGATTGCAGGGGGGGTGGAGCCTGATGCCGAGCAGGAGAGACGGCTAGAGTGAGAGCTCCGGGGGGACCTGCCTTGTAATCCGGTTTAATCCTGACCAACTGAAATTTGGAAAGTGCTTGTAGTGTCGGAAGCCGCCCGGAGATGTCTGCCGCAAAGCCGACCAAAATAGACTTTAATACGGGGCAGAATCCCGGTGTTAAACATTCTAAAACTGAACCCCCGTCGCCGCAAAAGATGGCGGCGCGCTCAGAAAACCCAGAGGCGCTACAAGAGCTTTTAGTTGAAGTGCGCGGGATTGGGGAGCAGGTCCGAGCCAACGGGGAAGCGTTAGCGCTGGTGAGAGAGGACACGGTGGCACTAAGAACCAGCATGGACGCATTATCTCTGAGGCAGGACAAAGTTGAGCAGGTGGTGGCGATCCATGATGAGAGACTGAAAGAATTAGATCAGCAGGCCAGAAAGATCCGGGCCCTGCAAAAGGAGCTGGAAGAGGGGAACAACAGAGCGAGACGCAACAATCTGAGAATTGTCGGTGTTCCTGAGGGTGCGGAAGGCAAAGACATGATGGGATTTCTCAGTAAGATGATCCCTGAGATCCTGCATCTTACCTTTGAATATCCCTTTGAGATAGACCGGGCCCATCGGGTGCCCTCTCAAATTCAGCCTGGTAGTAAAAGGCCGCGGCCCATTATTTTGAGAGCCCTTCGCTTCCAACAAGTCGCTCAAATTGTTGAGGCAGCACGGTCGCGTCCCAACGTTACCTTTGACAGTTATAAGATATATTTCTTTCCGGATTTTGCAAAGGCAACTGCTGACAGGAGACGAAGTTTTCTTTCGTTGAGGCCGCGCCTGCAACAGCTCCAAGCAAGATTTGGCCTGCTCTACCCGGCGCGTATGAGGGTGACCCTTCATAATCAGACAAAAACGTTTGAAGACCCTGACGCACTTCGACAGTTCTTGGAAGAACGTGAGAGCCTGCATATGCGCTGAAGCAGCGACTGTTCTATCTCCATGCTTGGTTTGCTAAGCTGTTATTGTTATATGGATTCGGTCCATGGTGGCTCAACTGTTGCAGATGGTAAACTGGTTAAGCAATTACTTATTGAAGTTGTGTGCATTGTTTACAGATGTTAATGTTCGCTGTGGGTACTAATTGTTGGGATATGTATACTAGAATCATGTGGCTAGCAGGTAGCCTAAGCGGCTATAATTATGGTGGGTGGAAGGGTGTGTGCCATAACTGTAAAAAGGTATAATATTTGCGCAGCGGCTTCCCAGGAAGTGGTAGAAGATATTAACATTGGCGGGCCCCTCTGTGCCGTCACTGTTCTCACTGGGCTCACCAGTCACATGGGAAAGGGTTCTCTGTCCTCTGGGGCCTATGGGGAAAGTGTGTTGTATACTGGCTGAACCGGGTAGATGGAGGGTGCAAGGTGCCAATCTGGGGGGGTCAAAGGATAAGAGCCGTTTCAGAAAGGCTGGGAATGGATGGTCAACCCTAATGGTCCTATATGTATCAACTCGCCTGTGGCGCGCTTAGAATACTTTCTTTTAATGTCAAAGGCATCAATAGCCCCATTAAAAGAAAGAAAATTCTTCACTATGCGAGGCAGGAAAAAGTTGATATCCTGCTATTGCAGGAAACACACTTGTGCCAGACTGAATCGCTTAAGCTCAATATTAAGCCGTTTACCCTGGTGGCTTACTCTGCTGCTGTCAACAAACGGAATGGAGTAGCCATTCTGGTCAGAACGTCCCTCCAGCCAACTATCTCGCTGACTGCCTCGGACAGGCAGGGAAGGTGGACCAGAGCAGCATTTAAAGTGGGAGAGCTGGAGTTTGTAGTGATTAATGTCTACGCGCCTAATGCTGACCAGCCTGACTTCTTTCGTGTCCTGGCTCAGGAATCGATTGGTGGTAATGGCGCACCGGTCATTTTTGGAGGTGACTTCAATTTGGTTCTTGACCCCCTGGTCGATAGATCTCCCCCCAAGGTTGACAAGCCCTCTCGATCGCAAATGGTGATCCGCATGCTGATGGAAGAAAGGGGGCTGGTGGACATCTGGAGATTACAACATCCGGCAGACCAGGAGTTTACTTTTTTCTCTAACCCCCACTTGTCCTCATCGCGTATCGATTTCTTCCTCATCTCCAAAACACTGGTACCGAATTGCATAGCGACTGGGATCCAGGCAATACACATTTCGGACCACACAGCCATTTATCTAGATGTGCAGGACACCAACCATAGCGGCAATTCCCGGCAGTGGTCCTTTGATAGATCTCTCCTGGGGGATGAGGGGTTCTGCTCCAGAGTCCAAGGGGCTCTAAAGGAGTATTTTCCTTTCAATGTCTCACAAGATTCAGCTGGCTGGGCCTGGTGGGAGGGTTGTAAAGCCTCCATCAGAGCCACTATCACAAGCTATGCGATTCTTTTGGCTAAACAACGCAAGCAACGGTTAGCGGATCTGGAGAAACAGATTAAAGCGGGAGAGCGTCTTCGGACACAGCGTTCAGATCCAAGTATAGTGTTACGTCTTCAGAGGCTGCGCTTCTGTTATAATCAAACAACCTCAGATGAAGTATCCAGAAATGTCCAAGCTCAGACAGGAGTTTACTATTGGGAGGGTAACAAGGCAGGCCGCATATTAGCCAATGCTTTGAAGGAACAGAAGGAGGTGGGTCGCATTGCAGCGCTGCGCGACAGCTCAAGCCAGAAGCTGCTGACTAAGGACACGGAGATTGCGGATGCCTTTGGCTCCTATTATGCGCAGCTGTATTCCTCAGAGAGTCAGACCTCTGCGACAGCCTTTGCTGCACTTATGGACGGTGTCCACAGACCGTCGTTGGACCAGGGGGCGGCAGAGCGGCTGGAAGCCCCAATCTCTCTTATGGAAATTTATAAGGCCATCCAGGCCCTGGCTGTGGGCAAAGCCGCTGGTCCCGACGGACTTCCTGCTGAATTCTACAAAACCTTTGCCAAAGAGCTTGCCCCACATTTGCAAGAATATTTCTTGGTTCTACTAAATGCTGCTCCTCAGGTCGGGAACTTTGCCGCTGCAAGCGTGATCGTGCTGGAAAAGAAAGGTAGAGACCCCCAGTTAGTCAGCAATTATCGTCCGATATCCTTACTGAATGTCGATTACAAGATCTATGCCACGATCCTTGCTAGCCGACTGTCTGAGATAATCCCTAGTCTGGTACACCCTGACCAATGTGGCTTCACTGGCGGCCGATCAACTGCGGACAACGCTCGTCTCCTGTGTCACGTCCTGGCTTATGGGGAAAAGACAGACGGTCCCCTTGTGGGGCTCTCTCTCGATGCAGAAAAGGCCTTTGATAGGCTAGAATGGTCCTTTATTTTTGCTGCTCTCCGATGGTTTGGAGTGGGTGCAGGGTTTGTCAAGCTACTGGAGGTCATGTACACCCGACCTGTGGCTCATATCAGGTTGAATGCAACGCAGTCTAAAGAGATCCTGTTGAGCCGGGGCACTCGTCAAGGATGTCCCCTCTCACCGCTACTATTCAATTTAGCTCTTGAGCCCCTTTTACTCCTTCTCCGGCAGCACCCGCAGATTGCAGGAGCTCAGATAGCGGGTCGGACGGTGAAGCTGTCGGCATACGCGGATGACCTTCTTCTCTTTACCACCCCGGTATCGGTCACAATGATTCTGGAGCAAATAGGGCAGTACTCACAACTGTCCGGATACAAAATCAATTGGGGGAAATCGATTGCCTTCCCCTTGAATGCAGCAACTCACAAAGCGGACATGGAGCGGTTTCCGTTTTTATGGGAGCCGAAGATGTTTAAATATTTAGGGGCTTATTATGGGTATCCGCTTGAAGAAGCGGTGCAATACAATGCAAAGGATCTTTTGGAGAAAACTCGCCGTCTGACTACCAAATGGACTCCATTAAATTTATCATGGTGGGGAAGGATAGAAACGATCAAAATGACGATAGCCCCGAAGATTAATTACACGCTTGAAATGATTCCCTGTATTATGTCGCCGCATGTTTACCAACAGGTAGAACGGCTGCTAGCGGGTTTCTTGTGGAAAGGCAAGACCCCTAGAGTTGCTCTCAAAAAACTTAAACTTGGCAAAGAGCAGGGGGGGGTGAAGTTTCCAGATTTTCTGCAGTATCATACAGCTTTTCTGTTGAACCAAGGGGCGCAATGGCTGTCGATGGACTCTGGGCAGCAACTGCCGGTCTGGCTGGAAATCGAAAAGGTGATTGTGACCCCTTTCCCTTTACAGCTCCTGCCCTATATGACGTTGCCGGCTGACAGCGACTTATCAGTAATTATCCTGGACACCCAAAAAGCGTTTGCGACCCTACGGGGCGCGGCGGAAAATGCGAACACTCTAACAACTAAGTGGCCTATTTGGCACAACGCACACTTTAAGATCCAGAGGAAATCTTTCGCCTGGAAGCACTGGTACTCCAAGAATATCTGGACGGTCGGCCAACTGCTCGAGGGTGGGAGATGGAAGAGTTTCATTCAATTACAAAAAGAATATGGATTGCCAGGCTCCTCTTATTTTCAATGGCTGCAAGTGCGGCATTGTATAACCAAAGCACTGCTGGACCTCCGGGCCCTGGGTGATAGTGAGCCTCTGCGAGACGTTATAGCTGTTTCTAGCAGGGCCTCATATTTTTATAAGTTGCTGGCTCCTTCCACGAAACTAAATGGGATAGGCCTTCAAAAAATATGGGAGCATGATACAGGAGTGCTATTGTCACAGCAGCAGTGGGAGCAATTCTGGGTAAAGCAAGTGAGAGTTTCCAAATCGGCCTCTGTTACTCAGGCTTTATTTTTCCTGGCACATAGAGCTTACCTCACCCCGGTCAAAATTGCTAAGTGGGGGCAGGGAGTCACTGACCAGTGTTGGTCCTGCCGCAAGCAGCGGGGTACACTCTCCCATATTGTATATCACTGTCCATGTGTGCAGCTTTTCTGGAAACAAGTATGGGAGCGGATTCAAAGGATCTTAGCTTTCCAGGAGCCCCTTACCTGGGGCATTATAGGGCTGCGTTCAGCAACCTGTATCCCTTCGTTGCAACAGAAACACTGCTTCCTGCTTGACTTCATGATCGGGGTTGCCCTTTACTTGATAGTCCTTCATTGGAATCACACATATGACTTGTCCTGGCAGAATTGGTGGCATCATTTGTGCAAATATAGTAAATTCGAACAAATGCCCCGTAGGGGTGTTACAAGGGTGGCATCGGGGCTGACTAAATGGAAAGCGCTTAATGATTATGTTTGTCTTTCCCAGGTGTAGGTACCTAAGCCCTATTAGGGATATGCTTAACCGGGCTCACGGCTCAGCTATGGTTACGTATGGCCTCCAGAGGACAGGGAGGGGGGGGGGTTAGGAGGGAGGGAGGGAGGGAGGGCAATGGGTATTAAGGGTTTAGATAGGAAGGTTCTGTTTAGATAGACTTAGCTATGGCCATGGTCTGTAAGAGTCCTGTATTTGGGCTAAGTTGTGTATTCTGTATACTTTCATGACTGTATGAAAATCAATAAAAATATTTAAAAAAAAAAAAAAGAGTTCCTGATTGCAAGGACGATCTTGCTAAACAAATCTGATTGAGTTTTTTGACTGGGTGACCAGAGAACTAGATCAGGGGCATATGATGGATGTCTTCTACCTGGATTTCAGCAAAGCCTTTGATACTGTTCCTCATAGGAGGCTTATAAATAAACTCAGTAGTAGGTGGTAAACTGGATCAGAAATTGGTTGACTGATAGACGACAGAAGGTGATGGTAAATGGAGCTCACTTGGAGGAAAGGAAGGTGATTAGCGGGGTGCCCGAGGGTTCGGTCCTGGGCCCGGCACTGTTCAATGTATTTGTGAGTGATATTGCTGAAAGACTGAATGGAAAGGTCTGTCTTTTTGCAGATGACACGAAAATTTGCAACAGAGTGGACTCTCCCGAGGGAGTCCTTAACATGAGAAAATATCTACAAAAGCTGGAAAAATGGTCTAATGCTTGGCAATTAAGATTTAATGCAACGTGCAGAGTCATGCACTTGGGTAGCAGAAACCCAAGGGAAATGTACACGATAGGGGGCGAGAGGATGGTGTGCAGGGAGCAGGAGAAAGACCTTGGTGTGATTATTTCTGTAGATCTCAAGGTGGCAAAACAGTGTGACAAAGCGGTGGCAAAAGGCAGGAGGATATTGGGTTGCATACAAAGAGGAATTACCAGCAGAAAGAAAGAGGTTTTAATACCACTGTATAAGTCACTGGTGAGGCCTCACTTGGAATACTGTGTTCAGTTTTGGAGACCGTATATTGCAAAGGATGTAAAAAGAATGGAAACTGTTCAGAGGAAGGCGACCAAAATGATTTGGAGCCTGCGTCAGAAGCCTTATGAGAAGAGACTTGAAGACCTAAATATGTACACTCTGGAGGAGAGGAGGGATAGGGGAGATATGATTCAGACCTTTAAATACTTAAGGAGAAATAATGAACAAACAAACCTCTTCCAAAGACGGGGAAGCTGTAAAACGAGAGGGCATAACATGAAGCTGCAAGGTGGAAAATTGAAAGGCAATGTCAGGAAACACTTTTTCACTGAGAGGGTGGTGTATGCTTGGAATGCCCTCCCGATGGAGGTGGTGGGGGCAAATACAGTGACAGAATTCAAAATGGCATGGGACAGACACAATGGATCCATTTATAGCAACAGAATAAAATCAAAATAAACTGAACCATCTAACCTCTCAACAAATAGGGGTGTCCTGCATGGAGCAGTGGGTTCAGCCCTAAACAAAGACATGGGGAGGGGTGGCCTGAGGGGTGGCCTGCACAGAGTGGCACCTACTCCTGCCATCTTACTCCAGCCATCTTGCTGAGCAGACTAGATGGACCATGCTGGTCTTTATCTACCGTCATTTACTATGTTACTATGTTACTATAATTATACATAAAAAATTAGGTGAGATGGAAATGATAGTAACAGTGGATTTAAAATAAGTTGAAAGGGAATGCAATAAAGAAGGCCACTCAAGAAAGAGTTACAATCAGCTAGATGATATAAGACAATAAAAGAGCATGACGGTAACCTGAGGAGTTAAGGGAATGAACAAATACAGCACATACTAGAAAAAAGGTAGCAAAGAGTTTTGAAGGTATAAGAATTATGGGAGGTAAAAGAGAGATTAATCACAAGTAATAAAAAGGTAAATACATTAAAGCAGAAATTTCAGAGGAAGACAATGTAATATGATAGAAAACTAACGATAGTGAGTGAAAGGATCAAAAAAATTGAAAGAGAAGTCTGGTCTGATCTAAATCTAGCTTTAAATGATGATGCAATGTCCATCTGGAACAGCATTGAGATTAGTTAAAATAATTCCATTTCAATCAATTTCTTTTTCTGTCTGCTGTATTAGGAGTGGAGGAGTAGCCTAGTGGTTAAAATACTAGCTTACTAACCAAAACACCAGTGTTTGATTCCCACTAGCATGACTTGAGCAAGTCACTTAACCCTCCACTGCCTTAAAGGAAAGGTCTAACAATTTTCTTCTGGTCACACTGCCAAGAAAACCCAGGAGTCAGCATTGCATTTTTGTCTTAAGTATACTTTTAACAGTAGCATAGCTCTTATCCTGGAAAGGCAGCCCCGTTTGCCTTATGGATGTTCTTTTTTGTATACTGGCCTTTAAGACTAGATCATAAAAGTGTATTACCTTTTTTTATCTCAGATTATTCCATGGTTTATTGTCACCTGAAATGTGAAGCTCCCTAACATGAAAAGAAATGTTGCAATGCAGCTCAAATGAAACTGGCATGTTTCCCATGACTGTGCAGGGGGATACTTCCATGTTAATAGTACTGAAACATGGAGGCGATCTTGAAGTTTCACTAATACATTGTCTAGTAGGTAGATTTGCAAAATATTGCATAGGGAACCTTAAAAGAGCCCACATAGTTGTTTAACATGATGATAAGATGAATAATGCATTCATACAAGAAAGTTAAACGATTCACACATACTTCAGAACTGTGCAAACATTTTACTTTTCAAGCAGTTCATTCTGATTTGACCACTTGTCTGCATAACATTTTGTGTATATATATATAAATATATATATATAATTGAGAGCATTTGTTTTTTTTTAATAGATTGTACGTCTTTCTGAAATGTCAAACATAATGTGCTTCATGCATTTTGCATTTGTCCCGTATATGCTTTTATTGAATTGAAACTTCTAAATAAGCCTTCCAATATCCAATGCATCTTATCAAAGCGTAAAAAAATAACATTATATGATTATAAGAACCACAGAACTTGCTGTCTTCAGGTTTAATGGACTCCTGATTCCTTTTTTCCTCCCGCTAAGACTCTCTTTAAGACATTTTGCAGTTTTTTCTGCGTTTTAAATGGATTTCATTCCTGGTTTAGTAATTCACGTAATGGACAATACAGAAAAAAAAATGCTTCAGCTCTAGGGACATTAAATTGGTTCTAAACTCTGAGAATTACAGCTTTTACAAAAAGAAGGAAATACTAAAACACGCCTAATGCAACACTGCATCTAATTTTCCACCACCTTCAGAACTATGCCTGAAAGCTTCCAAGCTCCAAAGATGTACTAGCCTAAAAGCATAACTCTGACACAGAGATTTAAACTGGGGATTCCGAAATCTGTCCTGGTAACCTCACAGACAACCAATTTTGAGAATTTATATTTGTGTTCACCGGGAGCCCTGTATGCAAATATATCTCATTAATATTTAATAGGTGTCCTCAAAACAAAAAACAAGGTTGAGAAGCCCTGCTCTAAATATTTTACCCACTTTCTAACACTAAAGAGGTCATTTTAGAAGCCTTGCTTGACAATTCTATGTGTAAGCATTTCTCCGTGTGGCTTGCATACATATGTAAATGCTGATTTTAGAATACTGTTAGTTACATATAGGAGCCTTTTTAATAAAGGGTGTTAGCTATTAAAGGCATGCTGGGACATGTGTTGACAGCTAGTGTGGGGCCATGACAGTTAGTGCTGCTGGATTTTGGCACAGCTCCTACTACCCTAACGAGAGAGACTTTGGGGTATGTTTACTAAACCGTGGTAAAGTCACCAGCGGTAAGGGCAGCATTAAGGTGCCTGAAGCCATATAAAGCAGTGGGCGGGTAGGGGGAGTACAGGTGTTAGTGGGTCTTGGGCCATTTAGCATGTGCTAACAGGACCAAGTGTGGTAAGGTGACAAGACGTCCTAAGGAGAGACAAGGGTTCTTAAGATGTGATAAGGTGCCCTAACAGGAGATAAGGCATCTTAACATGAGATAAGGCATCCTAAGGAGAGTATGCACCTTAAGGTAGGAAAATGACTATAACCCAAACACTGGATAGAGCACCAAGGAATTCTGGCGACTGCACCTTCAAAAGGATATTAACATGATGGAGTCAGTACAGAGGGTGGCTACTAAAATAGTTAGTGGTCTTCATTATAAAGCAAATGAGGACAGACTTAAGGATCTTAATATGTACACCTTAGAGGAAAGGCAGTATAGAGGTGATTTGATTGAGATGTTTAAATACCTTCGTGGCATAAATGCACAGGGGGAGAGCCTTTTTCGTTTGAAAGCAAGTTCTTTCTACGAGGGGACATGGGATGAGGGTGAAAGGGGATAGATTCAGGAGTGATATGCGGAAATATTTCTTTACGGAAAGAATGGTGGATCTGTGGAATAGTCTCCCAGTGTAGGTGGTAGAGATGAGGACAGTACCTGAATTCAAAAAAGCATGGGACAAACACAGAGGATCTCTAAAGGAAAAAAGGAGACTGCTTAGTTGTTGATATGGAAGGACAGACTAGATAGGCCATGTGGTCTTTTTCTGTCATCATTTTTCTATGTTTCTAAGGAATGTCAATGTAAAGGTGATGGAAGGAAGGACAGGTGGAAGTTGATGGACCTGCCATATTGGTGGTCACCCTATGTGGCAGCCAGTAAAGCAGACGAGCATGTGGGAAGCAGCTCTACCGATACACAGGGTGGTGCCAATGTAAAATGCTGCAGTGACAGTGTGTGGCATAGGATGGGGAAGACGTGTCCCCCAGCGGAGGCAAAAGCGGCAGGATATTTGCAGCGACAAGAGGACAGAGTAGTAGTGGTTACGTGCAGATCAGGCACAGGAGAGGCGAGCACGACGAGCCGTAATGCAGAAGAGTACCAGTGTAGGTCATGGAGTAGCAGCCTGCACAAGAAGACAGGATTGTACACAGCTGACAGAGGCAGATAGATGGTCTGAAGGACGGATGGCAGCTGAGGAGAGGGTGGTATGGGCTGGCAGCACTGATGTGCAGATCTCTGACTGTTAAAGGCATGAAAATGATCTAAGTAGCACAGTCACAAAAAGAACAAGTAGGAATCAAACCCTTGTCCCCTGCTTATAGGGACCTTGTACTAACCAGTAGGCTCTACCTCCACCCCTCTTTGCATAGCAATGGCTGGATACAAAGAGACTGCAGGTCACCGCCTAACATGTCTGCTGTGTGCACCGGCATAGAGTAGCCCCAACCAGTACCCATGATACAATACACATGCAGAACAGCAGTCTACAGCTGATCACTGAATGGAGAATGCACTTATCCATCACCTCAGCTCAGTAAGAGGCACTGACAGTGTGTGATACCAGCACAGAGCAGCTGCAAACTGTGCTACTGAGCAGTTTCTGTGGTCACCCTGAGGGTGAGGATGGGCGCCCAGCACCAGGTCTCCAGTAGTGCTAGACGGTCTCTGCTGACTGTGTTGCAAATCCCCATCACTGCTAGTGTATGGCAGGTATTGTATGTAGTGTGATATGCTAGTCACCTAGTGTCATGCTGTATGTGCCAATCACATCTGGTCCTATGCTCTGCCCTGTTGGACAAGGACCCCCCTATGACAGTGCATGTTAGTACGCAGTGTTACAATGCTGATGTCATGGTGGCCAACTACTGGGGGAGGCATGCCTCTAGACTTGCATGGGGTTGTTATCGGGGTCCTGCTGATCATTCCAGCACCGCTACAAATAGGCCTAGAACACCTCACATCTCAACCACCTAGGTCTAACATTCACCCACAGCAAGCACAGTCCGACTGCACCTGCTGCCCACCAATGGGTTTTCCAGCAATTCACGTACCAACTGCTGACAGTCCACTGATCAGTATGCATCACATATGTACAGAGCAACCATGTGCACCCAGGCTTCGGATATACAATACAGACAGCAGTTGGTTCAGTGACCAGGCCACCAGAACAGAAAGTGCACCTACATCACTAGAGTCTGACACTGGACAGCATTATGTGGATACATAGCCATGCCATGGTCACTGCTCAGTCAGTGAGAGTGTCCATCGTAGTGCTCTCCCCCAGCCCATGCAGTAGCAGTCAAGCACTATGACATCCCAGTCATTGCCCTACCACAGATGCAGACACACCCTGGCCAATCTGTCCTGTTCAGGCCATACTCACAATGCTCCTCATCAGGCACATTTGCAGGCTAATACCGGAAACAGCTTAGGCACTGTGAGGCTCAGTGAGGTGTAGAAAGCCACTAAACAATGGACAGACACACACACTCTGGTCCCAATCTCACCTCAGGCATCATTAAGGTGTGCTCATTATGCAGGATCTAGTAGTGCGCTCTGATGTTACTGGCCGCTCAGTGTGCCGGTGCTGTCAGCCTGACTCCCATCCAGCTGAGGATAGTGGAGCCTGTCTGGTGGGTGTTTGTACCCTTGTTGGCCGATTCATTGGGGGTTACACATGTTGATGTTGCACCTGCACTGTGGGATAAAATTTAGCCACAGGGACATCCACAGCCAGGACCCAAACCTGTGACCCTCTGCTTATATACACACCAACTGTGTGTAGTGCTCCACAGTGCTGCCACATGGTTATAACAGTCCCTAGGGATGACATGCTTCCCTTCAGACAGATCTTGGCACATGTTGCACTACACATGGTACACTAGATCAGAGCATGGCCTTGGTCTGCTGCAGGTGGGTGCCGCTGCCCCCTGTGCTAACACCTCCCATGCCATGCTGACATGCCCATGTGCTGTCAGTGTTGGTCGTGCACAGTCCCAGGCAAACCAACATGCAGGTTAGCGGATGCCTAGGGTGCAGAGTCCATAGGGGGGGCAGAGGCATACATAGGCGGCCACACATCCCCCCACACACAACCATCTGCCTCTCCAGGGAATCCATCACTGCCTGCCAATGTTATGTCTCTT
Organism: Ichthyophis bannanicus; assembly: GCA_033557465.1. Taxonomy (NCBI): domain Eukaryota; kingdom Metazoa; phylum Chordata; class Amphibia; order Gymnophiona; family Ichthyophiidae; genus Ichthyophis; species Ichthyophis bannanicus. The sequence continues at coordinate 626,191,095 of CM066032.1, read as the reverse complement.
CAACCTGGAGAAGAGGAGGCTGAGGGGTTTTATGTTAGAGGCCTAGAAAATATTGCCTGGAGTAGATTGGGTAAACGTAGATCGATTGTTTATGCCATCAAAATATAGTAGGACTAGGGGACATGCAATGCGGCTACAGTGTAAGTCATTGAGGACTACTGGGAGTGAATGGTTTCTCAGTCAACACGTATTCAAACTTTGTAATTCATTTCTGGAGAATGTCGTAAAGGCTGTTAATTGTAGCTGGGTTTCAGAAATGTTTGGACAGGTTCATGGGGAACGGTCCATAAATCATTACTAATGAGGGGCCCCGAATATCCCCTGCTTGCCCAATACATGCACTGTGGATCCTGTGTGTCTTTTGTGGAATCAGCTAGGTTCCTGTGACCTAGATTGGCCACTGTTGGACACAGGATACTGGGCATGATGGACTTTGGTCTGACACAGTCTGGCATATTTGCAAGTCTTATGTTCTTATGTGCCACCTAGGCAACTGCCTGGTCCGCCCTGTGCACAGTGGCCCCTACTGCATGACCCACATAAACCCTACTTTTCCCCATTTGCATCATCAACATAGTGGCCTTTCGTACTTGGGCACTATGCTGTTTCGGCTTATGGAGCACTACTATCACTTTCTTGGGCTCACCTATCAGTGCAGCACATTGCAGACATTTAAATAGGCTCTCTTTCCTCAAAATGCACCCTTTCCGTGACTTTGATATGCGTTAGGGTTGCTGACGTTAAGGTGCAGTCATTAAGGGAGCAAGCCTTGTTCCTGCCCATTGACCCCCCACTCTCCAACTACTCTCCACCCACAGGGCACTTTACCGCTGCCAGTACCATTTATGCACGCTAAAGCGACATTAACACATGCTAACTGCACATTAATGCACGCTAACGGCACCAGTGTACCATTGTTGCACATTAATGGCACACCTGTTCCTTTAGCGTGGTATATTAAACATACCCCTTTATGTTCTTCATACACAGTTCTCCCACAGACATGCACAAGTTTGCAAATGGAGGAAGGGAAATGTGTCATTTTGTCACACTATACATGTGCACTTTTCAACGTGTGTACCTTTTATGTTTCCAGATAGATTGGTCCTCGTCTCCCTTTACCACTTTCTCTTGTTGGTATTCCTTTAAGTCTTTGTCCAGGATCTCATTTCCATTTTCTGTTTATTTACTCTCCCTATCTTCTTTCCTTTCTTCTCTACATTTCTTACTGCCTTCTAGTTCCTCTTTTTTTCTCTGTTTCTCTCATGTGCTTTTTTATCTGACTATAACATGATTTCATTCCTCCTTATCTCTCCTCTCTGGTCTTCAGTCTCCCTCTTTTCACCTTTTTACATAGTTAACCAGCTTTCTATTTCTTGTCCTTACCTCCCTAATACTCTTATTCCCCATCTCTGACTCATTTCTGCTTCAGTCTCCTATACCTCCATCTTTCACCCACTTTCTAGCCTCTATCCCCATTTCCTCCCTTTGTACTCATTCCCCTCACCAGACTTATCAACCTCTTCTGCCTCTCAACCCCTAATCAGACCCAGCACTTTCTTTATCACTCATCTCCTTCCCTCTTCCAGTCCTTTTCTTATTCATTACCCTGTCCAGGCTTCCATTTCCCTTTCAGCTCCCTCATTTCTGCTCTCTCTCACCTCATTCAAAGACCCTTCCCCTTTCTTTGCCTCTGACCTACTTCATAGCCTTCTCTACTTTTGCATTGCCTCCTAACCCCTACCCTCCAGGGCCTTCAACAAACCCCTCCACTCCCATATTGCTGTGCTTAGTCTCACAGTCCTACTCATAACCCTCACACAATCCCCAACGTCCTCCTAATCTCTGGTCAATTTTGTATTCCACAGTATCCCTCCAGATAATCCCCAAGCCCTATTCTTCTACCCTACCCCATCCTTCAGACCCCATTTACTCCCCCAGTACCCAGTAAATCTTAAAGTCTGTCTTCTTCTGTTCTCATACCCAATTTTAAAGTCTCCACCTAAGTTCAAGCCCCTGTTCTTCCACATCCCCATAGCTCAGTAACTGCCCTTCCACCTCCTTCCCAATATCCACCACCCATCTACTTCCTCTTCTTTACCCAGCATCCATATGTATACCCCCTCAACCTTTCCCTGTATATAACCTTGTTTCATCCTTTGCTACACATACACACACACACACTCCACAAGTCTCCCTCTCCTTTCTCACTCCCCTAGCTTTTGACTCTTTTTCCTAACCTGACTTCAGCATCTACCGACATCAGCCCCTTTCCAGACCCAATCTCCCACTTAGCCCTATTTCCTGTCCCCCCCCCCATCCCCAGCATTAGCTTCCTTCTATTCCCTGTCCCTTCAGCAATAAGGGAAGAAAAGATATGCGAAGTAAAGAGGAGGCAAATGAAAAGAGTAAGAAACAATGAAAAAGCTCTTGGCTCTCAGGCAACGAGTCCGTTCTCAAGAGGCTAGAGTAGCAGACTTGGAAGACATAAGAAAGACAGAGAAGTACATAGATGAGACCTACAGGGATATAGTCCTGAAGTCCCACATCCAGTCTGTCAGCATCCCTGTTGCCATGGAGGAGAGAGGTCAAGTGAAAGGAGAGCATCACCCTGGTGTGGCAGGAAGTGATCCTGTAACTAGGACCTGTCCTCCAGGTGATGTAAAACCCTCTCACACCGAGGAAGTTTCTCTAGGGCCATGTGCCCATGAGGGAAGGGTTAGGACAGCCATTATAGTTGGTGATTTAATCATTAGGCATGTAGATAGCTGGGTGGCTGGTGGACGTGAGGATCACCTGGTAACATGCCTGCCTTGTGCTAAGGTAGCGGACCTCATGCGCCACCTAGATAAGGTCTTAGACTGTGCTGGGGAGGCGTCTGCTGTCTTGGTACATGTCAGTACTAACGACATAGGAAAATGTGGTAGGGAGGTTCTAGAGGCTAAATTTAGGCTTTTAGGTAGGAAGTTGAAATCCAGAACGTCCAGGGTGGCGTTCTCCGAAATGCTTCCCGTTCCACGCGCAGGACCAAAAAGGCAGGCAGAGCTCTGGAGTCTCAATGTGTGGATGAAAGGATGATGAAATTATGAGGGTTTTGGATTTGTTAGGAACTGGGGAACATACTGGGGAAAGGAGGGGCTCTTCCAAAGGGATGGGCTTCACCTTAACCAGGATGGAACCAGGCTGCTGGCATTAACCTTTAAAAAGGAGATAGAGCAGCTTTTAAACTAGATAATAGGAGAAAGCTGACAGTCGCACAAGAGCACATGGTTCGGAAGAATGTATCCTTGAAGGATAATACGAAAAACAGAGAGGTTCCAAAAAAGAGTATAGTAGCCCAAATGCCTTCTAGTATGGAGCAGAAAGAGCTTAAAGATCCCAAATTACCCATGCCTACCAATAACCAAATTAATATGAATAAAATACAGTCTCTAAAATGCTTGTATGCAAATGCTAGAAGTCTAAAAAGTAAGATGGGAGAGTTAGAATATATAGTACTAAATGAGAGGTTAGATATGTTTGGAATCTCAGAGACATGGTGGAAGGAGGACAACCAGTAGGACACTGTAGTACCTGAGTACAAACTATATCATAATGATAGAGCTGATCAAATTGGTGGAAGGGTTACGCTCTATGTTACAGAGGGCATTGAGACAGAAAGGATTAAAGTTTTGCAGGAAACAAAATTTGCTGTAGAATCTCTATGGATTGAAATTCCATGTAAAAAGGGGAAGGAGATGGCAGTGGGGGTGTACTGTCGACCGCATGGCCAGAATGAACAAATGGATGATGAAATGCTCAAAGAAATCAAGGAAGCTAAAGGTAGTTACAGCACAGTAATAATAATGGGTGATTTCAATTACCCCAGTATTGACTGGGTCAGTTTCAATGCAGGACATGCTAGGGAGATAAAGTTCCTAGATGAAATAAATGACTGCTTCTTGGACCGACCAGAGGGGAAGCCATATTAGACCTAGTCCTTAGTGGGAACCAGATCTGGTGCAAGAGATAAGGTTGTTGGGGCCACTTGGCAATAGTGAGCATAGCATGATCACATTTGATCTAATTAATGGAGGAGGGATGGTAAGGAAATCCACAGTACTACCTTTTAACTTTCGAAAGGGAGACTATGATAAAATGAGGAAAATAGTTAAGAAAAAACTAAAAGGAGCAGTTGCAAAGGTTAAAGACTTACATCAAGCTTGGGTGTTGTTGAAAAATACTATCTTGGAAGCCCAGACCAGCTGTATTCCACGCTTTAAGAAAAGTGGAAGGAAGTCAAAAAAACTGCCAGTAGGGTTTAAAGGTGAGGTCAGAGAGGCTGTTGTTGCCAAAAAAGCATCTTTCAGGAAAAGGAAAAAAGAGCCAAATGACGAAACCTGGAAACAGCACAAGCACTGGCAAGTAAAATGCAAGGCATTGAAAAGGCAGGCAAAGGGAGAATTTGAGAAGAAGCTTGCTGTGGAAGCAAAAACGCATAATAAAGACTTTTTCAAGGACATTTGTAGCAAAAAACCTGTGAGTGAGTCAGTTGGTCCATTAGATGATAGAGGTGTTAAAGGGGTACTAAGAGGTGACAAGGCGATAGCGGAGAGACTGAATGAATTCTTTGCTTTGGTCTTTACTGAGGAAGATGTAGGGATGTTACCCATGACTGAAGTGGTATTTAAAGGTGCGGAAGAACTGAAGGAAATATCGATACATCAGGAAGATATATTACAACTATTAGATAAACTGAAGAGTAGCAAATCATCTGGGTCGGATGATATACATGCAAGGGTGTTGAAAGAACTGAAACATAAGATTTCAGACCTGCTATTAGTAATCTGTGAACTATCATTAAAATAAACTGTAATACCTGAAAATTGGAGGATGGCGAACGTAAGACCAATTTTTAAAAAGGGTTCCAGGGGTGATCCGGGAAACTACAGACCGATGAGCCTGACGTCAGAATCGGGAAAATTGGTAGAAACCATCATAAAGAACAAAATTGCTGAACATGTAGATAGTCATGGCTTAATGGGAGTCAGCCAACATGGCTTTAGACAAGGAAGATCTTGTCTTACTAATATGTTATGGTTTTTTGAAGGTGTGAATAAACAGGTAGACAAAGATGAGTCAGTTGATATAGTGTATTTGGACTTTCAGAAAGCCTTTGACAAAGTCCCTCATCAGAGACTTTTGGCAAAACTAAAGAGTCATGGGATAGGAGGCAATGTACTATTGTGGATCAGGAGCTGGTTAAAAGATAGAAAGCAGAGGGTAGGGCTAAATGGCCAATTTTCCCAATGGAGAAAGTTGAATAGTGGTGTACCCCAGGGATCTGTGCTGGGTCCGCTGCTTTTTGACATATTCATAAATGACCTGGAAAAGGGAATAAGAAGTGAGCTTATCAAATCTGCTAATGACACAAAACTTTAAAGTTGTTAAAAAACAAGACAATTGTGGAAAATTACAAGAGGATCTTGATAAATTGGAAGACTGGGCATTAAAATGTCAGATGAAATTTAATGTTGACAAGTACAAAGATATGCACCTAGGGAAGAACAACCCAAACTATGGTTACATGATACAAGGTTCCACATTAGGAACCACCACCCAGGAAAAAGATTTAGTTGTCATTGTGGATAACATGTTAGAACCCTCGGCCCAGTGTGCAGCGGTGGCCAATAGAGCAAATGGAATGCTAGGTATCATAAGGAAAGAAATGGAAAATAAAACAAAGGATTTTATAATGCTTCTATATCGTTCCACGGTGAGACTGCTCCTTGAAAATTGTATGCAATTCTGGTCGCCGTATCTTAAAAAGGATATAACGTTATTAGAAAAGGTTCAGAGAAGAGCCACCAAAATTATAAAGGGGATGAAAGGATACCCCTAAGAAGAAAAGCTAAAAAGGTTAGGTCTCTTTAACCTGGAAAAGAGACGGCTGAAGGGAGATATGATAGAAGTCTAGAAATTAATGAACGGAGTGGAACGGGTAAACGTAGATCGATTGTTTACATTATCAGAATACAGAAAGACTAGGGGACATGCAATGAAGCTACAGGGTAAACTATTTAAGACTAATAAAATAAAATATTTTTTCACTCAACATGTAATCAAACTCTGGAATTTGATACTGGAGTATGTAGTAAAGGATTTTAGTGTAGCTGGGTTTAAAAAAGGTTTGGACAAGTTCCTGGAGGAAAGGTCCATAAACCATTATTAAGAAGGGACCCAGGATATCAATGCTTGACCCAATACAAGCATTGTGGATCCTGTGTCTTCTGGGGAAACTGCTAGGTACGTATGACCTAGATTGACCACTGTTGGTAACAGGATACTGGGCTTGATGGACCTTGGTCTGACCCAGTATGGCATATCTTATGTTCTTATGTTCTTAAGGTGGGCTGATTCAATCTTATCTAGCACTCATATAGTCCTTTCAGCAATATCAAATCTCAATTCCTCCCCCCAAACATACATTTACTCACATTTCCCCACAGCACTCATCTAGCTTCCTCTGCAGTCATACTGCCACTACCAGACATAAACTCCCCATCCACTCAACAAGCCCTCCCACCAATTATAGCGCCCATCAACTTACTCACTCAGCCCACTATCACCCACAACCTCACCAATCACTCAGTCAGGCCCTATTCAATTTGTATCCACCCATCTATTCTTTCATTTAGGGGCATGTTTACTAAACTGCGGTAACTTTAATGACCTCGTGTTATGTAATGTTAACGATCGTTAGGTAACGTTAACGCGCGGTATATAACATTAATGCGTGTTAACGTTACCTAATGGTCGTTAATGTTCCCGGCCACGGTAAACACCGCAGAGGGTGGATAGAAGGAGGGGGGAAGGGGTCAATGGGCGGGGAGTGGGCGGGGAGAGGCTCCCTGCACTCTAACGCGCTGAACTGAAGGGCTGAATCCTACCGCTAATGAAAACCTGCCGTTAGATGCACATTTGCAGGAGAGAGAAACCATTTCATTGTCAGTAATGTACAGCATAGACAGGGAGCCCAAGAAACGTGATAGTAGTGCTCCATTTCCAGCAACAGCATAGTGCCCAAGTATGAAAGTCCACTATGTCGATGGTGCAAGTGGAGCATAGGGGGCTGCAGGTGGGACATGTAACGGGGGCAGCTGGGGCACAGGGTGGACTAGGCGGGTGCCTAGGTGGCACATAGGAACATAGAAACCGGAAATGAGCATGACAGCAGCTGACAAAGGCCAAATACAATCCACCTACATCTACCTGGTCCACCCAAGCTAACAGTTGCCAGGGCACTGACCTGACATACCCCCAGCCAACCCTCCCCCAAGCGGAAGGGACAGATTATTGGTAGGCGGTGATGGGGGGAGATGCGAGGATGCTCATGTATGCCCCATGCCCCAGACTCCGCTCCCTAGGCAACCACCTACCCACACAGTGGATGGCCTGGGACTGTGCACTACCAGCATATGGTCATGACAGCATGGCAGGGGGGCTTTGTGCCCGTGCTGGAGGGGGCAGTGGCACCTGACTGCAGTGGACCTAGGCCATGCCCTGTACCAGTACGTGGTGTGCAGTGCAACATAAAAGGTCTGGCTGAGGAAATGTACAGGTAGCCCCAGGGGACCACCATGCATGTGTGGTGCAGTACACCTAGCCAGTATGTTCAGAAGCAGAAGGTCACAGGTGCAAGCCCCAGCTGTGGTTCCTGCAGAACATATCCCTATGTTTTACCCTACAATGCAGATACAACAGCAACATGTGCAAAGCCCAAAGCAGCGGCGAACAGGGGTACAAACACCTACTCACACAGGCTCCACAATCCAAAGATGCATGGAGAGTCAGGCTGTTGGCCCCATCATTGAGCTTCAGTTAACACCAGAGCACTACTACTACCTCCTGCACAGTTTAACAATGTTGGCACTATGATCAGGACCAGTGTGGTGGGCAGGGTTGCCAACCACCCCTATCTTTTCACAATGCTGCAATAGGAGTGTGTGTGTGTATGTCTATCCATTGTTTTGTGGCTTCCCACACCTCACCAGGCCCACAATGTCCCACTGTTACCAGCATTAGCCTGAATATGTGCATAATGAGGAGCAAGGTGTTGTGGGTATGGCCCAGACAGGGCGGATTGGCCAGGATGAATCTTCACAGGGTGTGGGGCAATGGCTGGGACACTGTAGTTCCCGACCACTGCCTGCATGGACAGGGTGGCCACAGCATGGCATGCTGGGAGGACACTCACTCTGACCGAGAAGTGACCAAGGCATGTCTGGGTTCCCACATAGCACTCTACGTTGTCTGTTTCTAGTGATGCTTTTGTTTTTTTTTAGTGCTAGCGCCCCAATCACTGAGATGCCTGCTTGGTACACAGTTTCTCTGTGAGCATGCACTATGGATTAGCTAGTGGACTGTCTGCAGTTAGATTGTGCATGGTCAGAACACCTATATGGTGCAGTCTGACTGTGCTGTCTGCTTGAGAGTGTGATGAAATGAAAAAGCAGGTATTTTTTGTAACATTTAGATAACACGTAGAAATAATGTTTAAATGGAACAAAGGAACATTGTTGCATGAAACTTGTTTGGCTGTATTTTTAGGTCAGTCCAAATAACCAGAGAGAAACCCCCTGAGGAAACACATTGAGTGAAACGCTTGGGCGCCTTAGAAGAATGGCGTTGGGATTTCATCTGTGATCGCTAGCATGGAAGCTAAGTACCTTTGCTATTATATTGATGGACAATGAGGAAAACATTTTTTTGTATGAATAATGAAGGCAACAACGGCTTACAGAACAGAGAGAGTGATAGCTTTCTTTGGATTGATAAAAAGGACAATTGATCAAAAAACAAAAAAACAAAAAAATACCAAAAATGAAAAATCATTAAAAATTGTTATAAGAATCTGAACATCAATTGAGATAAAGTTTAATGGAATTTAGTCAAATAAGTAAAGGTAATCTATACAGGTACTGCACAAGAGGTCACTGATGTGAATAGCAGCGGCAATTTTTAAAGAAATCTTGTGGAGCTGCAAGTATTTTACTGAGACCTCAGTACCTGATTTAGAAAAGTCTTTTTAAAGTTAGAGATCAATTCTGTTGTTTCAGAGAGGTAAAATCATGAGCATATAACAAGAGTAGATTGTATTGGCATACATTGCTCTGAAAATTGGACCAAATTACTATAGTCTGCTGGTGACTGGCAGACATTGGTGTGAGGCAGTTGGGGTTTTCCAGAGCTAACCCCATCATTGCTGCCAGTCTGCCACTGTCCCAGCCACATGTATGGCTCTGCCCAACCAACCCTGGAGGGCTGTTGTATACTAGCAGGATAGAGGTTGTTTCATGGAGGCTTGGGCACCTGAACCTTACCTACAAAAAAGGGTGAAGTGAGCCCTTTGGGGTATGTAGTGTATACCACTTTGACCTATAAAGGCACTGCTCTACAAACCTTATGCAAGTCTGGAAACCCCTCTGCCTTGATAACAGATGCCCATGTCAGCCATACCCTAACACAGGGCGCACACTAATCTGGGTGGTGTCTGGTCCCAGAGGACCACATGTGACTGCAGGATAAAGATGGACACAGAATTGCCTTCAGCTGCACTGCAAGGAACATCTGTCACACACTGGTAGCGATGGGGATATACAGCAGGGCCTATCTCTAGCACCACATGTACTGCGGACCTAGTGCTGGGCACCCATCCTATCCCTCAGGGAGAACACAGAACCTGCACAATGGCATGGTCTGTAGCTACGCTGTGCCAGTATCGCACACTTTCAGTTTGTCTTTCCAAGCTGAGGCACCGGAGATGTACAGACCCCATTTGCTGATCAGCTGTAGACAGCTATGCAGCATGTGCATTGCATCATGGGTACTGGTGGGGTTACCCTATCCTGGCACTCAGAGCATACAGTTTGTGCGGTGACCTGCAGTCCTTCTGTACCCAGCCATTGCTGTGAGATATACCACAGAGGTATAGCCTACTGGTTAATACAATGCCATTCTTGGTAGTGATCATGGGTTCAATTCCTCATTGTTCTTTCCTCTCATGCCTGTCCTACTCAAATAGTGTGCATGCCTGTAACAGTCATATTTTTGTATATTTGTGCTGCCAGCCCATAATACCCTCGCCACAACTGCCAACATTCCCTCGGTCCATCTATCTGCATCTGTCAGCTGTGTAGAGTCCTGTCTGCCTGTGCGGTCTGTCACCCCATGTCCTGCACTGCTACCCTTTCCTGCATTGTGCCTCTTCATGCTTGCCTCACCTGTGCCTGATCTGCATGGCACCACCGGTCCTCTGTCCACCCATCATTGTAACTATCCTGCCACCTCCACCTCCACTGGGGAACACGTATTCCCATCGTCTGCCACCAGCTGTCTTTCCAGTACTTTACATTACCAACACCCTGGGCTGTGGTACAGTTACCCCCACCATGTTTGTCATCAGTACTAGCAGCCACATGGGATGCCCGCAGATATGGCAGGTCCAGTGGCTCCCAGCTCTCCCTTCTTCACTCACCTATTCATTGCCTTTCCTGAGTACTCTATCTAGTGTTAGGGCTACATCTGTCTCTGTTTCTCACAGGTCATGCATGTCATCCTGCAGCACCTTGCAGCCCTTAGGCCACACTAACCTAGGGCACTATAACCTTGTTAGGCCACCTTAACCTATGGTTCCGTAACCGAGGGTGCCTTCTAAGGTGCCTTGTCCAGGGGTGCCTACTATGGCGCTTAGCCTAAGAAGCCCTACTATATAGGGCACCTTACAAAGCACCTTATGAGGCACCTCATAGGGCACCTTATAAGGCACCTTATAGGGCACCTTATAAGGCACCTAACAAGGCACCTTATAAGGTACCTTATAGGGCACCTAACAAGGCACCTTATAAGGCACCTAACAAGGCACCTTATAAGGCATCTTATAGGGCACCTAACAGGCACCTTATAAGGCACCTTACAAGGCACCTTGTAATGTGCCTTGTAAGGTGCCGTATGAGGCGCCTTGTAGCGCGCGTTAGTTTGTAACATGCGTTAGATGATACGGCTTGCTGTAACGATGCACCGCCCATGCCTTTATATGGGCATCTGTACCTTTACCATGGAACCTAACGTGAATGACATTACTGTAGTTTAGTAAACATACCCCTTAGACTCCTTGCGGCAAAGCACCTGTCTATGCAATTACTCAGCCCTTCTGCAGTAATTGTGGTGATTTTGAATGATAAGTTACCAGAGGTTGCTAAATGGATTCAGACAATGAATCCACGTAGCCTGAAGATGGAGACTGAACTCTGAACTGCTAACTACTTAGAACCTGGTTCTGACATAACTGTAAAAAAAAAGAAAGAGGAGCAGGAGAGAGTTGTGGTGGCAAATAAAGAATTCCTGTGGCCCATGCAGCTAGCTGAAAATGGTAACTTGGCACCTCTGGGAATTTGTTCCCTAAGAGCCATGGTCCTCTAGGGATTCATGGAGACTAGTCTGAAGCCACTTCTTTCTGATAGAAAAAAGCTGACCTAGGAAGCAGAAAATGAATTACTGAAACGTTCATACACCGAGGAATGGATTGATCTTTATCATAGAAAAACTTGTTCTTTGAGTGGAATATAATACACACCCAGCCAATGAATATTTGTATTGTTAAGATAGTTTTACAATTTACTACTAGCAACACCATCTGGCTGGACTGAAATAGACAGAGATCATCACCTGAATTTTAGATAAGATATTTAATTGATTTTTTACGGATCAGATACACAGACATTTCTTAAGGGGTGATTTATGCAACCATTACTCCCAGGTGTTCCCTAATCCCCTAGATCTTTCTTCTGCCTACCTTTCATCTATTTCTTCTGACTTCTTCTCGCCTCTCCTTCTCTTTCTTATGGCTCCGCATCACTTTCTCTTCCTATTGTTGACACTCCCTAATCTTCTCCCCTCTTACCAACAACTTCAACTCCCCCCTCCTTATCATCCCTTTTTTACCATCCTCACTTCTGCCACCATCTTATCATTTACCCTATCATCAGTTCTTGAGCTTTACCATTTTCTTCCTCTCATTCAGCCATCTCCTCTTTCTCTGAAAGAACCTCATCCTCATTACTACTGTGCTGTCTCTTCTCTGCCCCACACTCTTCTGCTCCTTCTCCTTTTCTCATCTGGAGATATCAACCCCAACTCTGGCCCCCCTAGATTTTTCTATCACTACCATAGCAGTTTCTCATGCAACCGCTCAAATCTTCAAATCTTATTTATATCCCTGTTCTTTCCCTCTCCTCTCTCCTTTTTTGATGTGCCTTGTGGAATGCACACTCCATATCAAATAAACGTATCTTTTTTTTCATGGCCTCTATCTCTAATGCACTCTATCTTCTTGCTCTGAGACCTGGCTCTTCCCAGATTTTATTTATTTTTTATTTTTATTTAAACAGATTTCTATACCGCCTTATCCTGCAATCAAGGCGGTCTCGACAGCAAACAATCAATAAGATACAGTGTCTAGTGTGCACATGCAGTGGGTAGTGTATGCATGTGAGTGTGTCTGTACATTGATTCTTGGTGTGCTATTTACAGCGTGCGCTATTTACAATGCTATGGTTATCAGGTCCTTGCTTAATTACAATTGTAGTGACATGTGGGGGGAATTGAGGTGACTTGTTGAATGGTTTAAGTAATGTCACCGTAGTGTTCTATGAAGAGTGTCATCTTCAGTAGTTTCCTGAACTCCTTAATGTCTGTTGTTGAACGCAGTTCGTCGGGGAGGGCGTTCCAGATTGTTGGTGCCGCTTTTGATAAGGCTTGTTTTTTGGTGTCCTTGCATCCCCTGTTGATAACTTTAGGTGTGTTGACACGGTTGGATGTGCCTCTTCTCCTTGGTCTTGTGCTATTGTCGGGTTGTATGAGTGGGTGTAGGCTGAAATCTGATGATTGATGTTTGATTTTGAAAATGTTTATGATTGTCTTATCTGATTTGGGCACTGATAGGCAGCCAGCTGACTCACCTTCAGTCTCTGCCCTCTGTCATGGTGGCTACCAGTTCTCCCACATGCCTCATTCCACTGGCCATGGTGGTGGTGTTGGGTTTCTACTCTCTCATTCCTGCCAATTTCAACCCCTCCTCCCTTCTTCAGTCTCACTTCTTTCCCTCCTTTGAAGTCCATGACATCTGCTTTTTAAAATCTACCTCTCCAGATTACTGCTATTTATCAACCCCCAGACAAGTCCACCTCTACTTTTCTCTCTGACTTTGACACATGGCTTTCCTTCTTTCTGGATTCATCTTCCCCCTCTCTTATTCTCGGTGATTTTAACTCTTCATCATCCCCTGCCTCAGTCTCACCCAGTTGCCTCCAATATCTTTAGAAATCTTCATGCTCTTCATCTTCATCCATCAGCTGTCTCCACTACTGTCTCATCACCTCTTTCCTCTACTATGTCATCTGTCTGTTGATTAGGCTGTAGTTTTCTATAACACTGCACTCTCCTCTGCTCTGGATACTCAGTGCACCTAGCTCAAATCCCGCAACCTTGCTGACTATCTACACTTCAAATTCATGCTTGCTTCTTTCCAGTCAGCCATAGCACTCTCCAAACAAAACTACTATGTCCACCTAAATAACACTTGGTGGGGGTTTTCTGGGCTTCCCCTAAGATTATTTGGGGATTTTCTATTTTTGTTTGGCTGTTTGTGTTCAACCCCAACATACATACAGGGCTTTAAAGAATCCTTGCTTCTTCGACTAAACTCCTCCTCTTCACCTTGTCACTTTCTCCTCAGCTATGCTCCTCCATTTCTAGCTGCAGCTGCCTGGGACTCTCTTTTAGCTACCATCTTGGAAGTCTCACTGCAGTACCCTTCCCTCCTGATATTGGGTGATTTTAATGTTGTCACCCACCTCTAGGTTCCCAGAGGCATAAAGCATGGGAGCTACAGTGGGGCCTCTTCTTAAACAGTGAGGGTGTCTCAAGCAGGTGTTGAAATGCCCCCTGGGATTTGTAGTCCCGCAAGCTAATCTAAGGGGTCTGTTTACTAAATCGCGTTAGTGCAGTTCGCGGTAGGAGCCGCGGTAGTGAAAGAAACCCCAAATAAGGACATGGGCGGTACATCGTTACCACTACCGCGCGTTAGCAAAATTAACGAGCGTTACCGGGCGCCGTGCCACGTTACTGCGCGTTAATCATAAGAAGACGTACAGACACAAAGCACTGAAACAGAGCTGTAGCACAATGGTTACGGTACTGACCGCTGTTACAGGCAGCATGGGTTCGAGCCCCCAGTGTGCCTAACACAGAAGGCTGTCTCAGGCATCACCCTGTACATTACAGAAGGAAAGAGGAGGCATGCTTTTCGTTACGCTGAGTATTGGTGTCAGAAAAACACCCTCGGAATGTGCCTAGCCACGTACGTTGGTACGCGCGTACATTCGTGCGTGGGTACGTGTTTGTTTACGTGCGTGGGTACGTGTGTTTTTACCAGTGTGGGCATCTTATATTACAGACTTTGTAGGGTGTCCTGCACCTATGCATTATGCTAACAGATGTACGTGTGATGGCCTATGGTTTATCAGAGCCTGTGAGCAGGTGCTGGTGTTTCACAGGGTTGGATTGGGCCAGTCACACCCATGATGCACTGCACATGCAAAGCAGCTGTCCACAGATACACACCATGGGGAATGCACCCCCACAGCACCTCGGCCTGGTAGGGGGTACCGACTGTGTGTTGTACTGGCACAGAGCAGCTACACACCGTCACATTGTGCGGGTACTGTGCTCACCCTGAGGGTGCAGTGAGGCGCCCAGCACTAGGTCCACAGCACCGGCCATGGCGCAGGTCCAAAGCAGTGTTACTGTGTGAGATAGGTAGTTTCTGCAGGAACACCTTGGACATCTCTGTCTGTTTCAGTCAGGTACAGCCCCCATGCACCACCACCACACCCCTCCCCCAGGGCTGAGGGAGGCAAACAGGGTCTCCTATCAAAAGATCCACAGTCTACCATGCTGCAACGGTGGCAGTAGAGGGGAACATGAACCCTAGTCCTGCTGGGGAACAGACACCCCACAGGGCAGTCAATGCAGCTCTGTACACAGCCATAACACAATAGCAGACAGACATTAGGCCTGGATATGGTATGCTGCACCCCACCACTATCTGATATTCCCCTGGTGCAAGCCATCAGCCACTGCACCCTGCAAGCCACTCCATCACAACACCTACCAGCTGCAAACAGTCTGCTAGTGCCCAGTGGAGATGCCTGCACCCAGAACTGGGATGTCAGCATACACAGCAAGCAGATACATCAGTGACTGGGCCCCAGAAGGAAACCCATATGTATCACATGAGAGAAATAGTAGATAGCACTATGGGAGTGCCTAGCCATGCTGTGGTCACTGCACAGTCAGGGTGAGAGTGATCTCTCAGCAGGATATACTGAGGTCACCCTGTCTGTGTAGTTGGTGGCCGGGCACTACAATGTGCCTGTCACTGCCCTATGCCCTGTGCAGATGCACCCTGGCCAGGCCACCCTGTCCGGCCTATACCCATGGTACCTTGCTCCTCATTATGCACATTGGCAGCCCAATACTGGCAACAGTGCTGGCAGTGTGGGCTGTTGAAGGTGTTTGCAGCCACCACACACTGGATAGACAGACAGCCACCCCCACACCTATGCCAGCATTGTGCTACTATAGAGGTGGTCAGCAGCCATACCCACCACACACCAGTCCTGGGCATAGTACAGGCATGGATATGGTACACAAGACTGTTGGGGGGTCACTCCCCAGGGTGGTGAACACTGTCAGAGACCAGACCTGCAGCACACACCGCAGACATCAGAATGATTGTTATGGTGGAGCTCAATGAGCAAAATGTGCTTAACGTAGGAATTGATATCTGCCAGTTATCAGAGGAAACGTTTGATAGCTGTGTACCATATACCCAGGTGTAGGGTGGCATTGCTAAGGTATGCAACTGCTAGTATTGGGAGATACAGGCAGGGCCCAATGTCTTGCCTCTCCAGCTGGCATTGGCCAATGGGGCCTGTGGGTGGGTGTGTGGCCCTGTTGGCTGCTGCTTTACGGCAGAGTTCCCCAACTCCAGTCCTGGTGTTCCACACACTGTTCGGGTTTTCATGCTGTCTCTCATAAATATGCATGAGCTACATCTGCATACCATGGGGGTGGTGCATAGCTATGCAGCACAGGCATCTTTATTAGAGGCAGCATGACACCGGAATGTTGTGGGGCCCTCCAGGACTGCATTTGCGGGACTCTGCTATAGGTAATGTGCCTGTTTCTGGTGTCTGTGTTTGGTGTGGTAAAATATAGGCCATGCGTATGTTCTCTGCACTACAGGAGTGTCTTTACTATCACTGTTTAGTGGTGGGTAAAACTATGGGGACTGGGTTGGCAGGAGCCCCAACTGGGATTTGAACCTGTGACCCTCTGGTCTTACAGGCACTGGCTGTGTCTGTTGCACCACACTGTGGCCACAGAGACAGTGCAGTCCCTGGAGTTAGTTAAACCGGCCTGACGAGTCAGAAACCCTGCTCTGCAACAGGTTTACTGTGGCCTCATTTACCTTGTATGCAGACAAAGGTGCACATAAACCGCAGAAATGACCTCACAAAAGGGGCACACACCCATAACCAAGCTGGGCAACAATGATATCATTGGGAAACATTACACCACACACCCAGGACAGCTCCTTTACAATGTACTGCTCTTTGCAAGGGTCTGCGGAGCGTAGACCCTTCCACACATCATTTCCTTTTATTTTGGTGCTTTCCAGGGAGTGTTGTTCCTTGTTGCCCATTGCTATCACTGTTGCCCAGCTGAATTCTGCTTTTTAAAATGTTTCTTGTGGTCATTTTTAACGTTTTATGTGATATTTTGTTCTGTGCACATGTATCACACTGCTCACGTTTTGTGGGTTTCCCCGGTTTTCTGTACATTGCTGACGTAAATGGTTTCTCTTCCCTTTAATGCCTTTAACGACAGGTTTTCATTTGCGTTGGAAGTGAGCTCTGACACTCCGCGCGTTAGTATGAGGGGAGCCTCTCTCCGCCCACTCTCCGCCCATTGACCCCTTCTCTCCGCCCACTCTCCACCTTCTGCGCTGTTTTAACGCGCCGCGGAGCTTTACGATCGTTAACTACGGTTAACGCGCGTAGTATGACGTTAACGGTCGTTAGCGCGTCGGTACGCGCGTTATACGGCACTTACGGTCGTTAACGTCATACTACGCGCGTTATTCACGTTTAGTAAACATAGCCCTAAGAGTGTAGTTGCAGTCGAGTAGCAAGGCTTCAAAAGAGGTCTTTTTATTTACCCGTCCCGGGTGAATTTCAGCACATATGAACAAAGGACAAAACCATACTTCTGGTATGAAATAAAGGCAAACTACTATAACAAAAATGAATGCTTGTATCTTCAGCCGGACAAAACAAAGGTAGTGCAAAACAGTCCTTATTCTTAAAACAAGCACGTTTCTTCACTTCTGTTTCCTTAAACAGATTCTCTCTCTGGCCAGTTCAGCACAGTGAAGAAATATCATCTGAAATTATTAGTGTACAATCCATGTAGGATTCAGCAGGTATTTCATCACAAAAATCACATTGCATATCCTCATATGCTTCCCCGGAGCTATCTTCTATAGCAGCGATGGCGAACCTATGGCACGCGTGCCAGCTGTGGCACGCGAAGGCCTTGCAGCTGGCACGCGGGAAGGTCGCACATTAAAAAAAAAAAAAAGCTGCCCGCTGCCGCCGCGGCGGCATGGAGTGTCCCGCGGGGCTCCCTCTGCCCGGCGGGACTCTCCCGGCGCTGCTCAGCCCCTCTCTGCCGGCTTGCAGAGACGCGAAGGGAGAGTCTCCCTCGCGTCTCTGTTAAGCCCGCAGGAGCTGATGGGAAATTTCCCATCTGCCCCTGCGGGCTAATGAGCGTTGCGTGGGAGACTCTCACGCCCTGCGCGTCTCTGCAAGCCGGCAGAGAGGGGCTGAGCAGCGCCGGGAGAGTCCCGCCGGGCAGAGGGAGCCCCGCGGGACACTCCATGCCGCCGCGGCGGCAGCGGGCAGCTTTTTTTTTTTTTTATTGCCATGTGCCGAGGGAGGGGGGTTAAGACTGGCAATGGGCTAGGGAGGGAGAGAGGGGGGTTAAGACTGGCAATGGGCTAGGGAGGGAGAGAGGGGGTTTAAGACTGGCAATGGGCTAGGGAGGGAGGGAGGGAGGGGGGTTAAGACTGGCAATGGGCTAGGGAGGGAGGGAGGTTAAGACTGGCAATGGGCTAGGGAGGGAGGGGGGTTGAGACTGGCAATGGGCTAGGGAGGGAGGGAGGGGGTTGAGACTGGTAATGGGCTAGGGAGGGAGGGGGGTTGAGACTGGCAATGGGCTAGGGAGGGAGGGAGGTAGTTTCAGACTGGCAATGGGCTAGGGAGGGAGGGAGGTTAAGACTGGCAATGGGATAGGTAGGGGGGGAGGGGGGTTGAGACTGGCAATGGGCTAGGGAGGGAGGGGGGTTGAGACTGGCAATGGGCTAGGGAGGGAGGGAGGGGGGTTGAGACTGGCAATGGGCTAGGGAAGGTGGGGTTAAGACTGGCAGTGGGCTGGGGAGGGGGGTTAAGACGCAGTGGGCTATGGGGGGAGTTAAGACTAGCAATGGGCTGTGGGCTGATGAGGGCTGGCAATGGGCTATGAGCTGATGAGGGCTGTCTGGAAATGGGGTGATGGGGGGGTTAGGACTGGTAATGGGCTATGGGGGGGGTTAAGACTGGTAGTGGGCTGATGGGGGGGGTTAGGACTGGTAATGGGCTATGGGGGGGTTAAGACTGGTAGTGGGCTGATGGGGGTGTAGGACTGATAATGGTGTAAGGGGGGGGCTAGGACAGGACATGGGCTGATGGGGAGGGGTTAGGACTTGAGGTGGGCTGATGTGGTTAGGACTGGTAATGGGCTGTGGGCTGATGGGGGGGTTTAGGACTGGCAATGGGCTATGGGGGGCTGACTGGAAATGGGCTGATGGGGGGTTAGGACTGGTAAAGGGTTATAGGGGGGGGCTTAAACTGAAAATGGGGTGATGGGGGTTAGGACTGGAAGTTGATTGACAGGGGGCTAGGACTGGTAATGGGTTGGGGTGTTGCTAGGACTGGAAATGGGCTGAGTGGAAGGGGAGGCTTGAACTGCAAATAGCTGATGGGGAGGGGGCTTGGAATGGAAATGGGCTGTGAGGGAAGGGAGCTAGGACTGAAAATGGGCTGATGGAAAAGCTAGGATAGGACTGGAAATGGGCTGTTGGGGGGAGCTAAGATTGGAAATGGGCTGTGGTGGGGGCTTGAATTGAAATGGACTCATGGAGGGGCTAGAACTGGAAGTAGGCTCAGTGGAGGCTTGGAATGGAAATGGGCTGAGTGGAGGGGAGCTATGATTTGACATGGGCTGATGGGGGGGCTAGGAAATGAGGAGAAATGGGCTGATGGGGGGCTAGGATTGAAAATGAGCTGATGAAGGGACTTGGACTGGAAATGGGCTGATGCAGGGACTAGAAGGGAATGGATGCTGGGTGAGACTGGAACTAGAAGGGAGCTGATGTTGGGGGAGGATTAGAATGGGATGGGGCTGGGAGAGTAAAATGGAGAGGGGAAAAATATTTTGTGTAGGAGGGATGAAAAATCTA
This sequence comes from Ichthyophis bannanicus, assembly GCA_033557465.1. NCBI lineage: Eukaryota > Metazoa > Chordata > Amphibia > Gymnophiona > Ichthyophiidae > Ichthyophis > Ichthyophis bannanicus. The sequence continues at coordinate 626,171,432 of CM066032.1, read as the reverse complement.
CAATTGGCCAGGTATTGGGAGAGTAATTGGGGATTGAGGATGGAGGGGTAAAATTTGTGTGGATGAAATAGGAATGAGGAAAGAGCAAAAGGAGAAAGATTAGTATGTTAAAGCAGATGTAGAGAGAGAGAGAGAATGGAAAAAAAAACTAGAAGAGAGAAGAAAGGACAAATGGACAGCAGACGATGGAGAGTTAGCAGAAAACATGAAGAAACCAGAAGAAGGTGGCTGGACCAATTGCAACTGAAAAAAAAATGCACAAAAGGTAGAAAGATATCTCTTTATTTTGAATTTATTAACTGGAATATGTCAGCTCTGGGAAATGTGCATCATTAACATCTGCGCTTTGTTTGGTACAAGAGGAAATTCCTATTTGATGTTGCCACTTGTTCTCTTTCCCAGTATTCTCTGAAATGTATTGGTTTAATATTTGCAGTGTTGCCTTTTGATAGGTAGGGTATGGTGCTTTGTGAGTCCTGGTAATGCTGTCAGGATACGGCGGGTTTGCTATGGGTTCTAAATGGGCAGCGTTTGTAGTAGTTCCTAATGTGCCTGGCGGTTGGCACTGGATTATAGTAATGTAGAAATCTTTTAGTCTTTCTTTATCCATACACTCATTAAGAGACATGTTTACTAAAAGTTAGTGTATGGTAACATTATGCAAATATTTATGCAAATAAGACCACTTATGCAAATGACGTGCTGGCACTTTGAGGAAATTCTTTGGTTTTGTGCGGCAGTTTGGGCACTCGGGCTCAAAAAGGTTAGCCATCACTGTTCTATAGGATTGTAACTCAGGCTACTTTTAAACAATCCCTCTTCTCTGTTAAGAGGGCTCCCCTCCTCCTCTCTACCGGAGTAAAATGGGAGGTTACCACACACTGCAGAGTTTCCTTCCTGAGAGCCACACACTCTTGGGTAAGTGTAGGAAAAACTCTGACTTTCAGCTTCCCTTCTATTATGAGGAATAAGCCTACCTTCTGGCTTGGTTTTCACGGAGCTTCTGGGCACAGGAAACTTAACGGAGCTTTTCTCAAATGAAAGCCTCTCACTGCCTTTCTCTTTCCATTTCTCTTTGGGCACAAAAGTATCCTCCAGATAAAAACTTTTGCCCTCCTGGTACCTGTTCTTAGGAAGATTCTTTCCCACAGCTTTTCTCAGCTTGCCTTCAGAAATACCTCCGTGGCTCAGACCACTGGGCTTTTGTTCAGTCCTGCACTGCTCCCTGAAACAAACCCCTGGTATTCTCTCCTGGGCTTCTTCCTGTAGGATTCTGTGTGAGTCTCCGTGTGAAGCTCTCTCATAAGCTCTCCAACCAGCTCCTTCCTCTGCTCTAACTCTGACCTCTGGTGAGTGATTTTTAACTGCGTCACTCTTGGTGTTTCTCTGAGCCTCAACTCCCCTCAGCTGTCCCTCATTACCTAATGGGCTATGAGGTAATCTACTGCTTGGGCGTGCTCTTACACCTGGTACTTCAGTTTGTGTTCATTGCCCATAGCAACCCTGATCCATGTGCTGCTCTAACCTGTCACTATTAGAACTGCTCTGCTCAGATTTTCCTATTTCCATAGGTACTATTTGATCCACCTCATGACAATGTTCATGTCGATTCCCCTTCCTCAGCAAGAAATCTTTCTTTTCTTACTTTTTTGTCTGATCTGTCCCTCCGCCAGTTTGTCTCTTTTCCTACTCATACTGCGGGACACTCCCTCGACCTCATTATTACTTCTGCCTCTTCCCCTGCTCCTCCTTCCTCCCTTTCCTCCCTCCCCCTTCCCTGGTCCGACCACTTCTGCCTTCTTTTCTCCCTTCCTGTTCCGTCTTCTTCATTGGGCCCAGCTTTACAATCCCTTGGCAACACTTCTAACACCAGATCAGCCCAACCGTTGCTTGTCCGCAAGATTACCTCTGACACACTATCTCAATTTCCTCCTTCCACTTCTCTATTCCCGGATGATTTTGGATCTCTTCCTATTGATGCTCAGGCACATCTCTGGCACTCTTCTCTTTCCTATGCCCTAGATAGTGTTGCTCCTCTCTGCCCCCGCCCATCCCCCGACATCATCCTCGCCACCCCTGCTACCATTCTGGCCTTCTTCTGAAACGGAAATACCTTCGCCGCGCTGAACGTCATTGGCGTAAACATCCATCTTCCTCTACCTTGCAGTCTTTTCGCTCATGCCACAGACATTACCGCCTTCTCCTTCACTCTGCTAAGCGCGACTACTACTCTAGGCTTATCTCTTCCTCTTCTAACTCTTCTCGTCAACTACATACTTTCTCCATTCTCTCACCACATCACATTCATCCTCTTCCTCTCCTTCTTCGTCTTCCCTTGCTTCTCCTGACTCTTCTGCACTTGCCTCCTTTTTTACCTCTAAAGTTCACACCCTCCGTCAGTCCTTCCCCTCATGCCCTCCCCCTCTCCCCCCCTTCTGTGTCTTCTCCCTTCCCCTCTCCCTCTCCTGCTTCTCCTTCTCCTGTACTGTTGCACTCTTGGTCCTCTTTCGAGCCGATTTCCCCAGCCACCTTACATAAGACCTTTCTTTCCATCTGCAAAACAACATGTTCTGCTGACCCCATTTCCTCGCAGTGGTTACTGGAGCCTTCATTGCTCCTGTCCCCCTACATACTTGCACTTTCAATTCTAGTCTGTACTCGGGTATCTTTCCCACACCATGAAAGCACGCTATTGTCCGCCCAATTCAGAAATGCCACACTTCCGATCCTACCATTCTCTCCAATTGGCGCCCTATTTCCAACCTCTGTTTTCTCTCGAAACTTCTTGAGAAACTTGTTTTTCATCAACTCTCCTCCTACCTTGAAGCCTCTCTTACCCTTCACCTTCGGCAATCTGGTTTCCGCTCTGGCCATAGCACGGAATCTATCCTTCACAGACTTATCTCTCTTGTTGTTTCTCTCGATCTTTCCACGGCTTTTGACTTGGTGGATCATCGTACCCTTCTCGTTCGTCTTCAAGATGCTGGTGTTACAGGCACTGTTCTTCAGTGGTTTCACTCTTTTCTTCTCAACCGCTCCTTCACTGTTGTCTCTGGGTCTTCTTCCTCCACCCCAACCCTTCTCTCTTGTGGTGTACCCCAGGGCTCCGTTCTTGCCCCACTCCTTTTTAACGTTTTCCTGGCTCCCCTTGCACTTGTTGTCCAGCAGTTCGGTATTTCCGCATACTATTATGCGGATGATACTCTTTTCCTGCTTCACACTGATTCCCTTAAACCGGACATCTCTCCTCTTAACTGTTGTCTTTCCACTGTCGCATCCTGGTTCTCCTCTAATTTTCTTCACGTTAACCCCTATGTCGTTTGCCACTTGGTTTACACTAGGGAGCACCTCCCCCACGTGTGCTCCGATTTTTTCTTCCCAGTCTATTCCTCTGGTCTCCTCTTTTCGTTACCTCGGTGTGGTCCTCAATTCTTCTCTCTCCTTTAGGGAACACATTTCTTCAGTTGTCCAGCGGTCTTTCTTCTCTCTTAAACAACTAAGGGTCGTTTGCCCCTTTCTTTCTTCTTCTGCCTTAGCTACGCTTCTCCTCTCTTTAGTTATATCCTGGCTCAACTATTGTAACGTTGTCTTAGCAGGTATCCCTCAGTCCCAAATCGTCCGAATTCAGCGCGTTCAGAACACTGCAGTTCGTCTTCTAACCCACGCCTCCCGGTATGACCATGTTACCCCTCTCCTCATGCAACAACACTGGTTACCGGTACCCTTTCGTATTCACTATAAGATTCTTGTTTTTGTTCACAGGGCACTCTTCACAGGTGTTCCCTTCTATCTTGATAACCAGGTTCACATTCACACCCCTCACCATTCACTTCGTTCTATTCATCTTAACCGTATGTTCCTTCCCCCTCCCTCACATGCCCACCTGGAATCCACTCGATCTTCCGCTTTCTATTTCTTGGGTCCACGACTTTGGAATTCGCTCCCTCTTTCCCTCCGTTCTGAAACATCCTTCCAGCACTTTAAAACTAAGCTCAAAACTCACCTATTTACCATGGCATTTAACCTCCCCCCATAGCCCTGCCCCTCTGTCTGTTTTTTCTCCCCATCTTCTCTCTGACCTGTTTCTGTTGTTACGTTTTATCTTATCTGTTTTTGTGTTTTCTCTCCTCTCTACTGTTTTTAAATGATGGTGTTCCTTTCTATTTCTGCAGCCATGTATTTTTTAAATTGTGAACCACTCAGATACCTATTTGGTGTGGGTGGTATATCAAATTTTAATTAAACATAAACATAAACAAATTGCTCTTGCCACCATAAAAGCATGGAAAAATTTTTATTTTATCTTGTCAGGTTTGCAACATCACAAGCTTTACTTTTGATTTATAAGGTACAAATTTCAATATCAATCCATAGCATCAATACATCTATAACAAGCAAAGCACCTGACTTGTTGTTGTTGTTGTTAAGTGCCGTCGAGTCGGAGTCGACTCATGGCGACCCTCTGGATAACTATCCTAAATTGTGTTCGATCTTCAGTCAGGTGGCTCATTGTTGACAGACTGGTATCCATAGCTGCTGTTATTGTATCGATCCATCTCATTGCTGGTCTTCCTCTTTTGCGTTGACCTTCTATCTTGCCAAGCATGATGTCTTTCTCTAATGATCTCTCTTTCCGCATGATGTGTCCAAAGTATGAAAGTAGAAGTCTTGTCATCTGAGCTTCTAAAGAAAGCTTAGGTTTGATCTCCTCTAGTACAGACTGGTTTGTTCTTCGGGCAGTCCATGGTACACACAGTATTCGCCGCCAGCACCATAATTCAAAGGCATCAATTTTCTTCCTGTCTATCTTTTTCACTGTCCAGCTTTCACATCCATATGATGTTATTGAAAATACCATGGCTTGAACAAGTCGAATCTTTGTATGGAGAGAGACATCTCTGCTCTTGAGAATCTTATCTAGGTCTTTCATAGCCATTCTGCCAAGAGCAATGCGTCGTCTGATTTCTTGACTGCTTGTTGCTTCTTTATTGATAGTTGATCCAAGTAGGTTAAAGTTATTCACGATTTCACTTTCTTCTCCTTCGACGATGAACCTGTTGATTATGCCAGTTGTCATGATCTTTGTCTTCTTTACATTAAGGTGCAGGCCCATTTTGAGACTATGTTCTTTGATTGTGAGAAGCAAATGTTTCAGATCATCTTCACTTTCCGCCAGTAATGTGGTATCATCAGCATAGCGAAGGTTGTTGATGAGTCTTCCACCAATCTTCACACCTCTCTTGTCTTCATACAATCCTGCTTCTCTGATGATTTGTTCTGCATATAAATTAAACAGGTAGGGGGAAAGTATGCAGCCTTGTCTTACACCTTTGCTTATTTTAAACCATTCTGTTTCTCCTTGTTCCGTTCAAACTGTTGCTTCTTGATCAATGTACAGATTGTGCAAGAGAATGAACAAGTGTTCTGGTATACCCATGCTTCTTAATGTGGCCCAGAGTTTCTCATGGTTTACACAGTCAAAAGCTTTGCTATAGTCGATAAAGCACAAATAGATATCCTTTTGGTATTCTTTAGTCTTTTCAAGGATCCATCTCACATCCGTAATGATGTCTCTCGTTCCTTGCCCTTTTCTGAACCCTGCTTGCACTTCAGGTAGCTCTTGTTCCAGGTATGATTGTAGTCTCTTTTGAATAATCTTCAGTAGAATTTTGCTGGCATGTGGGATCAGAGCGATTGTGCGATAATTTCCACAGTCAATTGGATCACCTTTCTTTAGTACTGGTATAAACACAGATCTTTTCCAGTCAGTTGGCCATGATGCTGTCTTCCATATATCTTGGCAGAGCCTTGTAAGTACGGTAACAGCTGCATCAGATTGCTGTAATACTTCTATGGGAATGCAATCAATGCCTGGTGCTTTGTTCTTTGATAAGGCTTTCAATGCAGCTTCAACTTCTTCTTTCATCACCAATGGTTCCAGATCATAAGGTACAGGTTGAAACGGCTGTTGGTCCACTTGATCTTTATCATATAAAAACTCTGTATATTCCTTCCATCTTTTCTTGATCTTCTGAGCTTCATTAAACATAGAACCTTGAGCATCTTGTAACATTCCAATTCGAGGCTGGAACTTTTTCTTTAACTCTCGTAGCTTTAGGAAAGCTGATCTTGTTCTTCCTCTAATAGTTTCTGCTTCTATTTCCTTGCATGCGTCATTGTAATACTTTTCCTTGTCCTGTCTTGCTGCACGTTGGAAATCTCTGTTGAGTTCTGTGATTGTCTTTCTTTCTCCTCTGGCTTTAGCTTCTCTGCATTTCTGGGCAATTTTCAGAGTTTCTTCTGTCATCCATTTTGGCTGTTTTTTCTTTTACCTTTTGTAGAGACTTCTCGCTTTCTTCCAACACAACCTTCTTGATGTCATTCCATAACTCTTCTGGATCTCTATAATTTGTATCTAAAGCAGCAAATCGATTTTGCAGGCAGTCTTTAAATTCCAGTGGTATATTCTCAAGGTCATATTTTGCTGCATTCATGAGTAGTTTGCTCTTTTTCAGCTTTAGCTTGAGTTTGCATACTAGTAGTTGATGATCTGTACCACAGTCAGCTCCATGTTTTGTCTTTGTTGATGTTATAGAGCTTTTCCATCGTTGACTTCCACAGATGTAGTCAATTTGATTTTTATACAATCCATTGGGTGAAGTCCATGTGTACAGTCGCCGCTTGTGTTGCTGGAAGAAGGTGTTCAAGATGAATAGATCGTTGGTCTTGCAGAATTCTATCATTCTTTCTCCAGCTTCATTTCTGTTGCCAAGTCCATATTTTCCAACTACTCTGTCTTCTTCTTTGTTGCCAACCTTTGCGTTCCAATCACCCATGACTATCAGGATATCCTGTTTGCATGTTCTGTCAATTTCAGCTTGTACTTGTTCATAGAACTCTTCAATTTCATTCTCTTCTGCAGCTGTTGTTGGGGCATATACTTGAATTATAGTTGTGTTGATAGGCATTCCTCGTAGACGAATAGAGATTAAGCATTCGCTGACTGCATTGTATTTCATTACAGTTCTTGCAAGTTTCTTCTTTATTATAAATGCAACACCATTTCTTCTTTGTCTTTCATTTCCAGCATAGTAGACCATGTGATCATCTGATGCAAAGTGCCCGATGCCAGTCCATTTCAGTTCGCTGACACCCAACAGATCAAGTTGTACACATTCCATTTCATTCTTGACCACCTCCAACTTCCCTTGGTTCATGCTTCGTACGTTCCATGTTCCAATGTGTAAGACATCTTTACAGCTTCTGACTCTCATTTCATGCGCAGCTACATCAGCAGTCAGACGTCCCAAGGGCTTTGATCCAACCACATCATAAATGCTGGCTTTACTCTGAAAAGTCTTCAGCTCTTCCCCAGTAGCTAGTTGAGTGCCTTCCAACCTGGGGGTCTCATCTTCCAGCACTACAGCACAATTTGTTTTGTTGTAACTATCCATTGGGTTTTCATGGCAAGATACAGAAGTAGATTGCCGGGCCTTTCTTCCGCGCAGTTTAAGTTTGGTGGTGTTGCCATTGTCACAGAAATGTGATCCTCCGCCGTCAACACTATCCCATTCTGCTGCTGCCCAGATGGGTGGTTTGTCTTTGTCTGGCATCTCAGCTGAGACCTGTCCATCTTGGGAGACCCTGCCAGTAGTTAAACTACCGATAGTTTAGCTCTCAGCATCACTGATGCACACAAGCCCTCACAGCACGACAAGCTGCAAACCAAGTGAGGCACCTGACTTAAGTGTAAAAAAGGTCCTGGAGACAGAGATAGCCTTACTCCAATGAGATCAGCTAATGTCTGTCTACTTATTAGAATTTCTTCTCCATGTTTATATTCATTTTCAGGCTCAAATTGCTGATAAATAGATTTCCTTTCTGTTTCTTATTCTCCATTATCTTAAGCAAATCTGCTTCCCAATCTTTTACCCTCTGTTTTCTCTGTAGCATCCTGTCTCTGCTGTCACGGCAGTCCTTGTCGCTGTGTGTTGACTCTGTTTCCTGTAGATTAAGTTCTTCATTCTGTTCCCTTTTGTTTATTCAAGAGGCCCAGGTGACAGCTTTTCATTAGCTGTATAGTGTTCAGAGCCTCTCATTGTGTCAGCTCTCTGGGACAAGATATTAGCTCATTTCATTGCTCAATCTTGCTGATTTTGCAGTTTCAGTGTGAAAAAGTCAGAGCAAGCTGTTTCTTAGGCCTGAGCTATAGACGTTAGCACAAGATGGATTCAACTTGTAACAAAGGTACCTGAAGAGGGATTCATTATTTTCCCTTCAGTCCCCTCTTGAATCCCACTGCAGTTCCCTTCTGTTGTCCCCATAGTGTGCCCTTCTACACTCGGCCATCCGGAACCTCCAGTGACACTCACTGAAGAGATGGAGACATGACAAGACTAAGTTGCCAAATGAGATCTGAATCCCATTAATTCTATACCTAACATAGGGAACTTGAAAAGAGAGGAAATCCATATAGGGTTACTTGTTCCCTGAATATTGGACCGCTACCAAGTGGAACCCCTCTGGAATAAGAGGATGGGCATCAGACAGGTTACCATTTATATTAGTAGCTCTAGGTCTATGGGCTAGGGAAGGATATTCATTGTCCTGATTTTGGGAAGTAAGAATTAGAGTTGTGGTAGACACCTTAGTCAAACACCTTCTACAGAAAGCTAGAATAAATGAAAAAAAAACACAGCAGCTAACTGGTAAAGCAATGAGCAGACCAAACAAGGCTACAAGTAAGCCACATAGGCCAGAGCTTAGGCCTATAAACCAAGAAGCAGCAACATTCCACCATGCTCCAACTAGAATCCCACCCTTGAAATCATCAGTTTCTGTGTAGAGAGATTCAGAGGAGCAGGTTGAGGAATATATAAGTATGGAAGAAAAAGAACTAGAAGTGATCCTACCAATGCTCCAAAAATAATTGCACATACAATGAAAGGGGAGGGATTCAATGGGGACTGGTGGGCCTTATGCATTATAAAAGCAATCTAAAAAGCAGCAATACTAAGCAAAGTACAACAATTATGATTACTAACAGAATGAAAATTACAGGAGGCGGATCTAACACAGAGGGACTGACAGGAGATAAATAGGCTTCAGATAGTATACACATTAATCAGTTATACTAATATCTTAAACAGGCAGTAGGTAAGTGTCTTTATAGTGGTTCCAAGTGGAGCTTCTCTTTTTCCAGATCTCTCGGAGAAGTGTCCGTCACGAATGATATCACTGTTCTGCACCTACAGCTTGTTGAACACTACTGATGGTAGGGTCTGGAAAAATATCTTCGCTGTGTATCCACGAAGTGCCATTATCAAGCTGAACAGCGGTTGGAGTTACAGCTGTAACAGTGTGTGGTCCAGAGTAGATAGGATGGTACCACTTGTCCCTCACCTGGATCCTGCGATAGACAAGATCACACAATTCAAAAGCATATGGGACTAACGCTGTTGGTGGTATGTGGGAAGCCAACTTCTGTTGAATCAAGGATACACTGGTCTAAAGTCCTGTTTGACAAGCAGAAAACAAGTCGGGCAAATTTTGGGTGCCTGACTTCATAACTGGGCACATGCTCCTTCTTCCAGTTATGATTTCATGAGGAGTTAGACCTAACCACTTGATAGGATTATTCCTCAATAGATACAGACAAAGAGTTAATGCTTGCAGCCAGGTCTGGCCACTCCCAATCATTAGCTTTCTTAACTGTGTTTTAATAAGACCATTGCACCTTTCTACAAGGCCATTTGAGGTTGGAGAATAGATAGCAACATAGCGCCATCTAATGGGCAATTTTTCAGAAAATTCTTTGACTAATTGATTTTTAAAATGGGACACTTTATCTGATAAGATTTGGGCGGGCATCCCATACCGGGGAATTATATGTTCCATTAATACTTTTAGGATTTCAGCAGTAGTCTCTTTCTTACATGGAAATGCTTCAACCCATTGTGAGTAGGGACAAACCAGAACCAATAGGTATCGTATGCCCTGACATTTCACCTGCATATCAGTGAAATCAATGTGCCAATGCAGAAAAGGTCCTTGTGGTCTTGGTATTGCACCCCCACTTGGTTTAAGACGTGCATGGAGAGTGCTAGTGATACAGGTGTGGCAGCCACTAACTACTGCTTGAACCAACATACGCATATCAGGACACCACAATGTATCCCCAAGATGAGAGACAATGGCTGTCACACTGCAATGATCTGCATAGTGCAGCATAGTTGACAAATTTATCAAAGCAGCAGAGGAAACACACATCTTCTCTGAAGGGTGCATCCATACTTTGTGCTTCTTATTACATCCAGCATTCACCCATCGCTGTAATTCATTCTGTAACACATGTTCCTGTAAATCTTCTCGTTTGCAAAAGTCATGCTGGCTACTCTGCTGACGGGTTACTACCATAGTCTCAGGGACTTCAGGACAAGCGGTTTCTTGTACTAGGCTGTCAGCTATCGAGTTTCTGTACTGCTCCCATGTCTTAACTTCCTGGTGTGTTGCAACCCACTCACATACTGTCAAATATCCCTGCTCTGCTCTTTCTCTGAGCATTTCAAAAACTTCCATTAGGATCTCAGCTTGTTGGAGAGGCTGGTCTTTAGCTGACAAATATACCCTCTTGGCCCAAATGGTACTATATATGTGTGCTGAGCTACCTACAAACTGAGAATCGGTGTAAATTACTAGATGTTTATTTTCATTTTCTCTCAGGAATTGTGCTAGTGCTAGAGGCATCTCATATTTATTTATTTATTTATTTATAGTCTCTTTTATACCGCACTATTCGACATCAGTGCGGTTTACATATAACAACTTACACATCTCATTAGCTGAAACCGTGTTTACAATGAACAAGGTAATAGAACTTGGATAAACTGGGGGTAATTATATACAACTATTTGACAAGATAGGCATACTGTGCTGTGGAAGTACAGATAGCAAAACCTGCTCTGCCTTCTCTCTGGGATCCATCTATGAACCAACATTCAGCCTCTTGAGGCACATCTGAATGTGGCTCTATCCCTAATGTGGGTCTGACATCTTCTCCTACTTGCTGCAGGCAGTCATGTGTGATAGTAGATACCTGGAGGAGATCCTGTAAATCCCTAAAAGGAATCTGCTTTGGTACCAATTGGTGTCTAATATGCAGGGCCGGCCCGTCCATTGAGCAAGAATGTTTTTTGCACAGGGCCCCGCGTTTCAGGGGGGCCCAAGCAAAGAAAATTCTACTTTAAAAGTAAATTTAAAAAAAAAAAAAAAGCTGTCTGCTGCTGCTGCCGCCGCCGTAGCAGCAGCAACGGCAGAATCGAATATCCAGCGGGGCCCCCCCTGCCTGACAGAGCCTGCCTTCCCTGCATCAGCTCCGTCTCCTCAGTCGCACCAGCTTTCAGAGTACGAAGGGAGACTAGTTTCCCTTTCGTGGCTCTGTTAAGCCCGCAGGGGCTGATGGGACTTTCCCATCAGCCCCCGCGGGCTTAACAGAGCCGTGAGGGAGAAACTCTCCTTTTGCACTCTGAAAGCCGGTGCGGAGATGGAGCTGATGCAGGGAGGGCAGGCTCTGTCAGGCAGGGGGGACCCCACAGGATATTCGATTCTGCTGTTGCCGCTGCGGCAGCAGTGGCAGCGGCAGCAGACAGCTTTTTTTTATTTTAAATTTTCCCTGGGCTGTTGGGGTGGGAGTTAGGACTGGAAATGGGCTAATGGGGTTAGGACTGGAAGAGGGCTGATAGGGGGTTAGGACTGGTAATGGCTATGGGGAGCTAAGTCTGAAAATGGGGTGATGGGGGGCTAGGACTGGTAATGGGTTGGGGGGTTCCTAGGACTGGAAATGGACTGAGTGGAAGGGAAGGCTTGAACTGCAAATAGCTGATGGGGACGGGGGCTTGGAATGGAAATGGACTGAGTGGAAGGGGGGCTTGAACTGCAAATAGATGATGGGGAGGGGGCTTGGAATGGAAATGGGTTGAGAGGGGAGGGAGCTAAGACAGGAAATGGGCTGATGGAGGGGGCTAGGATAGGACTGGGAATTGGGTGTTGGGGGGAGCTAAGATTGGAAATGGGCTGTGGTGGGGGCTTGGATTGAAATGGACTCATGGAGGGGCTAGAACTGGAAGTAGGCTCATGGGGGGCAAATCTGCTTCCCAATCTTTTACCCTCTGTTTTCTCTGTAGCATCTTGTCTCTCCTGTCATGGCAGTCCTTGTCACTGTGTGTTGACTCTGTTTCCTGTAGATTAAGTTCTTCGTTCTGTTCCCTTTGTTTATTCAAGAGGCCCAGGTGACAGCTTTTCATTAGCTGTATAGTGTTCAGAGCCTCTCATTGTGTCAGCTCTCTGGGACAGGATATTAGCTCATTTCATTGCTTAATCTTGCTGATTTTGCAGTTTCAGTGTGAAAATGTCAGAGCAAGCTGTTTCTTAGGCCTGAGTTATAGACGTTAGCACAAGATGGATTCAACCTGTAACAAAGGTACCTGAAGGGGGATTCATTTTTTTTCCCTTCACACTTTTGCCTCTGACCCTTGCCATCTCTTTACAACTCTCAACTCTCTCATCAAGGCGCCTGTGCCTTCAAACCTCACCTTCCCTTTCTTCCCAAATCTTGGCTGACTATTTCCCTGACAAAGTCCATAAGATTACATTCCAATCCCCCACGAGATAAGCTCCATCTCTTCTTCCCCCTCTTCACTTCCCCCCTCAACCTCTGCTACCCTTTCTTCCTTTTCTAATATCTCTGAGGAGGAAACCACATGTCTTCTTTCCTCCTCTAAACTCACTATCCGCTCCTCTGATCCTATTCACACCCATCTCCTAAACTTTATGTCCTCCTCTATCATCCCTTCCATCTCTCATATTCTCAACTTATCTCTCTCCACTACAACTTTTTCCTGCAGCTTTCTAGTAGCAACAGTTTAAGATTCAATTTAAAACACAGAAGAAAACTTTCTGGTTACCTTTCATACCCAGTAGACAGCTGTAGTTTAAATTTCATAGTCACTCAGGGCCTAGCATCAGCAAAGTACTTTTAGTTTCAAATTAAAACACAGAAGAAAGCTTTCTGGTTAAATTTAGAATCCAGCAGAGAGCTTGTAGTTTAAATTTCTTAATAGGTTAGAGCCTAGTAGCAGCAAAGAGCTATAATTTAAATCAAATCAGAATATAGCTTACCTCAGCGGCACAGGACAAGGTACTGCGTAGCAGCCCTTTTTTAATAAGTGTTATATCCCTCCCTCCCTCCCCACACCCACCCTCCCCTGGGATAATCACAGCTTTATAGGTACTTGCACAACTTAAAAGACAGGAGGTGCTCTCAGGTGAAGCTCATTACCCAAATCAGTCATACACTAAGGACCTGAGATTAATTAAGCTTCAGGTGAACAAGGTATATTAAACTTCTTAGGTACAGTTTTAGTGGTATAAATATCCATAGCACCCTTTAGTACATAAAGAACTTAAAGATCTAAACACAAACTTAAAACTAAGATGCAGACATCAGTCCAGCAGCGGGATGTGGGCTTTCCAGTCTTTTGCATTGAGTGTCACATGTATGATTTTCTCCCAGCTGGTGAGAGGTCTTACGTGTGCACTAGGTACAAGGAGCTCTCTGCTCTCAGGGAACGAGTCCGTTCTCTAGAGGCTAGAGTAGCAGACTTGGAAAACATAAGACAGACAGAGAGGTACATAGACGTGACCTACAGGGATATAGTCCTGAAGTCCCACCTCCAGTCTGGCAGCATCCCTGTTGCCATGGAGGAGAGAGGTCACGTGACAGGAGAGCATCACCCTGGTGTGGCAGGAAGTGATCCTGTAACTAGGACCTGTCCTCCAGGTGATGTAAACCCCTCTTGCACCGAGGAGGTTTCTCCAGGGCCAAGTGCCCATGAGGGAAGGGTTAGGACAGCAGTTATAGTTGGTGATTCGATCATTAGGCATGTAGATAGCTGGGTGGCTGGTGGACATGAGGATCGCCTGGTAACATGCCTGCCTGGTGCGAAGGTAGCGGACCTCACACGCCACCTAGATAAGGTCTTAGATAGTGCTGGGGAGGAGTCTGCTGTCTTGGTACATGTCGGTACCAATGACATAGGAAAATGTGGTAGGGAGGTTCTGGAAGCTAAATTTAGGCTTTTAGGTAGGAAGTTGAAATCCAGAACTTCCAGGGTAGCGTTCTCCGAAATGCTTCCCGTTCCACGCGCAGGACCCAAAAGGCAGGCAGAGCTCCGGAGTCTCAATGCGTGGATGAGACAATGGTGCAGAGATGAGGGTCGGGGATTTGTTAGGAACTGGGGAACATTCTGGGGAAAGGAGGGGCTCTTCCGAAGGGATGGGCTTCACCTTAACCGGGATGGAACCAGGCTGCTGGCATTAACCTTTAAAAAGGAGATAGAGCAGCTTTTAAACTAGATAATAGGGGAAAGCCGACAGTCGCCCAAGAGCGCATGGTTCGGAAGAATGTATCCTTGAAGGATACTACAAAAAGCAGAGAGGTTCCAAAAAAGAGTAAAGTAGCCCAAATGCCCTCGAGTATGGAGCAGACAGAACTTAAAGATCCCAAATTACCCATGTCTACCAATAGCCAAATTAATATGAATAAAATACAGTCTCTAAAATGCTTGTATGCAAATGCTAGAAGTCTACAAAACAAGATGGGAGAGTTAGAATATATAGCACTAAACGAGAGGTTAGATATGATTGGAATATCAGAGACATGGTGGAAGGAGGACAACCAGTGGGACACTGTGATACCTGGGTACAAACTATATCGTAATGATAGAGCTGACCAAATTGGTGGAGGGGTTGCGTTCTATGTTAGAGAGGGCATTGAGTCAGAAAGGATTAAAGTTTTGCAAGAAACAAAATTTGCTGTAGAATCTCTATGGATTGAAATTCCATGTAAAAAGGGGAAGGCGATGGCAGTGGGGGTGTACTATCATCCGCCTGGCCAGAATGAACAAATGGATGATGAAATGCTCAAAGAAATCAAGGAAGCTAGCAAAAGTTACAGTGCAGTAATAATAATGGGTGATTTCAATTACCCCGGCATCGACTGGGTCAGTGTCACAACAGGACATGCTAGGGAGATAAAGTTCCTAGATGAAATAAATGACTGCTTCTTGGAGCAGCTGGTTCATGAACCAACCAGAGGGGAAGCAATATTAGACCTAGTCCTTAGTGGAACACCAGATGTAGTGCAAGAGATAAGGGTGTTGGGGCCACTTGGCAATAGTGATCATAGCATGATCACCTTTGATTTAATTAGTGGAGGAGGGATAGTAAGGAAATCCACAGTACTACCCTTTAACTTTCGAAAGGGAGACTATGATAAAATGAGGAAAACAGTTAAGAAAAAACTAAAAGGAGCAGTTGCAAAGGTTAAAGACGTACATCAAGCTTGGGTGTTGTTGAAAAATACTATCTTGGAAGCCCTGACCAGCTGTATTCCACGCTTTAAGAAAAGTGGAAGGAAGTCCAAAAAACTGCCAGCATGGTTTAAAGGTGAGGACAGAGAGGCTGTTGTTGCCAAAAACGCATCTTTCAGGAAATGGAAAAAAGAGCCAAACGATGAAACCTGGAAACAGCACAAGCACTGGCAAGTCAAATGCAAGGCATTGATAAGGCAGGCAAAGAGAGAATTTGAGAAGAAGCTTGCTGCGGAAGCAAAAACATGAAATAAAGACCTTTTCAAGTACATTCGTAGCAAAAAACCTGTGAGAGAGTCAGTTGGTCCATCAGATGATAAAGGGGTTAAAGGAGCACTATAAGGCGACAAGGCGATAGCGGAGAGACTGAATGAATTCTTTGCTTCGGTCTTTACTGAGGAAGATGTAGGGATGTTACCCATGACTGAAGTGGTATTTAAAGGTGTGGAAGAATTGAAGGAAATATCGATACATCGGGAAGATGTCTTACAACTATTAGATAAACTGAAGAGTAGCAAATCACATGGGCCGGATGGTATACATCCAAGGGTGTTGAAAGAACTGAAATTTGAGATTGCAGACCTGCTATCAGTAATCTGTGAACTATCATTAAAATCATCTCTAATACCTGAGGATTGGAGGATCGCCAATGTAACACCAATTTTTAAAAAGGGTTCGAGGGGTGATCCGGGAAAACTACAGACCAGTGAGCCTGACATCAGTACCGGGAAAAATGGTAGATAGAAACCATCATAAAGAATAAAATTACTCAGCATGTAGATAGTCACGACCTAATGGGAGACAGCCAACATGGCTTTAGACAAGGAAGATCTTGTCTTACTAATCTGTTATGTTTTTTTGAAGGAGTGAATAAACAGGTGGACAAAGGTGAGTCGGTTGATATTGTGTATCTGGACTTTCAGAAAGCCTTTGACAAGGTCCCTCAGGAGAGACTTTTGGCAAAACTAAAGAGTCATGGGATAGGAGGCAGTGTACTACTGTGGATCAGGAACTGGTTAAAAGATAGAAAGCAGAGGGTAGGGCTAAATGGCCAATTTTCCCAATGGAGAAAGGTGCATAGTGGTGTACCCCAGGGATCTGTGCTGGGTCCGCTGCTTTTTGACATATTCATAAATGACCTGGAAAGTGGAATAACAAGTGAGGTTATCAAATTTGCAGATGACACAAAACTATTTAAAGTTGTTAAAACCCAGGAGGATTGTGGAAAATTGCAAGAGAATCTTGATAAATTGGAAGACTGGGCATCAAAATGGCAGATGAAATTTAATGTGGAGAAGTGCAAGGTTATGCACCTAGGGAAGAACAACCCAAACTATGGTTACACGATGCAAGGTTCCACATTAGGAACCACCACCCAGGAAAAAGATTTAGGCGTCATTGTGGATACCTTGTTAAAACCCTCGGCCCAGTGTGCAGCGGCTGCCAAGAGAGCAAATAGAATGCTAGGTATGATAAGGAAAGGAATGGAAAATAAAACAAAAGATATTATAATACCTCTATATCGTTCCATGGTGAGACCGCACCTTGAATATTGTGTGCAATTCTGGTCGCCGTATCTTAAAAAGGATATAGCGATTTTAGAAAAGGTTCAGAGAAGAGCCACCAAAATGGTAAAGGGGATGGAAGGCTACTCCTATGAAGAAAGGCTAAAAAGGTTGGGACTCTTTAGCCTGGAGAAGAGACGGCTGAGGGGAGATATGATAGAAGTCTATAAATTAATGAACGGAGTGGAACGGGTAAACGTAGATCGATTGTTTACCTTATCAGAATATGGAAAGACTAGGGGACATGCAATGAAGCTACAGGGTAAACTATTTAAGACTAATAAAAGAAAATATTTTTTCACTCAACGTGTAATCAAACTCTGGAATTTGTTACCGGAGGATGTAGTAAAGGCTGTTAGTGTAGCTGGGTTTAAAAAAGGTTTGGACAAGTTCCTGGAGGAAAGGTCCATAAACCATTATTAAGAAGGGACCCAGGATATCAATGCTTGAACCAGTACAAGCATTGTGGAACCTGTGTTCCTTGGGGAAACTGCTAGGTACGTATGACCTAGATTGGCCACTGTTGGAAACAGAATGCTGGGCTTGATGGACCTTGGTCTGACCCAGTATGGCATATCTTATGATCTTATGTTCTTATGTTCAAGCTTGCTGTGGTCTCACCTCTCCTCAAGAAGCTTTCACTAGACCCTACCTGCCCTTCTAATTAATTTATCAACCCATCTCCCTCCTCCCCCTTCATTTCTAAACTACTTGAATATGCGGTTCACCGCTATTGCCTTGATTTTCTCTCCTCTCAAGCCCATCTGGATCCACTGAAATCTGACTTTTATCCTTTACATTCTACTGAAATGACTCTTGTCAAAGTCTCCAGTGACCTGTTCCTCTGGCAAAATCCAAGGGCCTTTACTCAATCCTCATCCATTTTGTCCTTTCTGCTGCTTTTGACACTGTTGACCATCACTTTCTCCTTGACACCTTGTCCTTGCTTGGTTTTAAGGGCTCCATGCTATCTTGGTTCTCTTCTTATCTCTCTCATCGCACTTTCAGTGTTTGTTGTGGTGGATTCTATTCTACTGCTATCCCATTCTCAGTTGGTGTACTCCAAGAGTATGTTTTGGGCCTACTCCTTTTCTCACTCTATACCCAGTCCCTTGGTGCACGTATCTCGTCCCATGGTTTTCAGTACCATTTTTATCCTGACTCTCAGAATTACCTCTCTACACCTGATATCTCTCTGAAAATCGAGGCCAGGATCTCTGCCTGCCTGACATTGCTGCCTGGATGTCTCACCACCATTTGAAATTGAACATGGCCAAAACTGACCTTCTTATTTTTTCACCTAAACCCACCTCCTCCCTTCCTCCTTTTTCAATCTCTGTGGATAACACTCTACTACTCCTTGTTTCCTTGGCTAACAACCTTGGGGTCATTTTTGACTCCTCCCTCTCCTTCTCCACACATATCCAACTGATAGCTAAACCCTGTTGTTTCTTTCTCTATAACATCAGCAAAATTTGCCCCTTTTCTAAACACACTACTAAGACACTTATCCATTCTTTAGTCACTTCCCTTCTAGACTATTGCAACCTCCTTCTTGCTGGTCTCCCTCTGAATCATCTCTCTCCCCTTAATCTGTTCAAAACTCTGCAGCATGGCTAATGCTCATATAACCCCTCTTCTCAAGTCACTTCATTGGTTTCCCATCCATTTCCATATCCAGTTCAAACTTCTCCTACTGACTTATAAATGCATTCATTCTTCTGCTCACTACTTTTCATCTCTTATCTCTCCCTACACTCCTCCTCATGAACTCTTTTCTTCTGACTGATTGCTTCTGTCTGTACCCTTTTCTTCCACTGCCAAATCCAGATTTTTATCCTTTCACCTTGCTGATCTTTATGCCTGGAACAAACTACCTGAGTCTGTACATCAGGCTTCATCTCTGGCCCTTTTCAAATCCATGCAAAAAAATCACCTCTTCAAGACTGCTTTTGGGTCCTGTTCTGCTTAGTCTCCTATGTGTCTCCTTACCATTTCCTAGATGAAGCCTTGTCATCAGCTGTTGCTTGGTCTCTTGATTAGATTGTAAGCTCTGTCTTTTACAAGTGCCTGAGTATGCCTTATTGCACCATATAAATGATCAGTAGTAGTACTAGTTGCAGTAGTAATACCTCCCCATCCAGTGACTTACTCACTCATCTCCCACTGATACTCATAACCCTACACACACTTAGGGGCTTGTTTACAAAGCCGCGGTAGCGGTTTGTGATCGTTATCGGAGCCGCGGCCCCATTGAAACTACTACTGCTGATTTCAATGGGGCCGCGGCTCCGATAACGATCACAAACCGCTACCGCGGCTTTGTAAACAAGCCCCTTAGTCAATAAGCCTCCCCCTGCCATTTATAACCCTCACATTTACTCATTCAGACATCCTGCTACTGATCATCTCCCATTCACTCAGTCCCCCATCCATTCACTCGTTCATTTTAGTCCTCCTGCCACTCTTAACTCCAGCATCTTTAATTCATTCATTCACTCACTTACTCACACATATACCTTAGCCAAACACTCCATCAGTGATACACACCCTTGTGGAATACTTCGAGCATGTACCTTTCAACTTTTTTTGGGGAGGGGGGAAGGGAGGTGTTGTTGAATTCACAATTTCTCTTTCTATAAATGGCAAAAAACATAAGTCCTGATATTCAAAAGGCATTTTCATGGTTCACAGTCTAGTAAACCATGTAAATGCCTTAAATGGGGATACTCAACAGCAGGGCCGTACCAAGGGAAGATCGCGCCCTGTGTGACTTGCACATCGGGCGCGCGCACCCCCCCCCCCTGCGGCGGGAGAGAAGAGGCGCGCCCGATGTGCAAGTTACTGGCATGCTAAGCAGATCTGTCCCTCTCTGCTCTTGCAGGGAGGGAAAGATCTGCTTAGCATGCCGGCGAGAAGGCTTAAGGGGCACATTTTAGCTGTCCTGCCATTGCCTGCTGAGAGAAGAAAAAGTGGCGGCAGCAGGCAATGGAAGACAGCTAAAATACGCCCCTTAAGCCTCTGTGCCCTGTGCGGCCACACTGCTCGCGCAGGGCTAGGTATAGGCCTGTTCAACGGCACTAACACAGGTAGTGTCGTTGAATATCTCCTGCTAATTCCCCTACACTCTCCATTGCTATCTGGTTAGCATTGGGGCATGTTGGGGGAATTCTGGGGCAGAGCAGAAGCGGAGATTGCTGCTAACCGGGTAGTGGAAATATTGCACCACTACCTAGTTAGCGATCATGGCTAAAACTAGGCCAGCTTTTGGCTCGTCTAGTTTTAGCCATGGATGCTAACCGGATAGCGGTGAAATATCGCCGCTACACGGTTAGGCTCTGCGGCATTGTCCTCTTTGCACCAAACCTGGATATTCAGTGCCATCACCGTGGCATTGAATATCCAGGGTTAGGAGTCAGCAGTAAGGGCTAAGCACGATAGCCCAGTTGAATATCGAGCCCACAGGATTTTAGCAACTTCTACCTGTTGTGCAGAATTTCCCCAATTAAAAACTATAGCAAATAGTTTTGCAAATATAGACATTTTTCAGATTAGTTTAGTTTATTCTGTTATGTTCTTTACTTCCTTTCATAAAATATATATCAAAGTGGTTCACAAGAAAAATGAAAAATGAAAAGTAATAGGTACATGGGAAGAAAAAGAAATAAGTAGAGGAGAGAGAGGACAAATATAATGCTTATGCAATCACAATAACAATTCCAAATCTGGAAAAAAACACAGTATAGGTTAAGGACAGATACTGTACCAGTAACTAGCCTGGAGCCATCAGACCAGACACTATAGTAAGGGGAGGTGGTCAGTTTCTAGTATGTCCATATGCCAAAACAAATGCTTTTAATATTAGATTTGAAATGGGAATAATTTGATTCAGCCTTTAATGGTGGGGGTAGAGATTTCTAGATCAGGGGAACTACAAAGAAGAAAGCAGATTGGTTGACTCATAATGTACACAGGGGGAAGATGTATGATTTTAATACTGATGAACCTAGTAGGGCATAAAGAGGTTAGAGGAATAAGATGGCATGCAAGGTAAACCTGAGAAAAATGACTTATGTGTTGGTAATAAGATTTTAAATTTAATGTGAAAAGGGAAAGGAGGCCAGTATTCAGAAATGATTATATTTCCTAGCAGAATAAAGACTCTTGTTTACAATGACTTGTTTACAAAGACTCATGTTGTTTACAATGACTTGTTTACAAAGACTCATGTTTACAATGTTCTGAAGATGCTTAAGTGAGTTATGAGGAAGGCTGCTATTGAGGACATTTCTGAAGTCAAGATGACTGAGGACTAAGGTCTGTGAGAGTGTGAAGTGCACGTTCAACTAGGTATGATCTCATTGAATGAATGGACCATAGTGTGGCACGACAGGATCTTCCACTGGAAGTAATTTGACTTTCAAATGTAAGAGACGAATCAAAATAGTAACTAAGGGGTATGTTTACTAAGCAGCAGTAGCAGCTGCCGGGTGGTATCAGAGCTGCAGCCCCCTTGAATTCAGTCAGTGGTCTTTGTCAAAAGGAATTTGGAAACAAACTTAAAGATTTCAATATGTGTACTTTGGAAGAAAGGCAGGTGGGGAGAGATATGATAGACAAGTAAATACCTCCATGGCATAAATGCACAGGGGGAAAGCCTCTTTTAGTTGAAAGAAAGCTCTGCAACGGAGGTCATAGGATGAAGGTGAATGTAGATAGACTCAGGAGTAATTCACAGAAATATTTCTTTATGGAAAGAATTGTAGATGCATGAAATTAAATGAAATAGTCTCCCAGTGGAGGTTGTAGAGACAAGGGCTATATCTGAATTCAAGAAAGCATGGACAAACACAGAAGATCACTAAAAGAAAAAAAAAGGAGCTATAGTATTTGATATGGAAGAGCAGACTAGATAGGCCATTTGGTCTTTTTCTGCCATGATTTTTCTATGTTTCTATGTTTCAATAAAGTAGCTGGTGATAATCAACTAAGTCATATACAGAACTGAGATCAAGTTGAACAGCTCTATCTCCATCTATGTGGTCATGAATATTGTTAAGCAGGGTCACCAACACTGCCTCTGTACTGAAATCAGTACAGAAAGCAGATTTGGCTAGGGGGATGGCATTTATGTTTATTAAAATTTTGTAACCGGGTAGTCGGACCCAGCGCTCACTACCCTGCTACCGAACCCCACTTAATTCTAACTTCCCCACACCCCCTCCCCTTTTCGCCTCACAAATGCAACAAACAACTATTCTGGATAACAATTGGTCGCAGCTTTATTTGCCAATTTAACATACAGAACATACTAAATCAGTATAATGAACAAACAACAGAACCCCCCCCCCCCAACGGAGCGATGTGCCACCAGCCATGCTATTAGCAAAGTGACCTCGCCTCCACACTGGCCGCATTTACCTCCACTGGCCAAATTCCTAACCCCCCTGTCCGACTTCACCATATCACTAGCAAAAGTCTACCAGGGGTTGTCTGGGCCGTGGGCATCCCGCCCACGCCCCAAGTGGCCTAAGGCTCCGGACCCCGGACACCTCCGGGATCCCGCCGCACTGCCCCCCCCAGCTGCAACAACCCTAAGTCCCCCAAACCACGCTACCTCCCCTTTCAAGGATGGGCAGGTGGGCTGCCACGCTCCCCGCAACCGCCGCATGTGCTCGGCAACGCTGTTGTCAGCCGAGCACATGCCTGATGGACCCTCCGATTGGCTCCCACGTGCTCCGACACGCGCGTAGAGCCAATCAATTTAAAGGATGGACTAGCCTCCTCACACATGCGCCGTAACCCCCCCTTTTCTTTACCCAAGCACGTGCAGGGTCCTGCGCCGGGCTGAGCACCTGGTTACGCTCGTTCGCCAGGACCCTGCCCGTGCCCTCTCATTAACCGGGTAGTCGGACCCAGCGCTCACTACCCTGCTACCGAACCCCACTTAATTCTAACTTCCCCACACCTCCTCCCCTTTTCGCCTCACAAATGCAACAAACAACCATTCTGGGTAACAATTGGTCGGAGCTTTATTTGCCAATTTAACATACAGAACATACTAAATCAGTATAATGAACAAACAACAGGAACCCCCCCCCCCCCCCAACGGAGCGATGTGCCACCAGCCATGCTATTAGCAAAGTGACCTCGCCTCCGCACCGGCCGCATTTACCTCCACCGGCCAAATTCCTAACCCCCCTGTCTGACTTCGCCATATCACTAGCAAAGGTCTACCAGGGTTTGTCCGGGCCGTGGGCACCCCGCCCACATCCCAAGTGGCATAAGGCTCCGGACCCCGGACACCTCCGGGATCCCGCCACCGGCTCGGGATATATGCAATACCCGAGCCGCCCCCCTACTCTCCAGCTGCGACCAAGTCCTGCCACCCTGAACAATACACTCCACCGCCTCCTGCCAATCATTCAGCAGGAGGTCCACCCCCACCGGAGAGAGATGCACACCATCACTCCTGTACAATCCCCCACACACCACCTCTGCCCATGAATGCAGCACCTGGTAACCCCCCTGATCGCATACCCACCGGCCAATCTGCCTGTTAATCTTTGTTAACCCCCGAGACCACCGGCGTTGCCTCCAACACGCTGGCCTCGGGACAATATCAGACCAGATTAGCAACACCCCCTTAAACATCCGTAACACCAAGGTCAAATCTCTTTTTGCAGCTCGAATCAGCTGTTTGCAAGTCCAGGCAGCCAAGTCATTCCCCCCCAAATGCAGCAGTATAATCTCTGGCTGTCCTCTTATTCGCTGGTGGTGCCGAAGCAAAGGCAGCAGCTGACTCCATCGCAGACCACGCTCGCCCAGCCATGATAACGACACCAATGCAGGATCCAGCCCCAGATTCAGCCCGACAGGCCAAACTGCTGCTCGTTCACCAGCCCAGAACACGAAGGAATGCCCCAGCAGCCAACACCTCCAAACACTCTGCCCCCATCTGCAAAAGAAAGAATGTGTTACTTCTCCTTGCCCAGCAAACTCTACTCCTGTAAACAAACATAACCTCTGAAGGCATTAGACTGCCATCTCCCGATACGTTGTATCTGTCCCCCCGACAACCCAACCGCTGCCGCGCTGGTCATGGCACCAATGCAAAAGGAATGGGCTGAGAACTGGGAAGGGTCCTTGCCTATATGCCGCAACCCCATCCGCAAACCCGCTGATACTTGAAAACGCGTCAACACACGCACGTCCTTGTGTATGAATAAACCCCCTTCATGCTCTGGCCGAGCGCTTAAGTATGCTTCCATCAGCGCAATCGGACATGTTGGGCCACCAATCGCCTTCAAGACCACCCACTGCCCCTTACCCCGCTGGTCCGTCTTGGACCTTGCTAAGAACACCCGCAACTGCCCGACCAGCGTCTGCATATGCTGTCGCTGCAAACTATTGCCCACTCCCGCCTTCATGGAGTCCGCTACCAATTCACTCACCCGAAAGGTGCAGAAGAAGGCCAAGCTGAAAACTGCCCGAAACAGAATGGCCTCATAGCGCGACTCCGCAACCTGCCATAGGTGATTGGGCGTTGCCGATCCGGAGGGGAAGGACGTAAACATTCCCAGCCCTGAAGCAACTGCCAAACCAGTAACCCCAATCCTGCGGAACCCCAACCCACCGCCCTCGCAAAAAATGCAAAACCCGCCAGATGACTGCGCACGGCGGTCCTTGTAACTCCTTGTTCTTTTGCACTGATAACATATTGCCCAAGCAGGTGATCCGCCACCACCCCCCCCTTTCCACCCCCTGGCCCACAAAAACTCAGCCACTCTAATCCCGCCTTGCCGATAAGCTGCCCAAGTTCGGTCAGCAACCAAATTTTTTAGGAAACTCTTCATCCCAGCAGGCCAAAGCTCCACAAGTTCCACGGGACCCCATACCTGACCATGTCCGCCTCCGTTGCCAACTTCCGGAATTGCTCCATCTGCAAACGGGAAAGAGCATCAGCAATACCTTTAGTATGGCCCGGGATATGCCGAGCCCTCAACATAACATTCAAACGCAGACATGCCAACACCACCGCTCTCATCAAAGCCGCTACTTGAAGACAACGAGGGGAATAGTGACTCACCACTGCCTCGTTGTCACACCACCAAAGCACCCTCCGATTCCTCAAACTCTCAGGCCACAGCTCTAATGCCACTAAGATAGGGAAGAGCTCCAAAAAGGCAATGTTACTCAACAGTCCAGCCTCAGACCACGCTTGCGGCCATCTTTTAGCACACCATGACCCAGCAAAGTAAATGCCCAAACTTACTCCCCCGGCCGCATCAGAGTAAAGCTGAAAATCCTCACTGGAAATCTCGGGTTCCATCCAGACTGAAATTCCATTGAACCCCTGCAAAAACACGTCCCACACCCGCAAATCCTCACGCATTACGCGAGAAACTCGTATGCGGTGATGAGGCTTGCGCACCCCCACCGTCGCTACCGCTAATCGCCAAAGAAATACCCACCCCATCGGGAGCACCCTACATGCAAAATACAGCGACCCTAACAACGCCTGCATTTCCTTCAATGTTAACTTCGATGAGTCCACAGCATTAGCTAACAAGACCCTCAACTTTACCACCTTCTCATCTGGCAGCCGCGCCACCATGCCCTCTGAATCCAGCTCGATCCCGAGGAAGGAAATCCTGGTAACTGGGTCCACTGTCTTGTTGTCAGCAAGCGGGACCCCTAAAACTCCCGCCATCTCAATGAAACCTTTCAACAGCTCTCGGCAGCCAGTTGACCATGCTGCCCCTACGAACAGGAAATCGTCCAAATAATGCACAACCTCGGGCCGCCCGACCTTCTGAATTACCGCCCAATGCAAGAAAGAACTAAATTTCTCAAAATACGCACACGCAACAGCACAACCCATCAGCATACACATCAAAATAAAACTCCCCATCAAACTGGAACCCTAGCAAATGAAACGACGAAGGATGCACAGGAAGCAAACGAAACGCAGACTCAATATCAACTTTCGCCATCCAAACTCCTCGCCCCGCATCCCGGAGTAACTCCACCGCCCTATCGAACGAGGCATACTTCACAGAACAACACTCACGTGGTATGAGATCATTCATCGATGCCCCGGTTGGACTCGACAGATTGTGTATTAAGCAAAACTTCCCTGGTTCTTTCTTAGGTATGAGCCCCAAAGGCGACACAACAAAATGTGAAAAAGGCGGTTGCCGAAAAGAGCCGGCTATTCTACCTAGCCTCAGCTCGACAGCCAACTTTTCCTTTGCTATCGAAGTCCAGCGCCGAACCGATGCCGCATTCCGTGCTGCCGTGCTGAGTATTGTCAGACTCAAGGGTGCAGGGGGGGAATATGTAGAAGCTGATGAGGATAAAGCGGAATTGCTTAACAAATATTTTTGTTCTGTGTTCACAGATGAAGAACCAGGAGCAGGACCTCAGAAAACACCCACAAATAAGAACAGAAGCGAGGGACATCTTGAACTATTTTCAGAAGACTGTGTTTGTGAGAAACTAGCTCAACTTAAAGTAGACAAAGCGATGGGACCGGATGTGATACACCCTAGAATATTGAGGGAACTTGGGGACGTTCTAGCAGCTCCACTGACTGACCTTTTCAATGCCTCGTTGGAGTCAGGAGTGGTGCCAAAGGACTGGAGAGAGGCTCATGTGGTGCCTTTACACAAAAGCGGAAGTAAGGATGTGGTTGAAAACTACAGGCCGGTTAGTTTAACTTTGGTGGTGAGTAAATTATTGGAAACGCTGCTGAAAGAGAAAATAGTGAGGTTTCTGGAGTCCAGCGGATTACAGGATCCGAGGCAGCATGGATTCACCAGAGGCAGGTCTTGTCAGACAAATCTGCTTGATTTTTTTGACTGGGTGACCAGGGAGTTGGACCGAGGGAGAGCTCTAGATGTGGTGTATTTAGATTTCCG
Organism: Ichthyophis bannanicus; assembly: GCA_033557465.1. NCBI lineage: Eukaryota > Metazoa > Chordata > Amphibia > Gymnophiona > Ichthyophiidae > Ichthyophis > Ichthyophis bannanicus. Next base: position 626,144,516 of record CM066032.1, on the reverse strand, counting down.
TAAAGCCTTTGACACTGTTCCTCACAGGCGACTTATAAACAAACTGAGCACCCTAGGGATGGACCCTAAAGTTACTGCATGGGTTAGAAATTGGTTGGGTGGGAGGCGACAAAGAGTACAAGTAAATGGAGCTCACTCTGAGGAGAAGGATGTTACCAGTGGTGTGCCCCAGGGATCTGTCCTTGGTCCGATTCTTTTTAACATCTTTGTTAGTGATATAGCGGAAGGGCTGTCGGGTAAGGTTTGCCTCTTTGCGGATGATACCAAAATCTGCAATAGAGTAGACACCCAGGAAGGGGTAGATAACATGAGGAGGGATCTAGCTAAGCTTGAAGAATGGTCTAGAATTTGGCAGCTGGGATTTAATGTTAAAAAATGTAAGGTCATGCATTTGGGCTGCAGCAATCCAAGGGAGCAATACAGTATAGGAGGTGAAGTACTTTTGTCCACTAAAGAAGAGAGGGACCTAGGCGTGGTTGTGTCTGATGATCTTAAAGTAGCTAAACAGGTGGAAAAGGCGACAGCAAAAGCTAGAAGGATGCTTGGGTGCATACAGAGAGGAATGGCTAGCAGAAAAAAGGAGGTGATAATGCCTCTGTATAAGTCTTTGGTGCAACCTCATTTGGAGTATGGTGTGCAATTCTGGAGACCGCACCTTCAAAAGGATGTGAACAGGATGGAGTCGGTGCAGAGGGTTGCTACCAAAATGATTAATGGGCTTCATTATAAAGCATATGAGGACAGACTTAAGGATCTTAATATGTACACCTTAGAGGAAAGGCGGGATAGAGGTGATATGATTGAGATGTTTAAATACCTCCGTGGCATAAATGTTCAGGGAGAGAGCCTCTTTCATTTTAAACTTTTATTTTCATTTTGCAACAAACAAAAGAAACAACACACCAAAGGAGACAAAACAAGTATACAATAAGGAAAAGTAAACCCAATTACCCCCCACCCCCATGCTTCTTCTCTAGCCGATTATGTCAGCATGTGAGCGCTTCCAATTAACAGTGATTATACATCAAAACGATCAAAAGATCAAAAGAGGATCTACGATACAGCATGATCATGGGACAGAGATATATACAAATTTAGACAGTCAGATGAGAGCATTTAGCAGAATGTACATAGTCATTGAGCATCTTCCATTTAGACCAATGATGAGGAGTCTGGACGAGGGAAGCAAACATACGAGGTATTTGTTCATATTTACTGTAGAGACAGACATGATTCCACCATTCATTGGGGCTCAGATGGGAGCTATTTTCCAGTATTACTTAATTAGGGAAATAACAATGCCAAGCATAAAGTCCAAAAGGAGGCTAGCCGTTTTTGGAAGAGAGGGGATCCCCGCAGCTGGGCGAGGTCCCACTATCCTCCAAGAAAGGGGCTCTTGAAAGTGCAAAATAGACCGGATACGACCCCAGACCCGACGCCAGTAATACTGTAGTGCAGGATATTCATACATAACATGAGGTAGTGAACCAATGGCCACATGGCATGTCCAACAACTATTGCCCTGAGTAGTGTTCCATTTAGCTAAGCTGTCAGGAGTGTAAAAACACCGGTGGGCCAGAAAGAAGAGTGTCTGAGTGAGTGAGGCGGATCGGGAAACCCGTGTCACTCTACTCCAGACAAGGTTCCATTGCTCCGAGGTCAAAGTCACATGCAATTCCCTCTCCCATGCTTTCTGCGCAATAGGGGTATCTCTAGTTATAGCATTACATAAGGTTTTGTTAAAATGGGATGCTACACCCGGTGAGTTACCGATAGATCGGAAAGTCTCCGATCTACCTTGTGTAGGGGATGCCGATGGCGGGAGTACCCTAGCACTCCGAAGGCAATGCTGAAGTTGCACCGACTGAAAGTAGTGTTTCGCTGGGAGACCAAATTCAATTTGCAATTCAGTAAAAGTTTTCCAGCGACCATCATGGAACAACTGGCTAGGAATCCAAATGCCCCTAGTGTACCAGGGGCTCCACGCCATCGACTTATTTGTATTCGAAATCGAGTATTGCACCAAAGCGGGAGCCTGTCGAACGGACAGATTTGGGAGTCTAAAGATTGCATAAGAGTATTAATGGCACCTAAAGTGTCTAAAAGCATTGGTGGATAGTGGGAGTTTGATGGGAGAGTCATACCAGGGAGAAAAGTAAGAGGAATCGGCTTACAAAGGTCCTCTTCTATATCTAGCCACACAGGTCTACTCGGTACTGGATCTTCCAGCCAACGAGCGCCTTGTTTGAGAAGAAAAGATTAATGGAACACTTGATTAAAATCACCACCCATTATTAATGGAGCATTGGCAGAGGCCTATGCCAACTGCGCAATACTTGCATAGTAAGCAGGATTGTCCACATTCGGGACATAAATGCAAATACACGTGAATTCACTATCTCCAACCTCAAGGTGTACACGGGCCCATCTACCCTCCTTGTCAGCGCTAGTATCAATTACAGTAGCTTGCGAAGATTTCGTAACCAGAATGGTTACCCTGTACCGTTTGGAAACGGCGGGAGAATAGGCAGCCACCATGTAAGGCTTAGCATTGAGTTTCAGTGTTTCAGCAAAGTTTAGATGCGTTTCCTGCAGAAACACTAAATCAGCATGCTCATGGCTAAGATAGCTAAGAATTTTCTTTCTTTTGAGTGGGCTATTAATGCCTTTTACGTTGAGTGATAAGATTTTACATAAGGCCATTCAGAAAAGTTAAAAGTCTGAGCATAATAGCGCACATAATTTCACAATGTCCCTCATATTGACTGTATCTGGCTGTACACATGACATAAAAAAATAAGCTAATATAATACAATGAAGCGCCCCACATTAACAAAGAACACCGCAGTGCGGTAGAGGAGAAGCAAAACCCCAGAAATTACTGGCGACCATGTGTCTGCGGGGAGAAACCCCAGAGAAGGCCGAAATTGAAAAAACACATAACCTGTAGGACTGTGCGTGCTCCGAATCCGACCGAGGCACACATCATGGAGGGATAGGAGACCAAAAAAAACAAAAGTCATATAGAGAAAGAAAGAAAGTCCAGGTAGTCTCTGTGCTTGGCTATGACCGCCGCATCGGGCCCTTCAAAATGGTGGACAGAGCCGGCAGATAAAAGTCCAAGTTTTTGGATTAGCGCATCTGCTCTGCTTCTTTGGATTCTAAAAATGTTGATAGTAGATCAGGATCTTCGAATGTCCTGGTTAGGTTGTGGAGAGTCACTCGGAGCTTCGCTGGATACAACAGGCCAAAGCGAGCCTGTAGCTGTTGAAGTCGAGGGCGAAAAGCAAGGAGTTTCTTTCGACGGTCAACGGTAGGCTTTGCCAAATCAGGGAAGAAGGAGACTTTGCGACCTTCAAATTCCAAATGATGATTCGCTCGGGCAGCATTTAAAATTTGTTCCACTTGTTGATATCGTAGCAAGCGAAAGATAATAGGCCGGGGGGTCGTTCGGTTGGGCGCCATGTGGGTAGGAACACGGTGTGCACGATCGATTTCCAGTTCTCTATGAAAAGTGATCTTCAGCAAGGAGGGAAGAGTTTTGAGCAGAAATTCTCTTATATCTCCTGCTTCCACCCCCTCCGGTATTCCGAGGAGCCTCACATTGTTGCGACGGGCTCGATTATTGCTATCTTCTAACTCCTTTTGAAGATTCTGTATCTGGCGCTCAGCCTTGTCCAGTTTGCCCAAGCGCACCGCGTGCGTGTCGAGGACCCCCGCCATGTTGTCCTGCCGTAATGAGAGACTTTCAAGTCGGTCCTGGAGCACTCCAAAGTCCTCTCGCATGGCTCGAAGCGCTTCTCCATTGGACTGCACCAATTCCTTCACGCCGCGTATTTCCTCTAAAATCTCCAGGTGCATTTCGGGGTTTACACGAAATGGAACCATCTTCTGTGGGGAGGACACCTCTGTTTTGGAGCGTTTTCCATGAGAAGAAGAAGGAGACCCGAAGTCCAGGCGCGCTGGTTTATGGGCCGCCATCCCCCCCGAGGTACCCCGGTCAGCTCGGAGCGAAATAGTAAGTTTGTATAGGTATTAAGTCAGGATTCTAAGTAGGCCTCTCGGGAGCTTCAATGCAAAGCGTCTTACCCGCTGGACATCAGGCTCCGCCCCCTCGAGAGAGCCTCTTTCAATTGAAAGCAAGTTCTGCTACGAGGGGACATGGGATGAGGGTGAAGGGAGATAGATTCAGGAGTGATATGCGGAAATATTTCTTTACGGAAAGAGTAGTGGATCCGTGGAATAGTCTCCCAGTGGAGGTTGTAGAGATGAGGACAGTAACTGAATTCAAGAAAGCATGGGACCAACACAGAGGATCTCTAAAGGCAAAAAGTGGACTGTTGTAGTTGTTATGGAAGGACAGACTAGATAGGCCATGTGGTCTTTTTCTGTCGTCATATTTCTATGTTTCTATGTTTCCTACAACTATTCCCCGAACCGGGATGACGAAACCAAACTGAAAACCTAACTGCAAAACCGTCCTATCCTTCCTCTTCGGGTATTGCCGCAGTCACGCCCTTAACACCTCCACCCTTTTCGGTGAGGGGGCCAAACCAAATCCCGAGTCACTGCTTGGATGCCGAACCTGGAGTAATCCCTGCTCCTTTCTTAACACATTTTGCCGCTGAGTTGCCCCCCCCCCCCGCAGCTCGAACAGACATGCCGGAACTTGCAGTCTGGGAAGGGACAAACTGACTTATTGAACCGCCAGCAGACGTCCCCACCGCCACTTCCAACCGGCTTACTCTGCAAGGTGGCCCCCCCGATCCGAAAGGAATGACTCGCCCCCACGGTGGTCACCGACCCACCCCTACCCCCGCTCACAGTACTCGTCCCTGCTCTGGCAGACATCTGCGTCAACCACAAATTGATATCCTGCATGCCCCACGTTAAACCTCTGTTCCCTTCCATTTTGTCTCGAAACATTTTGTCATAATTGAGCCACGACCATCCTTCATGGGACTGTGAAGCCTCCAGAATCGAATCTGCATAGGCCAGCAATACCCCATACTGATCTGGATGATGATGGCCCCAGACGCTCGCCAACCGAAAAATGCCCTCACCCAATTTACCACCATCCGAGAAACCTTATGGATCCGACCTGCCTTTTCATCCTCCTTCCGCTTTTTCCTGCTCTCTCCCGACCTCTTCCGCCCCTCAAGCAATCGGAAAATATCTATATACTTCCGCTTCCTAATTTTTTTACGTAGTTTCCTTGGCACACCCTCCAATAACTCCGACAACATAGCCGAAGCATCACTACCACCCCCCAAGATACTACACGACCTATCGCGGCCCTGTGCCCCTACCCTGTCTTCCTCCTCATCCGATGATGCCTCCGACGAACCCGATGACAATGAGGAAGAGGATTCCGAACTATGCCGCAGCCGACAAGCGTGTTTCTTCTTCTTGGTCACTTTCCCAGACCACCCCCTCCGCGAACCCCCCACTTCTTGTTCAGTGACCTCAACAACCCGTAACTCACCCATCTCAACTCCCGCAGCCGCGTTCCGTGATGACTGACGCAACCTGCCCTGTCGTGGGTCATCACCCCTCTGTTGCGTGCTGTCTCCTTGAGCCTTTGCCCGATCCTCCTACGATCTCTCCGCTGCTCCAGCCGCCATGTCCCTCAATGCCATTCTCGAAGGCTCCTTGACACCAGGCCCGAATCCGGAAGATGCCACCACAGGTACCTGTGAAGAGACAAAGGGAAAAACAGGAGGAGGAAAACCCTGGGCCCATGCTGGCTGCCAAGCTCCTGCCCATGCTGTTCGCGAAGAGCCTTGCCCAGTGATCAGCTGGAGTCCGATACCCCAATAGCCCATAACCCATCGGCGTGGACGCACAACCTCCCGGGGGAACCGAGCTTCCCTCCTCCCTGTTGTAAGCATTGTATCCCGGCATGTCATATCCTCCCCAGAACTCAGTCCCACCTCCAAAACTGGGCCTGGCCCCACTCCCCTGCCCAGACTCCATAGTCCCGGCTCCATCCAGCCCTGCTATCGCCCCTGCGGAGCTTCCTTCCTGGCCATATCCACCCCTGCCCACAGCCACCTCCTGGGCCAATCCCATCTCTGCGCGTGGCAAAGACCCACACCCTCTGACTCTACCACCCCTTCTGGACACTACGGAGGACTCCCGCCAACCTCTCGCCGGCAGCCTTACCTCCCTTTCGCCCTCTAGCACCCCCCGGGCCCCCGCTGCACCCGCGGGGTACCCATCCCCCCCCGAACAGCCCCCCGCCCCCTCTTTCCCCTTTTAAGCCTATCTGTCCCCCAACCCTGCTCCCACGACCTCTGCTCAGCTGGGCCCTCTTGGGAGCCATACCCCTTCAACCACCTTCCTTGCACTCCAAGCTGAGCGCAATGAACTGACACCTCTCTGACCTATATCTTTCTCTCTTTCTTTTACCTTTGTTTTGTTTTGTTTTTTTTTTTGTTTGTGCAGCACACAAACCGTGAATCCGGCCTCACCTTCTAAATAAGGTCCTACCCGGCTCAACTGCCCCCAGCTACTCGCCTGCACCGGAGCTCGCTGCCACGGCGTCCCCTGACGCTCCGACTCCAAATCTGTGTCCTCTCCCGACCAGAAAAGAAAAAACCGGCCCTCGCCGCACCAGATCCGCTGCCACTAACGCCGCCGTGTTCGGGATCCTCGCTCCCCATCTCACTGGACTGCCGCGCTCCCCGCAACTGCCGCATGTGCTCGGCAACGCTATTGTCAGCCGAGCACATGCCTGATGGACCCTCCGATTGGCTCCCACGCGCTCCGATGTGCGCGTAGAGCCAATCAATTTAAAGGATGCACTAGCCTCCTCACACATACGCCGCAACCCCCCCCCCCTTTTCTTTACCCAAGCGCGTGCAGGGTCCCGAGCCTGGCTGAGCACCCGGTTACTCTCGTTCGCCGGGACCCTGCCCGCGCCCTCTCATATATACCACCTTAGACATGCGTATGTAACAAAGCAGTTTGCAATAAAAACATATTACCAGAGAGAAAAGAATGCTAACCAATTACAGGAAAGATTAGAGTAAGAAAAGAACACTGCAAAACCAAAGGCCCCAATTACTGTCTCTGAAAATCCAGGAATACCTTCTCAAAAAAACAGGTTTTCAAATTGGTTAAATTTTTTGAAAGATGATTCCACCCAGATGTAATCCAGGAGTGAATTCCACAGATGCAGAGCTAGAAAGAAGAATGCAGATCTACGAGTAGACTCAATATAAGCAAGGGAGGGTGATGGGAGGATCAAACAATGTGAGTTTGGTGACCAGAGTGTTCTGAAGGGACAATAGGTAATCAAGAGGCTAGATAAATGCTTGGTGTGCCTGTATGAAAAGCCTTAAAGGTAAGCATCAAAATCTTAATATGAGAGTTGGATGATAGAGGTAACCAATGAAAATTGTAAAACAATGGAATTACGTGGTCGCATTTCGATGCACCTGCTAAGAGACAGATATCTGTATTTTAGGCCAACTGCATCCTTTTCAAGAAAGAAGATCTCAGGCCAGAATAGATGGCATTACAGTAATCTAGTATGGATAATACAAAGGCGTGCAGTAGTGTATGAAGTGCTTGGGCTGTCAGATATGGTTTGATAGAACGAATGTGATGCAATAAGTAAAAGGCTGAACATATGGTTGCTGCCACTTGGTATTCAAAGGAAAGATGATGATCAAAAATAATCCTGAAATACGTCAGGGATTCAACTAAAGAATGAAGAGCTCGAGATCAAAAGGCTTATGGAGGGAGGATTCAAGTCTCCTGTCAACCAAAGTGCTTGGGATTTAACGGGATTCAGTAAGAGGCCATGTTCCTGTAGCCAAGAAGATACTAACTCTAGGCCAGTATTCAATGGGGATGTCAGGCATATCTGCTGAAGAGGAGTACACTAGCAAAATATTATTGGCATACTGTATGCTGAAGATATAAAAATTTAGTACTAGCACAGATTTCTCCATCTTGAAATAAATAGCACAGAAGCTCCATCAGTACTACTTTGATGTTTTCTGTTGTAGAGAGCGACAGGTGTCTCTGGGAATGTCTATGTGGTGTTTGCACTACTGAATGCTGTCATTCTGAAGGCCCTTTATTAGTAAAAGGGTAATGTTTGGACAGTTCGTTATGGGGGACCTGTTCTGCTGTGTTAATTTCCTTACTTAGGATTGCACAGACATGTTCCAGAGAAATCCACGACATGCATACCTAGGGAGGTCTTCTACTGCCATGTATGTAGTGCTGCACTGCATCTTGTGTTTGACAGATCTCTCTCTACCTGTTTTTCTATTACATTACAGTTCGCAATGATTGCTTTGTAGTGTTCTGGGCATGCCACAGACTAGTTTCTATTGTCTCACTTGCATCCACTTACATGGATCTTCAGCTCTCAATGTACTTCTGCTTCCTAACAGCACTGTCTGTGGGCACAGCAGCTTAGGGGCCGCATGTTTAAAGGGGAGGCATGGCCATTTACGGGTATCTCGTGGAGATGGGCAGGATCACATACATACATCTTTGGCATACAGTGAATGCAGAGATGTATACAGCCGTTGTTGGCATATACCCGTTTCTGTACAACATAGTGCTATGTGATTCTGTACCCGTGGCTGCGTCTATCTCTGCATCTGCAAAATCAGAGTCCATTTGTGAACGTTTTCAATTTGGTAGTGCCTGCAGGCCGACCGTGCACATTATGGAATCGGCCTCTATCTGGATAGTGCAGTGGAGGTCTGCAAAGATATTCAGTGGTACTATCCAGATAGTGTCTCTGAATATGTGGATCAGTAGCATTTATCCGGGTAGCTGGTGCTACTTCTTGCATCAATGCTTTAAAATAGGGGGCCTTATCTTTGCCGCCATCCTTACCCTGAAAATCCACTGGCCTCTCCCTCATCCACCCTGTACACACCATGGTTATCCTTTTCCAATTAATCCTTCTTTTTCAGCAAACCTCCTCCCATACTTTGTTAAAAATGTTTGTTTTATAACAATTTATTGAGAAAACGTTCTATGTCTTGTAATCAAAACTGAAGTTGTTGCTTTTTTATCATTTTGTATGTTTATAGGGTATGTTTACTAAACCGGGCTAACGGTTAACCCAAGCTATCTGCAACTAAATCCCATGTAATTCAATGGGGCCTACAGTAGTTGTAGATAGCCTGGGTTAACCATTAGTCCGGTTTAGTAAACATACTCCTATGTATGCATGGTTACATTGCCAAGTAAAGAGCATGGGATTGTACTATAGGAGTTTAGATGAACACATGCATAGTCAAATGCAGCTACCAATGCAGTGGAACCCACATGGGGGCATTTGCAGGTGACAAGTTTGAATCAGAATAATGATGCCCCCTTTGACTCAGTACTACAAGCAAAAATCTCAAATACAGCTGTAAAGCATAAACTCTGAACTGACATTGGCAGTGACCACTAGCACTACATACTTGCTTTTATTTTATTTATTATTTTGTTTAGCAAGGTCAGCAGCAGTGGGCAGTGTGTTAATTTAAATTCCAGCCACAGTATTTAATTTAACCTTTATACATGTGAAGAAATATTTCACAAAGGACGTCCAAGTGCAATCTGGGGTGTCCAAGCCCAAACATCTGAAAAAAAGCCAGGCATGTCCCTGTTCAGGAACAATTTCACAAATGTGGGCGTACCCAGTGTGAATGTCTGTGGGGGATATCTTCTTCGGTGACCCAACACAGTATCCAAGACTGGGGACGTCTAAGAGACAATCAGTGATGGTGCAAACGCTTGTATCAATTACACAAAAACTACACCCTCTACACCCTCCCGATGTTTTTGGGTCCAAATGAGCACTTTCCCAATGTTTATTTGTTCCTGAGGCAGGTCTAAAATTGGATGAGGCTAAAGACATCCCCAAGTTTTCTGAAATCGATTGGGGACATCTACATTCATCGCCACACCTTCAACACAACCCCTGCCTATTTGGACATCCTCGCAGTGGAGACATCTAAAAAAGCCATTTGTAAAATGGCTCCAGGGATGTCTCATTGATTTGGATGTTCACATATATGTTTCCAAATGACCAAATCATGTGTAAGCCTTTTAAATTGACCCTTAAAGCAGCGCTAAAGATGTGTGTTTGCTATTGACTGTTGATGTCACTATGCATTTAGTTAGGCCACCAGAAAATTCATAACTTCTTGTGAAAATCGACCCCTAAATATATATACATATATATATATATACCTACTTTTTTAGAGATACAAATTTGCAGAGGGCCATTATCTCATCGTTTAGTATCTGTTTTCCTTTACTGAAATTTTATGATGGAACTATAGATTTCATTTGCATTTAGAATCTCCTGTCTTTCCTGAGTAGTAAGGTAGAGATGGACTTTTCTTCTCACACTAGCTGTAGCTGTGTTCCTAAAAATGTAAAAAAAGCTAAATAATAAAACATAGCCGCAAAAATGATTCCAGCTTTACAGCCTTATGCTTTTCTTCCTGTAGACGTCCCCATCCTTCTTGAACTGCTCTTTTTTATTGCTACAATACCACACTGACCTTTATTTCCCCTACATGCCGCCACATCCAGTACTCTGTATCATAACCTTTTACTTTTTTACTTAATAAAGTATTTACTGCATGCATAATAATAAAACACATGTCACCAAAAAGCTCTAAAAGGAAATCTACATCGTGAGTTCCTGGGATGCTATTTTGTGCTTAAATGCCAACAGAGCGCAAGAAATAAAAGCACGCAAAAACAGAATTCAGCTCATTAGCTACACGAGGACCACATTCACAGCCTCTGCCACGTCACCCTAATGTATTCCAAGTCTATTCAGTCACACACTATCTATTACATGAAACATTTCAATTTTATTCACTGTTGTAATCTATGTACTTGCTGCAACACATTTTTTTCACTATTCATAATTTGGCAGAGACCTGTGAATCATTTTTTGTACTTGTATAGAAATTGAAATTTCATCTCATTCTAGTTCTGCGTAAGTGGAGTTCAAGGGTGTGACTAGCCGAGGGGCGGAATATATTCCACTTCACATTCATTAACAGAAGAGGAACATTAAAACTGAAATGCCCCTAAAAGAACATAGGGGTATGTTTACTAAACAGCGCTAACGGTGCAGCGGCGGAATTAGCGCAAGATAAGTGACGTTATTGCATGCTGTTATCGCGCAATGACGTCACTTATCGCGCGATAACGCTCCTGCGGCGTTAAGGCACCCTAACGCCGTGAAATCCGGCCCTAAAGGGCGGAGGAAGGCTTCGCAGAGGGCGGAGAGAGGGGGTCAATGGGTGGAGAGTGGGAGGGGAGAGGCTCCAGGCACACTAATGCTGTGAAATCCAGGTCTGAAAACTAACGCCAGTTAAACCATCGCGTTAATGCACATTTGCAGGAAAGAGAAACCATTTATGTCAGCAATGTACAGCAAAGCCAGGGAAACCTAGAAAAAGTGATAGTTGTGATATATGTGCACGGAACAAAAAGACAAGTAAACATATAAAAGGACCAGAACCACATCCAAGCTAGCCAAAAGTGATTTTAATGATAAACATAAAGCACATAAGGCACAAAAACACAGAAAATGACCAGAACAAAATTTAAAATTCCCATAACCAAGCTGGCCAATAGTGATATTAATGAGAACCATTAAAAACAACTTCTGAGAAAGCTAAAAAAAAAGATATCATGTCTGGAAGGGTCTATGCTCTGTCCCCCTACAAGGTGAATGATCCCATATTGAAATAGCGCTGAAAAGGGTTTTCCCTTTATATTGGGCAGGTTTCTTATGGCATGCACATGTGCCGCAACACCAGGGTGGGCATGTAGGAAAGGGCAACTGTACAGATGCCGGAAATGGGATACAGAGGGCTGCAGGCAGCACATGCTGTGGTCCAGCTGGGGCACAGTGTGGACTAGGCAGATGCCTAGGTGGCACATAGGAATGCTGAAACTGTAGAGCAGCCAGACAGCAACTGATGAGGGCCCAACATGGGCACGAGTGTGTTTCTCACAGTGTCACAGGGGATAGTACCCAGCAGGTACCCCCAAGGGCACAGAACATAGGCAGGCAGTGGTGGGGGGGAACCACGGACGTCTATGAAGGCACTCCTACCCCAGATCCCACACCATAGGCAGCTGCCTACCAGCACACTAGATGGCCTGAGACTGCGCACAATCAGCACTGCCGGCATAATGGCATGTCAGCATGGTGGTGGAGGGGTGCTGGTGGCGGAGGGAGCAGTGGCATCTGCTCACAGCAGACCATGGCCTAGTCCCATTTAGGTTGGTGCCGTGCACTGCAACAGACAGGGTCTGTCTGATGAACAGTCATGGTATCCCCAGGGAATGAATCACCTCTGTGGCAACAGTGTGGTGCAGTATACACAGCCAGTGTTTTCAGGAGCAGAAGGTCACACGTTCAAGTCCCAGCTGTGGCTCCTGCCACCCCAGTCCCAATATTTTACCCAGTACTAAACTGTGGTAATAACAACGGAACTTTTATTGCAGATAACATAAACATGCCTGAAACACCTATATTTTACCCTACAGAGCACAGACACCATAAACATGTGCAATACTTAGAGCAGAGTTTCCCAACTCCAGTCCTGGATGGTCAAACACCATTCAGGTGTAATGTTTTCTATAATAAATATGCCTGTGCTGCATTTGCATGCGCCGCCCCCCATGGTATGCAAATGTATCTCATGCATATTCATTAGGGACAGCATGAACATCGGAACAGTGTTTGGCCCTCCAGGACCGGAGTTGGGAACCCCTGCCCTAGAGTAGAGGCCAACAGGGGTACAAACACCCACACACACAGGCTCCACTATCCAACGCCTCATGGAGAAGCAGGCTGTTGGGCCCTGCGTGCAGCAGCATCTCCCAATATTAGTACTTGCATACCTTAGCAATGCCGCTCTAAACCTGGGAATACGTTACACAAATATCAAAAGGTTGCTATGATTAATGGCAGATAGCAATTCCTAAGTTAAGCACAATTTGCTGATTCAGCTGCATCATAGCAACCTTTCTGATATCTGTGGAGTGTGTTTCAGGTCTGGTTTCTGACAGTGTTTACCACCCCGGGAAGTGACCCCAACAGTATTGCGTACCATAACCATGCCTCACCATGCTCAGGACTGGTGTGGTGGCCAGGGCTGCCAAAAGCCTCTATATTTGCACAATGCTGGCATAAGTGTGGGAGTTTGTGTCTGTCCATCCAGTGTGTGTTGGCTGCCAACACCTTACTCAGCCCACACTGCTTGCACTGTTTCCAGTGTTAGCCTGCCACTGTGCATAATGAGGAGTAAGGTACTGTGGGTATAGCCCGGACAGGGCGGCCTGGGCAGGATGCATCTGCACAGGGCATAGGGCAATGTCTGGGACATTGTAGTGCCCGGCCACCACCTGCACGGACAGCGTGGCCACAGCATGTCCTGCTGGGAGGTCACTCTCACCCTGACTGAGCAGTGACCACGGCATGGCTAGGTTCCCCCATAGCGCTTTATAGTGTTTCTTCTCAAGTGATATTTATTGGTTGTATTTTCTGGGGCCCAATCACTGACTTATCTGCTTGGTGGGTGTGCTTACATCCCAGTTTTGGGTGCACACATCTTCTCCAGGAGTGTGGACTAGCTAGCAGGCTGTCTGCAGTTAGTATGTGTATAGCTGGAACACTGTGCAGTGGCTGGAGGCTATCAGATTGGTTGGTTGGGTGGTTGGGTGGTTGGGTGGGTGGTTGGGTGGTTGGTTGGTTGGGTGGGTGGGTGGGTGGGTGGGTGGGTGGGAGGGAGGGAGGGGGGGTGGCAACTGTGCATTTCCAGGCCTGCTGTCTGTCTGCCAGCCATTGCCTTATGGATCTGTTGGTGGGTGATCCTGTTCCCCACCCTGAGCCACAGAGGGTGGGTTGGGTAGTGGTACATAATCTGCCTAAGGGTCCAAACACCCCTCCCCTCCTATCATGTGACCATGGCACCCACACAGGATATGCACTATTCTGAGTGCATCATAGTCCATAAGGACTAGATGTGACTGAGAAATACAGATGGAAACATGTGCATCCTAGGTGTGTCTACAAGAACTACCTATCACACACTGGCACTGATGGGGACCTGCAGCATAGCTTATCTTAGCCATGCCAGGTGCTGTGGACCTGGTGCTGGGCACCCCTCCTCACCCTCAGAGCACAGTACCCCTCCCCCTCCCACAATGTGACGGTCTGTAGCTAGTCTGTGCCAGTGACACACATGGTCAGTTCCCTCTACCAGGCCTTCCCCCTACCAGGCCTAGGTGCTGTGGGGTTGCATACCCCATCTTGTGATCATCTGTAGACTGCTGATTTGCATGTGCAGTGCATCATGGGTATGGGTGGGTTAACCCTATCCTGGTAACCACAGCAGACAGTTTGTGTGGTGACCTGCAGTCCTTCTGTAGCCAGCCAGGGGTTTTGCTAGCAGCTATAGAGATGTAGCCCACTGGTTACTTCACTACCTGTGGAGCCAGAGGTCATGGGTTTGATCCCACAGAGGTGTTATTTGATAGGGCCTTCTGAGGCATTTTCTTTTTTAATTTAAATTAGTGCTGCCAGCAAAAACATACTCACAGTGCTGTAACCTTAAGGTGCCTCATAAGGCGCCACATAAAGCACCCTATAGGCAACATTATAGGATGCCTTGGCGGACAGTGCACTTTATAATGTGCCCTCTGGAGTGCCTTATAGGGTGCCTTATGCGGCACCTTAGGTTACGGCACTTTGAGGGTGTGTTTGCTGGAAGCACTAATTTAAATTAAAAAAGAAAATGTCTCAGACAGCACTGATTTAAAATAAAAGGCAATGACTCAGACAGCTGTATTCATTAAGCCCACTGGGGATCAAACTCATGACCACTGCACCACCAGGCAGTGTATTAACCATTGTGCTACACCTCTGTTGCTATGGTTATAAGTCAGCGCGCCTAATTAAGGTTAACGCGTGGTAACGTGCGCAGCTCCTTCTTTAGCGCTATAATGTGCGCGGTGAACTTTATCATGCGATAACGTGCGATTGCTACGTTAAGACCGGAACGCCCACTCCTTTTATGGCATCCAGCACATTATCGCTGGGGCGCATGTTAAGACGGTTTAGTAAACATACCCCATAGTCAACCCCAGGATTGAAGTCAACCTTTCAACCTTGCAGTTGTCTAAGGGGGCATAACGGCAAAGTCTGGGAGTACTTTTTATGAGTGGACTTTGCGCAGATTTTCAAAGTGAAAGTATACAAGCGTTTTCACTTTGAAATTTTCCTAAAGAAAATATCTGCAGGCACTCACTCCTCCGTTTCCAGTTCGAATAATATGGATACTTTGAAAATGTACAACCATGCATGTTGTTCCAATCCCTGCCCTTACGCCACTTCCTGGAATGCCTCTGTTAAATACCTCTGTTAATAGAGGTAAAGGGGGGAAGGGGTGAAGGGGTTTTCAAAAAGTCCATTTCTATGCATGAAACACTGTTAACCCATGAAAATGACTTCAAAAATTGTCCTGTGAAATGTATCTTTCAATTCCCAGTCTTTAGCTTTCCAGAGTTATTCTATACTTGTCCCAAAATAACAAGTGGAATGACAAAGTGCTGCTGTAAGCTACCTGTACAAGGATGTTCCTGGTTATAATGCAGTGCTAATCAACCCTGAGGCTGAGATTTAAACTCTGTGCTCGGAGTTTTTTTGAAATGCATTTTTCAGATAAAATCTGTCTAGTTGATACCATTATGCAGATAGCGGGTGGTGCTGCATATATGTGGAGAGTGGTCAGCGCTGCAGTTATCTGAAGAACAGCGATATTCAGTTTGCCGTCCAGATAACTATCCAGATAAATTTAGGACAGCTATGGTGCTGAAGTGATCTGGAAGGATTTTCGGTAGGACTCTCTGTATGGTGCCATCTACGGGAATTCTGCATAAAACAGCTGCCATTACCCAGACAATTCCCTTTGAATGTCAACCCACTTTGTTGGGAGTGGGAGTTGTTAGTAAAAAAATACTGGCATGGTCCCTTTTCCCTGGGCCATGAGTTTCTCTTTCCTCTATCTATACGAGTTATCTCTCATTCTTCCATCACATCCTTACCCATGTCACAATCCATTTATCAATTTAGGGTTGTTCTTCTTTCAGTTTTCCTTCCATTAACCGTTCAGTTCTCTTCTCATTCATTGTTCTTTTTTTCCCTATCTTCTCTTCTATCTTTCTTCCTTTCTATCATCCCCTGCCCTATTCCCCTTCTTCTGTCTCTTTCACCTGCTTCTGTCTAAATCCTTTGTCTTCCTGCCTTCACAATGAAAAGGCGAGAACCCTTTCCTTAAAAAAAAGTCATATTGAAAAATCAAAATCATACATATAAGATAGATTAATTTAAATACTTTACAAATTCACATATTTCAACAACTAAATTCATAATAAAATAATTTTATTCTACTTTTATTACCCCAAATTCTTTACCTTCGTGTTACTATTTTCAGCCTGCTGTTTTCATTCATCTACTTTGTCTTCTGAATTCTTTTTTTTTTTTTGTTCTCCTGTCCATTTTGCATTTCCTGTTCTGTGCTTATGAAAACAACTCTCTTTATTGAATAGTGCCTTAGGTCTTTCCCATGGTTCTTCAAATCCTGCTAATCTCAGTTTTTTACCAATTCATTTTCAGCTGTCCCTATATGAGGTATATTAACTTCTTGTCTCTTTCCTACTTCTCTCTTGCTATCTAACTTTCCATCACCCTTTTCATATTCCTCCATCTTTCTACCATCCATATAGCACACTTTCTTAGTTTTTCATCTGCCCATTTTCTTATAGATTCCTCAATATCCTTTCCATGCATACACCACCTCCCACTATTGGGAGTTTCTATGGACACAGAACACATATTTGCAGAACTGGAGGTTCTGTACAATCCTGTATAGACGCCAAACTCTTCTATAGGAGAATTGATTGAATGTTTTATCAAATAATTTTACAAATTGTTTTACTAGATAGTTAAAACTAGTCCAAAGTGTCTTCATTAGACCGAAGATCAATAGAACCTTTTTTGTAGTGCTTTTGTATCCAGTTTAAAGCTCCCAGTTGCATGTAAAAGATAATTTTATAAGAGGGTGCTATTTTATAAAGACAAGTGGGTGCCTCCTTCTCTTTATAAAATGCTAGTGTATGTGGTAAGGAGCATGCCTTGCATGTGAGCATGTTGACTTCATGTCAATGTTCCTACATACTTTGCACACAAACACACATAGACCATTTATAATTGGTGCATGTATATACACCAATTATAAATGGCGAGGTCCTACCATGAAAGTACGCACCTTCATGCCAAAATGCGCATGCTTACACTGGTTGGTATTTATAAGAGGTCGCTTGTGGGAACATGCAAACAGAAATAACTGTATAATTATCTCCTTAGAGTCAGGTCAGGTACACATAGAGGGTCATTTTAAAAGGCTTAGGGGTATGTTTACTAAACTGCGGTAATGTCACCTGCGTTAGATTCCGCGGTAAAGGTACAGATGCCCATATAAAGGCATGGGTGGTGCATCGTTACAGCAAGCCATATCAGCTAACGTACATAAGGCGCTTTAGACTAACGCGCGTTACAAGGCGCCTTGTAAGGTGCCTTATAAGTAAATGCCTTATAAGATGCCTTGTTAGGTGCCTTATAAGGTGCCTTGTAAAGTGCCTTGTAAGGTGCCTTGTTAGGCGCCTTATAAGGTGCCTTGTAAGGTGCCTTATAAGGTGCCCTGTTAGGTGTCTTGTAAGGTGCCGTATAAGGTGCCTTGTTAGGTGTCTTATAAGGCGCTGTGAAAGGTGCCTTCTTAGGTGCCTTGTAAGGTGCCTTGTAATGTGCCTTAGAAGGTGCCTTGTAAGGCGCCCTATAGGGATGCTTACGCTAAGTGCCGTATTAGGCACCCCTGGACAAGGCACCGTAGAAGGCACCTGGGCTATGGAACTATAGGCTAAGGTGGACTAACAAAGTTACGGTGCCCTAGGTTAGTGTGCCCCATGGGCTGCAAGGTGCTTCAGGATGACATGCATGACCTGTGAGACACAGAGACAGATGTAGCCCTAATACTAGATAGAGCACTGAGGAAAGACAATGAACAGGTGAGTGAAGGAGGAAGAGCTGGGAGCCGCTGGACCTGCCATATCTGCGGGCATCCCATGTTGATAAACATGGTGGGGGCAACTGTACCACAGCACAGGGTGTTGGCAAAGTAAAGTACTGGAAAGACAGTTGGTGGCAGACCATGGGAATACGTGTCCCCCAGTGGTGTCAAAGGTGGCAGGATAGTTACAATGATGGGTGGTCAGAGGAGTGGTGGTGCCATGCAGTTCAGGCACAGGCGAGGCAAGCATGAAGAGGCACAATGCAGGAAAGGGTACCAGCGCAGGACATGGGATGGCAGCCTGCACAGGAAGACAGGACTCTACACAGCTGACAGATGCAGAAAGATGGACTGAAGGATTGTTGGCAACAGTGGTGAGAGTAATATTTATTTATTTAACATCTTTTATATACCGCACTATTCATAATCAGCGCGGTTTACATAGAACAAGAAAACATCAGACAGAATACAATTATCTGAGTATTTTACATATAACGGGAACAATAACTTGGGTAACCGGGGTAATTATTTACAACAAATAGTAATCAGTGAAACTATTTACATTTGGAAGATACATTGTATATAAAGGAACATTGCTGGTATGGGAGAGAGGTGTAAAGAATTGTTGGAATAGCAGAGGTTACATGGAAAGAATGGGATTGTTGCTATTTGAGTGTGCTGTGTTGCAATTTGAGTGTGCCTGTGTTACTATGTTCTCTGGGAAGTATTTGATGAAAAGGTGATGTTTCAAGGCCTTTTTGAATTGGAGGAGGTCAGTGATGGACCTAATGTGTGGCGGGAGGGTGTTCCACAGTTTCGGAGCGCATAAACTGAAGGCTCGGTTTACTGTTGTAGAGGTGGCAGCACGGATCTGCAAAGATATGACTGTTACAGGCATGCAAAATACCTGAGTTGGACAGGCATGAAAAGAGGGAACAATGAGGAATCAAACTCATGACCACTGTTTAGAATGTCATTGTACTAACCAGTAGGCTATACCTCTATGGCTTGCTGCATAACAATGGCTGGGTACAGAAGGACTTCAGGTCACCGCACAAACTGTCTGCTCTGTGTGCCAGGATAGGGTAACCCCTCCAGCACCCATGATGCAATGCACATGCAGAACAGCGGTCTACAGCTGATCACCAGATGGGGTCTGCACCTCTCTGGTACTGCAGCGTGGTAAGACAGACAGTGTGTGATACTGGCAAAGAGTAGCTACAGACCATGCCATTATGCAGGTTCTGTGTTCAAACCTGAGGATTAGGATGGGCGCCCAGCACTAGGTCCGCAGTACATGTGGTGCTAGAGATAGGTCCTGCTGCACATCCCCAGCACTGCAGTGTATGCCAGGTGTTCCTAGCAGTACAACCAAAAGTGCTTTTGTGTTCTGCAGTAAAATGTGGCCCTGTGGGGATAGACACCACCCACATTAGTGCATACCCAGTGTTAGGGTCTGGCTGCCATGGGCACCTGCTATCAGGGCAGAGGGGTGTCTAGACTTGCATGAGGTGGATGTAGCACTGTCTCTACGGGTCAAAGTAGTATACACTATATACCCCAAGGGACTCACAATCACCCACTTTGTAGGTGAGGGAGTGGAGGTACAGGTACCTGAGCCCTGGCTGTTGGACAAGCAACCGCAGTCCTGCTGGTAGAGGATAGCACTCCAGGGCTGCTGGGCCAAAACCCTATCTATGACTGTGTCAGTGGCAGACCAGCAATAATGCATGGCATAAGTCAGGGTTATCTCAACTGCCCCACACCACAATCTGCCATTCATCAGCAAACAGCACAGACAGATGGTACCTGCAGCCCCCCTACAAGGTGTTCCAACCATGCATAAACTAACTGTAGACAGTCCACAGTGCATGCTCACAAGGGAACCCTGTATACCCAGAAACGGGATGTACAGCACAGACACCAAACTAGTATCTCAGTGATTAGGCCCCAGAACTAGGAAAACACAAGTATAACTGAAAACAAATAGTGTTGAGCACAATATGGGAGCATAGACATTCCATGGTCACTGCTCGGTCAGGGTGAGAGTGACCTCACAGCATACCATGCTATGGCCACCATGTCCATGCAGGTGGTGGTCGGACACTGCAGTGTCCCAGCCAATTCCCTACACCCCCCATGCAGATGCATCCTGCCAATCTGCCCTGTCTGGGCTATACCCACAATACCTTGCTCCTCATTATGCACATTTGCAGGCTAACGCTGGTGACAGTGGGATATTGTGGGCCCAGAGCGGTGTAGGCAGCCACAAAACAATTGATCGACATACACACACACACACACACCCCTATTGCAACATTGTGCAATGATAGGGGTGGTTGGCAATCCTGCTCACCATACTGGTACTGATTACAGTGCTGACATTGCTAAACTGTGCAGGGGGTAGTAGTAGTAGTGCTCTGCTGATAACTGCAGCTCCATGCTGGGGCCAACAGCCTGACTCTCCATGAAGCTTTGGATAGTGGAGCCTGTGTGAGTGGGTATTTTGACCCCTGTTTGATGCGGCTTTGGGGTTTACACATGTTGATGTTGTATCTGCATTGTAGGGTAAAATGTGGGGAAATGCTCTGTAGGATCCACAGCTGGGACTTGAACCTGTGATCCTCTGCTTCGGGACACACTGGCTGTGTGTACTGCACCACACTATGTCCACAGAGGAGTAGTGGTCCCTGGGGCTACCCTTACTTTCCTCAGGCAGACCTTTTCTGTTGCACTGCACACCACGTACTGCTACAGGACATGGCCTAGGTCCATTGCAGGCAGGTGGCACTGCTATCTCCAGCACAAACACCCCCCCTGCCATGCCAGCATGACCATATGCTGTCGGTGCTGGTCATGCGCGGTCCCAGGCCATCCACTGTGCAGGTAGGCGGGTGCCTAGGGTGTGGGTTTTGGGGTGGTGAGGCATACATGTACATCCACACACCCCCATCACTGCCTACCAATGTTATGTCTCTTCCACATGGGGTAGTGATGGCTGGGGGGGGATGTTAGGCTGGTACTCTAGTAACTATTGGCTAGGGTGGACCGGGTAGATGTAGGTGGAGTGTGTTGTTACTGCTGACTGTGGACAGGCTAGGGTAAGGTGTACCCAGTTTGGCCTACAGGGTGTATATATGTTTCCGACAATGTATGGGCACACCCTGCAATGCCTTACTGGGGGCTGCCGTAAAGTGTGTTCAGTTAGCTGGGTCTACGAACTGTTTGGGACCCATCCTGGGTGTGGTCTATGGACTCTTGTTAGTGTGGTCCCCTGATGTGCACTGCTTGCCCTATTACAGGCATAATGGTACCTGTGTGACTTTTGGGGTACTTGCTGGGTAATGTCTCCTGGATGGGACACTGTAGAACACGGACTACTAGTCATGTTTGACCCTGGTCAGCTGCTGTCCTGCTGATTTCCAGTTTCTATGTTCCTATGTTCCACCTGGGCGACAGCCTAGTTCACCCTGTGCCCCAGCTTCCCCCACTTCATGTCCCGCCTGCAGTCCCCCTATGCCCCATTTGCACCATCACCATAGTGGCCTTTCATACTTGGCCACTATACTGTTGCTGCAGATGGAGCACTACTATCACCTTTCTTGGGATCCCTGCCTAGGCTGTACATTGCTGACACTGAAATGGTTTTTCTCTTCTGCAAATGTGCATCTAACGCCAGATTTTCACTTGCGTTAGTTTCCAGCCCTTCATTTCCCCGCATTGGTGTCGTGGGGGCCTCTCCCCGCCCACTCCCCACCCATTGACCCCTTATCTCCGCCCTCTCTCTACCCGTGTTTATCGCGGCTGGGAACGCTAACGTGCGTTAGGTTACATTGATGCGCATTAGGTTATGTTAACGCGTGTTAATGTAATGTTAACATGTGTTAACGTTACATAGCATGTGTTAACATTATATAGCACGCGTTAACGTTACCTAATAGCACGCGTTAACGTTACCTAACGCGCGTTAACGTAGCCACTGCTACATTACCACATTTTAATAAACATACCCCTTAGTCATGTGCATGTTGAAAGCATGGACATAACTCAGTAGCCATTTCACAAATGATGTTCACAGATTTCTCTTGTGCAGGGACATCCAAATAGGCACAGGGATGTGGAAATGTACTTACATGTCTCCGTTTGATTTCAGAAACCATCAATGTTTGTACCTGCTCCAAGCACAAATAGGTATTAGGAAATTACTTGTTTTCACCATAGAACATCTAGAGAGTGTAGAATTACGTGACTAGCCTTAGATCACAAAAGCCCACACTAGAATTTGAACACTGACAACTCTTCTCTTAAACCACTATTTGAAACATTACACTATTAGATGTCTTGGTTCTGAAGTGCTCTCCTGGGGACTTATATATAGACATTTGATACACGTGCACATCGGGCATGTCCATGTTTCCCAAATAGTGCCTGAACTTGCATGTGCTTGCTTTTTTTTTTCAGACGTTCTGGCTTTGACTTCCCAGATTGCACTTGGACATCCCATTGTGAAATGTGCCTCTGTCTTATTTAAGGAAAATACGAGAGAATTTGAACATAAGAAGATGTATTGCCTTTTTCAGGAACATCAAAGTATTTTCCTTTTTAAGATTCACTGCTAGAATCCATTATTTGTAATGGATGTTTAGTAGTTTTAGAGGGTAATTTTAAGCATGGCTGCATAAGTGGTTAGTGCCGATATATGTGTAAATAGCAGCAGTTTTAGAAAAGGAAAATACTCATACACTTTCCCTTCTAAAATTGCTACATGCCCCTGTATTTAGCATAATTAGGCGCAAGTGCATCTAATGGCATTTGCATGTGTACTTCGTAGTTTGGGGCATGTTTACTAAGCTCCATGCTGGTTATGAGCGTACGGGCTGTGTTATTAGCACAGAGCTTATCACTAACTGCAGGGAGATGGTTACATCCAAAAATTGCACTATAACTCCACTTTACCTGGAAATCCACAAATATTTTCATGTCATAAGAAAAATATATAAATAAAACATGCTCACAAATAGTATTGCAGAGATAAGCAGTTCCATACTATGAGTTAAAGATGTGAAATGACATTTTAGAAGGGGTGTCTAGGAAAAATCTGGGGTGACCAGAGCTGAATGTTTAAAAATATAGGGGAGTGGCAGCAGTGGACGTATGAAATCTCTCCATCTTTACCGCAAAGAATGAACATCCCAGTAACCAGTGCATGGGTGTAGATCATTTCATAAATATGGATGTCCCCAAATTGCATGGCCGCAGAACTGGGTACTTGGATATCTAGGCTAGGGTGATTCAGAAGGTGTGGGGGGGGGGAGGGGGGACTCTGTTTTGAGACTAGCATTTCCAGCAACTGATGAGGGCCCAACATGGGCACGAGAGTGTTTATCACAGTGTCACAGGGGATAGTACCCAGCAGGTACCTCCAAGGGCACAGAACATTGGCAGGCGGTGTAGGGGGGAAGCGTGGACATCTATGCAGGCACCCCTACCCCAGAACACGCACCATAGGCAGCCGCCTACCTGCACACTGGATGGCTTGAGACTGTACACCACCAGCAGAAGGGCAGGTCAGCATGGTGGCAGAGGGGTACTGGTGGTGGAGGGGGGCAGTGGCAGCTGCCCAGAGCAGACCATGGCCTAGCCCTGTGTAGGTGGGTGCCATGCACTGCAACAGACAGGCCCTGCCGGACAAACAGTCATGGTATCACCAGGGAATGCACTGTCTCTGTGGCAACACGGTGGTAAGTGCACACAACCAGTGTGTTTGGAGACAGAAGGTCACAGGTTCAAGTCCTAGCTATGGTGCCTGCCAACCCAGTCCCCATATTTTACCCACTACTACAACGTGCTAATACACACAGAGCCTTTATTGCAGATGACGTAAATATGCCCAAAACACCTACATTTTACCCTACAGAGCAAAGACACCATAAACAGGCGCATTACCTAGAGCAGAGTCTCCCAAATGCAGTCCTGGAGGGCCAAACACCATTCAGGTTCCATGCTGCCTCTAATAAAGATGCCTGTGCTGCATATCTATGCACCACCCCCATGGTATGCAGATGTATCTCATGCATATTCATGAGGGACAGCATGAAAACCCAAACAGTGTTTGGCACACCAGGACTGGAGTTGGGAACCTCTGCCGTAAAGCAGCAGTCAACAGGGGCAGACACACCCACACCCACAAGCTCCATTAGCCAATGCCTCCTGGAGAGGCAGGAAATTGGGCCCTGCGTGCATCTCCCCCAACAGTATTGCGTACCATATCCATGCCTGCACTGTGCCCAGGACTGGTGTGGTGGCCAGTGCTGCTAAACACCTCTTTAGTAGCACAATGCTGGGATAGGTGTGGGAGTGTGTGTCTGTCTATCCAGTGTGTGGTGGCTGCAAACACCCTCCATAGCCCACACTGCCAGCACTGTTGCCAGTATTGGCCTGCCAATGTGCATAATGAGGAGCAAGGTACCATGGGTATAGCCCGGACAGGGTGGCCTGGCCAGGATGCATCTGCACAGGGCATAGGGCACTGGCTGGGACATTGTAGTGCCCGGCCACCACCTGCACAGACAGGGTGGCCACAGCATGTTTTGCTGGGAGATCACTCTCACCCTGAATGAGCAGTGACCACGGCATGGCTAGGCTCCCCCATAGTTCTATACAGTGTTTCTCTCGTGTGATGTTTGTGGGTTCTTTTTTGGGGCCTGGTCACTGACTTATTTGTTTGGTGTGTATGCATTTCCACCAGAAACATGCACTATGGACTAACTAGCAGACTGTCTGCAGCTGGTATGTGTCTTGATGGAATGCCTTGCAGGGTACAGCAGCTGAAGGCTTGCTGCAGGAGAATATCAGATAGTGGTGGGGTGCAGCTTAGCATATCCAGGCCTAATGTCTGTCTGCTATTGCGTTATGGAGGTGTACAGAGCTGCATTGACGGCCCTGTAGGGTGTCTGTTCCCCTGCGGGACTGGGTTTGATGGTCCCCTCTACTGCCATCATTGCAGGGAGATAGAATGTGGATCTGTTGGTGGGAGACCCTGTTTGCCACCCTCAGCCCTGGAGGAGAAGGAGGGTGGTGGTACATAATCCTCCTAAAGGTCCATAGGGGCTAAACCTGATTGAGACATACAGATATATCCAAGGCGTGTCTGCAGAAACTACCTCTCTCACACATTAGCACTGCTAGGGACCTGCAGCATGGCCTATCGCTGCTGTGGACCTGGTGCTGGGTGCCCCACCTCACCCTCAGGGTGAGTGCAGTACCTGCACAATGTGACGGTGTGTAGCTACTCTGTGCCAGTACCAAACACGGTCAGTTCCCCCTACCAGGCCGAGGTGCTTTGGGGGTGCATACCCCATCTTGTGATCATCTGTAGACTGCTGATTTGCATGTGCAGTGCATCATGGGTATGGGTGGGTTAACCCTATCCTGGTGACCACAGCAGACTGTTTGTGTGGTGACGTGCAGTCCTTCTGCAGCCAGCCAGGAGCTTGCTAGCAGCTATGGAGCTATAGCCCACTGGTTACTTCACTACTTGTGGAGCCAGAGATCATGGGTTCAAACCCACAGCAGGGGTTATTTGAGAGGGCTTTCCAAAGCATTGTCTTTTTTTAATGTACATTAGTGCTGCCAGCAAAACACCCTCAGGGTACTGTAACCATAAGGTGCCTCAGAAGGCGCCCTATAAGGCGCCTTATAGGGCACCCTATAAAGCACCTTCTGAGGCACCTTATGGTTACAGTCTGTATAAGGTGCCTTATAAGCTATCCTATGGAGTGCCTTATAGGGTGCCCTATAGGGGACATTATAAGGTGCCGTGGTGGACAGTGCACTTTATAATGTGCCCTATGGGGTGCCTTATAGGGTGCCTTATGCGGCACCTTAGGTTACGGCTCGTGAGGGTGTGTTTGCTAGCAGCAATAATTAAAATACCAATAAAATGCCTCAGGAAACAATACTTACATGTCAAAGCTGATGCCTCAGCCAGCCTTATGCATTAGGCACACCAGGGGATCAAACTCATGGCTCCTGTATTATCAGTCAGTGTATTAACCATTGTGCTACACATCTGTTTCTATGCTTGGATGTCTGTGCACCTACTTAAGATTACCGCGAGGTAACGCGCTTAGCGGCGCTTTGCCCGATAATGTGCGCAGCAATTATCGCGCGCTAATCCCGTTTTGCTACTTTAAACTGAAACGCCCACTCCTTATATGGCATCCTGCACACTAACGCTGGGCGCACATTAAGAAGGTGTAGGGGTATGTTTACTAAACCTTCTTAATGTGCGCCCAGCGTTAGTGTGCAGGATGCCATATAAGGAGTGGGCGTTTCAGTTTAAAGTAGCAAAACGGGATTAGTACACGCTCTTGTGCGCTGCGCGCTCTTGTGCGCTGCACACATTAGCGCATGAGAAACGCGCGCGGGAAGCATAAGCAGGCGCGCTGATGTGCAAACAGAGAAACAGGGCTGCAGTACAATGGTGAAGACACTGACAGATGGTGCAGGAGTCATGGGTTCAATCCCCCACTGTGCCCAATGAATAAGGCTGGCTGAGGCACTACCATTTATGTGGAATATTGCATTATGAGGCATTTTAATTTTATTTTAATTACTGCTGCTAGAAAACGCACTCTCAAAGCGCTGTAACATAAGGTGCTGCATAAGGCACCCCATAAGGTACCCCAGAGGGCACATTTTAAAGTGCACTGTCCGTCAAGGCACCCTACAATGTTGCTTAAAGGGTAGCCTATAGGGCGCCATATAGGGTGCCCTATGAGGCACGGCAAGGTCATAGCACTGTTTTTGATGGCAGCACTGTGCATTTAAACGCATGAAAATCTTAAGTAGGTGCGCTGACTTGCAAAGAGGAACAGCAGTGTAGCACAATGGTTAAGGCACTAAATGAT
Source organism: Ichthyophis bannanicus (assembly GCA_033557465.1). Taxonomy (NCBI): domain Eukaryota; kingdom Metazoa; phylum Chordata; class Amphibia; order Gymnophiona; family Ichthyophiidae; genus Ichthyophis; species Ichthyophis bannanicus. The sequence continues at coordinate 626,117,473 of CM066032.1, read as the reverse complement.
AATAAAGGGGTCATGAGTTCAATCCCCAGTGTGCCTAATACTTAAGGCTGGCTGAGGCATCAGCTTTGACATGTAAGTATTGTTTCCTGCTGCATTTTATTTGTATTTTATTAATTGCTGCCAGCAAACACACCCTCATGTGCCGTAACCTAAGGTGCCGCATAAGGCACCCTATAAGGCACTCCATAGGGAACATTATAAAGTACACTGTCCGCCACGGCACCCTATAATGTCCCCTATAGGGCACCCTATAAGTCGCTCCATAGGATACTGTATAGTGCACCTTATATGGACAGTAACCATAAGGTGTCCTATAGGGCGCCCTATAAAGCGCCCTCTGAGGCACCTTATGGGTACAGTACGCTGAGGGTGTTTTTGCTGGCAGCACAAATCTACATTAAAAATAGATAATGCTTTGGACAGCCCTATCAAATAACCCCACTGTGGGTTTGAACCCATGACCTCTGGCTTTACTGGCAGTGAAGTAACCAGTGGGCTAGAGCTCTATAGCTGCTAACAAGTGTCTGACTGGCTGCAGAAGGACTGCACGTCACCACACAAACAGTCTGCTGTGGTCACCAGGATAGGGTTAGCCCACCCGTACCCATGATGCACTGCACATGCAAATCAGCCGTCTACAGATGAACACAAGATGGGGTATGCACCCCCACAGCACCTCGGCCTGGTAGGGGGAACTGACCATGTGTGTTACTGGCACAGAGTAGCTACACACCGTCACAATGTGCGGGTACTGTGTTCACCCTGAGGGTGCGGAAGAGCACCCAGCACCAGGTCCACAGCACCTTCCATGGCAGAAATAGGCCATGCTGTAGGTCCTAGTGTGTGAGATAGGTAGTTACTGCAGACACACTTTGGATACATCTGTTATCTCTCAGTCAGGTTTGACCCTTATGGATCCATAGGCTGATTATGTACTGCCACTCAACCCACCCTCTGGGGTTGAGAGTGGGAAACAGGGTCTCCCACCAACAGATCCACATTTTACATCCCTGCAATGGCAGCTGTAGAAGGGACCACCAACCGCAGTCCTGCTGGGGAAACAGATGCCCTACAAGGCAGTCAATGCAGCTCTGTACACATCTATAAAGCAATAACAGACAGACATTAGGCCCGGAAATACTCAGCTGCACCCCACCACGATCTGATATTCTCCTGCAGCAAGCCTGCAGTCACTGCACCCTGCAAGGTGTTCCAGCAAGACACATACTACCACCAGACAGTCTGATAGCTGGTCCATAGGGCATGTTCCTGAAAGAGATGCATGCACCCAGAACTGGGATGTCAGCATACACACCAAGCAGACAAGTCAGTGATTGGGCCTCAAAAGAGAACCCAGAATTATCACATGAAAAAAATATTGTAGGGCACTATGGGGGAACCTAGCCATGCCATGGTCATTGCTCAGTCAGGGTGAGAGTGAACTCCCAGCAGGACATACTGTGGCCACCCTGTCTGTGCAGGTGGTGGCCAGGCACTACAATGTCCCAGCCATTGTCCTATGCCCTGTGCAGATGCATCCTGGCCAGGCCACCCTGTCCGGGCTATACCCATGGTACCTTGCTCCTCATTATGCACATTGGCAGGCCAATATTGGCAACAGTGCTGGCAGTGTGGGCTGTGGAGGGTGTTTGCAGCCACCACACACTGAATAGACAGACACACACTCCCACACCTATGCCAGCATTGTGCTACTATAGAGGTGTTTAGCAGCCCTGGCCACCACACCAGTCCTGGGCACAGTGCAGGCATGGATATGGTACGCAAAACTGTTGAAGGTCATTCTCCAGGGTGGTAAACACTGTCAGAGACCAGACCTGAAGCACACCCCACAGACATCAGAAAGGTTGCTATGATGGAGCTCAATCAGCAAACTGTGCTTAACGTAGGAATTGCTATCTGCCAGTAATCATAGTAACCTTTTGATAGCTTTGTACCGTATTCCCAGGTGTAGGTTGGCATTGCTAAGGTATGCAAGTTCTAGTATTGGGAGATGCACGCAGGGCCCAATGTCCTGCCTCTCCAGGGGGCATTGGCTACTGGAGCCTGTGGGTGTGGGTGTGTCTGCCCCTGTTGGCTGCTGCTTTACGGCAGAGGTTCCCAACTCCAGTCCTGGTGTGCCAAACACTGTTCGGGTTTTCATGCTGTCCCTCATGAATATGCATGAGATACATCTGCATACCATGGGGGTGGTGCATAGATATGCAGCACAGGCATCTTTATTAGAGGCAGCATGGAACCTGAATAGTGTTTGGCCCTCCAGGACTGCATTTGGGAGACTCTGCTCTAGGTAATGCGCCTGTTCATGGAGTCTTTGCTCTGTAGGGTAAAATGTAGGTGTTTTGGGCATGTTTACATCATCTGCAATAAAGGTTCTGTCTGTATTAGCATGTTGTAGTAGTGGGTAAAATATGGGAACTGGGTTTGCAGGCACCATAGCTGGGACTTGAACCTGTGACCTTCTGCCTCCAAACACACTGGTTGTGTGCACTGCACCACCATGTTGCCACAGAAACAGTGCATTCCCTGGTGATACCATGACTGTTTGTCCGGCAAGGTCTGTCTGTTGCAGTGCATGGCACCCAACTACACAGGGCTAGGCCATGGTCTGCTCTGGGCAGCTGCCACTGCCCCCCTCCACCACCAGTACCCCTCTGCCACTATGCTGAAATGCCCTTCTGCTGGTGGTGCTGGTGGTGTGCAGTCTCAAGCCATCCAGTGTGCAGGTAGGCGGCTGCCTATGGTGCGTGTTCTGGGGTAGGGGTGCCTGCATAGTCATCCACTCTTCCCCCCAACACCGCCTGCCAATGTTCTGTGCCCTTGGAGGTACCTGCTGGGTACTATCCCCTGTGACACTGTGATAAACACTCTCGTGCCCATGTAGGGCCCTCATCAGTTGCTGTCTGGCTGCTGTTCAGTTTCAGCATTCCTAACTGCCACCTAGGCATCTGCCTAGTCCGCACTGTGCCCCAGCTGCACCACAGCATGTGCCGCCTGCAGCCCTCTGTATCCCCTTTCCCAGCATCTGTCCAGTTGCCCATTCCGACATGCCCGCCCTGCTGTTGTGGAACATGTGCATGCCATAGGTAACCTGTCCAATGGAGAGGGAAACCCTGATCAGTGCTATTTCACTGTGGGATCATTCACCTTGTATGGGGACGGAGCGTAGACCCTTCCAAAATTCATATTTATTTTTTGGGGCTTTCTTGGGAGTGTTTTTTGATGTTTCCCATTACTATCACTATTGCCCAGCTTGATTATGATTTTTTTTTATTTTGTTGGGGTCATTTTCAATGTTATTTGCATTTTTGTTCCATGCACATGTATCACACTTATCACTTTTTTGTATGTTTCCCTGGTTTTGCTGTACATTGCTGACATAAATGGTTTCTTTTCCCTTTAAATCTGCTCTTATGCGAGGTTTTCACTTGCGTTAGTTTTGGCCTCGTATTTCACATCGTTATTGTGCGGGGAACCTCTCCTCTCCCACCCTCCACCTATTGACCCCTTCTTTCTGCCCCTGGGGAGCCTTTTCCCGCCTTCAGCGCTCATTTGTGCCGCTGCACGCGCAGTAAGGCACATTTGTGCCCTGTAAAGCATCATTATCCCGTGCTAAGGTACCTTAGCGCGCGATAATTGCACAGCACACACATTAAGAAGGTTTAGTAAACATATCCCTTAGTAAACATACCCCTATGGCTCCCCGGCTAGGCAGTCCTTATTTGAAGTCCCCTGTATAGTTAGGGTGAGTTCTGGGGTTTCCCTGGGACAGTCCTTTTTCTAATCTAACAAGGTCCTGATACCTTCTAATACCCCCTCCCAAACGTTCTTGGATTCTCCCCCACTGTCTGGGTGTCTATGCAAATGTGTCTCGACCCAGGATTGAACCCTCCCAGGTTTTCTGGTCTCTGGTTCTCAAATACTCAGGGATTTTATTGTTGCGATTACTCAGATGGGTCAGACAATTGATAGGTATTAAATGATTCTCTCTGATCAGAATGAGAGTTGGGCACCCCTAATGCCCATTTGGTAATCTTAAACTGAGGGTCCTGGCAGGTCAGCCAAGTGGGCGCATGCACTTTGTTGCATCTCCATAATAATTAAGGTACCATTTTCAAAATTGTTTAACTAGAAAATAAACGTGCTGTGTCTGCATAAACTTTATGGCAGCTATTTGTTTAGGTAATAGAGATAGATCAAAACAGCACATGTACGGTTAGAAATCACCTTCATGTGTGCTACTTCACTCCACAACTAAAACACAAAAGAAAAGTATTTGCGCTATGGGTGCTAAACATACTTTTAGCCACATTTAAGAATGGTAGAGGTCAATATCTTAAAAATGAACTTAATGATTTATTTATATTTTTAATCAGGTGCCTAAATGTATCCCCTATTTTCAGCCATATTTAAGGATGGGGTTATTTCAGAAGACCAGTTCATGCTTTGGACATCTGAAAATGGGAATAGAGACATCCAAAACACGGAGATGTCCCTGGAGCAGGCCATACAATGGGGGAGGGGGGCTGGGCATGAAGGGGTCCCACACGACAGTGCAGCAAACTTACTTTTATTTGTTTGCCATTCTAACTCCATTTTATTTGTTTGCCATGCTAACTCCATTCCTGAGCCAAGGTATCACAATAACAGCCACATCGTAAGACTTCTGCTACGAGGGGACATGGGATGAGAGCGAAAGGGGATAGATTCAGGAGTGATATGCGGAAATATTTCTTTACGGAAAGAGTGGTGGATCCGTGAAATAGTCTCCCAGTGGAGGTGATAGAGATGAAGACGGTATCTGAATGGGACAAATACAGAGGATCTCTAAAGGAAAAAAGGGGACTGTTGTAGTTGTCAATATGGAAGGACAGACTAGATAGGCCATGTGGTCTTTTTCTGTCGTCATTTTTCTATGTTTCTATGTTTCAGCCCAGGAGGAACACAATTGGGCCTGGAACTCAGGTACTGCATGTTTTGCTTGGATGTCCCAGATTGCACTTGGATGATCTTTCTAAAATTCCACTTAAAATTTTCAGCTGAAAATTCACCAAAAAATAGGCCAGCCCATCATTTGCCAAGATTTAAGTGCCCAATATTGTCGCCAACCATTAACACCAGATATTCAATACCGCAATGATGGCATTGAATATCCAATGTCGCCACGCATGTCCTGGAGCGGCTGAGGCTAACCAAGTAGCATCCGTGGCTAAAACTAGGCAAGCCAAAAACAATATGGCCACTACTGGTTAGCGGCAGTCTCCACCTCTGCTCCATTCCAAAATGCCCCCAACACACCCCTATACTAACTACAGAGCATCGGGGCGTGTAGCAGGCTTTGAAGGGGATATTCAATGGCACTAACCATGTAAGTGCCATTGAATATCATGATTTAGGGCATATACATGGTTTACTGGGCTGTAAACCGTGTAAATGCCCTTCGAATATCATACCTTAAGAGTCTAATTCAGGAGTGTAGTGCTGAAAAATTCACTGGTCAACAGATTTTTACAAAAGTCATATGGGGATGTAACGATCGTAAAGCTCCACGGCGTGGTAAAACACCACAGAAGGTGGAGAGAGGGCGGAGAGAAGGGGTCAATGGGCGGAGTGTGGGTGGGGAGAGGCTCCATTCACACTAACGCGCCGATCTGAAGAGCTGAAACCTAACGCGAATGAAAACCTGCCATTAGATGCACATTTGCAGGGGAGAGAAACCATTTAAGCGTCAGCAATGTACAGGATAGGCAGGGAAACCAACAAAACGTGATAAGTGTGATACATGTGCACAGAACAAAAGGGCACAGAAACATTGAAAATGACCTAAAAAAACTGAAGAAAACAACATAACCAAGCTGGCCAATAGTGATATTAATGGGAAACATCAACCCCCCCCCCCCCCACCAAGAAAGCCCCAAAGAAAAGATATTAATCGTGGAAGGGTCTATGCTCCGTCCCCATACAAGGTGAATGAGCCCACAGTGAAATAGCGCTGATCAGGGCTTTCCCTTGTTAGTGAACAGGTGTCCTATGGCATGCACATGACCCGTAACAGCAGGGTGGGCATGTCAGAATGGGCAGCTGGACAGATGCCGGAAAAGGGGATACAGAGGGCCACAGTGCAGACTAGGGTGATGCCTAGCTGGCCCATACGAATGCTGAAACAGCAGAGCAGCCAGACAGCAACTGCTGAAGGCCCAACATGGGCATGACTGTGTTTCCCACAGTGTCACAGGGGATAGTACCCAGCAGCTACCCCCAAGGGCACGGAACATTGGCAGGCGGTGCTGTGGGGAAGCGTGGACACCTATGCTGGCACCCCTACCCCAAAACCCGCACCATAGGCAGCCACCTACCCGCACACTGGATGGCCTGAGACTGCGCTCCACCAGCACCACCAGCAGAAGGGAATGTCAGAATGGTGGCAGAGGGTTACTGGTGGTGGAGGGGGCAGTGGCAGCTGCCCAGAGCAGACCGTGGCCTAGCCCTGTGTAGGTGGGTGCCATGCACTGCAACAGACAGGCCCTGTCTGACAAACAGTCATGGTATCACCAGAGAATGTATTGACTCTGTGGCAACACGGTGGTGCAGTGCACACAACCTGTGTAATCAGTAACAGAAGATCTTAGGTTCAAGTCCCAGCTGAGGTTCCTACCAGCCCAGTTCCCATATTTTACCCACCACTAAAACATGCTAATACAGACAGAACCTTTATTGCATATGACGTAAACATGCCCAAAACACCTACATTTTACCCTACAGAGCACAGACACCATAAACATGTGCAGTACCTAGAGCAGTCCCCCAAATGCAGTCCTGGAGGGCCAAACACCATCCAGGTTCCATGCTGCCTCCAATAAAGATGCAAGTGCTGCATATCTATGCACCACCCCCATGGTATGCAGATGTATCTCATGCATATTCATGAGGGACAGCATGAAAACCCAAACAGAGTTTGGCCCACCAGGACTGGAGTTGGGAACCTCTGTCATACAGCAGCAGCCAAGAGGGGCAGACACACCCGCACCCACAGGCTCCAGTATCCAATGCTCCTGGAGAGGCAGAACATTGGGCCTTGTGTGCATCTCCCAATACTAGCACTTGCATACCTTAGCAATGCCAACCTAAACCTGGGAATACGGTACACAGCTATCAAACGTTTGCTATGATTACTGGCAGATAGCACTGCCGAGGTTATGTTCAATGTTCTGATTGAGCTGCATCATAGCAACTTTTCTGATGTCTATGGAGTGTGCTACAGGTCTTGTGTCTGACAGTGATTACCACCCTGGGGAGTGACCCCAACAGCATTGCGTACCATAGCCATGCCTGTACTGTGCCCAGGACTGGAGCGGTGGCCAGAGCTGCCAAACACCTCTAAAGTTGTACAATGCTGGCATAGGTGTGGGAGTGTGTGTCTGTCTATCCAGTGTGTGGTAGCTGCAAACACCCTCCACAGCCCACACTGCCAGCACTGTTGCCAGTATTGGCCTGCCAATGTGCATAATGAGGAGCAAGGTACCATGGGTATAGCCCAGACAGGGTGGCCTGGCCAGGATGCAGCTGCACAGGGCATAGGGCAATGGCTGGGGCATTGTAGTGCCCGGCCACCACCTGCACAGACAGGGTGGCCACAGCATGTCCTGCTGGGGGGGGGGGCACTCTCACCCTGACTGAGCAGTGCCCATGGCATGGCTAGGTTCCCCCATAGTGCTATATAGTGTTTCTCTCATGTAATATTTATGGGTTCCCTTTTGTGGCCCACTCACTAACTTATTTGCTTGGTGTGTATGCTTACATCCCAGTTCTGGGTACATGCATCTTCTCCAGAAACATGCACTATGGACTAGCTAGCAGACTGCCTGCAGCTAGTATGTGTCTGGCTGGAACACCTTGCAGGGTGCAGCGGCTGGAGGCTTGATGCTGGAGAATGTCAGATAGTGGTGGGTGGCAGCTGGCCATTTCCAGGCCTTTTGTCTGCTATTGCTTTATGGATGGGTACAGGTCTGCATTGTCTGCCCTGTAGGGTGCCTATTCCTCAGCAGGATTGGGGTGGATGGTCCCCTCTACTACTACCATTGCAGGGAGGTGGAATGTGGATCTATTGGTGGGTGATCCTGTTTCCCACCCTGAGCCCCAGAGGGTGGGTTGTGTAGTGATACATAATCTGCCTATGGGTCCAAACACCCCCCCCCCTCACATCACATCACATCACATCACATCACATCACATCACATCACATCACATCACATCACCATAGCACTAACACAGAATGTGCACTATTCTGGGTGCATCATAGCCCATAAGGGCTAGACATGACTGAGAAATACAGAGGGACACAGATGTATCCTAGGTGTGTCTGCAGGAACTACCAATCATACACTGATGGGGACCTACATCATGGCGTATTTCAGCCATGAAAGGTGCTGTGGACCTGGTGCTGGGCACCCCACCTCACCCTCAGGGGGAGCACAGTACTCGCACAATGTGATGGTCTGTGGCTAGTCTGTGCCAGTACCACACACGGTCAGTTCCCCCTACCAGGCCGAGGTGCTGTGGGGTACATACCCCATCCTCTGCCCATCTGTGAACTACTGATTTGCATGTGCAGTGCATCATGGGTACGGGTGGGTTATCCGTATCCTGGTAGCCACAGCAGACAGTTTGTGTGGTGGCGTGCAGTCTTTCTGAAGCCAGCCAGGGGTTTATTAGCAGCTATAGAGCTGTAGCCCACTGGTTACTTCACTACCTGTGCCGCCAGAGGTCATGGGTCCATACCCATGGTGGAGTTATTTGATAGGTCTGTCTGAGGAATTGTCTATTTTTGATGTACATTAGTGCTGCCAGCAAAAACACCCTCAGAGTACTGTAACCTTATGGTGCCTCATAAGGTGCCCCATAAGGCACCTTATAGGGCGCCCTATAAGGTGCCTTATAAGGTGTTCTATAGGGGACATTATGGGGTGCCTTGGCGGACAGTGCACCTTATAATGTACCCTATGGAGTGCCGTATGTGGCACCTTAGGTTACGCCACTGTGAGGGTGTGTTTGCGGGCAGCACTAATGAAACTAAACGTAAAATGCCTCAAGAATCACTACTTAAATGTAAAGGGTTTTGCCTCATCCAGCCTTATGCATTGGGCACACTGGGGAATTGAACCCATGACCCCTGTACCATCAGGCAGTGTAGTAGCCATTGTGCTACAGCTCTGTTTCCATGGTTCATGTCTGTGCGTCTTCTTAAGATTAACGCGCGGTAACGTGCCATGTAATGCTCGTTAATTTATGGCGCCTTGTATTGCGCGTTATCGGTAACGATGTACCGCCCATGTCCTTATTTGGGATTTCTTTCTCTACCGCGGATCCTAAAGCGAATCACACTAACGCAATTTAGTAAACATACCCCATAGACTACTTCTTAGATTTTTTCACCTGTCTCTTGTACAGCTGTTTGGGAGCTTTTCTGGGGAGTGTCCAGCAGTAAGCAGCCAGAATTGTAGTGGACCATTTTCCCTGGTATCTTTGCTCCATCGTTGCGATATCATGGTGAAAACGTTCACCCTGTTCATCACTAACCATACCACAATTGTCAGGAAAGATATCGAGATGGGAATCAAGGAAATGGATCTTTAGAGACATATTGCAGCCAGGTTTCTGATTCTGCATCAGCATGTCTTCTACTAGTTCCTTGTAGTTTTCTGCCCTAACATTCCCGAGAAAGTTTCTTGACACTAGGCGAAAAGCATTCCATGCTTGTTTCGCATCACCCTGCAGCAAGTTGTTGAACCGGTTATCTTTGAAGAGCTCTCAAATCTGAGGACCCACAAAAACTCCCTCATTAATCTTTGCTTCACTGAGTCGAGGAAATTTTTCATGCAGGTATCGGAAAGCTGGTGAAGTGCGGTCCATGGCTTTCACGAAGTTTTTCATCAAACCATAGCAGGATTTTGTGAGCCTCAACCAGAGCTGGGTGCTGGATATTCTTCTCTTCAACTGCTACATTTTGTCTGCGATTCCATTCCTTCCACAAGTAGTGCCAATCCCTTGCTCGGCTATCCCACTCACATAAGAAACACATGTATTTTATATATCCCTGCTGCAGTCCCATTAAAAGGGCAACTACCTTCAAGTCACCACAGAGGTGCCAGCTGTACTTGTTTTAGTTAATGGAAGTCAGTAGATGCTTTAAGTTATCGTATGTCTCTTTCATGTGGATGGCATGCGCTATTGGAATAGATGGAAGACGGTTTCCATTGTTCAAAAGCACAGCCTTCAGACTCAGTTTTGAAGAGTCTATAAATAGTCTCCAGTCTTGTGGGTCATGAGTGATTTTTAAGGCATTCATGAGGCTTTCAATATCGGAACAGAATACCAGATTACTTTCCTTTCCAACTGTGTATAGTACACTGCTGATGTCAGATGGCTTCAGCAGCCGTCTGGCAGTAGTATTGCATTGCATTAGAAAATGATGCAATCAACTCTGGATGATGTGTGCATGCTGGTATTATGCAGTGTGATGCAATATTACATCATTCAAGGCTTATTTGGGATGTTGTTGACGTCCTACTGGATACATTTACACAGTGAAATGTCAAAAATGAACTACATGCAATATCTTCAAAATGAGAGCCAATAATTTTTTTTTAATGTTATATTCATATTCAGCTCACCAAGATACTACAGATTAGGGCCTTTTAAAGTCAGTAACGATTTCAGTGTTGACCAGTGAAGTCAGTGCTAAGCTCCTAGCTTTTTCTCCATCCTATATCTGCTTTTGTTGACATTCACTTTTTTGGCTCTTAAACTTAGGAGTTTAGTGAAATTTTGGGCCAGATATTTAAAAGCATTGAGAGAGATATTCAGTGACACTTGTAAAAGGAGGTGCTTGTTATGAAAGTACCACCATCTTGGCAAGTATGTAAATTAACTGTCTTGCAAAGGATCGTGGTTATTGAAGTCCATTCACACAAAGCTTGCCTTTTTCAAAAAATGAAAACTCTTGTAGTTGGTCGAGTGTAAGGCAAAATTAGAGTTTATTTATGGGGTGAATATCCCACACGCAGATATGCTTGGTAACACCTTCCAGATAACTTCTCCAGGGTTTATTCAACGGAAATACGGCAACTGAAAATCTTATGCACATAAGAATCAAAGTCCTTTATGGAACAGAAAGGCTTTCTTACAGCCACTGCTAATAAACTCCTTAGCAGTGCTGAGGTGAAACAAATCAAAGAGGAAAACTTCTTTATACAAAAACATAGCTCACTTTCTCCATGCAGAAAATAACTTTTAAATCCCACGTGTGCACGGCTTGTGCTGGGCTCTCCTCTATCAACAGGTGGCAATTAACTGCAATCAGTAGCTTGATTTCAGCACACATGCAAACTTTCCAACAAAGCTTTTTATTTTCAACAAAACTTTATGGGAAGCCAATATTTAGAATGTTTCCTTTTGATGTTTGCTCTTATATTTAGGATTTTCCTAAAATAACAACCTACTCAAAGAACAGTCCATATAATTCCTCTGCATCAGATATTAAACCTTGCTCCTGATATTGCATAGACTCAGTTTCTCCGTCTGGCTCAGAGGGCTTTAGGAACTGACCTCTATATGGGGAGAAACTGTTTCCCTGTTGTTTGCATGGCTCAAAGCTAGAGAAACGTTCATAGTTCATACCTGAATCCAGGCAAGTGTCAGGCTGCTTCTTCTGGTATTCTGGCCAGTATGCAATAGAGCTTCTGTGTCCTGTCCTCCAGTTGGTATCTCTGGACCTCAGGATCTTTTCTCCAGATGTCCTCCAAGAGGTATTTGGGCTCCTTTCCTCCTTAGCTGCAACAGACCTCTTCCTAGGTGTTGCTTGAGGGTCCCTGGCTGTGGATCTACAGACCTCTGGCTTTCTCCAGTCCTCTGAAGGTTCTTTCCCCCAGGTATCTCTCCAGGCATAGGTACTTCTCTGAGCTCCTCTCTTGGACCGTCTGCTTCCTTTTCCTTGTTCCTTCAAGTTCCGGTTGTTCTTCCTTCTGTTCTGGTTCTCGCCCCTCTGTTCTTCTGATTCCCCTTCTCTGTCTGTCTTCCTGAAGATTCCCCTCTAGTTTTAAAGGGCTTAGATTGCAACTCCTCCCTTGCATTCTTCAAGTGTTGTGGATTAAGCATTCTTCTAGAGGCTGTTTGATTAGGGATGACATAATGCTTTCTCTGATTAGACTCATGCTTTTCCACTCTAGCTCCCCTAGGGACTTTCTGCATACTGGTGCATTCTGGAACATGTAGTCTTTTAGGGAAACAAGCTGTCTTATTTCTATAACCTGCCAGCACAGGTCCCTTGATCAGAGTAAATTCTCCTCTATTGTCATTACTCCCTGAGCTTTGATAAGCTTCCTTATCACACACTATATGGATGGTGTTGCTGAATATTTTCACACAGCTCCCTGGCACTGTCTACTTAGTGCAGGGTGGTCTGTGGGCAGAACTATGGGGTATGTTTACTAAACGGCGCTAACATCGCAGAGGCGGTATTATCTCGCAATAATGCAGCCGCGGCGTTAAGGCACACTAACGCTGTGAAATCCGGGTCTGAAGGGTGGAGTAAGGCTTCCCAGAGGGCAGAGAGAAGGAGTCAATGGAGAGTGGGAGGGGAGAGGCTCCAGCAAACACTAATGCTGTGGAATCCGGGTCTGAACACTAACGCCAGTGAAACCCTTGCGTCAAGGCGCATTTGCAGGAGAGAGAAACCATTTCAGTCGGCAATGTGCAGCAAAGCCAGGGAAACCTGGAAAGAGTGATAGTTGTGATACATGTGCAGGGAACAAAAAGGCAAATAAACATATAAAAGGACCAGAACCACATCCAAAAGCCCAATAACCAAGCTGGCCAAAAGTGCTATTAATGATAAACATAAAGCAACGCCACTGACAAAGCTCAAAAAAGAAGATATCATGTTTGGAAGGGTCTATTCTCTGTCCCCCTACAAAGTGAATGATTCCACATTGAAATAGCGCTGATCAGGGTTTCTGTCGTTTATATTGGGCAGGTTTGTTATGGCGTGCACATGCGCAGCAACAGCAGAGTGGGCACGTAGGAAAGGGCAATTGTACTGATGCTGTAAATGGGATATAGGGGGCTGCAGGCGGCACATGCTGTGGTCCAGCTGGGGCACAGTATGGACTAGGCAGATGCCTAGGTGGCACATAGGAATGCCGAAACTGTAAAGCAGCAAGACAGCAACTGATAAGGGACCAACATGGGCACGAGTGTGTGTCCCACAGTGTCACAGGGGATATTACCCAGCAGGTACCCCCAAGGGCACATAACATTGGCAGGCAGTGCTGGGGAGGGGGGGAAGCACACATGTCCAAGTAGGCACCCCTACCCGAGAACCCACACCATAGGCAGCTGACTACCGGCATACTGGATGGCCTGGGACTGGGCACCACCAGCACCACTGGCATAATGGAATGGCAGCATGGTGGCGGAGGGGGCAGTGGCATCTGCCCACAACAGACCATGGCCTAGCCGCATTTAGGTGAAACCCTATTCCTAGGGAGGAGTTGATTTGGAGCATTGCACACCTGGCCTGGCACTGGTCTGAGCCAGTTTTTGCAGAAGCTGAGACGCCTCCATTATGCTAAGAACAAATCTTTCTATCTTCTCTGCTGGCTTAAATCTATAAATTCTAACTGTTGATTTTTAGGGGAATTACTATTATAGCTTTCAACTGTGGTTTTAGACTAAGCTTGGGGGAATTTGGACTGCTTTCCTTGTATAGACTTACATCAGATATTAGTGTGTGTGGCAGATAGAGAGTTAAGTAGGTTTTTACCCTTACTGCACTGGTTGGTGAAACCCTATTCCCAGGGAGGAGCTGATCTGGAGCATTGCACACCTGGTCTGGCACTGGTCTGAGCCAGTTTTTGCAGAAGCTGAGAAGAGAGTTAACTAGGTTTTTACCCTTGCTGCACTGATTGGTGAAACCCTATTCCCAGGGACGAGCTGATTTGGAGCATTGCTGGTCTGAGGAAACACAGAAAAGAGCACTCGCTCTTGCTGTAAAGTCCAGGGAAACAATCTGAATCAGAACTGACTGACAATAGACGCATACTCTGCTCAAGATGAATGAACACGTTTGTGCAAATAAAATCTGATGTTTTTTGACTTAGTATTATAACATACAATGCTCTGTATGTGTTCAACTATACAGATCATATTACTTTATGCCCCCTGAGGAAGGCATTTGCCGAAACGTGTTGGGGTCCTTACTAATAAAGTCATCCTTGACCAACAGACGTCTTTTGCTCCTTGTGTTTCCCTGGCACTGGTCTGAGACAGTTTTTATTTATTTATTTATTTATTTAACCAGTTTTGTTTACCACCTTATCCTTCAATCAAAGTGATTGACAAGACAACAAATGACTTACATGTTGAGGGCATGGGAAGATCAAATACAATATATTACAATAAAAATACAGTACAAACAGTAAATTATAATATTATATCATAGTGAAACTGGATATACAAGTTGATCAATTTAAGTTAGTTGACCAAATGATTCTATGAATAAATAAGTCTTTAAAGGTATGTGAAAGTCTTTGATGTCTTCCTGAGCTCTTAATTCTTCAGGAATAGAATTCCATACCTCTGGTGCCATGAAGGAAAATGCTCTTTTAGAGGTCATCTGTTTTGATCTATTGAAGTTTAAAGGTGTACTAAGCTTATTAGAGTTATGAGATCGTCTAGGTCTTAGGCTCTTGTCTTTGGATATTATATGCTGTAGAATATCTGCTGAAGATTGGTGAAAGATTTTGAAAATAATCATTAGGTTTTTGTATTTTGCTCTTGCAATAATTGGAAGGAAATATAACTGTTTAAGGACAGGAGTTATGTGATCAAATTTTGCAGAGCCAGTAATTATACGTGCAGTAGTGTTTTGAACTAATTGGAGAAGATGGATAGCATTTTTAGGAAGACCTTGATACAAGATGTTTCCAAAATCAAGTAGGGGTGTTATGACAGCTTGACATACCGTGCGAAAGTGATTTGTATTTAATATTGATTTTAGTCTTTTTATAATCTTTAAGAGATGGTATGCTTTAGCTGCAATTTTGTTTATATGAGATGTTAAGTTTAAATATTTATCTAAGGTTATACCTAAATATCTTACTTCATCTTTAATTTTTATTTTTTTATTTAATAGGTTAATTTTACTTGGTAGATTTAAGGACTGACAATTCGATATGAACAATGCTTCCGTTTTGTCAGAATTTATTTTTAAATTGTTGTTATTGAGCCAATTATTCATATCATTCAAACAGCTATTAATTTTTGTTGTATCAAAGGTATTTTGATCAATTGAAGTATAAATCATAATGTCATCAGTGTATAAATGATAATCCATTTCATGATGTTTAATAATTTGACATATGGGTTGAATATAGATATTAAAGAGGATAGATGATAAAGCAGAACCTTGCGGAATACCTTGTACAATCGTGAATTGTGAGGATTTTTTGTCCCCATTCTTTACTAACCGAGGTATCCGGATGCCCAACCCCGGCTTGAGCCCAAAACTTCTACCCCCCACCACCCCTTCACTCCTTGAACAAAACACGCCGACATCGGATATTGGTGCAAATTGCTTGGTCGCAGCTTTATTAACAGTATTAGAACACCGGCCCAACATGGGCCAACTCAACAATCACAACTAGAACAAAAGACCCCCCCCCCCCGTCATCCAGATGATGCCCCCCACCAGCCATTTCTAGCAAAGTGGTGCATCATCCCCCCCCATTCCCCCCTACCACCCGCCTCACCATGTTATTAGCAAAGGCCGGCTCAAGGTTGCATTTTACCGGGCAGAGACCCCAGCCGGGACGTCTCCCCCAACCTAAGGAGCAGTGCCGCTCCCGTGGAAAGCGGCATCAACCTGAAATGCCCCGCCGGGTCAGCGAGCACCAGCTCGCCACCCGGCACCACTGGCTCTGATCAATGCCCCCCCCCCACCAGCTGCAACGCCCTCCCCCACACCAGCCTAAAAGACAAGGGAGGGAGGGGAGGGAACCTGCATGCAGCGCGAGCAAGAAGGAAGAGGGAAACCGCCAGCCGGCGATCACCCTTGCTCGCGCTGCCACACTCCCACGGCCACATGCGTGGTCCAATCGCCGGGCTCCACGTCACCAGCATGGAGCCCCGGAGCGGATGCATGCCTCCCGCCTAGCCGAGGCCCCCACCACAACGAAAGATGCATGCCGCAGGGTCGGGCCCCGGGCACCCGGTTACTAGGCCGGCCGTGGGACCGGGCCCTGCGGCGCATCCAGGACTAACCGAGGTATCCGGATGCCCAACCCCGGCTTGAGCCCAAAACCTCTAACCCCCACCACCCCTTTACCCCTTGAACAAAACACGCCGATATCGGATATTGGTGCAAATTGCTTGGTCACAGCTTTATTAACAGTATTAGAACACCGGCCCAACATGGGCCAACTCAACAATCACAACTAGAACAAAAGACCCCCCCCCGTCATCCAGATGATGCCCCCCACCAGCCATTTCTAGAAAAGTGGTGCATCATCCACCCCCCATTTCCCCCCTACCACCCGCCTCGCCATGTTATTAGCAAAGGCTGGCTCAAGGTTGCCTTTTACCGGGCAGAGACCCCAGCCTGGACGTCTCCCCCAACCTAAGGAGCAGTGCCGCTCCCGTGGAAAGCAGCATCAACCTGAAATGCCCCGCCGGGTCAGCGAGCACCAGCTTGCCACCCCGCCACCGGCACAATGTAGACCTCTACCCTTGTGCCGCCCCCACCACCGAAAGCTGCGACCAGCACCACAACTCCAATGCCTCTTGTCAATCGTTTAACAGTAAGTCTTGCCCCACCGGGGCCAGGTGAACCCCATTTAGCCGACACAGACTGGCACAAGTAACATCTGCCCAAGAGTGCAGGACCTGAAGCCTGCCTGTCTGCTGGACCCAGCGCCCAATCTGCCGGTTGATCTTGACCAGACCCCTCGACCAACGCCACTGAGTCCAGCAAGCAGGACGTGGAACAATGTCCGACCAAATGATGGCAACCCCTGGGAGTACCTCCCGCAATTGAGCAATGTCTCTCTGCACAGTTCTGATAATTTGCCGGCAAGACCAACTCGCCAAGTCATTGCCACCCAGGTGGATCAGCAGCCCAACCGGCCGCCACCGCAGTCCGATCTCCGCCTGAACACAGGCTAAGAGCTGCCACCAATGCATGCCACGTTGACCCATCCAGCACAGCCGTACTCCAGATATGGCCAGACTGAGGTGGACACTCAACGGCCGCCCAGTAGACAAATGAATGCCCAATGATCCACCAGTCTCCGGAGCACACGCCATCTGAAAGTAGAAAAGTGGACTGCCACCAGCAGGCAACTCTGAAATAGGAAGGGAAGATATTAGTACCCCCGAGTCCCTCCCCCCCGAGCGGACCACCGCAGCCAGACACATCACGCGGCCCTACTCTGCGCCGCAGGAACCCGATGGGCGAACATACCCTTCATAGGCCCCCGAACGCCACCTGCCAATGCGCTGAATAACCCGCGCATCCAGGCCCACTGCAGCCACGCTCGTAGCCGCCCCAATCCAGAATGAGTGCGAAGCGTAACACCGGTCGTCACAACCCAAGGACCGTAACACCAGACGCAGCACTGCCGTAAACTGAAACTGAGTCACCGGCTGGCCGTCAGCGTGGATGAAAAAAATAGCTACGGGCCGCCGGCCGCCGCTACATATAGTTGCGCAGGGCATGTACCGGGCAGGATAACAAGGGAGAGATGGCGCTCATGAGCACCCATCCACCCTTCCCAGTCTGGTCCGTCTTTGAACGTGGTAGGAAGATCTGTACCTGAGCCGAATCCACCCGGACGTGCTCAACATCGAGCCCACCAAAAGCCCCCCTACGTGTGGACCTAGGGACGAGCTCGGACACACGGAATGCACCGAAAAATGCCGTCGCAAACAGCGCATGAAAGAGAACAGACTCGAAACCCGAGGCCGCCACGCGCGGTAATGCCTCGCATATCCGCAGCAAAAGCTCGTGAGACACCGGAAGCCTCCAATCCCACGAAACGGGTTGCGCCCTGGCCCAGCCAGCGAGAAGCCGCCGCACCAAAAAGGATACATGAGGGTTGCCCCAGCCGGCGGCCTTACAAAAGAAGGAAAATCCCGCAAGCGCCCCCGTGACCGCTGACCGAGCCCAGCCCTCCCTCTTTGCCCACAACATGAACTGGCCCACCAACTTGTTGGGTACCGCCCCTCCGGACCAACTCAGCGCGCTCACAAATACACTCACCTGTGAGTATCCTTGCCGATACATCGCCCAAGTACTGCGTGCCACTGATACGGCCAGCAAGGACATTACGTCGGGATCCCAACCTTCCAGAAATGCTCCGGGACCCGTGAGGCCCGCTCGTCCGCCCCCAGAGCCAATCGCCGGAACAGTGCCCACTGAAAACAGGATAAAGCATCAGCAATGGAATTCTGGGAGCCCGGCACATGCCGGGCCCGGGCGGTGACATTCAGACGTAGGCAGGCCAACACAAACACCCTCATCAATGAAGCTACCCTCGGGCACCGAGGCGCATGCCAGTTAATGACCTCGACCACCGCGGCGTTATCACACCAGAACACAACCCGCCGATCACGCAGACGGTCCGGCCATACCCAAAAGGCTACAACAATCGGGAAAAGCTCCAAAAAGGTGATGTTCCAGGTCAAGCCGGATCGCACCCAATCCACGGGCCAAGGCTCCGCACACCAGGCCCCGTGACAGTAGGCACCAAAACCGGAACTGCCAGCCGCATCCGTAAACAAATGCAGGTCAAGGTTCGAGAGCTCAGGCAACTGGAGCAAGGAGCAGCCGTTAAAATCTGCCAGGAACGCATCCCAGACTCGCAAGTCCTCACGCATTCCTGCAGATACCCAAATCCTATGATGAGGAAGGTGCACGCCCGCCATAGCCAAAGATAAGCGCCGTGCAAAGGGGCGCCCCATGGGCATAACACGGCAAGCGAAGTTGAGATGCCCGACCAACGACTGGAGGACCCGAAGGGAGGTCTTAACGGAGGAGCCTACAGACGCCACCAGCTCCCGGAGCCTCTGGATCTTCGGCGCAGGTAAGCGCATGACCATAGCCTCCGTATCAATCTCAATGCCTAAGAAGGTGAGGCTGGTAACCGGACCCACAGTTTTATTGGCCGCAATGGGAACACCAAAGTCAACGGCCAGGCGCAGGAAAGTCCCCAAGAGAGTGGGACAAATAGAGGTCCGATCCGGCCCGACGAACAGGAAATCATCGAGGTAGTGCACTATGCTCGAAACCCTAGACTGCCGCTCCACAACCCAATGCAAGAAGGTACTAAAAGCCTCGAAATAAGCGCAGGAGATCGCACAGCCCATAGGCATGCACTTGTCGAAGTAAAACTGCGACTCAAAACAAAAACCCAGCAAAGGGAACACCGAAGGATGCACTGGCAACAACCGAAACGCCGATTCAATGTCCACCTTGGTGAGCAGGGCACCGGCCCCACATTGGCGCACGAGGGAGATGGCTGCGTCGAAGGAAGCATAATGCACCGTGCAGAGCTCGCGAGGTATGCGATCATTGACAGAATCGCCTGGAGGGCAAGAGAGGTTATGTATCAACCTAAACTTGCCCGGCTCCTTCTTGGGAACCACTCCCAAAGGCGAAACAGTGAACGGGGAAAAGGGGGGCACAGGGAAGGGCCCCGCCACCCTACCCAGCGCACACTCCTAAGCGATCTTCCGCCGCACGAAATCCCCATGCTCCCTCACGGACCAGCGTTGCGGAGCCCCCCCCCCCGTGCAGACGCACCCTGAAAAGGGATCCGAAAGCCCCCCGAAAAACTGCTTAAGAGCAAACCCGCCACCCCCCCGCGCCGGGACCGCCCGTACTCCACTAACCACGGGCACATCACATCGACTCTCACGGGGGTAGGGGCCAATGCCCCGCACGCCACCTCACTTACCCCCCGCAGGGGCTCCCGTGACTCCCTTCCTGCTACATTTTGTGGCCGCATGCCCGCTCCCGCACAAGGAGTAGACATGCTTGAATTTGCAGTCGGGGAACGGGCACGATGCCTTGTTAAAGCGCCAGCAAATGTCCCCCCCAGCGGCACTCCCTCGGGATTGGGGCAGTGCAGGGACTGAAGCCCGAAAGGAACGCCCCCCCACCGGCACCGGTGATGACCCCGCCTTTCCAACCGCACCACCCGCTCCCCCAACCCGACCCTTCACGGACATCTGGGTCAACCAAAGATTGATGTCCTTCGTCCCCCACAACAACTGACTGTTCTCCTCCATCCTGTCCCGAAACTCCTCATCATAATTCAACCAGGCCCACCCATCATGCGCCTGGGACGCCGCCAAAATGTTATCTGCATATGCCAACAAGGCTCTGTACTGATCCAGGAAATAGTGACCCCAGACACTCGCTAAGCGCAAAAAGGCACGGGTCCAATTAAGGGTATTGAGAGAGACCTTGCGCACCCTACCCGCTTTCTCATCCTCCTTGCGCTTCTTTTTGCTCTCACCGGAACGCTTCCGGTCGTCGAGCAGACGGAAAATATCGATGTACTTGCACCGCTTAATCCGACGGCGCAACTTCCGCGGCACACACTCCCACAACTCCACGCAGCGTACGACGGAGGTCCCCACGCCCGCCCCGCTTTCGCCCACCGTAGGAGTGGAGCCGTGCGAGGAGGCCGAGGATGACGTCGAGGAAGAGGAAGAAGAAGACTCCCGCCGACAATGACGCCCCCGCCTACGTTTGGCTTTCGCTTTCTTCGCCACAGCGGGTCCCGAAACCGAGTCAAGGGCTCCTCCCCCAGCCCCGCCAGAGACCCCCGCATACTCACCAACACCACCGGGGGAGACCTCCGGAACACTCCCAGCTTGCATCCCGGGCGCTGCAGCAGTCAACTCATTCGTGG
The DNA here is from genome assembly GCA_033557465.1 of Ichthyophis bannanicus. Lineage (NCBI taxonomy): Eukaryota > Metazoa > Chordata > Amphibia > Gymnophiona > Ichthyophiidae > Ichthyophis > Ichthyophis bannanicus. The sequence goes on along the minus strand of CM066032.1, from coordinate 626,096,483 downwards.
GACTCGAAGGACCTGCGCCAGCCACCCTAGTGGAGTCAGCCATGGACGTCGAAGGCGTCGAATTCCGCGGGACCTGCAAAGGGAAAGAAGAAAAAACAGCAGCCAAAGCCCCAGGAGTACTAGGCGCCGCACTCGGCCCGGCCCCCCAACCCCAAGCCGAGGACCCGAGACAGCCGGCATCCCACACAGCGGCACTCCCAGCCACCCCCCGCCCATCACCGAACCAGCCGCCCCAACTCCCTCCCCACTGCCCCAAGCCCCCCCATGGGCCAGCCCCATATGCCCATGGGCCCATAGGACCAAAGGATCCAGGGGGAGCGGGGGGCCGGAACCCCTCAGCCGTGGAAGGTGACCAACCAGAAGGCCTGCTAGCCACTGCCTCCGCTAACGGGCCAAAAGCCGGCACCACCAGTGTCCCAGCCCCACCTACACCCGGGTAACCAGGAGCCTCGCCGCCCCCAAGCACCACCGGCACGCCATCACCACCCGACACCCCCGGCTGGTCCCCCAGCACTCCTTTCACCGCACCCTTGGATGCAAACCCAGGCGCACGAGGCCGCGGGGCCGCACCAGCAGCCCCCCTGCCATGGGCCCCTTTGGACCTGCCTCGCCCGCGCCCTTGGCGGGCCCCACAAAGCACACAGGGCACAGAGGCATCGGTGTGCACTGCCCTACCTCTGCTCGCGGACGTGGGCACATGCCTCGTGGCTCCCTGCCCCCTGGCCGCACCCTGTGGCCCTTTCCCTGCACCCCACCCACTAGAACGCCGGGCCATGAAGCACCCTGGGCCCCAACACTGCCAGGCACTGGATTCCCGGTTAAGAGATCACTTAGTACCCCTGAAAAGGACCGACAAAATCCTGTTTTTTTTTTTTTCTATAATAAACAACGCAGCCCCCGTCCCCTTCCCCCCCCCCCCCACCGACCACAGCAAGCGGAACCTGGCCAAACTGGGGAACACACCTATGCCCTATGCCGAAGTAGGCAATGGCAAGGCAAGCCCCCCCTACCACGTGCACAGGGCCCAAGACACACGTGGCAAGTCAGGATGCCGGCTCGTCTGGGGTTTCTTTTTTTTTTTGTTTTGTTTTATGTGGAGAATAGCCTGGACTCACCCCACCAGCCTAAACCCGGTCCACCGGAACAAAGCCTACCACCCACGAACAACCCCCGCACCCACCCGAAGGCCCGAACAAGGAGCCCAGACCGACAAACCTGCAAGCAGCGCGAGCAAGAAGGAAGAGGGAAACCGCCAGAAGGCGATCACCCTTGCTCGCGCTGCCCCGCCCCCACGGCCACATGCGCGGTCCAATCGCCGGGCTCTACGTCACCAGCGTGGAGCCCCAGCGTGGATGCATGCCTCCTGCCTAGCCAAGGCCCCCCCACAACGAAAGATGCATGCCACAGGGTCGGGCCCCGGGGATCCGGTTACTAGGCCGGCCGCGGGACCGGGCCCTGCGGCGCAGCCAGGACTAGTTGTGAACGATTGGTTAGGTAAGAAGCAAACCATTTTATTGTATTGCTGGATAAACCAATATTTCGTAGATGTTGCAGCATTATTGAGTGAGACACAGTATCAAATGCTGCTGAGACATCGATGAAGATTAATAGAAATAATTAGTTTTTGTCAAGACCTGTTATAAGATTATTAAAGAGAGAAATCAGTAGCGTTTCCACATTGTGATTTGGTTTAAAACCATGCTGATGTATATCCAGTGGGGCATGTGAGTCAATGTGATCTTGCAGTTGTTTTTGTACTACTTTTTCTATAATTTTTGATATAAAAGGTAAACTTGAAATAGGACGGTATGACTTGGGGTCAGTGATGTCTAGTGATTTACCTTTATAGATTGGTTGAATTATAGCTTTCTTTAGTATAGATGGTAAGTGTCCTTGTTTTAAAGAGTTGTTGACGATATTTACAATGTGAAAACTAATTTGATTTTTAGTAATCCATTCCACTGGACATGGGTCAGCTGGGGAAGTTGTTGTATTCATTGTGCTGATTATATTTTCAATTTGTTTTGAATTTGGTATAGAAAAATCCTTCCAGACTTTTGTGACTTCGATGCAAGGTTTCATCCAAAGTTGGTGGTCTTGTGATGTAGGTAAGTTGTTTGGCGAAAGTGAATTTTCTTTATCAGGTAGTTTGCAAATAGTTGGGGATCTATTTGATAGTCACTATATGACTCACTTTTGTGAGTTGTTGAACAATGTTAAAGAGCTCCCTTGATTTATTAGCTGCTTTCATTATTTGATTTGTATGGTATTGTTGTTTGCGATCATTTATTAGCTTATTGTATTCTATTTGTTTAACATTAAATATAAATTGTATATCTTGAAATTTAGTTAGCCTCCATTTACGCTCAAGTTTTCTTAAAATGCGTTTTGTCTCCCTGATTTCATTGGAATACCATGGTGCATTTTTCGCCCTGCGTGTTTGCACTTTATTATTTTTCAGGGCTATAGCAGCATTTGAAATGATGTTGTTCCAATTTTCTATGGCTTTACCCAATTCGGTGTAGTTTTGTTGCAACTGTGAAATAATTTCTTTAAGAAAATTTTCTTTATGGAAAGCTTTAAATTTTCTAGTTTTGTAATCACTTGTTAAGTTGTTGGATGAAGTTTGAAGATGCAAGGAAAATGAAATTAGATAATGATCAGACCAAGGTACTGGAGTAGCTTTTGGGACTGTAATTTGATTTTGTGAAAATAGTTCCTCTGAACAAAAGATCAAATCTGGAGTGGTTCCATGTTGGTGCGTAGGCTGGTTAATTATCTGTTGATAACGTAACGATTTTACTGCATTTAGGAAAGTTCTGGACTCATTAGAAGGTGATGATGATAGATTGTAATCACCTAGTGCAATTAGTGGTTTAATTTGAGAGCTATATGTGCACATTAATTCCAAAATTGTTGAAAGGTGATCCTTTGCAGCATTAAGTGGTCTATATGTGAGGCAAACATTGAGATGGTGGTTTGATATAATAATTGAGGTTGTTTCAGTAGAATTATTCGTTGTGATAGATTTACATTTTTAGATTGTTTTTGCTAATATTAGGACTCCTCCTTTTTTATGTTTTCTAGGACAATTAACCAAGTTTCTGTGATGCAAATGATATCATGGTTATGATCTTTGATATAATCACAGATAATGTTTGGCTTATTTCCTATTGACCTTGCATTTATTAAGACACATGAAATAGGTGAATGAAGAATTGGGTTTCTGTTGCTATGTTTAAATGATAAAGAATACATTTTATTTAATTTTTTATCTTTTTGTTTATGATGATGATGGTATTTGAAACTATTATTATTACACCTAACATAATTTAGACTAATAGAATTAATTACTATAGCATTTGGTAAAGCTTGCTGTGTAAGAAATAACATATTAAAATAAAGAAGCATATATTGATATGTTGTATGCATGTTTGAGAAACTTGTGTAAATGTTAAAGGAGTTAGATAATTGAATTGTTTTAAATTAAGAAGGTAAACTTTAAATTACATATGATTACATTCACTATATTATAGTTTTTTGTTTGCTATGTTTAGGAGAAGATAGATTATTTGGGTTTACAAAGTGAGCTGATAGATTAATTAAATGAACTTTTAAATTAAATTAAATTAAATTATTTGCTTACCATTATTTTCTTAGTTTTAATGTTGATAGTTTTGCGTTTTCTGCAATGTCCCCCGCCTAAGGACCACGCCTGATGGTGACAGCTCCTAACGGTATCAAGGCTCCTCCCCCTAGCCCCGATTGGTAGATTAAGCAAGGGAATGCCTTAGATGTGATCAGGCAAAGAGCTGCTTGATGATATTTAAATCAGCTGTGCAGGACAAACAGGCAGTCTGATCCAGATGGTGGCAGCTCCTAACGGTATCAAGGCTCCGCCCCCTAGCCACGATTGGTAGATTAAGCAAAGGAATGCCTTAGATGTGATCGGGCAAAGAGCTGCTTGATGATACTTAAATCAGCTGTGCAGGACAAACAGGCAGTCCGATCCCGACGGTGGCAGCTCCTAACGGTTTTGCATAAGCTGAGAAGCCTCCATTATGCTAAGAACAAATATTTCTATCTTCTCTGCTGGCTTAAATCTATAAATTCTAACTGTTGATTTTTGGGGGGATTACTATTATAGCTTTCAACTGTGGTTTTAGACTATGTTTGGGGGTATTTGGACTGCTTTCCTTGTATAGACTTACATCAGATATCAGTGTGTGTGGCAGATAGAGAGTTAAGTAGGTTTTTACCCTTGCTGCACTGGTTGGTGAAACCCTATTCCCAGGGAGGAGCTGATTTGGAGCATTGCACACCTGGCCTGGCACTGGTCTGAGCCAGTTTTTGAAGAAGCTGAGATTAAGCCTCCATTACGCTAAGAACAAATCTTTCTATCTTCTCTGCTGGTTTAAATCTTAAATTTCTAACTGTTGATTTTTGGGGGGATTACTATTATAGCTTTCAACTGTGGTTTTAGACTTAAGCTTGGGGGCATTTGGACTGCTTTCCTTGTATAGACTTACAACAGATATCAGTGTGTGTGGCAGATAGAGAGTTAAGTAGGTTTTTACCCTTGCACTGGTTGGTGAAACCCTATTCCTGGGGAGGAGCTGATTTGTAGCATTGCACACCTGGCCTGGCAATTGTCTGAGCCAGTTTTTGCAGAAGCTGGGAAGCCTCCATTACGCTAAGAACAAATCTTTCTATCTTCTCTGCTGGCTGAAATCTATAAATTCTAACTGTTGATTTGGGCATTTGGACTGCTTTCCTTGTATAGACTTACATCAGATATCTGTGTGGGCCCACGGTTCAGGAACAGCCTACTCGCCAGAGACACTTAGGTTCCCACCCACCCTACCCCTCACCCCTCCCACCCCAGGGGCTACATTGTCTTTATAGGGGTCACATACGTGCCATCTATACTTTCTTACTTGTGTTAGAAGTCCACATCTTCTTCATCCTTTCTTCTTCTGGGACTGCTTAACCAACATGTTGTGTATTCAGTGCAATAACTGTGATACTTTCATTCCAAGATGAATCATTTGGAGCCTAAGAGCTTGTCGTATGTGCCAAAGGTCAGCTGCCATGCATGACGAACTGACTCTACTAAAGAAAGACCTAACTGCCATGCATAAAGAAGTGACTCTACTGATGGAAGAAATAGCTGCAATGAAATGCACCCCTTCTAGGATACAAACTGAACGAAGTCCACCACTGCTCCCACAAAGAACCAAACACCCTAGGAACAAATGGATCACAGTGGGTTCTGGAAGGTTGCGACCTGTAACACAGAGACATCCTATACATCAAGAGATATCCCTGCATAATGCCTTCTCTGCCTTGGCTAATGAGGATGCTCAGTCCAATGAAATTGAAGGGCCCTTAAATGAGTCAGACAATGCCCAATCTCCTGCTAAAGCACCAAATATGAAGAAAACCTCACCAAACAGAAAACTACTACTACATGGAGATTCCATCATCAGAGGCACCAACTTGGGAACACAGTTCATAGGAGAGAAGATAGTCATGTGTCTACCAGCTCGACAGTCATCAGGAATACAAACCAAATTGCTGAAGTACTTAGCGCAAAATGTGAACACTCCAAACTTGATGTTGTTATCCACTTGGGCACAAATGACCTGGCTAGAAACAGTGCCTCTACAGTCCAAAAGGACTTCCAATCTCTGGGAGAGAAACTCAAGACCATTGTTAACACTGTTGCACTCACAGAGGTTCTGCCTGTTCTTGGTAAGGGGACAAAAAGTCTGCATCACATTAACAGCTTTAATACATGGCTCCAGATCTGGTGCAAAAAAGAACATAAGAACATAACATATGAACATAAGATATGCCATATTGGGTCAGACCAAGGTCCATCAAGCCCAGTATCCTGTTTCCAACAGTGGCCAATCTAGGTCATACGTACCTAGCAGTTTCCCCAAAAGATACAGGTTCCACAGTGCTTGTACTGGGTCAAGCATTGATATCCTTGGTCCCTTCTTAATAATGGTTTATGGACCTTTCCTCCAGGAACTTGTCCAAACCTTTTTTTAAACCCAGCTACACTAATAGCCTTTACTACATACTCCGGTAACAAATTCCAGAGTTTGATTACACGTTGAGTGAAAAAATATTTTCTTTTACTAGTCTTAAATAGTTTAACCTGTAGCTTCATTGCATGTCCCCTAGTCTTTCTATATTCTGATAATGTAAACAATCGATCTACATTTACCCGTTCCACTCTGTTCATTAATTTATAGACTTCTTTTTTTTTTTTTAATTCTTTATTTTCGTTTTACAACAACAAAGGAAAGGAAGACATACAACTAAAAGACAAATACATACATGGAATGTGATACATACACCAAAGTAAACCCCTACCACCCCCTCCCCCCTGCTTCTTCTCTAGAAAACTAAAGCATTCTCGAAGCGGGCGTGTACTGACATTATTGTGTTACAAAACCTAACGGCGATCTGAAACATGATGAGTGTACATTAAACAGACATGTCGAAGCAATGAGCAGATTGTACATGATCATTGAGCATCTGCCATTTAGACAAGCGAGAATGAATTTGGGTATGGAAAATAGCTCTCCGAGATATCTGCTCATATTTACTATATAAGCAGACAAGGTTCCACTATTCATTGACAGTAAGTCGAGAGCTATCCTTCCAAGTCCTCGTAATTAAACATATGGCTATACCCAGCATGAAATCAGGAGAAAGCGACCCTTCTTAGGAAGAGAGGGGACCTCCGCCACTGAGCGGAGTCCCACAGTCTTCCAAGAAAGAGGCTCGTGAAGGTGTAAGATAAATGAAATACGACCCCAGACCCGCTCCCAGTAAACCTGTAGTTAAGGACATTCATAAAGAACATGAACGAGGGTTCCCACATCAGTATGGCAAGACCTACACTGGCCCCTGGCAGTTGTGTTCCATTTGGCTATTTTCCTGGAATATAAGAACATCTATGTGCAAAAAAGACGAGAGTTGAGTTTGGGTAACTGAGGCAGATCGGGAAACCCGCATTATTTTGCTCCAGAAAACGCTCCAATGCACAGGGGTTAAAGTGGTTTGCGGTTAGCGATCCCAGGCTTGTTGGACTCTACAAGTGGCAGTATCTGTACCCTGACATAATCGTTTATAAAAGTTAGAGGCTACCCCATGTGTACTACTAATAGAGTGAATTAGTTCTAATAGCCCATCCTTAGTAGGGACAGAGGGCGGCATGATTGGAGCACTTTTGAGGCAGCATGGAAGCTGCATCAATTGAAAGTAATGTTTCGCTAGTACCGCAAATTCCCTGTATAAATCAGAAAAGGTTTTCCAACGAGCTGCAGAGAAGAGCTGTTGGGGTGTCCTGATCCCCCTGGAGTACCAGGGTCTGGAAGTAATTATGTATGGCTGCTCGAATTTCTAACCAGAACTCTGGCTGAGTTAATAGGGCTCTATCAAAGAACCAGGCCCCCGGATTCCCTTGAAGTGCAGTAGTGTGGTATTGAAAAGAAATAGCAGCATGATCTGAAATATGCTGGGAGTGAATCTTTGCAGCGTCCACCTGAGGAACTAACAGTGTTGATATTAGAAAGAAATCTATGCGAAACTGGGATTTGTGAGGGGAAGAGAAGAAGGTAAAGTCAAGCTCATTGGGGTGTAGTAACCTCCATAGATCGACTAGAACAATATCTTTGATCACAGAGGTAAGCGCGATGTGACTCTTGGGGGGACCACTTGTCCTAGGCGGCTATTTGTCAATCAGGGGATCAAGAACTAAATTGAAATCCCCCCCAATATCAATGAAATATTAGCAGAGGCCTGCGCAACCTGAGCAATAATAGCAAAAGGGCAGGATCATCCACATTAGGAGCATGAAGGCATATACATGTAACTTTAAAGTTACCCATCTTGAGGTGAACTCTGGACCATCTACCCGCTGTATCTGAGCAAGTCGCAACAATAGGAGCATGCAGAGATTTCCTATCCAATATGGCAACCCCACATTTCCTAGAAACAGCTGGGGAATAGGCGGCCACCATGTAAGGTTTAATATTGAGGTTGAGGGTTTCCTTCGAATTGAAATGTGTTTCTTGGAGGAAAATCAGGTCCGCAGCTTCATGACTTAGATAGCTTAGGAGTTTCCTCCGTTTTATCGGATTATTGATTCCTTGTACGTTCAATGAGAAAATCTTACATGGTGCCATCAATCGATAATAGACATTTTAGGTAAGGGCGCTTGTACATAATCAGAATCTGTACAATAATGACATAAGCACCAAGTATGCTGGCCAATACACCCATATTGAAAAGTATGTACCAAAGTAACTTAGAGAAGAAGCAAAACCCCCAATGAATATGGCGACCAGATGTCTGCGGGAGGAGGCCCTAGAGAGGAAGATAGAGACATAATAAAAGAAAAGAAACACCAGAGTCCATAAGAAACACTGTCTCTGATACTCGTCGAGGCTACTATGGGTAGATGGAGTCGGGTCCCAGATATCTTCAAAATAAGGCAACAAACCGCCCTCGACAGACTCTTCGCTGAGCCGCGGTAAATCCAATATGGCAGGTACAGCGGATGTGAGAGTACTGGCAGGAATATTCTGGAAGTCAGCGCATCAAGTCGGCTTCTTTAGAGTCCAAAAACTCCGCTAGTAGATCAGGGTCCTCAAATGTTCTTGTCTGATTGTGAAGCGTGACTCGGAGCTTGGCCGGGTACATCAGGCCATAGCGTGCTTGTAGTTGTTGAAGCCTCGGCCGAAATTCCAGAAAGCGCTTTCGGCGGTCGACCGTGGGTTTAGCCAAGTCAGGATAGAAGGAGACCTTGTGGCTCTCAAACTCCATATGGCCCTTTGCCCGGGAGGCACTGAGAATTTGTTCCACATGTTGATATCTCAAAAGTCGAAAGATGATAGGCCGCGGGGGTCTTCCTGTTGAGCGTTATGTTTGTGGGTACACGATGAGCGCGATCGATCTCCAATTCTTTGGTAAAGGTGATTTGGAGCAGGGAAGGGAGGATTTTACTTAAAAACTCCTTCATGTCTCCCAATTCTGCTCCCTCCGGTATGCCCACGAGTCGTAGGTTGCTGCGGCGCGCTCTATTATTGCCATCTTCCACTTCTTTCTGCAAGGCCCGCACCTGACGTTCAACTTTGTCAAGTTTGGACAGCTGGACCGCATGGGAGTCTAATATACTCTCCATTTTGTCCTGACGCGAAGAGAGCCCCTCTAGCCTGCCTTGCAGTACACCAAGATCTGCCCTCAGCGCTCGAAGTGCTTCACCGTTTGACTGCACGAGGTCCTTAACCCCTCTAATTTCTGCGAGGATTTCCTGCTGCATTTCGGGGCCCTCGCGCAAAGCCAGCCCCTTCTGCGGGGACGGGGGTTCAGTTTTGGAGCGTTTACCATGAGAAGCCGCTGGAGATCCAAATTCCAGGCGCGTGGGTTTGGTCCCCGCCATCTCACCAATGTGCCCCGGCAAGATCAGAGCAGAAATTCAAGTTTGTCCGGTGTTAATTCAGGATTCTGAGTAGGCCTCTCGGGAGCCTCAGCGTTATGCGACCATCCCGCTGGACATCGGGCTCCGCCCCCTAATTTATAGACTTCTATCATATCTCCCCTCAGCTGTCTCTTTTCAAGGTTAAAGAGCCCTAACCTTTTTAGCCTTTCTTCATAGGAGTATCCTTCCATCCCCTTTACCATTTTGGTGGCTCTTCTCTGAACCTTTTCTAATATCGCTATATCCTTTTTAAGATATGGCGACCAGAATTGCACACAATATTCAAGGTGCGGTCTCACCATGGAATGATATCGAGGCTTTATAATATCTTTTGTTTTATTTTCCATTCCTTTCCTTATGATACCTAGCATTCTATTTGCTCTCTTGGCCTCTGCTGCATACTGGGCCGAGGGTTTTAACATGTTATCCACAATGACGCCTAAATCTTTTTCCTGGGTGGTGGTTCCTAATGTGGAACCTTGCATCGTGTAACCATAGTTTGGGTTGTTCTTCACTAGGTGCATAACCTTGCACTTGTCCACATTAAATTTCATCTGCCATTTTGATGCCCAGTCTTCCAATTTATCAAGATCCTCTTGCAATTTTCCACAATCCTCTTGTGTTTTAACAACTTTAAATAGTTTTGTGTCATCTGAAAATGTGATAACATCACTCGTTATTCCACTTTCCAGGTCATTTATGAATATGTCAAAAAGCAGCGGACCCAGCACAGTCCTGGGTACACCACTATTCACCTTTCTCCATTGGGAAAATTGGCCATTTAGCCCTACCCTCTGCTTTCTATCTTTTAACCAGTTCCTGATCCACACTAGTACACTGCCTCCTATCCCATGACTCTTTAGTTTTGCCAAACGTCTCTGATGAGGGACCTTGTGAAAGGCTTTCTGAAAGTCCAGATATACTATATCAACCGACTCACCTTTGTCCACCTGTTTATTCACACCTTCAAAAAAACATAACAGATTAGTAAGACAAGATCTTCCTTGTCTTCCATTAGGCCATGACTATCTACATGTTGAGTTATTTTATTCTTTATGATGGTTTCTACCATTTTTCCTGGTACTGACATCAGGCTCACCGGTCTGTAGTTTCCCGGATCACCCCTGGAACCCTTTTTAAAAATTGGTGTTACACTGGCGATCCTCCAATCTTCAGGTATTAGAGATGATTTTAATGATAGTTCACAGATAATGCTGGGTTGGCCGTAGGGCCAGAAGTTATTCTGGGAACACTTGATGTAACAGCGTTATACACTGTGATCCCCCAACAAGAGGCTCACACTATTGTAATGGAAGCTTTATCTCAACGTGGAGACCTTTCTGCAGAACAACTGGCGTTTTTGTCCGACATAGCTGCAATAACCATGTTTAGTAATTTTTTCATTTTTGAAGATGTGATCTATCATCAGAAAACAGGTGTGGCTATGGGCGCTACATGTGCCCCGTCCATCGCCAACCTATATATGCAAAGATTTGAGCGTCAATGGCTAGAAATGGATTTTCCGTTTCGTGATCATCTTAAGCTTTGGCGGCGATACATAGATGATATCTTTTTTATATGGCATGGTACAGCTTCTGCCCTTGAAGATTTTTTTCACTGGTTGAATGGTCGTGATATCCATCTCAAGTTCACTTCCAACTATCATTTAGAGCAAGTCTCTTTTTTGGATGTAATAGTCCGTAGGGTTGAGGGTGGATGGTTCACTACTGTCCACAGAAAAATGACCAATCGCAATACTTTCCTTCACTATCGGAGTGCGCATCCCATCCAACTAAAGAATAGTCTGCCACAGTCACAGTTCATCCGATATCGGCGGAACTGTTCCACTGTTCAAGCCTACAAAGATCAAGCACAGCTTCTTAAGGCTAATTTTTCTGATCGTGGTTATCCTCAGTTTGTTATACGGAAGGCCTATAAAAAAGCTCTATATGCCAATAGAGATTTGATGTTTAACACTCATCAGCGTATGGCCTCTATGTCAGACGGGGAATCCCATGTTAATCTCATCATGAAGTTTTCACCATATAGCCCACAGATACAGCGCATAGTTAAACGGCACGCGAATGTGCTACATAGTATTTCTGGTTTAGAAGATAAAAATGTGCGGTGTGTCTGGCAAAGGAATACTAACCTTAAAGAGCTGCTCAGTCCTGCTGTATTACGCCCATTGTCTCCACAGTGTTATACTGATGGGAGCCACACGCGTTGTGGTGACTGTAATATCTGTCCCATCTCTCAAGAGCTCCATGAGTTTAGCTATCATGGTAAAACATATCGATTAAGACATCACACATCTTGTACTTCTCAATATGTTATTTACTGTATTTTATGTCCTTGTGGCCTTGCCTACATTGGGAAGACGATTCGGATGTTTAAGGTACGAATGAACGAACACAGAAGCAAGTTAAAATGTCAACGTCGGGAAGCTCCGATTGTTGATCATTGCTTGCAATTACAACACAAATTTGAAGATCTGCGCTGCTTCTGTATCGATTCTGTTGTTACATCTCGTCAGGGCAAAACTAAGGAGGGCACTCTTCTATGGGTAGAACAACGATGGATCCATACATTAGCTACAGTGATTCCTCAAGGTCTTAACGCTCGGATTGAGTGGGAGGTATGCCTATAGTATGGTGTTTAATGAATGAAATACTATGTCCAATGAGAAGACTGAATACTGCATCCAATAGAAAGAACGAAGTACTACATCGACCATTTAAAAGGTTCACTCCGCATGCGCGGCGTCTAGTACCAGTTACTGAACTCTGCTCGTGGTTTTCATCTCGTGAATTTCAGGTGTGCATTACTCCTCTGCTGTTTTATTGCCTGGATTTATGAATTACAATATATTCTGAAAAAGTGTGTGTCGTGTAAAAGCCACTATTTCTTTAATTTGTCTGTGTTTTACAGTGCTTTCTAGCTACCCCCTGAAGAAACCTGCTTGGTGAAACGCATATCAAATGCATGCAAGAGCGTTGGGGATCTTGCTATTGGTCCAGCACCACTTCACGAGCACTGCTACAGACTGCAAAGCTAAGTTCCACTCTTTTGTTATGAATATGGTTTAATTCTGGTAAATGAAAGAGTTGGTTTACTTCCATCTCAAAGCAACGTTATTATACGGGTCGTTGATGTTATTTGGGCTTTGCCTTGCCAGATTATTTCTGGCGGGTTTTGTTTTTGCCCGGGAAGACTGAGACCCCTGGTTGCTTTGTCAAAAGCTATGCAAATGCCTTTAAGAAATATATAAGTGGCCTCTGATGACACGTTCACTTTTCATGTTAGTATACAGAGTTTTCTTCAATTTATTTGACAATATTAGCTCTGTTGTGACCTGACCATCCTTTATTTGTGTTGCACAGATTAATAATAGCAGGTCTGCAATCTCATATTTCAGTTCTTTCAACACCTTTGGATGTATACCATCCGGCTCAGGTGATTTGCTACTCTTCTATTTCTCTAATAGTTGTAATACATCTTCCCGATGTATCGATATTTCCTTCAATTTTTCTGCACCTTTAAATACCACTTCAGTCATGGGTAACATCCCTACATCTTCCTTACTAAAGACCGAAGCAAACAATTCATTTAGGGTCTCTGCTACAGCCTTGTCGCCTCTTAGTGCCCCTTTAACCCCCCTATCATCTAATGGACCAACTGACTCTCACATGGTTTTTGCTACGAATGTACTTGAAAAAGTCTTTATTTCACGTCTTTGCTTCTGCAGCAAGCTTCTTCTCAAATACTCCCTTTGCCTGCCTTATCAATGCCTTGCATTTGACTTGCCAGCGCTTGTGCTATTACCAGGTTTCGTCGTTTGGCTCTTTTTTTCCATTTCCTAAAAGAAGCTTTTTTGGCAACAACAGCTTCTCTGACCTCCCCTTTAAATCATGCTGGAAGTTTTTTGGACTTCCTTCCTTTATTTCATCTAGGAACTTTATCTCCCTAGCATGTCCTGCCGTGACACTGACCCAGTCGATACCGGGGTAATTGAAATCACCCATTATTATTACTGCGCTGTAACTTTTGTTAGCTTCCTTGATTACTTTGAGCATTTCATTATCCATTTGTTCATTCTGGCCAGGTTATTTATTTATTTATTTAACAATTCTTTTATACCGCGCTATTACAATCAGTGCGGTGTACATTGAACAAGAACATACTACAATGCATACAAGTAACATTGAGTTTTACATTGAACAGGGAATTTCAACAATAGGACAACCGGGGGAACTATGTACAGATTAACTTAATGTTATATACAGTAATATGAAACTCGTTTGGATGTTGCGATGTGGTTCACTAATAGGACTAGAGAGAAGGTTGACCAACTAGCCCTTTTCAGGTTGTATTGTTGTCAATAGTACACCCCCCACTGCCATTGCCTTCCCCTTTTTACATGGAATTTCAATCCATAGAGATTCTACAGCAAATTTTGTTTCCTGCAAAACCTTAATCCTTTCTGAATCAATGCCCTCTCTAACATAGAGCGCATCCCCTCCACCAATTTGATCAGCTCTATCATTACGATATAGTTTGTACCCAGGTATCACAGTGTCCCACTGGTTGTCCTCCTTCTACCATGTCTCTGATATTCCAATCATATCTAACCTCTCATTTAATGCTATATATTCTAACTCTCCCATCTTATTTTTGAGACTTCTAGCATTTGCATAAAAGCATTTTAGAGACTGTATTTTAGTATTTTATTCATATTAATTTGGCTATTGGTAGACATGGGTAATTTGGGATCTTTAAGCTCTATCTCCTTCATACTCGAGGGCATTTGGGCTGATTTACTCTTTTTTGGAACCTCTCTGCTTTTGGTAGTATCCTTCAAGGATACATTCTTCTGAACCATCCGCTCTTGGGCGACTGTCGGCTTTCTCCTATTATCTAGTTTAAAAGCTTCTCTATCTCCTTTTTAAAGGTTAATGCCAGCAGCCTGGTTCCATCCCGGTTAAGGTGAATCCCATCCCTTCGGAAGAGCCCCTCCTTTCCCCAGAATATTCCCCAGTTCCTAACAAATCCAAAACCCTCATCTCTGCACCATTGTCTCATCCACGCATTGAGACTCTGGGGCTCTGCCTGACATTTGGGTCCTGCGCGTTGAATGGGAAGCATTTCGGAGAATGCTACCCTGGAAATTCTGGATTTCAACTTCCTACCTAAAATCCTAAATTTAGCCTCCAGAACCTCCCTACCACATTTTCCTATGTCATTGGTACCGACATGTACCAAGACAGCAGACTCCTCCCCAGCACTATCTAAGACCTTATCTAGGTGGTGCGTGAGGTCCGCTACCTTTGAACCAGGTAGGCATGTTACCAGGTGATCCTCACGTCCACCAGCCACCCAGCTATCTACATGCCTAATGATCGAATCACCCACTATAACGGCTGTCCTAACCCTTCCCTCATGGGCACATGGCCCTGGAGAAACTTCCTCGGTGCGAGAGGGTATTACATCACCTGGAGGACAGGTCCTAGTTACAGGTTCACTTCCTGCCACATCAGGGTGATGCTCTGCTGTAACGTGACCTCTCTCCTCCATGACAACAGGGATGCTGCTAGACTGGTGGTGGGACTTCAGGACTATATCCCTGTAGGTCTCGTCTATGTACCTCTCTGTCTTTCTTGTTTTCCAAGTCTGCTACTCTAGCCTCTAGGGAACGGACTCGTTCCCTGAGAGCAGAGAGCTCCTTGCACCTAGTGCACACGTAAGACCTCTCACCAACTGGGAGAAAATCATGCATGTGACACTCAATGCAAAAGACTGGAAAGCCCCATCTCACTGCTGGACTGCTGTCTGTATCTTAGTTTTAAGTTTGTGTTTAGATTTTTACGTTCTTTACTTACTAAGGGTTTCTATGGATATTTATACTATGGTAATAAAACTGTACCTAATACATTTAATATACCTTGTTCACCTGAAGCTTAATTAATCTCAGGTCCTTAGTGTATAACTGATTTGGGTAATGAGCTTCACCTGAGAGCACCTCCTGTCTTTTAAGATGTGTAAGTACCTATAATGCTACGATTATCCCAGGGGTAGGTGGGTGTTGGGGAGGGTGTTGGGGAGGGAATTAACACTTATTAAAAGAGGGCTGCTACACAGTACCCTGTCTTGTGCTGCTGAGGTAAGCTATATTCTGATTTGATTTAAATTATAGCTCTTTGCTGCTGCTAGGCTCTAACTTATTATGAAAATTAAACTACAAGCTCTCTGCTGGGTTCTAAATTTAACCAGAAAGCTCTCTTCTGTGTTTTAACTTTAAACTAAAAGTACTTTGCTGATGCTAGGCCCTGAGTGACTATTAAATTTAAACTACAAGCTCTCTGCTGGGTTCCATATTTAACCAGAAAGCTCTCTTCTGTGTTTTAAATTTAAACTAAAAGTACTTTGTTGATGCTAGGCCCTGAGTGACTATTAAATTTAAACTAAAAGCTCTCTGCTGGGTGTGAAATGTAATCAGAAAGTTCTCTTCTGTGTTTTAAATTTAAACTTAAACTGCTGCTACTAGGCCCTGACTGATTTAACAAAAAATAGTGGGTTCACAGATTAATTAGCTTTAATACAAATAATTCCTTTCAGAAAATTCCCAGAAGTATGTACTCACAATTGCAGATCTCTCTCCAGAAGTAACAGTCCCCTTTTCTAGTCCTTCAAGGAAGGATTCAGATTTATTGGTGACTGTGGAAACAGATGGACCAACACGAGACTATACTGTGCTGATGGACTACATCTCTCTGTCGCAGGGAAAAGAATCTTAAGTGAAAAATTCAGGCAGTATGTGCATATGCATTTTTACTAGGAAAAGGGGTGACGGATGTGGAAGGTCAAGACCGGTACGCCACCCCCTGCAAAAGCAGAATAATATCAGAAACAGACACTTTTACATCACACATCAAAAACAAGTGGGAAGATGTGGGCAGAATAAAATCAATGCAAAATACACACAAGCCAGGTAAATGCTGGAAAGCAATGAGCACAAATGCTCGAAGCTTAGCCAAAAACGTTCCGGACCTGGAAGCCCTAATGGTGGAAATGGTTTTGGACATTGTGGCCATTACAGAAACATGGTTTAATGAATCGCATGATTGGGATATAGCCATAGCTGGCTATAATCTATTCAGAAGAGACAGAGAAAATGGAAAAAGGAGGAGTAGCCTGGTATGTCAAAAGCAATATTAAAGCTACTGAAATGCAGGGGACATGAGGAAAAGAAGAAGCGCTCTGGATTGCATTGGAAAGAGGAGATAGCACTGTCATCCATACTGTTGTAGTCTACAGACCTCCGACTCAAATTGAAGAGATAGATAATGATTTGATTATAGATATTGCCAAGATAGCCACAAAGGGGGAAGCAATCATTTTGGGTGACTTTAATCTACCTGATGTGGATTGGATTGCTCCTTCTGCACTTCTGGAAAGAAGCAAAAAAATGTAGTTGCTCTCCAAGATGCATCACTTAGACAAATGGTGATGGAACCAACCAGGGAAAGCTCAATGCTGGATTTAGTGATCACCAACGGTGATAGCATGTCGAATGTCTGCCTGAGTGCCCCTGTGAGCTACAGCGATCATCACACGGAGTGGTTTGAGAGAAAAGCCAAGAAACAGGCCAAACATAGCAAGTTCAAAGTCCTAAACTTCAAAAACACTGGCTTCAATAAAATGGCCGAGTACCTAAAGGAGGAAATGAGGGGGTGCAAGGAGATAAGGGAAGTGGAATTGCAATGGGCTAAACTAAAGGTGGCATATAAAAGAGGCAACAGACAACTAGGAAGACATTAAGGACTTTCGCAAATCTTTAAAGACTTAGGGGTATGTTTACTAAAACCCCGGTAAAGTGCGTGCCCCGGTAGTGTGCGGGTGCCATATAAGGAGTGGGCGTTCCGTCCTGAAAAAGAAAAGCCGGAATTTACATATGCGCTAAGGTGTGCGGCGCCCATGTGCGCCCCGCACCTTAGCGCATGAGATAGCTGCGCGGGAGGCATAAGTGGCGCGCTGAAGTGCAAAAAAAAAAAGAGCAGAGCCACAGCACAATGGTTAAGGCACTTACCTATGGTGCAGGGATCAGGGGTTCAATCCCCCACAGTGCCCAATGGAGACAGCTGGCTGAGGCATTTAAATGATGGGTGGCATAAGGCGGCACGCTAATGTTTTAGGAGGCTTTTTAATATTGGGTAGCATAAGGCGGCGCACTGATGTGCAATCACAGGAACAGAACCACAGCACAATGGTTAAGACACTAACTAATGGTGCAGGGATCAGGGGTTCAATCCCCCAAAGTGCCCAATGAACAAGCCTAGCTGAGGCATAACATATTATGGGGAAGATTGCTTTAGGAGGCATTTTATTCATATTTTAATTATCACTACTAGCAAACGCACCCTCAAAGCGTATCAACATAAGGCGCCCTATAAGGCACATTTTAAAGTGCACTGTCAGCCAAGGCACCCTAGAATGTTGCTAATAGGGCGCTTTAGAAGGTGCCGTATGAGGTACCGCAAGGTCAGTGTACTGTTTTGTATGGCAGCACTGTGCAGTTTAAGGAATGAAAAGCATAAGTAGGTGTGCTGACAGGCAAGGAGGAGCAGCAGTGGAGCACAATGGTTAAGGCACTGACTTTTGATACAGGGGTCATGAGTTTGCTCCCCAGTATGCCTAATACATAAGGCTGGCTGTGACATCAGCTTTGCATTGTACATATTTTGTCCTGCAACACTTTATTTTCATGTTATTAATTGCTGCCAGCAAACACGCCCTCACGTGCAGTAATTGAAGGTGCCGTATAAGGCACCCTATAAGGCACTCCATAGGGCACATTATAAATTGCACTGTCCGCCACAGCACCCTAATATGTCCCCTATAGGGCACCCTATAGGTTGCATCACAGGATAATGTATAGTGCACCTTATATGGACGGGAACCATAAGGTGCCCTATAGGGCGCCCTATAAAGCACCCTCAGAGGCACCTTATGGGTACAGTACGCTGAGGGTGTTTTTGCTGGCATCAAAATATGTACACTAAAAACAAAAAGGCATTGGACAACCCTATCAAATAACCCCACTGTGGATTTGAACCCATGACTTCGAGCTTCAGAGACAGTGAAGTAACCACTGGGCTACAGCTCTACAGCTGCTAGCAAGCCCCTGGCTGGCTGCAGAGAGCATGCATGTCACCACACAGACAGTCTGCTGTGGTCACCAGGATAGGGTTAGCCCACCCATACCCATGATGCACTTCACATGCAAATCAGCTGTCCATAGATTAACACAAGATGGGCAATGCACCCCCACAGCACCTCGGCCCGGTAGAGGGAAGTGACCATGTGCACCCACACACCACCTCAGCCTGGTAGGGGGTACTGACCGTGTGTTTTACTGGCACAGAGTAGCTACACACCGTCACATTGTGCGGGTACTGTGCTCACCCTGAGGGTGCAATGAGGCACCCAGGACCAGGTCCGCAACACCTTCCATGGCTGAAAGAGGCCATGCTGGAGGTCCAAAGCAGTGTTAATGTGTGAGATAGGTAGTTCCTGCACAAACACCTTGGATATCTCTGTCTGTTTCAGTCAGGTGTAGCCCCCATGGACTCTCCCCCCCAGGCTGAGCGTGGCAAACAGGGTCCTCCATCAATAGATCCACATTCTACTTCCCTGCAAAGGTGGCAGTAGAGGGGGTCCATCAACCCCAGTCCTGCTGAGAAGCAGACACCCCACAGGGCAGTCAATGCAGCTCTATACACATCCATAATACAATAGCAGACAAACATTAGGCCTGGATATGGTGAACTGCACCCCACAACTATGTGATATTCTCCTGCAGCAAGTCATCATCCACTGCACCCTGCAAGCTGCTCCATCACAACACATACCAGCTGCAAACAGCATGCTAGTTAATCCACAGTGCATGTTCCCAGTGAAGATGCATGCACCCAGAACTGGAATGTCAGCATACACAGCAAACAGATAAATCAATGACTGGGGCCCAAAAGGAAACCCATATTTATCACATGAGATAAATACTATGTAGCACTATGGGGGTGCCTAGCCATGCTGTGGTCACTGCACAGTCAGGGTGAGAGTGATCTCTCAGCAGGACATACTGAGGTCACCCTGTCCGTGTAGGTGGTGGCCAGGCACTAAAATGTCCCAGTCAGTGCCCTCTGCCCTGTGCAGATGCACCCTGGCCAGGCCACCCTGTCCGGCCTATACCCATGGTACCTTGCTCCTCATTATGCACATTGGCAGCCCAATACTGGCAACATTGCTGGCAGTGTGGGCTGTGGAAGGTGTTTGCAGCCACCACACACTGGATAGACAGACAGCCACCCCCACACCTATGCCAGCATTGTGCTACTATTGAGGGGTTCAGCAGCCATACCCACCACACCAGTCCTGGGCACAGTACAGGCATGGATATGGTACGCAATACTGTTGGGGGTCACTCCCCAGGGTGGTAAACACTATCAGAAACCAGACCTGCAGCACACACCGCAGAAATCAGAATGATTGTTATGGTGGAGCCCAGGGAGCAAAATGTGCTTAACGTAGGAATTGATATCTGCCAGTTATCATGGGAAACATTTGATAGCTGTGTACCATATACCCAGGTGTAGGGTGGCATTGCTAAGGTATGCAACTGCTGGTATTGGGAGATAGAGGCAGGGCCCAATGTCCTGCCTCTCCAGGAGGCATTGGCCAATGGGGCCTGTGTGTGTGTGTGGGGGGGTGTCTGGCCCTGTTGGCTGCTGCTTTACTGCAGAGTGTCCCAACTCCAATCCTGGTGTTCCAAACAGTGTTTGGGTTTTCATGCTGTCCCTCATAAATATGCATGAGCTACATCAGCATACCATGGGGGTGGTGCATAGATATGCAGCAAAGGCATCTTTATTAGAGGCAGCATGGATCCTGAATGGTGTGGGGCCCTCCAGGACTGCATTTGGGATACTCTGCTCTAGGTAATGCGGCTGTTTATGGTGTCTGTGTCTGGTGTGGTAAAATATAGGCATATGAACCATGCGTATGTTCTCAGCAATAAAGGTTTGTCCTTACTATCATGGTTTAGTTGTAGGAAAAATATGTGGACTGGATTGACAGTAGCCTCAGCTGGGCTTAGAACCTGTGACCTTCTGTTCTTGCACATACTGTCTGTGTGCACTGCACCACTGTGTTGCCACAGGTATGCTGTGTTCCCTGGGGAGTCCATGACTGTACATCCGACAGAGCCTGTCTGTTGTGGTGGATGGTGCCAGCCTGCGTAGGCCTAGGCCACTGTCTGCTGTGGTTTGCAGCCACTGCCCCCTCCACCACCTGTACCCTTCCGCCAACATGCAGACATGTCCCTATCTGGGAAAAAGCATATGACCTGATTGAGTTGTGGCACTCCAGGACTGAATTTGGGGGACTCGGCTGTAGGCAATGCCCATTGTTATGGTTTTTGTGCGGTGTAGGGTAAAATATAGGTGTTGGAACCATGCTTATGTTCTCTGCAATAAAGGAGTGTCTGTACTATCACTGTTTAGTGGTGGGTAAAAGTAAGGGGATTGGGTTGACAGGAGCCCCAGCTGGGATTTGAACCTATGACCCTCTGGTCCTACAGGCACTGGCTCTGTCTGCTGCACCACACTGTGGCCACAGAGGCTGTGCAGTCTCTGGAGATAGGAAACCTGGCCGCACGAGTCAGACACCCTGCTCTGCACATTTTTACTGTGGGCTCGTTTACCTTGTATGGGGACAAAGGTGCAAATAAACCTCAAATATGACCTCCAAAAAAGGGGAAAAAAAACAAAACCAAGCTGGGCAACAGTGATATCAATGGGCAACATAAAAAACACTCCCAGGAAAGCTCCAATAAAATGCAGTGATTTTTGAAAGAGTCTACGGAGCGTAGACCCTTCCAAAAATTATTTCTTTTTTTTTGGAGTTTTCCTGGGAGTGTTTTTTAATGTTGCCCATTGATATCACTATTGGCCAGCTGCATTATAATTTTTCTGGAATTTGTTGTGGTCATTTTCAATTTATATTTGCTATTTTGTTCTGTGCACATGTATCACACTGCTCACGTTTTTCAGGTTTCCCCGGTTTTGCTGTACATTGCTGACGGAAATGGTTTCTCTTCCCTTTTAATCGGCTCTAACGCGAGGGTTTCACTCGCGGTATTTTTTTTCCGAAATTCAGCCCTGCTCTTGTGCATGGAGCCTCTCCCCTCCCACTCTCCACCCATTGACCCCGTCCCCCCGCCCCTCGGGAGCCTTCCTCCACCCTCAAAATGCCTTTCCACGCCTCTATTGCACATCAGCGCACCGCACACTTGCACGGCCCGTCAGTGTGAGGGGCACGTGTGCAGGGGCCCGTTAGTGTGACGCACATGCGTGCGGGGCACTTAAGAGCACTTAAGTGCATCATTAGCGTACGCTGTTGTGCGCCGCGCACATGTGCGCGGTTTAGTAAACATACCCCTAATTTATTTATAGAATCATTTGGTGAAAAAACTTAAATTAACCATTATGTATATTTAATTTCACTATGATATAGTATTATAACATGCTGTTTTGTTTTGTATTTATATTGTAATGTGTTTTCCCATACCCTCAGTATGTAAGCCTTTGTTGTCTTGTCAACCACTTTGATTGAAGGATAAGGTGGTATACAAAACTGGTTAAATAAATAAATAAATAAAAACTATGTAAAAAGAGTAAACACAAACAAGAGGAGAAGGAAACCTATTTGGTTTTCCAAAGAAGTGGCTGCTCAAATAAAGGCAAAAAACACAGCTTTCGCAAAATTCAAAAGCTTGCAAACAGAAGAACACAGAAATGAATATAGGATCAAACTCAAAGAGTAAAAAAGAGAAATAAGGATAGCAAAATCAAAGGCAGAGGAAAAGATGGCTAAAGATGTTAAGGGTGGCGACAAAATTTTCTTCAGGTATATTCGTTAAAGGAAGAAGATCGGAGTTGGAAATGCAGGACTTAGAAGTGCTGGGAAAGGACTCGTGGAAAGTGACATAGAAAAAGCAAAATTGCTAGCCATGGGACCGGATGGGATACATCCCAGGATATTGAAAGAGCTCAGAGAGGTTCTTGCAGGGGCGTTAAAGGACATATTCAACAGATCCTTGGAAACAGGAGAGGTTCCTCAGGACTGGAGAATGGCTGATGTCGTACCTCTACACAAAAGTTGTGACAGGGAAGAAGTGTCAAACTACAGACCTTGAACCTTACCTCGATGGCAGGAAATGTAATGGAGGTGCTCCTGAAAGAGCGAATAGTGAACTTTCTCAAGGTTCCATCTTTATTACCATGGTTTAGTACTGGGTAAAATATAGGGACAGGGTTGGCAGGAGCTGCAGCTGGGACTTGAACTTGTGATCTTCTGATCCTGAACACACTGGCTGTGTGTACTGCACCAAACTGTTGTCACAGGGGCACTTCATTCCTTGGGGATACCATGACTGTTCTTCAGACAGACCTTGTCTGTTGCAGTGCACAGCAACCACCTAAACGGGGCTTGGCCGTGGTCTGCTGTGGGCAGATGCCACTGCCCCCTCCGCCACCAGTGCCCTTATGCCAGTAGTGCTGATGGTGCGCAGTCCCAGGCCATCCAGTGTGCCGGTAGGCAGCTGCCTATGGTGTGGGTTCTTGGGTAGGGGTGCCTACATGGAAATGCGTGCTTCCCCCCCCCCCCACACCGCCTGCCAATGTTATGTGCCCTTGGGGGTACCTGCTGGGTAATCTCCCTTGACACTATGGGACACACACTCATGCCCATGTTGGACCCTCTTCAGTTGCTGTCTTGCTGCTTTATAGTTTCGGCATTCCTATGTGCCACCTAGGCATCTGCCTAGTCCGCACTGTGCCCCAGCTGGACCATAGCTTGTGCTGCCAGCAGCCCCCTGTATCCCATTTACAGCATCAGTGCAGTTGCCCTTTCCTACGTGCCCACTCTGCTGTTGCTGCACATGTGCACACCATAACAAACCTGCCCAATATAAACAACAAAAACCCTGATCACCGCTATTTCAATGTGGGATCATTCACTTTGTAGAGGGACAGAGCATAGACCCTTCCAAACATGATATCTTCCTTTTTACGCTTTGCCAGTAGTGTTGCTTTATGTTTATCATTAATATCACTATTGGCCAGCTTGGTTATTGGGATTTCAAATGTGGTTTTGGTCATTTTATATGTTTATTTGCCTTTTTGGTTCCTGCACATTTATCACTACTATCACTTTTCGGTGTTTCCCTGACTTTGCTGTACATTGCTGACTGAAATGGTTTCTCTCTCCTGTAAATGTACGTCTAGCGCGAGGTTTTCACTGGCGCTAATTTTCAGACCTTCATTTCACAGCGTTAGTGTGCATGGAGCCTCTCCCCGCCCACTCTCCACCCACTCTCCGCCCATTGACCCTTATCTCCGCCCTCTGGGGAGCCTTACTCCACCCTTCAGACCCGGCTTTCACTGCGTTAGTGTGCATGGAGCCTCTCCCCGCCCACTCTCCACCCACTCTCCGCCCATTGACCCCTATCTCCGCCCTCTGGGGAGCCTTACTCCACCCTTCAGACCCGGCTTTCACTGCGTTAGTGTGCCTTAACGCTGCTGCCAACGTTATCACATGATACGTGACTTTATCACACAATAATGTTACATTATTGTGCGATAACATTACGTATCGCGCGGTAACGTTACGTATTGCGCGGTAACATTACGTATCACGCGGTGACATCGGTGCTGCTACGTTAAGACAGTTTAGTAAACATACCCCTTAGTAACTACCAAACCTTACCTTAATCCTCCATTATATGCATCCTATTTATGTGAAAATATTTTAAGACTTTAGACCTATGATGTGAGTGTCTGCCATTTCCCTATGGTGACAAGTTTCGCCATATGTAGCGGTAAGGCTATCCTGAGGTCTTTGTATGCCATATTTAATTATAGTAGAATTAATTTGAACAAATAAGGTGCATATAATAGAGGATTAAGGTAAGGTTTGGTAGTTACTAAGGGTGTTTTGTTGGATTGTGAGTTGTAGTTTTCCCTTAGGCAGTTATATTTATTGATGTGCAAAACTAACCCATTTGGAGAAACTGCCCCATAAAAAGCAAAGGACATTTGTTCTTGAATGCAAACTTTTGCTTATGCCCTAAAAGATACACACAGAAAATGTTCACATCGAAGGTCACTATTCACCAGTATAACCTGAAACAGTCTTTCCCTACATGCACACGATTTTTAAATCACCTCAGACCAGGCATAGAGATATTGAAGCTCCTGCTGATTATGTAATCCTCTACGTATTTCTCTGCATTTGGTGCAGAAGTTATTAGCATACTATTTTAATATGTGAAGCTCATTTGCATAGTATTTAAATATGCTTGCATTAAAGTTGCTGTATGTGCATACTTTTGCTGTTTACATGCACATCAATCTCTTTTCTGTATTTGGTGTGGCGGAACTTGTGCATATAAGTTGCATTTTCTGCAAGCAAAGGGCTCGCTAGTCTTCCTACATCACCCCTTTAGAATATGTTGCTAGTACTACTGTTTTAAAAGCCTGTATATTCTTTAATATTACTTTATAAATGCAGTTTAACAAAATATACTTACTTTGGTCAGTTTAACAAAGCAATCCTGTAGTTTTATACCAAAAGAAATTAACATACAAAATATGAGGTTAAACAAACTAAACATTTTTGCAGTTATGTTTATGTTTATTAATGACTTAATATATCACCTTTTGCACGGTTAGCAGCAAAGCAGTTTGCATAAAACTCAAACGAGAGAAGAAAAAGAACTCCATAAATCAAATAGGACAGGGAAAGCTAAAGAAGACAGGCCCAATATTCAAAGGCATTTACAGGGTTTACAGAGCTGGTTTATGGCATCTCGGTTAAGTGCTGCTGAATATCCGCAAGGAACGCTCCTATATGGCTGATGCTAATCGCTTAGCATCAGGGCGTGTCGAGGGTAGTACTCAGGGATAACTCATTCAGCAGCAATGTTCAGCCACTGCCTGCTTATCCCTTAGTGGTGAACGTTTAGCGCAGCCAAAGCTGTCCTAACTTTCACTGCTGGAGATAACAGGAGAGCGGCTGAATATTTCCGCTGCATGGTTAGCTTCTGTGCCCTGTGCGGCTGTGTGGCGACCCCAGATAGTCAATGCTGGCGACCGGATATGGCCCCGGATTGAATATCCAGGCCGTCACAAATCAATATCAGGCCCATAGAAAATAGGAATTAAAAAAAAATAATTCTAAATTAACAGATACCAAGTAGAAACAAAATAACCATATCACTACATTTTTACTTTTCTTTTACACATACATCTAACTGATAGCTAAAACCTATCATTTCTTTCTCTACAAGATCAGCAACATTTATCTCTACCTTTTTGAACACACTACTAAGACACTCATGCATTCTTTAGTCACCTCCCATCTAGACTATTGCAACCTCCTCCTTGCTGGTCTCCCTCTGAATCATCTTTCTCCCCTTCAATCTGTTTAAAACTCAGCTGCACAGCTAATCTTCAACCAGCTTCAATATGCTCATATAACCCCTCTTCTCTTCATTGACTCCCTATCCGTTTCTGTATCCAGTTCAAACTTCTACTGTCCTATAAGTGCATTCATTCTGCTGCTCCTCACTACCTTTCCTCTCTTCTCTCTCCCTACACCCCTCCTTGAGAACTCCACTCTTCTGGCAGATCACTTCTATCTGTGCCCTTCTCTTCTACTGCCAACTCCAGACTTCAATCCTTACACCTTGCTGCTCCTTATGCCTGGAGCAAACTACTTGAGTCTGTACATCAGGCTTCATCTCTGACCCTTTTCAAAGCCAGACTGAAAACTCAGCTCTTTGAAGCCACTTTTGGATCCTGATCTGTGTAGTCTCCTGTTCCCCAACTACATGTTTCTTTACCATTATCCTAGACATATCCTTGTCCCCGGCTGTTGTGCTGTCTGTCTTGACTAGATTGTAAGCTCTGATAAGCAGGGACCATCCTTTACATGTGTCTCTACAGTGCTGCTTATGCCTTGTAGCAATATACAAATGATCAGTATTAGTATTAACAGCTTTTTTCTGCAGAGGTTTTATTCCTCCTTCTTCGGCAATAGCTGTTACAGCCTTACAGTCTCAGTAGAGTCATTTGGCAAGGTATTGACATTTCATATTGTAAAGGTTATCAATCTCAGCCAAAATACCAAAAAGGATTACCCTCAACTGATAGATCAAACTCTGTGCTTGGATCACATCCAAAAAAAGGCTCAGAAAAATTAGATAGCACACATACTGATCAATGAAAATATTAGCTGCTGGAATACACTCATAACAAAACATACCGGGATGACTGTCATCTGATAAGAAATTGGGCTATTTGTATTATATGATACCATTTAAAAATGTAATAATGAGTTAAGAAATTGTGTATTATTCTATAGTTTAAACCTTAAAAAGTGAGAAGCTATAAGCCATTGGGAGCTCAATAAATGCCTTAGGCCGCAGGGCACGGTCCCAGCAGCCGAGAGTAACCAGCTGCCCAGTGTTGGGGTCACATGCCCATCTCTTTTGCTGGGAAAGCAGGCAAGAAAGTTTTCCCAGTTAGTACAGTTAGGTTAGGGGGCTGGGCAGGTGGCAGTTAGAGGATTATAGGGAGGTGAGAGGGAGAATGGGGGTGTGGGAAGGGATTTCATTGGGTCTGTGGGAGTGACTAGAGGGAGGGGGAGGGATAGCCAGAGCTGGGGGTATTTTACCTGTGGGGTTGTCTCCTCCTCCTCCTTCTGTCTGTCATCACAGAGCTGCACAAAGTACTTTTCCCACTAATCTCACCTTAGTGGGGGATCTGTGGTGGTTGGCATTTGCCAGCTATATATTGCAGCTCCTTGGTGGCAGTTACCTGGGCCAGTTGGTTCTCAAGAAGCTTTTGGCTTTATGCTAGTGAATGGGGATCAGGTGATCTCAGCTCCAAAGTTAAATGGGGGGGGGGCAGGTGGAACCCCAGTTTTAGGGGTCCTCACCTGGTGGGTGCTAGCCTTTGCCAGTAATATGACAAGGCTGGCAGTGGAGCAATGGAAAGCTGCTGGCAAATGCGGGCAGGAAGGCAGGAGATATTGTTATGCTTTGCTAGTAATATGGCGGGTGGTAACTTTGTCCAATAAGATCAAAATGGGGATTGCAATATGAATTTTGGTAGTAAGTATTTGTTGGCTCATGTTGTGGGTTTTGTCTGTTTTGTTAACTGCTTAATAAAGCTGCGACCAGAGTTTTTCCAAGAATGGTTTTGGTGTTGAATTTTGTATGGGTGCAATGGAAAAAGGAGGAAGTAAAGGGGAGGAATTGGGAATGGAGGGGAGAAGGACCCATGTATGGCTTACTTTGGTTACTCAGTTCTCACCACAGTGCTCTCCAGCTTTGTAACAGAGTTCTCCGTCTCTTATCTCTAACCTTCTCTTCTAATACAGACTAGCTAAGATCAGAAAGAACCTGTATAATTGTCACTTTATCCCAAACCTTGCTTTGAGATCTATGTTCTGGGTATTTTTTATAAGAAATTACATCAGTTTAAATCCAGTATAACAGCATTATTTCTGCATAGACCTGATGAAGAGAGTATATAGCTTGTCAAAAATATATTAAGTTAGTCCAATAAAAAGGTATCACCTACAACTTGCTTGTTGACCTTTAATTGCACATATCCAAATGAACTAACACAGAAACTACAATGAATAAATCTTAAATCCAATTATCTTCTGGAAGAAATATGGCACCCTGACTGTTCTTGTGTATTTGGAAGGAAAAGTCTCCTAGGAGTTCATTCTGAAAGGCGTGTTGTGGGGCTGCATGTCCCACCGGGACTTGCAGCCCCGCAAGCCACCTGTACCCTATTCTCCTACTGGCTCTCCCTATACATCCTGTGCATTAGGACATGGAGATCTGTCAGGGGGTGGGAGGGGGTAGGATCAGGGCGGAGCAGGGGCGGGCCAGCCTGGCAGAATGTACAGGGCTGATTCAGGTCATGGCTCTGTATGTGATGATGTGCCTGTTGGGATGTGCTGCTTATACCACCTCTGAGGTGGTGTAACTCAGCACAATCGTGAATATCGGGGCAGGTGAGCCACCCCCGGGGCCGTAGCCAGGTGTGGGAGGCTCCCCGCCACCCGATCCAGGCCATGGCAGGCCAGCCATGGGTCGGATGGTGGGGATTTGGGGGGCCAGAGCCACAGATGTCTGGGGTGCCAGCGGGAAGGATGTCCCCGCAGGCAGAAGGGGCACACCGGGCTATCCTCTGGCCTGATTTTGGCTACCACGGGAACATTTTGTTCCCATGGACCAGAATTGGGTCAAAACATCCTCATCTTTGCCAGGGACATCCGGACGGCCCAGATGTTCCCTTCCCAGAATCAGGCTCTTAGCCCTTACATCAGTGTTTCCCAACCTTGTGAGACAGGTCTATGCAGCATCTTTAGTTTCCAGGATATCTGTAATAAATAATGAACATGCATGAGATGGATTTGCATATATTTATTTCCCAGTATAAATTCTCCTAAGAGAAATAGTCACACCATGTTCAGATCTAGAGAATTTTGACTGTAAATTAATGTATATAGTGTACTGTATATAGTTTATATAGTTTACCCTGTTACTGCCAAGTTCTCAACCCCTGTTACCTGTAAAATGCACTACAGTTACCCTGTATGTATATGCTCTGTTCCATGTAAACAGCGCTGATGATAATAGTGCGGTATATAAGAAATGGTAAATAAATAAATAAATATTAGAAAGAGGTAGCTCTATCTGTTGCATATTTATTTTGGCTATTCAGGAAGCCAGATTAGGCAGATATCTCACCAAGAATTGGCTGAGAAACATTGCCCTACATTAGGCACTCATCCTGGCTCAACTATTTTTGTCTTTACTACTTTGCTACGAGGCTGTACAATGCATGCACTCCTTTCTGTGAAAGAATATTTCCTTAAATACTCAAAAGTCTACCCTCCTTTGACATCATAGCATTACCTCATATTTCCTTCCATGAGTACTTTTGTGTTGGTGACAAGGAGGTTTACTAGTTCGTAATTTATATTTTTTAATGTATATTTGATATGTATCAGGTTTTATTTTTTGAACCTGCTGTGAATGTTTACTCAGGAAGGCAGTAAATAAATGTTTTATAAAGAAATAAATAAACTCTTTTTGCAACCACCTCGACCCTGAATATACTTGACATTTATGCTAAGAAAAGATAAAATACATCCTTCAAGATATGGTTAAGAGTATCTTTATTCACAGACTTGACAACTTAGTGAAGAGAGCTTTTTACTAGGTCATCAACATGGGGATTCATCTAAAATAATTCCCATAGCTTGCCTGGATTTTCAGAAGACATTTGACAAAGTCCCCCATAAGAGACTCCTGAGGAAATTAAAAAGTAAGTGTATAGGAGGCAATGTTCTGTTGTGGACTGAGAACTGGTAAAAAGAAAGAAAACAGATAGGGTTAAATGGTCAATTTTCTCAATGGAAAAGGGTAAACAGTGGAGTGTCTCAGGGATCTCTATTAGGACTGGTGCTTTTTAGCATATTTATAATCTAAACTCACTACTGATTGAAGGATAAGGCGGTATACAAAAAATGTCTAAATAAATAAATAAATAAAATAAATACAAGATGCCAGGTTCCAGCCAGGAAAAGGATCTAGGTGTGATCATGAAACTATATTGAAATCCTCCACTCAATTAGTGCAGAATAATGTCTCTGTATTGCTCCATGTGTGATTGCATCTTGATTATTGTGTACTAGATTCTAGTGCACTTTACCCTCCCTGATACATCCAGATCATATGTTTTTTATTCTAGGGAGTTATATAAGGGTTAAAGCACTTTTTCAATGACTTATTAGCCATGGTTAAAATGCAGAAGACTTCCCATGTCCAAAGCAAAAGTGTTCCCTGTTCCCTCTTTTATCTAATTTGATTTTGGGATCTTTCCTCGTCATCAGACTATCACCACTATTAAAGGGGTGAAGATTTCTTACCTTGATTTTACAATAGTAGCATATCCTGATGAGCTCTTAGTTTTCTGTCAGATCCTAAAGCTTCATTTCAGGTCTATTGGTGGCAGGGAGACTTTTTCTGTTTTCTGACTATAAAGTAAACTGGGATAAATCAAAAGCCATGCTGTTGAATATGTACAAGGTGCAATCAAAAAATATCGAGACTTACGCAATAACACAAGAAGTATAACATTGACAGTTATTGCACTCAGTCTCCAAAGTAGTCCCTTTCTAATAAAACACACTTCCTGGGGGGCGGAGCCTGCGTGAGGACGAGATGGCTGCTTGAGAACTTAGCTCCCCGGACCCCGGCACGTATCCTGAGAGAAACGGAGATTAAACGGAGGGAAGTGGAGGATCTTAGTAATTTGGTTTATCTAGGAAGAAATGGCTAACCTTAAACCCGCAAAATTGGATTTCGTGCCCGGGAGCAATTCGGGTTCCAAGCGGGCAAAGGCAGATCCCCTATCTCCGCACAAGATGGCGGCTACCCGGGAGTCGGAGGAGCTGATGAGAGAGCTACTGGGAGAGATGCGCTCAGTGAAGGAGTTGGTGATGGCAAATGGAGAGGCATTGGGGAAAGTGCAAGGTGAAATGCAGGATATTAGAGCACAAATGGAGCGGCTTACCAATAGGTTGGATTCCATGGGGGTGTCGGTCGCTGCGCACGAAGAAAAGCTTGCACGTGTGGATCGGTTGGAAAGAAAGATGGAGAAGTTGGAAATGAGCATGGAAGATGTTGCGAACAGAAATCGGAGAAATAATGTGCGTATGCTAGGAGTACCGGAGGGAGCAGAGGGATCTGACATGATATCGTTTCTAATAAGAACTTTACCCTCGCTGCTGCATTTGAAGTTGTCTGGCCCCATGGAAATTGAACGGGCACATAGGATTCCTGCGCAACCAAATATACATGCACGAGGCCCGCGGCCGATTATTTTCTGCCTGCTGAGGTATCATCACGCAGTGCAGATCCTGGAGGCCTCTAAATCTTTGCGGGCAGTTGATTTTGAGGGGCACAAGGTTCTATTCTTCCCTGATTTCTGTAGAGGGACCGTGGAGAAGAGGAAACAGTTTCTTGCCCTCCATCCCCGGCTTCAACAGCTGCAAGCCAGATATGGGTTATTTTACCCCGCGCGTCTAAAAGTGACTCTTAACAACCAGACAAAATCCTTTGATGTTCCGGCGGTGGCGGCTCGCTATATTGAAGAGCAAGAGGCTTTACAGATGCGGTAGCCATCCTTTTCTGGCTGAAGGTCTTTCTTTGGGGTAGAGAGCCTAGAAAGTGACTGTAACTTAATTCTAGGTTCTCCAGTGAAACCAGTAGTATACCGGGCTGCCCCTTGATGGGGGCTGCTTGTACTATGTGTGTAACCAGATATTTAAAAGGGTAAATGCACTGTGTTATGGGGAAACTAAGTGTCTAATTGGAAAAAGGGAAATGGTTTCCTCTCCTATTATCGCTATTGTGTGTTGGTTGAGATGGTTTGGTGGAGTAGTAGGAGGGAGGGGGGGGGCATGCTATACTTTAATGTATCCCTATACTATGATATACTGTATATGAGTATTCTCTGGGGTTGAATAGGGGAGATATGACTGTATGTTTGGATGCGGGGGGGGGTTGGCTTAAAAGTTGATAAGGGATTAGCATTTATAGTAGCGGATGCTGTAATGTTGTCATAGCTAGTTAGTACTGAATGCTTAAGAAAGTAGCGTTTCTCGAGAGAAGCAAGTGTTGTAATGGGCTTTGGTTGGGGGGGGATGTTGGTTTTCGAGGGCCACCTGTTTTTGTGTTTGCTCACCCAGTATTTTACTCTCATTGGGGACACAGCTGACACCTTGCAAGCTTAGTTCTAGTACTCTCCGCGCAGCCGCCATTGTAAATTGGGGGAACAAGGGGGGCAGACCAGAAGGAGCAGAGAATGGTTTCACATGACCAACATGGGGGTGGTTAGATGCCTATCCTTGAATGTTAAAGGGATATCTCACCCGATAAAGCGTAAGAAGATATTACTTTATTGTCAGAGGCAAAGTGCTGATGTAATTTTTTTACAAGAGACGCATCTGTCGACCTGTGAAACACAAAAGCTTGCACTAGGTAAATATAGTCTTGCAGCCCATGCCCCGGCATGCCTGAAAAAGAACGGAGTGGCAATTCTGATCCGGAAGTCGCTTAAGTTTCAGGCTCTATCTTCACGGGCTGACACGGAAGGCAGATGGGCTGGGGTGCATTGTCTCATTGAAGGTCGACAGGTGTGTGTCTTTACTGTATATGCTCCTAACAATGACAACCCTTCCTTTTTTCAGAGATTAGCAGCAGCTCTTCAGGAATATGCTAGTTGTCCCCTAATTATAGGGGGAGATTTCAATCTAGCTCTTGATCCTCTACTTGATCGGAAGCCTTGCCGGCCGAGAAAAAAGAGAGAGAGAGCCTTGGAAGTATTGCATTCCATAATGGATTCCTTTGGGCTGGAGGATATCTGGAGGCTGCATCATCCTACTGAAGCTGACTACACTTTTTTTTCGTATCCGCATGGCTCACATTCAAGAATAGATTACTTTTTGGTATCTCAAGAGCTGGTCCCGAGTATGGGTACATCGGGAATCCTCAGTATGAATGTTTCGGATCATGCAGCTGTAGTGGTGGATTTTGATCTTGCGGCTGATTCCTGTAAGAAGGCGACGTGGTTTTTTCCCAGATACCTGTTAACCGATGAGGCATTTAAAACATATCTTCGGGAATCCTTGAACGAATATTTTGACAATAATCGGGTCAGTGATACCCCAGTATGGGCTTGGTGGGAAGCTTTTAAAGCATCAATGAGAGCTCAGATTACGAGTTATGTGATTGCTCAGCGTAGGGCTACTCGAGCTGAGGTGAAGGCCCTGGATCAACAGATAAGGGCTGGAGAGAGGATTTTACAAAGGCAATTCAGTACTAGGGTCCTGACTCAGTTGCAAAAGCTGCGATATGCTTATAACACGGCTCTCAGCTCTGAAGTGGAAAAAGCTGTTTATCCCATGCAAGTGCGATATCATGTGGAGGCAAATAAAGCAGGGAAAGTGTTGGCTTCACAACTTAAGCCACGGGAAGAAAAAGCTCGCATTGCGGTAATAGAGGATGAGCATGTAGGTCCTCTTTACAAGGATCAAGAAATCTCAGATGCTTTCTCTGAGTTTTACCGCCAACTTTATGCATCTGAGGGAATGTGTCAGAAAGCTGAGGCGCGGTGTTTCCTGGATCCGATCGCTCATCCCTGTCTCTCACAGGAACAGCAGGTTGCCTTGGGCGCACCGATTCGAGTGGAAGAGCTGAAGATGGCTCTTGCCGCAATGGAAAATGGGAAAGCAGCGGGCCCAGATGGTATTCCCGTTGAGTTTTATAAGCTGCTGGTGACAGAACTCGGGCCGCAGCTGGTATTCTTTTACCACCAACTGCAAGAGATAGATTGCCAAGCTGGGGCCTTCACGGATGCCACAATAATTGTGCTGCCCAAACCCGGGAGGGACTTGAGGAAAGTGGGAAATTATAGACCTATCTCACTCCTTAATGCTGACTACAAGTTGTACTCATCTATTCTTGCTGCCCGCCTTAAGAAGGTTATGGAAGTGCTGATACATCCGGATCAATGTGGTTTTGTAGCAGGAAGATCCACTTCGGATAACGCAAGGCTGCTCTGTAATATCCTGGAGGTTACAAATGGCCAGGACTCCCCATACATCGGCCTATCACTGGATGCAGAGAAGGCTTTTGACAGGGTGGAGTGGTCCTTTATGTTCCTAGTGCTGGAATGGTTTAATTTTCCTCCCTCCTTCATCCGAATGGTACAGCTTCTGTACGCCAAGCCGGCAGCTCGGATTCTGGCCAATGGGGTGCTGTCTCAACCTTTATCATTGTCCCGAGGTACAAGGCAAGGATGCCCTATGTCACCACTGCTTTTTAACCTGGTGTTGGAACCCTTGCTACTTAGATTGCGACAGGCAGTTGAGATAAAAGGAGTAGCCATTGCTGACCTTCAGGTGAAGGCTTCAGCTTATGCCGATGATCTGCTGCTGTTCCTTACGCCGGAATCCATTTCACCGGTATTACACCAAATAGGAAGATATGCTACCCTCTCTGGCTATAAAATCAACTGGACGAAATCAGTAGCGTTTCCCCTAAACAAATACGGGAACCAGTCGATGGTACAGCAGTTTGGATTTCAGTGGGAATCGTCGACGAGCAAATACTTAGGTATGCAAATTGGTAGTCACATTGAGGAAATTCTCAAAATAAATGGGGAACGTATGAAAGAAACAGCACGTCTTTTTACAATGAAATGGTCCCCTCTTCACCTCAGCTGGTGGGGAAGATTAGATTCTCTCAAGATGGTGTTGGTACCGAAGCTAACCTATATTCTGGGAATGATTCCAATATTTTTCCCAGAGTCGTTATATAAGGAATTAGAGAGGATCCTGACCCGCTTTCTGTGGAATGGCAAGACCCCGAGAATCGCGTTGAAGAAGCTGAAGGCACCCAAAGAAGCGGGTGGGGTACAATTTCCGGACTTCCTTCTGTATCATCGGGCGGCGATATTGAGTCAAGGGGCCCTTTGGACAGGGGAAGTTGATGATACCCAGAGACCCATTTGGTTGGAAGTAGAAGAGCGCTTGGCCTCTCCGGTGCCTTTGAACTTATGCATGGGGATGTATATGACGGAGACCCCGAAATTAGGCCGAGTATTTTTATCTACGCAGAAGGCGTTTCATGATCTGTCGTTGAGTCTC
Organism: Ichthyophis bannanicus; assembly: GCA_033557465.1. NCBI lineage: Eukaryota > Metazoa > Chordata > Amphibia > Gymnophiona > Ichthyophiidae > Ichthyophis > Ichthyophis bannanicus. The sequence goes on along the minus strand of CM066032.1, from coordinate 626,061,124 downwards.
GGGAGAGATAACCCTATTTCTAGTAGAATGCCTCTGTGGAATAATTCGGACTTTCGAATAAATAAGCGGGTGGTCTCTTGGAAAGTTTGGCAGCACTGCGGAATATGGCGATTGGGGCAGTTGTTTCGGCATGATAAGTGGAAGGATTTTCAAATGCTTCAGGAGGAATATAATCTGCCACCTGCATGTTTCTTTCAATGGCTGCAGTTGCACCACTGCGTGGGACAAAAGATAAAAAAACCTGCCATGGTATCAGATAAATGGGGTCTGGAGGAGTTCATTGGAGAATTAGTTGAGCGGAAGGGCCGGGTGTCTAGCATCTATGGATTCCTTCGGAGTAGGATGCCATTGCAGCTTACTGGGCTTCGTCAAACATGGGAAGAAGAGCTGGATGACCAACTTCCTACGGACCTCTGCTTTGCTCACTGGGGGTCTTTAGTACGGCCCTCTCGCTCAGCCTCTCTCACTCAATCCATGTTTTTTTTTGCGCACAGAGCCTTTTTGACACCGATTAGAGTGGCTAAGTGGAGTGCTGGTGCGTCTCCCTACTGTTGGAATTGTCATAAGGAGGCCGGCACGTTGCGACATATGACTTTGGACTGTATCACCTTGCGGGAATATTGGGGGCTGTATGGAAGAGGATTCAACAGTTGCTGCGCTTTACTTATCCATTATCTTGGAAGATTGTTGTGCTAAGAGAGGCTGCTGAGATACCTAACCTGAAGAAGGACAATTCCTTTATACTGAATTTTATGCTAGCCATCGCTATAAAAGTCATACTTATGAGATGGAAGGACCCAGCGAAGTTAAGCTGGGTATACTGGTGGAATTTAGTATGTCTGCATAGCCGATATGAGAAGGCTTATGATCATTTTTACGCCTCTAGGGGCAAACAGGGGGGTGATGATAAATGGTCTGCTCTAGATAGATATTCGAACGTTGGTGGCTGCTGAGTGGGGAAAGGGGCGGACTGGGCTTGCAAGGTGTCGGGGGGGGAGGTAAGGGGGGGGAAGATGGATATGCAAGGGTGTCGTGTTTTTTGGGCATCTCTTGATCAAGAGTGTATTAGTATTTTGTATGGTTTTAGTTTGTCTGTTGTGTTTTTGTGTATGTGTTGGAAAATGTAAAAATAATGAATAAAAAAAAAAAAAAAACACACTTCCTACAACTTTCCTGTCCTGATGTTGAATTTTGTTTAATTGTCTCAAAGTTGTTGAATATCCTTCCTTTTAGTAGTAATTTAAGTTTTGGAAACAAGAAAAATTCACAGGGTGCAATGTCAGGTGATTACGGAGGCTGACAGATTTGCTCAATTTAGTGTTTGGCCAAGAACTGATGGACAAGATATGATGCGTGATCTGGGGTGTTATCATGATGAAGCAACCATTCAACATTCATGTGCAACTCTGGCCTCTTACGATGAAGTGCATCTCTCAAACGAGTCAGAACTTGGAAGTAGTACTCCTAATTGATGGTTTGGCCCTTTGGAGCATACTCATGATGAACAATACCCTGGTAACACTGGTCAACAAATTTTTACAAATGTCATGTTACTGAAATAAAAATAGTCATTTCTTATCAATTTTTATATGCTGAACACGAATATGACAGTGAAATTGCAAAGTTGGCTCTAGTTTTTTTATAATCTACAAGAATTAATGTTTACATCACAAAATGCATGTCAATAGTAAATATATAATAGGCCTTCGGTTAATACCTGTAAAAAAACAAGTCATAGAGTACTTCTTAGATTTTTTCGATTGTCTCTTGTACAGCTGTTCGGGAGCTTCTCTGGGGAATGTCCAGCAGTAGTCAGCCAGCATTGTAGTGGACCATTTTCCCTGGTATCTTTGCTCCATCGTTGCGATATCCTGGTGAAAACGTCCGCCCTGTTTATCACTAACCATACCACAGTTGTCAGGAAAGAAATTGAGATGGGAATCAAGGAAATGGATCTTTAGAGACATATTGCAGCCAAGTTTCTGATACTGCATCAGCATGTCTTCTTGTAGTTTTCTGCCCTAACATTCCCGAGAAAGTTTGTTGACACTAGGCGAAAAGCATTCCATGCTTGTTTCGCATCACCCTGCAGCAAGTTGTTGAACCGGTCATCTTTGAAGAGCTCTCGAATCTGAGGACCCACAAAAACTCCCTCTTTAATCTTTGCTTCGCTGAGTCGAGGGAATTTTTCATGCAGGTATCGGAAAGCTGGCGAAGTGCGGTCCATGGCTTTCACAAAGTTTTTCATCAAACCTAGTTTGATGTGAAGGGGTGGTAGCAGGATTTTGTGAGCCTCAACCAGAGCTGGGTGCTGAATATTCTTCTCTCCAACTGTTACATTTTGTCTGCGATTCCATTCCTTCTGCAAGTAGTGCCAATCCCTTGCTCGGCTATCCTACTCACATAAGAAACACATGTATTTTTATATATCCCTGCTGCAGTCCCATTAAAAGGGCAACTACCTTCAGTCACCACAGAGGTGCCAACTGTACTTATTATAGTTAATGGAAGTCAGTAGATGCTTTAAGTTATCATATGTCTCTTTCATGTGGACGGGATGCGCTACTGGAATAGATGGAAAACGGTTTCCATTGTTCAAAAGCACAGCCTTCAGACTCAGTTTCAAAGAGTCTATTTATTTTATTTTATTTTTATTTTATAAATCTTTTTATTAATTTCACACAACCACAAAACCACACAGAAATTCCTGACAGCAGTGCAACTAGCACGAACCACACAGTACCCCCACTCCTACAACCCCTCCCCCCTCCCTCTCCCCGACCTCCTTTCTCTCCCCCCCCCCCCCCGGTCCCCTTGGGATCCTCACTAATCAGAATTACACCAGAAGACGAACAGCAGCTCTGAACTGTTGTATACAGCCAATAGACATTACACCCTTGCTCGAGCTGCGTATTCGTCTAGATAATACCACTTGTTAACCACTTCCTTCTTGCACTCTGACTCGCACTGCACCCGCCGTGCAACGAAACATTGACGCCATCCAGCCTCCCTGGCATCCTGCACTTTCTCAAATTTGGAGTACAGACATACCAAGTTCCACCAGTGATGGCCGTCCAACTGCGTGAGATCTTTCCAATGAGTCACGATCATTTTTAAGGCTATGGCCATCATGAAATTAAAAAGGAACTCCATGAGGGGGGCGGAGCCTGATGTCCAGCGGGTAAGACGCTTCGCGCTGAAGCTCCCGAGAGGCCTACTTAGAATCCTGACATAATACCTATACAAACTTACTATTTCGCTCCGGGCTGACCGGGGTACCTCGGGGGGGATGGCGGCCCATAAACCAGCGCGCTTGGACTTCGGGTCTCCTTCTTCTTCTCACGGAAAACGCTCCAAAACAGAGGTGTCCTCCCCACAGAAGATGGTTCCATTTCGGGAGAACCCCGAAATGCACCTGGAGATTCTAGAGGAAATACGCGGCGTGAAGGAATTGGTGCAGTCCAATGGAGAAGCGCTTAGAGCCATGCGAGAAGACTTTGGAGTGCTCCAGGACCGACTTGAAGGTCTCTCATTACGGCAGGACAATATGGCGGGGGTCCTCGACTCGCACGCGGTGCGCTTGGGCACACTGGACAAGGCTGAGCGCCAGATACAGAATCTTCAAAAGGAGTTAGAAGATAGCAATAATCGAGCCCGTCGCAACAATGTGAGGCTCATTGGAATACCGGAGGGGGTGGAAGCGGGAGATATGAGAGAATTCCTGCTCAAAACTCTTCCCTCCTTGCTGAAGATCACCTTTCATAAAGAACTGGAAATCGATCGAGCACACCGTGTTCCTACCCACATGGCGCTCAACCGAACGACCCCCCGGCCTATTATCTTTCGCTTGCTACGATATCAACAAGTGGAACAAATTTTAAATGCTGCCCGGGCGAACCATCATTTGGAATTTGAAGGTCACAAAGTCTCCTTCTTCCCTGATCTGGCAAAGCCTACAGTCGACCGACGGAAGAAACTCCTTGCTTTTCGCCCTCGACTTCAACAGCTACAGGCTCGCTTTGGCCTGTTGTATCCCGCGAAGCTCCGAGTGACTCTCCACAATCAAACCAGGACATTCGAAGATCCTGATCTACTATCAACATTTTTAGACTCCAAAGAAGCAGAGCAGATGCGCTGATCCAACGACTTGGACTTTTATTTGCCGGCTCTGTCCGCCATTTTGAAGGGCCCGATGCGGCGGTCATAGTTCAGTACAGAGACTGCCTGGACTTTCTTTCTTTCTTTCTATGACTTTTGTTGTGTGGTCTCCTATCCCTCCATGATGTGTGCCTCGGTCGGATTCGGAGCACGCACAGTCCTACAGGTTATGTGTTTTTTCAATTTCGGCCTTCTCCGGGGCTTCTCCCCGCAGACACATGGTCGCCAGTAATTTTTGGGGTTCTGCTTCTTCTCTACCGCGCTGCGGTTTTTCTTTTCATGTGGGGCGCTTCATTGTATTATCTAAGCTTATTTTCTTTTATGCCATATGTACAGCCAGATACAGTCAATATGAGGGACATTGTGAAATTATGTGCGCTATCATGCTCAGAATTTTTAACTTGTCTGAATGGCTTTATGTAAAATCTTATCACTCAACGTAAAGGGCATTAATAGTCCAATCAAGAGAAAGAAAATCCTTAGCTATCTTAGCCATGAGCATGCTGATTTAGCGTTTCTTCAGGAAACGCACTTAAACTCTGCTGAAACACTGAAACTCAATGTTAGGCCTTACATGGTGGCTGCCTATTCTCCCGCCGTTTTCAAACGGTGCGGGGTAGCCATTCTGGTTAAGAAATCTTTGCAAGCTACTGTAATTGATACTAGCGCTGACAAGGAGGGTAGATGGGCCCGCGTACATCTTAAGGTTGGAGATAGTGAATTTACATGTATTTGCATTTATGCCCCGAATGTGGACAACCCTGCTTACTATGCAAGTATTGCGCAGTTGGCACAGGCCTCTGCCAATACTCCATTAATACTTGGTGGTGATTTTAATCAAGTGTTAGACCCTCTGATAGATAGACAGCCGCCTAGAACGAGTAGTCCACCCAAGAGTCTTGCTACCCTTACAGCTCTGATGCAAGATCTTGCGCTGGTAGATATATGGAGGCTACTTCACCCCTCCGACTTAGAGTTCACTTTCTTTTCTGCCCCCCATCACTCCCAATCTAGAATAGATTTCTTTCTCATTTCCAAAGCACTGATTTCTCAAGTAGACACGACTAGGACTCATCCTCTCCATATTTCAGATCATGCTGCCATATCTTTATCATTACGTGTCACTGCGCGGGACGATTCTCCCCGAGCTTGGTTTTTTGATAGATCCCTACTGGGTCAAAAAGATTTTCAGGTTGATATAAAGGCCGCTATCCAAGATTATTTTCATTTTAACTCACCCCATGACACAGCGAGCTGGGCTTGGTGGGAGGGTTTTAAAGCATCTATCCGCGCCACTATAACTAGCTATCAAATTCGGCAGGGGAAACAAAGAAAGCAGCATTTACTGACTCTAGAGCAGCAGATACAAGCTGGGGAGCGTCTCCTCACGTCCCGTACTGACCCATGTATTTTACTCCGTTTACAACGCTTGCGTTTTCAATACAATCAGCTTTTGTACACTGCTGCTGTTAAAAATATCGAATCACAACAAGGGCTATATTATCGGGAAAATAATCGTGCTGGCAAATTATTAGCAAATGCCCTAAAAGGTCAAAAAGAAGCCAAGCGTGTTACCGCCCTCCGTAATCCGTCGGGGGGGGGCTTGGTCACTAAAGATACCGAAATCTTAGAACTCTTTCGTGATTTTTATACTCGGCTTTATCAATCTGAATGTGATTTTGAGCCAGATGTATTTGAACGCTTACTTTCAGGGGTACAAAGACCGACCCTATCTGACGAAGATAGAGTGGCCTTGGACACACCATTTACTGTCTCAGAAATTCATTCTGCTATCAAGAAATGTGCCTCAGGTCGAGCCGCAGGCCCAGACGGTCTCCCTGCTGAATTCTACAAAACTTTTCACGCTGACTTAGCTCCAGTTTTGAAAATTTATTTTTCTGCTCTGGCCGAGGAGGGTTCTCCTTCTGGGTCCTTTTCCATGGCAAATGTAGTAGTTTTTGAGAAAGAGGGGAGAGACCCGCAACTAACAGCTAATTATCGTCCAATTTCCCTCCTAAACGCGGACTATAAAATATTTGCCACCATTCTCTCTACCCGGCTCTCGGATAGGATGCCTACCTTAATACACCCAGATCAATGCGGTTTCATTCCTGGTAGATCAACTGCCGACAATGCTCGACTCTATGCCATGTACTGACTACCGCAGTTAATCTTGATCGCCCATTTGTTGGCCTCTCACTTGATGCTGAGAAGGCCTTTGATCGCTTAGAGTGGCCCTTCCTGTTTGCAGTCCTCCGCTGGTACGGATTCGGGGAAGGTTTTCTCCGTTGTCTTCGCACCATGTACGCACAGCCTACAGCCAGTATATGTGCCAATGCTTTAAAGTCTCAGCCTTTTCCCCTTCAACGCGGCACTCGCCAGGGATGCCCACTGTCTCCACTTCTCTTCGATCTTGCACTTGAACCCTTGGCTTTACTAATCCGGCAATCGGAGGAGATTCATGGAGTCCCCTTCACCCATAGGGAAATCAAAATTTCAGCGTATGCTGATGACCTTATGCTTTTTGTCTCTATAGACTCAGTACCGGCTGTCCTAGAGCAAATTGGTAAATACTCACAACTGTCCGGTTATAAGATAAATTGGACCAAGTCGGTAGCCTTTCCATTAAATCCTTTGCTTCATCAGGCAGATATGCAGCCCTTCCCCTTTTTATGGCAACCTCGCATGGTTAAATACCTTGGGGTTCACTATTGTTCTCCTTTGGAAGACACTATCTCCTTCAATGCCAAAGACTTAACCTCTAAAGTCCGGGCGCTTACTCACCGCTGGACTCCTTTAACACTTACCTGGTGGGGTCGATTAGAAACCATAAAAATGATGATTGTTCCGAAAGTGAATTATATCTTAGAAATGTTGCCCTGTCTCTTCCCTCGACGTATATATAAAGATATAGAGGGCCTTCTGACTAGATACTTGTGGCAAAACAAGACACCTAGGATAGCGAAACATAAGCTGCAAGCAGATAAGGAAAATGGGGGTGTCAGATTCCCTGATTTCCTGAAGTATCATCAATCTTTTCTTCTCAAACAAGGCGCTCGCTGGCTGGAAGATCCAGTACCGAGTAGACCTGTGTGGCTAGACATAGAAGAGGACCTTTGCAAACCGATTCCTCTTACTTTTCTCCCTGGTATGACTCTCCCATCAGACTCCCACTTTCCACTAATGCTTTTAGACACCTTAGGTGCCTTTAATAATCTTATGCACTCTTTAGACTCCCGACTCTGTCCGTTAGACAAGCTCCCACTTTGGTATAACACTCGATTTCGAATACAAAATAAGCCGATGGCGTGGAGCCCCTGGTACACTAGGGGCATTTGGATCCCTAGTCAGTTGTTCCATGAAGGTCGCTGGAAAACTTTTAGTGAATTGCAAATTGAATTTGGTCTCCCAGCGAAACACTATTTTCAGTTGGTACAACTTCAGCATTGCCTTCGGAGTGCTAAGGTGCTCCCGCCATTGGCCTCCCCTACACACGGTTGGTTGGAGACTATCCGATCTATCGGTAGTTCACCGGGTGTAGCATCCAATTTTTACAAAACCTTATGTAATGCTATACTTAGAGATACCCCTATAGCGCAGAAAGCATGGGAGAGAGAATTGCATGTGACTTTGACCCCGGAGCAATGGAGCCTTGTCTGGAGTAGAGTGACACGGGTCTCCCGATCCGCCTCACTCACTCAGACACTCTTCTTTCTAGCCCACCGGTGTTTTTACACTCCTGACAGATTAGCCAAATGGAACACTACTCAGGGCAATAGTTGTTGGACATGCCATGCGGCCATTGGTTCACTACCTCATGTTATGTATGAATGCCCCGCACTACAGTATTACTGGCGTCGGGTCTGGGGTCGTATCCAGTCTATTTTGCACTTTCAAGAGCCCTTTCTTGGAGGATAGTGGGACTTCGCTCAGCTGCGGGGATCCCCTCTCTTCCAAAAACGGCTTACTTCCTTTTGGACTTTATGCTTGGCATTGCTATTTCCCTAATCACGAAATACTGGAAAAATAGCTCTCAGCTGAGCCCCAATGAATGGTGGAATCATGTCTGTCTCTACAGTAAATATGAACAAATACCTCGTATGTTTGCTTCCCCCATTCAGACTCCTCATCATCGGTCTAAATGGAAGATGCTCAATGACTATGTACATTCTGCTCAATGCTCTCATCTGACTGTCTAAATTTGTATATATCTTTGTCCCATGATTATTCTGTATCGCAGATCCTCTTTTGATTGTTTTGATGTACAATCACTGTTGTTTGGAAGCGCTCACATGCTGACATAATCAGCTAGAGAAGAAGCGTGGGGGTGGGGGGTAATTGGGTTTACTTTTCTTTATTGTATACTTGTTTTGTCTCCTTTGGTGTGTTGTTTCTTTTGTTTGTTGCAAAATGAAAATAAAAGTTAAAAAAAAAAAAAAAAAAAAGGAACTCCTTATCCTTTCCCAGCGCTAAAGAGCGCGCACAGGAACGGAGGAGGATGATCTCCCAATTTAAAGGAACTTGTATGTCTAAGATTTTCCCAATCTTGTGCCAAGTCACTCTCCAAAATCTCTGGACGTAAAAGCACTCAAGAAACATGTGTTGAAACGTACCCAGGGCAGCGGCACACGTCCAACACTGCCCGGAGTCCTTCACTCCCCATTTCACCACTCTAGTCGGAGTAAGGTATGCCCTATGCACAATGAAGTAAAGAGATTGGGACAGTGTTGCCGCTCTCGCTACCCTGTTGATCTTCCCCCACACCGCTTCCCATACTTTGGGCGAGAAAGAGCCACCAACCTCCTCCTCCCATCTCTGCACCACCGTGCCGGGGAATGAGTAGGACTTGTCTCGGAGAATAGCATAAAATTTAGACACCATGCCTTTAGATCCCAGACACGCCCCCACCGTCTGGAACAAGGCACCCTGATCCAGTATCGCAGAGGGAACCCCGGGGATGGACTCCAGGCAATGCCGCAACTGTAGCCACTGGAAAAAACACTGTGGGGTGAGGTCGAACTCTATCTGCAAGTCCTCAAAGGATTTCCAAACTTTATCCTTAATCAGCTGACCAACCGTCCATATCCCTTTACTTTGCCAACCCTTCCACGCAATGGGCTTTCGACCAATCCTTAAGGTAGGGTTATGCCAAATAGGAGAGGCAGCCGAGATTCGCCCATTCCGTTCTACTAATTGGGCCAACATCCAAAAAGCGTGCTGCGTGGCCCGGAGAATTCCCACCCCCGGAAGATCCATCTCCACCAGCAGCTGTGAGGGGATGGGAGCTGCCAGTTGCTCCTCCACCTCTACCCACACGGGTTTGAGTCCCCCTTCGCCAGAAGCCCCCCAATGCGAACCCTGTTTCAACAGGTGGGCTGCGTGATATAGCCGAAAATCCGGAAATTGGACGCCTCCCTCCTGCTTACGGGCCTTCAGTTTCTTGAGAGCGATCCGCGGCGGCTTACCCTGCCACAAAAAGGTCACCAACGGGCGCTCTAAGGCTTTGTAGAAGGACGCTGGGAACTCTAAGGGTAGCATTTCCAAAACGTAGTTCACCTTGGGGACCAGCATCATTTTAATGGAATCCAACCGGCCCCACCAAGACAAATGCAGTGGGGACCACCGCAATGAGTAAGCCTGTACCATGTCCCTCAAAATCTTTATATTCGCCGCCACCGTCTCTTCTAAGGAGGAGCAATATAAAACCCCCAAATATTTGATGGCCGTCGCCTCCCACTTAAAAGGAAATCCTTCCACCGAGGACGAAAAAGTCCACTTATTCATTGGAAAGGCCGTAGACTTATTCCAGTTGATTTTGTATCCCGATAACCTCGAATATTGGGCAATCAAATCCAAGACTTCCCCCACAGAGTCCGGCTGTAGAAATAGCAGGAGGTCATCAGCATAAGCTGACAGTTTGACTTGTTTCCCAGCAATCTCTAGCCCCGTGACTGCGGGAGATTGTCTTACCAGAGAGAGTAAGGGCTCGAGAGCTAGATTGAAAAGCAAGGGGGAGAGGGGGCAGCCCTGGCGGGTTCCTCTATTTAGGGAGAAGGATGCAGACAGAGAGCTGTTGGCGAGGATCCGCGCTGAAGGGGACGTATAGAGCACAGTTATCATTTTTAGAAAGTCACTCCCAACACCAAACCACCTAAGCGCCTGCATGAGGAAGCCCCATTCTAGCCGATCAAAGGCTTTCTCCGCATCCACCGAAAGCCCCACCAGGGAGTCCTGAGCCTTCTCCGCAGCCGCTAGAGCGTTTACGAGAAGTCTCCCATTGTCTGCCGTGGAGCGTCCGGGGACGAAACCACACTGATCAGGGTGTAACAGGGATGGGATTACGGTGACCAACCGCCGAGCCAGTACCGAAGCAAAAATTTTATAGTCAGCGTTGAGTAATGAAATTGGACGGTAATTCTCCACACGATGCGGGTCCCTACCCGGCTTTTCCAAGACTACCACTGTCGCCGCTGTGAACGAACCCACAACAGGAGCCTGGGCCAATAAATTTTGAAAATATAGTGTTAGATAAGGTAAAAGTTCCTCAAGGAAGGTTTGATAAAATTCCACCGGTATGGCATCCGGCCCTGCAGCCTTCCCACCCTGCAAGCCGTGGATACTATCCCTGATCTCACACGCCGCCATCTGTTTGTCCAGCTCCAGTACCTGGGTAGGGGTTAATGTCGGGTGAGAAATGTGGGCAAACAACTGCTGGAAAGAAACTGGGTCCGATGCCACTTCAGAGGCGTACAATCGTTGATAATACTCCCGAAAGCGCTCTGCAATCTCCGTATCCCTCGTGTGTAGACCCCCACTATCATCGATAATAGCCTCTATCCTGTGTTTAGACTTACGAGGGTTTAAGGTAGCAGCCAAGAGATGTCCGGCCTTGTTGCCCTCACAATAGTACTTCCCCTGCGCCTGTCGGATCTGCAAGGTAGCTTCCACACTAAGGAGATCATTAAATTGATAACGTAGCCTCTGCAGGCGCAATAAAATACTGGGGTCAGATCTGCCTGCTAAAATTCGCTCCCCTGCCAAAATTTGTGCCTCTAAGTCCTTCAACCTCTCCCTTCTTTTCCTCGCAACACGTATCTTGTAACTGGTGATCACCGCTCTGAGCGAGGCCTTGAATGCCTCCCACCAGGCCCACACTGCAGTTTCTGTAAGGGAATTCAATTGGAAGTAGTCAGCTATGGCTTCCTTAATTTCCATTCTGAACTCCGGGTCTTGCAGTAGCTCCCTGGGAAGTGCCAGGAGGCCACCCTCGGGGTAGAGACGCGCGGCTGAAGCACCAAGGTTATCGCCGCGTGGTCCGATAAATGTGTACCCAAAATGTCAGCAGACGACACCCCTGAAAGTAAAGGCCTGGAAACCAAAAAGAAGTCAATACGCGAATGCGATCCGTGGGGAAGCGAGTAAAATGAATATTGCCTGTCTTTAGGATGGCAGAGCCTCCATATATCCGAAAGCCCGAATTCCTGCATAATAGAAGTAAGTATCGCTGCTGACCTACTATTCCGAAGGGACCGATAAGGCTGACGATCCAATAGCGGATCCAAAATTAAGTTGAAATCCCCACCTATAATCCACTCCTCGTGCTCCCATTCTTTCACTTCTTGTGCCAGGGCTTTATAAAACCTCCCGTCATCCAGATTCGGCCCGTAAACATTCAGAAGGGCGAGTGTCCGGTTCCCAAGCTGCAGTTTCACCTTAGTCCATCTACCCCCGGGGTCTGCCCTCTGCTGCAGCACTTTAGAATGTAACGCCTTTCTGATAAGAATAATAACCCCATTTTTTTTCCCTACCGCCGGGGCGTGGCCAGCTAGTACAAAGTCTCCCCCACCCAATTTCCCCGACTCATGCGATGACAAATGTGTTTCTTGTAAGTAGACCACATCCGCGGCCTCATTCTTACAGTACACTAGAATTTTCTTTCGTTTGATGGGATTATTTATGCCCTTTACGTTCAGAGAAATAAATTTCATCGCTTGTATGGCACAAGAGTATCTTCACGGTAAAGGCTGTGCAAGTCCGAAAACAGAGTGCAAGAGTAACATCCCACCACAAGTAACAATGAATCCCAAGAGGACACCCCCGAGCTCCAGCATAGAGCTATAATCGGGAGAACCATTCAATCCCGACTACCATATAACCCCACCCCTCCCACACATCATATGCATTCTTCTCCCCTTGTGGCCAGGTTTTATCCCTCCTACCCCCACCCCCCTAAACCCCCTACGACTGAGCTTCTCCAGGCCCCAGACATCAGGTCCCCCCTCAACTAAACCGAAGACTAACAACATAAACAGAGCAAGGAAAAGTACAGTGTCAGTTTTAAGACCCACATTCCCCCCTCCCCCTCCCCCCCGCACAGCTATTGTTCCACTCACTACCATAAGCACACTCAGTTTATCACTCATCCTCATATGCAATCCCAACCCTTCCCCCCCCACCCTCCCTAGCCCCCCAGGCCCCCCCCCCAGGCCTCCCAACACTCCCCCCCAGATCCCCAACTTGAACATCAGCACACACATAACACTCTAATATGTTCAGTAATTTCAGTCTCAATGCGAACAGTCAGACATTCAATCTGGGGTGATCCCATCACAGAGTGCTCCTGGGCGACCGTACTGTGGGGCGCATGTGGCAGAAAGCGCTTCACCAGGCCATAAGTCAGCTCGCGCATGCCAGGGGTAGGTTGCCCAACTCCATAGGTGCCCACAACACTCGATGCCGATGGCGACTCAGAGGGAGCCGAGATTTAGCCCAGTTCTCTATGGCCAGTTCGAACACAGTTCGTTCTCCAGCAAACACTGCATAGGCCTTAAATAGCATTGCAGACAGATTACCAGTTCACACTCAGTAGCGCGATCACTGTATTCCCATGGCCTCTTTATCATCCAGAAAGGCTCGTAGCACCGCCGGATCATCAAACGTATGGGTCTGGTTGTGCAGGGTCACCCTTAGCCTCGCGGGGTAAAACATGCCATATCGGGCTTGTAGGTGCTGTAGCCGCGGCCTACACGCGAGGAGTTGTTTTCTTTTGTCTACTGTGGCCTTGCAAAAGTCTGGGTAGAACGCCACAGGATGCCCCTCAAAACTTAGTGGACTGCGCACCCTGGCCGCATTCATGACCTGGACAACTTGCGCATAGCGCAGCACCCGCATTATCAGGGGCCGAGGGAGTTTCTGATGCGGACTGACCTGCGTCGGCACTCTATGCGCCCTGTCGATTTCCAAGGGGTGAGTAAACTGGAGCTGTAATAGTTGAGGCAATAATTTCTCCAGGAATTCCACTGCATTGGCTCCCTCTGCGCCTTCCGGAATCCCAACAACCCGAATGTTGTTGCGGCGCGCCCGATTACTCTGATCCTCCAGGCTCTTTTCAAGCGCCTCAATGCGTTTCTTATTTCGATCCACTTGTCGGGTTTGTAACTCCTGTGCCGCCATTTTACCCTCCAAGACCTCAATCTTAGCAGCCATGGATGCCACTTGCACTTTGAGCTCTTTCAGCTCGAGGATGTCAGATTGAACCTCCGCCAAGGCTTCACCATTGGCCGACACCATCTCTTTCACAGCCCGGATCTCTCGTAAGATCTCTTGCATGCCCGCTCCACACTCATGGCCTCCCGCCGACTTCAACGGGGAGGGAGGGTCAGGCTTTAAGCGTTTGTTGGCCTGGTTTGTACTACCACCAAACTCCAGCTTGGTAGGCTTACTGGTAGCCATTACCCTCGTCGTCCGGGTGAGGAAGGGATCAATCTATTCTACACAACCACACAAAGGAAGCAAATTCTTAGTAGGATCAGGCAGGGGACAAGGATTATGCGGCCATCTTGGATCGTTGCAGGCTCCGCCCCCCAGTTTCAAAGAGTCTATAAATAGTCTCCAGTCTTGTGGGTCATGAGTGATTTTTAAGGCATTCATGAGGCTTTCAATATCGGAACAGAATACCAGATTACTTTCCTTTCCGACTGCATATAGTACACTGCTGACGTCAGATGGCTTCAGCAGCCGTCTGGCAATAGTATTGCATTGCATCAGAAAATTATGCAATCAACTCTGGATGATGTGTGCATGCTGGCATTATGCAATGTGATGCAATATTACATCATTCAAGGCTTATTTGGGATGTTGTTGATGTCCTACTGGATAAATTTACACGGTGAAATGTCAAAAATGAACTACATGCAATATCTTCAAAACAAGAGCCAATAATTTTTTTTAATGTTATATTCGTGTTCAGCTCACCAAGATACTACAGATTAGGGTATTTTAAAGTCAGTAACGATTTCAATGTTGACCAGTGTAATCAAAGAAAACTGTGAGCATGACCTTGACATTGCTCTTCACTTGACAGGCTTTCTTGAGTCTCTTCCATTATGAAGACTGAGCCTTATTTTCTGGGGCATAACCATAAATCCATGATTCATCACCAGTAATAATCTTTTAATGAAATTGGAGTATATAGTCATAGTTTAATGGGAGAAAGCCAACATGGATTTAGCCAATCTTACTAATCTGTTATATTTTTTTGAAGGTGTGAATAAACAAGTAGACAAAGTTGAGCTGGTTGATTCAGTGCATCTGGATTTTCAGAAAGCCTTTGACAAGGTCCCTCATGAGAGACTCTTGACAAAGTTAAAAAAATCATGGGATTGGAGGCAGTGTAGTGTTGTGGATCAGGAATTGGTTAAAAGATAGAAGGCAGAGAATAGGGCTAAATGGCCAACTTTCTCAAAGGAGAAAAGCAAATAGTGGTCTACTGCAGGGATCTATGCTGGGCCTGCTGCTTTTTAACATTTTCATAAATGACCTGGAAACGGGTATAATGAGTGAGGCGATACAATTTGCAGATTATTATTATTCAAAGTTGTTAAAACACAAGAGGATTGTGAAAAATTGCAAGAGGACCTTGATAAATTGGAAGTCTGGGCATCCAAATGGCAGATGAAATTTAATGTGGAGAAGTGTAACGTTATGCACCTAGGAAAGAACAACCCAAACTTTGCTTACACGATGCAAGGTCCCACCTTAGAAACCACCACCCATGAAAAAGATTTAGGCGTCATCATGGATAAGCTACACAAAAAAAAGGTAAACCGGTGCAATCAGATAAAGAACACTTGGCACTAAACATGACACCAATGCTCACACGTGGAGAAAAAAGACCTAAGTAAATATTATCACCAAGCCAACGCAACGGCTATATGTCACAGTAGCTGTAAAAAGCAGTGCAAACTAGCAATACATGCTACAGAACAACATCATCATAGGTCAGAACCCCCCCCCCCCCCACACACACACACTTTTAAATAGGTGAGGCAAATGACATATAAAGCAACAACATCATGCATATGAAGCAATAGCACTATGCAAATAAACACTGTGCAACAAAACAAAGCATCACTATGCAAACATAACATCAGCATAAGGGTGTGTAAGCACAACAGGCACTTAGCTGGCATAAATCATTTAGCTGAAACAAGTATATAGCATTGTCCACAACACTCATCCACACTCTAATGCTGGGCATTTTGCCAGAGCTGCATCAGAGAGAAGGGCACTTGCCAAAAGTAATCCGGCCCATTCCATGGTAGTAAATACTAGCGACACCTGCAATAGTGACACAAAATGCAAAAACCCAGAAAAAATAACAAATAAACGAAGGGGTATGTTTACTAAACCGTCCTAATGTTACCTGCGCTAGTTGCAGCATTACTGTGAAAAGTGCCATATAAGGAGTGGGCATTCTAGTCATAAGGTAGCAATCGCGGGTTATCGCACGATAAAGTGTGCCATGTCCATTATTGCGCCATAGAGGGAACATGCACATTACCACGCATTAACCTTAACTTTGCGTGCTGACCTGCACTCACAGCAACAGAGGTGTAGTACAATGGCTGCTGAAACAGGGGTCATGAGTTCAATCCCCCTGTGGGCATAATGAATAAGGGTGGTCAAGGCAAACCCTTTTCCTGCTTGAAACAGTCCAGCAATCTGTGCTGCCAGCTAAAAATACCCGCACCCCAGTGCCATAACCTAATGCACCTTTTAGGGAGCACCAGAAGGCACATCCTAAACCACCTCGTCAGCCAAGGTGGGTTATAATGTGCCCCAGAGGGCATGTTGAAAGGTTGTCAACTCCCAAGGCACCATAGTAGGTGCCCCATAAGCTGGCTGAATCTAATGTGTGGCCAAAGATGCCCCAAGGTGACTCAAGAAATTTTGGCCAAGGGCAGTAAGGTCCCCCCCCCCCCCAAGTTGAAAAGCAAGAAAGGTATGGGCAAAACACAGATGTAACCCTAACACTGCACAGAGCGCCAAGGAAAGACAATGCACAAGTGATGGAAGGAAGTAGATCTGAGCTGATGGACCAGCCGAATCTGCGTTCCGCACATGTGGCAGTTGTAAAAATGGACAAACATATTGGGGGCAGCTGTAGCGATGCACAGGGTGATGGTAATGTACCATGGAACAACGACAGTGTGTGGCAGAGGATGGGAAGACGTGACCAGCAGAGGAGGTAGAAGTGGCAGGATAGGTGCAATGACAGGAGGACAGAGGAGTAGCAGTGCCATACAGAGCACACACAGGAGAGGCAACCAGGAAGAGCTGCAATGCAGAAACATGTATCAGTGCAGTACATGGGGTAGCAGCTTGCACATCAGGGCAGGACGGTACACAGCTGGCAGACACACATAGATGGACAGAAGGATGGATGGCAACTGTGATAAGGGTACAATGTGCTAACAGAACAGATCTGCACAGATATGACTGTTACAGGAATGAAAAGTAGCTGTGCAGAACAGGCATACAAATCAAAGAGAACAGAGAGGAAGCAAACCTATGGCCATTAGCACAAATGTCGATGCACAAACCGGTAGGCCACACCACCAACGTGAGGTCATTAGCAGAGGCTGCATACAAGAATATTGCTGTCTGCCAGGATAGGCAAACCTCCAACAGTAACCATGATGGAATGCACATGCAGATCTGGTGTGTACAGATCAGATCACAGTCTGTAATTGGGACCAGAGCCACATATAACTACATGCACACACACAATGAAATGTTATGCAGTGGATACAGCATGCAAAAGAGGAAAGAACCTAAACCCAAAGGGCGGCAGGGGATGCTCTGTGGAGCAGGGCAAAATATGGAACAGAACAGGAGCATGTGAGAATTGAATCTGCAAACAGGTGTGCCACAGACCAGCTGAACCACAGCAATGCCAGTCACCCAAGTGGACTGCCATGTAAGCCCTACAAAGAAAGAGACATATGTAACAACTAATATGTGATGGATAGGCAGCACAGAGGGCACACTTTGGTGTACAGTGAAGAGATGGAAGGGTGTGTGCACAGGGGATGGTGATGGTCAGGTTAGCACAACAGAAAAAAATAAGTAAACCCCATTTGGGGATCAAACCTGCAACCTATGGTGTTACAACACATGTCCATAACCACTATCCCAAACAACCATTATGGCCACAATGCCAAAATAGTACCTCAAAGGGAATGTGTGTATGGGAACCTGTAACACCCAGTGATGTGGCAAACAGCTGACAGATAGACAGCTGACACTGTACAAGGCTGTGAGCACAGGTGTGCCATGTACATGACCAGGAAATCACTAAATACGTGTGTCAGTGTGATCAAGCAGCAGCAGAGACAAATGTACGTCCAACACATATTTTTTTATTTTGGTTAATCATCACAGATAGTGTAGATACCGCCTATCATAATATCAAGGTGATTTGATAACAGGGGAAAATTTGAAAACACATTTTCCAGGACAGAAACCCACATGTTACAGAAATGCCACTGGCCCGTCTACAGATGATGGGCAGGAGAGATAATGTGCATTAGGTGCATGGTGTGCATTATGCATTAGCCCCCCACCCCCCACATGCTGCTGCACGCCCTGGCGGGCTGTTTAAAGGAGCGCCGTCCGGGCATACCCGCGCCCAGTGTGCCCGCGCCTGAGAGCCTCGCCAGAGGGCCCTTTGGCATTGCCCTTAGGCAGAGGCCATTTCGGAGGCTGATCCTGAGAGCAACGAGCAACGATCAAACAAAACAAGACAAAACTGAACAAACGGCACAGAGCAAAGACTTTTAAATTGAAAGTGACATCAGTCACATATTTCTCTGCTTGGTCCTCACTCCAGCTCCAATACTCCAGCACATTTATTTATTTAACATTTCTTATATACCGCCTTTCATGATATCAAGGTGGTTTACATTGAACAAACTGAAATTACATTGAACAAGGCATTATAACTTGTAGATAACTATTTTACAGGGAACATGGGCTATGGAGGGTTAAGTGGCTTGCCCAAGACCACAAGGAGAACCTGTGGGACTAGAAACCCCAGTCCTTCCAGCCCAAGGTTGCTGTCCTCTAGTGGGATTTGAACTCCTGACCTTCCAGCCTGAAGTACCTTGCCCCAACCACTAGGCCACTCCTCCACTCATAAGCTGACCACATGAATCTCCTTCCACTCTTCTACTCTGATTTGTTTCAGCACATGAATCACCACCCTCATGCTCCAACAACTAGAGACGCTTAGCCCGACAGCAGCAGCCCGAACTAAACCTATCTGCCTCTTTCCAGCCTCAAACCTAAGCATCTCTGTTCACCTTGCTTCCATTTATACGTATTGTTGCTTATTGTTCTAAACTAAATTGCAATTCTTCTTCTCAAAACATATAACTGCTTAATGTTATTCTGTCTCAACTTGTACCATAAAAGTATCTAGTTCTCCTTCATATCAAAATATACTACTGCTCAATGTTATACTCTCACAACCTGTGCCACAAGTGTATCTAATTTCATACAGTTGCAATTGTATCTATCTGTGTTACAAAAGTATCTACTCTTGCCTTTACAAAAGTATTCAACCTTCTGTAACATCCACTGCTTCTTATAAAACCCCTCTCAACTGACTCTGGATCCGGCTTTTCCACTGTCTCCTCCTCTCACCACCGCTCTCACTCTATCCCTTACTCCAGACTTTATATTGTCACCTCATTCCTATTCCTTCCCAAAATGGCTCTTCCTACATTTTGCTCATTCACACTGGGGTCTGTCCTCAGTTTACTTTACCTCTTTTTGCTTACCTTCCCTTATGCGCTCACTTTAACCCATAGCACCCCCATTCCAATAATCTACTCCCCCAGGCACCTATATACCCTACCACATTTCTCCCATGCACATTATAACTCAAAACCATTACTACAAACTCTAACCTTAAACCATACTCTCCCTCTGACCTCCCCCATCACCCCTCAAATGCGCCCTACTCAATGCTCGTTCAGCCAGAAACAAAATCCCTTTACTCGCTGACCTTATTACTGATTACAACCTTGATATACTCTGCCTCACTGAAACCTGGTTCCAAGACTCTGACATGGTTCTAGTAAACCAACTATGTCCCAAAACATATTCAATCAATATATGTAGCAGATTACATGGAAGAGGAAGAGGTGTAGCTATTATTTCTAGATCCAACTTACAACTCTCTACTGTTGAATCCACTTCCACCTCAGGCATGGACTCTATTACTGTCTCCAATTCCATACTTTCTTTGCACCTTCTATACCGTGCTCCCCAGACTGACTCATCTGATCTCTCCACGATCCTAAATACAGCATGCTCACCCCAACCTACCTCACACCCTCTAATTATCTTGGGAGACCTAAACTTACACTCTACATCTTCAATACAATCCTCCTCCTTCCTCCAAGCAATGAACACTCTTCACTTCACCCAAATACTACAACACCCTACACAATCTAAAGGAAACATCCTTAACTTAATATTTATCACACAACACCCCCTCTTTAATGATCAGGTCCAACACACTATTCAACCCATACCTTGGTCTGATCATGCTGTCATCCTCTTCACCATCCCCTACTCCACCCACAGGAGTCCACCACACACTCATCTCCAACACACCCGTAAATTCAAACAATTCAATGCAGCCAACTTCCTGGAGCAAACAATCCCATCACTTGACCTACTAAATAACAAAAACCTGAACCAAGAGTCCATCATCTCTAAATGGAATGAAATCCTATCTGCAGCCTCTCTACTTCCGCCTAAGCAACCTCCTCAAAAACACCGCAGAAGAACCCCATGGTTCTCTACAAACCTGAGAAACCTCAAAAGGGAGCTTAGATGCCTTGAACGTAAATGGAGACGCACTCAAGACTCCAATGTACATATTGCCTACACAATCAAACTTCAAACCTACTGCTCAGAAACCCTCTCTCATAAAAGAGAATATAACGAAAATATTATCCAACTAGCACTTAATAAACCAAGAGAGCTCTTCTCCATCACTAAATCCTTAATAAACAAGCCCCTAAAACATGACCAGCCACCAAAAATAACTGCACAGGCTATAGCTAACCATCTGACCTCTAAATTCCTCCCGACTTTATCAACCAATTACCCCCAACTCACTCCTGACCACAGCACCCAACCACATGATGCAACCTTCTCAAACTCATGGAATGAGTTTCATCCCATTACATTAGATAATGTATCTGATGTTATTAAAGATTTGAATGCTTCAACCTCTGCCCTTGACCCTTGTCCTGTCCCCTGGATCAAATCTACCAGAACTTCCCTCAGCCCCTACATTCTGAACATTGTACAAACCTCCCTCCAGACTGGTTCCGTACCATCCCCACTTAAGTGTGCCTCTATCCGCCCAATCCTAAAAGGAGCTAAACTAGACCCCACCTCCCCTTCGTCCTATAGACCCATCACTAGTATCCCTTTCCTTGCAAAGATAACCGAGAAACTTGTCCAAACCCAACTTCAAAACTATATTGATGATCACTCTCCCCTTGACTTATTCCAGCATGGTTTCAGAAGGAATCACGGAGTTGAAACCCTCCTCACCTCTCTACTAGATTCCTTGTACTTACACACTCAGAACCCCACTTAAGGATGCCTACTTATTTTCCTTGACTTATCTGCTGCTTTTGACTCTCTCCCCCACCATCAACTCCTAATCAGACTTCATGAAATAGGACTGAGAGGCATAACTCTAAAATGGTTCCAATCCTACTTAGATGCCAGAATCCAACAGGTCTGTATTGGAAGCAATACCTCCCTCCCATTTACACTAAAACAAGGTGTCCCCCAAGGTTCTAGTCTATCTGTGTTACTTTTCAATATCTTCCTCCAACCTGTCTGCAAGATTTTCCAAAACTATGGCATAAAATACCAATTATATGCAGATGACATGATGTGCTTCACCCCATTTAACCTCACTAACCCTAATTTTACTAAACTAAATGAATGAATGTCTAATCAGCCTCAAATCTTGGCTCTCCCAGCACAACTTACTAATTAACCAATCCAAAACTGAGGTCCTTCAAGTATTTTCCAATCCCTCATACACCCCTCCTCCAACTCTTACCTTTGGTGATCTCACACTCACTATAAAAAAACAAGTAAAATATCTTGGAATCATCCTTGACCAGAACCTCTCCTTCTCCGATCAAATAAAGAGAACCACCAATACAGTATATGCAAAGCTATGTACTCTCCGGAACCTCAAATCTCTCTTAAGCCCTGACTCCTTTCGTACTGTCTGTCAGGCCCTCACAACCCCTTTGCTTGACTACTGTAATCTGATCTATCATGGCCTCCCCAAGAACACCATCCAACCACTCCAACTAGCCCAGAATATGTCAGCGTGGCTCATAACCAACAACCCCAGACAATCCCATATTACACCAGTCCTCTGTGACCTCCACTGGCTCCCAATTCAACACCGAGCTAAATTTAAGGTTCTTACTCTTATACACAAAATTATCTCAAAGGAGTCAGCTCCATGCCTCTTCCCACTCCTTGCCTTCTCCAACAACACAAGAACACACTGTTCCTTTACCAAAAACCTACTGACCATACCAACAACTAAAAGGCACTGCAAACAATCTACTAACAACAGGGCCTTCTCTCTCTATGCTCCATCCCTATGGAATACCCTTCCTCATGAACTGCGTAACTGTGTGAGCCACTCTGAGTTCCAAAAGAAGTTAAAAACCCACCTCTTCCTTGAACATTTTTCCCTACCACCCTAGTACCTAACCCTCTACAGCTCCCTCTCCGCCCATGCTCCCTCAAATCCTATAATACAACTATGTGTAGCTCTATATATATTGTGGTAAGGAGAGTGCAGCTCAGCATGGAAATAAAAGAGAAAGAATAACTTTTTCTTCTTTTCGGGGGATGGGTGCACTAGAACACATACACTACAGCAAAATCCCTGAGAGAAACCAAGAGGGTAGAGCTAGGTTTAAGCCACTCCCAGACTCCAGGACAACCCCAGGTAAGAGTAGGAGGTACAAGTGGGTGGAGCCAGAAAGGGAGGTGCCCTGCTCAACGTTTAAGTTTGAGAAAACAAACAAAGTTGAGAGAAGCAGTCAAGGGAGAAGCAGCCAAGAGAAAGGCAGCCAAGCCAGAAGCAGCCAAGAGAGAAGCAGCCACAAAGAGAGCAGCAGTAGAGACAAGAGCAGCCAGCACTGCAGCCAGGGAAGCTACAGAGAAGGTTCCAGGCAGAGGACCAAACAGACAGGCAAGAGGGAGAGAGAGAAAAGGTTGGCTTTGAGAAGGCTAAGGCAAGAGGGCTTAGACTCCTCTGATGAAGGGTCTGTCTGCAGGCAGCAAAAGCCCCAGGAAGGGAAGTGAAGGGCTGACCCTGATTCCCTGTCTAGCTCAGAGGCAGAGAGAGTCACAAGCCACAGAAGCCTCAGCCAGGAAGGTGCTGCAACAAGACTCCAAGGTAGGAGAAAGAAAGCAGTAAAGCCAAAACCCTGTGTTTCTTGCTCTGACTCTGAAGAGAGGTTTAGGCCTGAGAAAACCCGGATTAGGAAGAAGGGGTTTTCAGGAGAAACTGAACAGGAGAAGCCCGTTGAAGTCCTACCTAGAGGAGAAGGGGCCATTCAGTGGAATAGGCTGTTTAACTTGTTAAGGAACATTAAGCATAAAGTGCCTGAGCATTTTCAAACTTTGCCAAGATACAGCTCAGCAGAAAGCATGGAGGTAGAAGGTAAAGAAAGTGACCTGACTTCAGCTTGTTCTGAGATGGACTGTGATATGTGCATTGTGGCTAAGTAATGAAAGCCTTAGAGCAGTGAGAAGTTAGGAATTGTAAATACTTGTGCTTTATGATTACCGAATTGAGAAGCATCATAAAGGGAAAAGAAAAGAAAGCCTGTGTAAATAATTCTAGTACAACACTGGTTGTAAGCTTTGCTTTAATGGGAGAAGATTATCCTTTATTTTCTTTGACTTGAGTGTACAACTGCTTTAAGATTTGTTACCCGCTTGCCACGGAAGCTATTAAAATTCCTGTGTGCTTTGAAACAACCACTTGGTTCATTTATCTCTATACACAACTACAATCCTTGGTAAAGAGGAATTCAAGATGGCTTCCTGTCCCTACTAGGCGACCGCCTGGTAGGGGCGCGACCGCCACAATATACATATGTAAATAGCTGATCATTGATCATTGTAATTAGTTCATATTGTTCACTTATCTATCCTTGTTACATTGTTCTTTGTAAACAGTTGAAACACACTGCCTTGAAACGTTCTATGTGAACAGTCTTGATTTGTAGAAAGGCAGTATATAAAAAATGTTAAATAAATATAAATATAAATAAATGTGTTAGTTACATATGTGTGCATGTAGACAGTAGGCGGTGTATGATGAAGGCCCAACACACATCAATCATGATCTGTTCATAAAAACATATCTGTCTGCCAACACAGGAGGCACACAAATGAAACAGCATATGTTGTTAAAAGTAAGAACGTGTAAACACAGATATTGAAATATAAGTTACAGCTGTCACATAATGCCTGATATAGGAATCAAAGCAGCAACAATATAAACTAAAACAATCGTCAAATTCACAATGAGGATATGCTAACAGGTAGCAGAGGCACATGAACACAGAGAATTCAAATGAAACAAACCACAGAAACATGCAGAGTTAACACTATGCAGAAGGTCCTCCTGCACTGGTTGGTGTGGATACAGTGTCTGTACACATATATCACGATACATGGAATGCACAAATGAAGGAAGAAAATGGACACTCACACTGCCACACTCCAAATATAACGGGGCAATGTGAGTGTCGTTACCTTGGGGGATAAATAGGACTGTGCAGACATGCAATGCTAGGTTTGTAAATCAATGCAGAGTGTCACGTCTGTACAGTAAACAAACACAATAACCTGTATATAGAGATGGAAAGAAAGGTCATACATGTTACAGTAACCCACACAGAAGCCATATTGCCACATTCTGTGTTGCACCAACATAGTCAGTCACATGCAGATGCACCGTGTATGTTGAAACATGATACAGTGATGCCACACATGCACTGTAACACCCTTGGTGAATGCAAACATCAATCCAAGATGTTGGTGTGCAGTAAAGTGGTGTGGTGGCAAATACTGTGTCATGTTCAAGTGGAGGGTAGGTGGACATGGACAAGAGGACCTCTCCATTGCTCCCCCTGTGCCACATGTATGGCTGTATGCTCGTGTTGAACCAAACAGATGAGCATATCCTGTGTTCCATGTCACACACATGGGCAAAACACAAAAACACAATGTGAGAAGGATGTAAAACATACAGTGACAATGTCAGTCCCTGCTGCATACGTGGGGACCAGTCCACAGTGTCCACAGTGCAAAGGTTGTCTACAATCCAAAAAGTCACATTAAGACTGTCCTTGAAACCCTGGGCAGGCATAGTCAAGTATGACATCCCAATATGCCAAAGTACTGGAAAGGTCATGTGTGTCTCCTGCAATGAACACGACACCCAGCCAGAGCACGGCAGCAACGGTGTGTTGGACAGGCCTGTCATGCCCAAAGTAGCAGTCCAACAATAATACTGTCCATCCTAGGCATGTGTCCCACTCGCAGAGGTCAAACATCCTATGGCACCATTTCACAGGGATAGTTCCATGGTGTTGTTGTGTCCAACAGATGGGTGATGGTGACGCTGGATGCACTGTAGTGGATGTGCTTTGTGTGTCCTCTGCCCTGTGTCAGAAGAGGATAAACAATGTATTGGTATGCTGCTTGCAACATCACCCCAAATTGCAGAGAGTCAAACATCAATATGTACGTAATGAAACGTCACACAACCAAACATAACATGATGACAACACAGAACACAGTGCATGTTGTGGACATTTGGAATTGGAACCGCAAACGAGGGTGTCACAAGGATATGGTCATGTCCATGCCCATGTTACACAGGCGTTTCATAGCTCCACCCCATGTGCATCAGTGTTCATGTACAGAGACCCAACATGAAATGTCCATGAAACAAACAGTAAATCATTAACATGTAAGGGCTGATGTCATTCCCAAAAGACCAAACCTACCGTGTGTTTGCATCAAGTGTCTGTTGGGATCCCCTGAGGCTCTCAAATGCCACAACACCTCACAGTGAAGGGAGAAGATGTCAATCGAAATGTGTCAAATCACCGTGTCCCCATGTCCAACCACTGTTGATGCATGTCCACATTATGGCGATATCTGTGATACAAAAATGCTGTCATGCAGTGGACTGTCAGAACAAAAGAGATAGGTCAGCTCACAACACACAACACATGTTCACAATGTTCACAAGGTAAACAACAGTAAGGTAGAGATAGCACAGTCACCACCGCTCCCCAGGTGTACAGATCCCTCACACCACATGATAATGCAAAATTCCTGCATGCTGCATCATCATGCAGCCAGTCCAAAAACATACACCCACACAGTATGCTAAGGTGAGCATGCCAGCAGTAGCATACCGCCTGTATGTGCACAATTGGAGAATAGTGGAGATAAAAGCTTGTCAAATGCAATGATACTCTGCTGTTGGCTGATGCTAAAATGTCAGGGAAGGGTGTACGTGCAGCCCACGACCCGAACACCTAGGACCTGCAGACCCACGTATCTCGGTTGGATGTGTCCCAGAGACAGTGTTGGAGAAGATGAACTGGCCAGGAACACATGTGGATATGTGTGCCAACAGCAACATATGGGGTATGGGGGTGCAGGGCAAAGACATGAACAACAACATATGTTCAATATGACAGATCACTGCAGACATGTGCTCCCCCAGACTGTCATCACAGAAAAAGTAGCTGTAGGTCCACCTACCCCAGACTACTGCATGTTGGATAACGTACAGTCACCTGCCAATGCACCACAGCACCAGGAGGGTCACCAAGTATGTCCTGTGGATTGAGAAACACAAGAGA
The DNA here is from genome assembly GCA_033557465.1 of Ichthyophis bannanicus. Lineage (NCBI taxonomy): Eukaryota > Metazoa > Chordata > Amphibia > Gymnophiona > Ichthyophiidae > Ichthyophis > Ichthyophis bannanicus. Next base: position 626,034,656 of record CM066032.1, on the reverse strand, counting down.
AACATACATATGTCATGTTGGAGCTGTGCAAGAACAAAAAAGCAGAACCAGGACTGACAACAGTTATAGGTGAAAAACCTTGTTTATTACGCCCTGACGCGTTTCGGCTAACCAGCCTTCTTCAGGGGGTCTTAAAAGGAGCACACCTCAAAAATAAATGATAATAATAATAATAGATAATAATAAATAATCATAAACATGTATATAATAAATACAATTAAAACATAACTATAATTACTACATTAATCAAGAAGGCAGAATACCTGCAATACTAAACGCATATTAAAGATAAGATCAAACAGTTAAAAACATGAATACATAAATATGATATCATTAAAAAGATCATAAACTTGTCAATAATGATATGAAGACAAGAATGTATCAGTAAATATTGATAAAAGTTAAGTATAAACAAATTAAAACATTCTCACAAACACAACACCTACCACACTTAAAATGTCCACATGCTTTTGGAATGAATTTAGGCTTACCTAAAGCAGATGGTACTAAGATGTCTCTTATATTGGAATTTCTCTTATATGCCACCAGATGTTTTGTCTCATTTAAGGAAGGAAGAGGATTTAAAATATGCCACGCAAATCCTGGAAACAAAAGAAATTATTGCACAATATTAAGGTGGCCAATTGAATAAGAAAACAAGTAGGGGTGCGAACAGGTCTAGTTCTGGTGATAAGATAATCAGCTATAACGTCAATTGCCACATTTTGAGGAATGTTAGTATAAAGAGATTTTATATCCAAAGTAACAAGAAAAACATCATTATGATTTCCATCATAAACACTAAACAACTGGACCATGTGTGAGGAGTCACGCACAAAAGAAGAGGTGAGTTGCAACAATTTTTTTTGTTTCCAGGATTTGTACTACCAACAAATAAAGGGGGTCGCAATGGGCTCTTCGGTAGCACCAGATGTTGCCAACCTCTATGTTTCACGTTTTGAAAAAGTTTTCCTAAATACACATCCTTATGAAACAAATATAAAAATGTGGAAGCGTTACATCAATGATGTGTTCCTTATGTGGGAGGGCACAGAAAACCTGTTGTTATCTTTCATCCAGTGGCTAAACTCTTGTGAGCCGCACTTACAATTTGACTATTCATATAGTCCGAATGAAATAGCATATCTTGATATATTAATTAAAAATACATCAGAAGGCTTTATAACAACTTTGTACCATAAGCCTACTGATACGAATTCACTCCTACATTTCAGTAGTTTTCATAACCGGTCTTTAAAAGAAAATCTTCCCATGAGCCAATTTTTGAGGATTCGGAGGCTTTGTACTACAGATGAAGACTTTAAAGCCCATGCCATTGACATGGGTCAAAGATTTAAAGATTGTGGGTATCTAGATGCCTGCATTACAAAGGCTCTTCATTGGGCTTGGTCAGCTGATAGAGCAACTCTCTTACAGAATCGTGTTCCTGTTGAATCCAATAATATTGTTTGTACGATCACTTTTTCGAGACACTCTAGAGAAATTGCCCACATATTAAGGAAAGCGTGGCATATTTTAAATCCTCTTCCTTCCTTAAATGAGACAAAACTTCTGGTGGCATATAAGAGAAATTCCAATATAAGAGACATCTTAGTACCATCTGCTTTAGGAAAGCCTAAATTCATTCCAAAAGCATGTGGACATTTTAAGTGTGGTAGATGTTGTGTTTGTGAGAATGTTTTGGTGACCAAAAAGGAATTTTTTAAGCCGGGCTCTGCATACAAAATTTTGCTACAAGATTTCTCCAATTGTGAGACTCAGAATGTCATTTATTTGATCCTTTGTCCCTGTAACCTGTGCTACATTGGAAAAACTAAAAGGAGTATAAAGGCACATATAATTGAGCACAAGAGTAACATCCGTAGGCAGGTGGTTGACAAACCCCTAGTAGATCATTGGTTAGAAGCCCGCCATACACTTTCTGATTTAAAATTTTTGGTCCTAAAAATGGTACGGCCCCATTGGCGAGGGGGTGACTTGGATAAGCTCCTCCTTTGTCTTGAACAGAGGTTCATTTATGAACTTCGTACTCTGCACCCATTGGGTTTAAACCAAGAGGTTGATCTTTCCGTTTTTTTATAGATTAACATACTAGCAACAAATTTCTTCTTCCTTCCCTTCCCCCTCCCCCTTGCTTCCCCTCCTTCTTCCCCTCTCCTTTCTTTCCTCCCCTTTCCCCTCTTTCCCTTCCCTTATTTTACTTTCCTTCCCCTCTTCCCCCTTCTTTTTTCCCTCTCCTTTCCCCTTTTCCCCCTTCCCCTTCCCCTTCCCCTTCCTTCCCTTCCCCTTCCTCCCCTTCCCCCTTCCCCTCCCCCTTTCCCTCCTGCTCTCCCCCTCCACCCCCTCCTCCCCCTCCCCCTCCCCCCTTCCCCCCCACTTCCCCCTCCCTTTCCTTCCCTTCCTCTCCCCTTCCCCCCTCCTCCCTTCCCTTCCCCTCCCCTTTTTCCCCCCTCCCCCTCCCCTTCCCTTCTCTCCCTCCCCCCTCCCTTCCCACATCCCCCCGCCCTCCTTTCCCTCCCCTTGTTCCCTCTTTTCTGTATTTGGTTTGTATTTTCGTTTTAAAATTAAACAGTTTTGCAACATAACATAATAGGTTTTGTAGTATGTCTCTTTATGTTTTTTATCAAGAGTATTAGGTTCTATAATTCATTTAGAGCAGTTTATTTGTCCTGCTGACCCCTAACCCACAAAGGCAGGAACGTGCCGGTATTTAAGTTTTCATTTGCATTGGGCATCATCGCGTTACTTTGAGCAGCATAGCTGTGCAGAACATATTTCACGGTAAGCCTTTGTGTCTTCAGTTTTTTATAAGGTCTCATGCAATTTTCCTATACTGTTCCATGCATTAATTTATAAGGATTCACGTTATATTTCCATGGCATATGGTATATGTTTTCTCTTTTTATTTCTTTTTCTTTTTTGAAGTTTGGATCGCCTGCCTGTGGTTTGTTTTTTAGGATTTGTTATAGGATACACGCTGCAATTTTTGATACGTTGGCCTCCTTAGGTCGTCTACGGTTTGTTGGCAGTATATATTTCTTAAGCAATAATGCATATGACCAATTACACAGGATTGTTTTTAATATAATTTGGAATACTTTATTTGGTTTTGCTGACCCCTAACCCATAAAGGCGGGAAAACGCCGACATTTTATGTTCTCACTTGTTTTGAGCGCCGCCTTGTTACTCTGAGCAGTATCGCTGTGCAGAGCGTGTTTAATGGTAAAACTTTTGTTTTTCAGCTTTCATGTATCATTTTATAAGGTTTTATGTCACAATATTTTTATAATATACAATTTTTGGAAGTTAAGGTTGTGAACTTGTCTCTATTGCTTTTGTTTTTAGTAGGCACTTTGTTTACTTTTTTTGTTACAATGTACCCTTTAACACTCTGCGGTTTTTTGGCAATGTCATCCAATTTGTAACAAGATACATGCTGCATATTTTTGGCTGGCTAATTAGCTGTGCTAAAGCTGTGGTGTAATTGTTCTTTTTTTTTTTTTTAACTTTTATTTTCATTTTGCAACAAACAAAAGAAACAACACACCAAAGGAGACAAAACAAGTATACAATAAAGAAAAGTAAACCCAATTACCCCCCACCCCCACGCTTCTTCTCTAGCTGATTATGTCAGCATGTGAGCGCTTCCAAACAACAGTGATTATACATCAAAACAATCAAAAGAGTATCTGCGATACAGAATAATCATGGGACAAAGATATATACAAATTTAGACAGTCAGATGAGAGCATTGAGCAGAATGTACATAGTCATTGAGCATCTTCCATTTAGACCGATGATGAGGAGTCTGAATGGGGGAAGCAAACATACGAGGTATTTGTTCATATTTACTGTAGAGACAGACATGATTCCACCATTCATTGGGGCTCAGATGGGAGCTATTTTTCCAGTATTTCGTAATTAGGGAAATAGCAATGCCAAGCATAAAGTCCAAGAGGAAGTAAGCCGTTTTCGGAAGAGAGGGGATCCCCGCAACTGAGCGAAGTCCCACTATCCTCCAAGAAAGGGGCTCTTGAAAGTGCAAAATAGACTGGATACGACCCCAGACCCGACGCCAGTAATACTGTAGTGCGGGACATTCATACATAACATGAGGTAGTGAACCAATGGCCGCATGACATGTCCAACAACTATTGCCCTGAGTAGTGTTCCATTTGGCTAATCTGTCAGGAGTGTAAAAACACCGGTGGGCTAGAAAGAAGAGTGTCTGAGTGAGTGAGGCGGATCGGGAGACCCGTGTCACTCTACTCCAGACAAGGCTCCATTGCTCCGGGGTCAAAGTCACATGCAATTCTCTCTCCCATGCTTTCTGCGCTATAGGGGTATCTCTCGTTATAGCATTACATAAGGTTTTGTAAAAATTGGATGCTACACCCGGTGAACTACCGATAGATCGGATAGTCTCCAACCAACCTTGTGTAGGGGAGGCCGATGGCGGGAGCACCTTAGCACTCCGAAGGCAATGCTTAAGTTGCACCAACTGAAAGTAGTGTTTCGCTGGGAGACCAAATTCAATTTGCAATTCACTAAAAGTTTTCCAGCGACCTTCATGGAACAACTGACTAGGAATCCAGATGCCCCTAGTGTACCAGGGGCTCCACGCCATCGGCTTATTTTGTATTCGAAATCGAGTATTGTACCAAAGTGGGAGCTTGTCTAACGGACAGAGTCGGGAGTCTAAAGATTGCATAAGATTATTAAAGGCACCTAAGGTGTCTAAAAGCATTGGTGGAAAGTGGGAGTCTGATGGGAGAGTCATACCAGGAAGAAAAGTAAGAGGAATCGGTTTGCAAAGGTCCTCTTCTATGTCTAGCCACACAGGTCTACTCGGTACTGGATCTTCTAGCCAACGAGCGCCTTGTTTGAGAAGAAAAGATTGATGATACTTCAGGAAATTAGGGAATCTGACACCCCCATTTTCCTTATCTGCTTGCAGCTTATGTTTCGCTATCCTAGGTGTCTTGTTTTGCCACAAGTATCTAGTCAGAAGGCCCTCTATATCTTTATATATACGTCGAGGTAAAAGACAGGGCAACATTTCTAAGATATAATTCACTTTCGGAACAATCATCATTTTTATGGTTTCTAATCGACCCCACCAGGTAAGTGTTAAAGGAGTCCAGCGATGAGTAAGCGCCCGGACTTTAGAGGTTAAGTCTTTGGCATTGAAGGAGATAGTGTCTTCCAAAGGAGAACAATAGTGAACCCCAAGGTATTTGACCATGCGAGGTTGCCATAAAAAGGGGAAGGATTGCATATCTGCCTGATGAAGCAAAGGATTTAATGGAAAGGCTACCGACTTGGTCCAATTTATCTTATAACCGGACAGTTGTGAGTATTTACCAATTTGCTCTAGGACAGCCGGTACTGAGTCTATAGAGACAAAAAGCATAAGGTCATCAGCATACGCTGAAATTTTGATTTCCCTATGGGTGAAGGGGACTCCATGAATCTCCTCCGATTGCCGGATTAGTAAAGCCAAGGGTTCGAGTGCAAGATCGAAGAGAAGTGGAGACAGTGGGCATCCCTGGCGAGTGCCGCGTTGAAGAGGAAAAGGCTGAGACTTTAAAGCATTGGCACATATACTGGCTGTAGGCTGTGCGTACATGGTGCGAAGACAACGGAGAAAACCTTCCCCGAATCCGTACCAGCGGAGGACTGCAAATAGGAAGGGCCACTCTAAGCGATCAAAGGCCTTCTCAGCATCAAGTGAGAGGCCAACAAATGGGCGATCAAGATTAACTGCGGTAGTCAGTACATGGCATAGAGTCCGAGCATTGTCAGCAGTTGATCTACCAGGAATGAAACCGCATTGATCTGGGTGTATTAAGGTAGGCATCCTATCAGAGAGCCGGGTAGAGAGAATGGTGGCAAATATTTTATAGTCCGCGTTTAGGAGGGAAATTGGACGATAATTAGCTGTTAGTTGCGGGTCTCTCCCCTCTTTCTCAAAAACTACTACATTTGCCATTGAAAAGGACCCAGAAGGAGAACCCTCCTCGGCCAGAGCAGAAAAATAAAGTTTCAAAACTGGAGCTAAGTCAGCGTGAAAGGTTTTGTAGAATTCAGCAGGGAGACCGTCTGGGCCTGCGGCTCGACCTGAGGCACATTTCTTGATAGCAGAATGAATTTCTGAGACAGTAAATGGTGTGTCCAAGGCCACTCTATCTTCGTCAGATAGGGTCGGTCTTTGTACCCCTGAAAGTAAGCGTTCAAATACATCTGGCTCAAAATCACATTCAGATTGATAAAGCCGAGTATAAAAATCACGAAAGAGTTCTAAGATTTCGGTATCTTTAGTGACCAAACCCCCCCCCCCCCCGACGGATTACGGAGGGCGGTAACACGCTTGGCTTCTTTTTGACCTTTTAGGGCATTTGCTAATAATTTGCCAGCACGATTATTTTCCCGATAATATAGCCCTTGTTGTGATTCAATATTTTTAACAGCAGCAGTGTACAAAAGCTGATTGTATTGAAAACGCAAGCGTTGTAAACGGAGTAAAATACATGGGTCAGTACGGGACGTGAGGAGACGCTCCCCAGCTTGTATCTGCTGCTCTAGAATCAGTAAATGCTGCTTTCTTTGTTTCCCCTGCCGAATTTGATAGCTAGTTATAGTTGCGCGGATAGATGCTTTAAAACCCTCCCACCAAGCCCAGCTCGCTGTGTCATGGGGTGAGTTAAAATGAAAATAATCTTGGATAGCGGCCTTTATATCAACCTGAAAATCTTTTTGACCCAGTAGGGATCTATCAAAAAACCAAGCTCGGGGAGAATCGTCCCGCGCAGTGACATGTAATGATAAAGATATGGCAGCATGATCTGAAATATGGAGAGGATGAGTCCTAGTCGTGTCTACTTGAGAAATCAGTGCTTTGGAAATGAGAAAGAAATCTATTCTAGATTGGGAGTGATGGGGGGCAGAAAAGAAAGTGAACTCTAAGTCGGAGGGGTGAAGCAGCCTCCATATATCTACCAGCGCAAGATCTTGCATCAGAGCTGTAAGGGTAGCAAGACTCTTAGGTGGACTACTCGGCTGTCTATCTATCAGAGGGTCTAACACTTGATTAAAATCACCACCAAGTATTAATGGAGTATTGGCAGAGGCCTGTGCCAACTGCGCAATACTTGCATAGTAAGCAGGGTTGTCCACATTCGGGGCATAAATGCAAATACATGTAAATTCACTATCTCCGACCTTAAGATGTACTCGGGCCCATCTACCCTCCTTGTCAGCGCTAGTATCAATTACAGTAGCTTGCAAAGATTTCTTAACCAGAATGGCTACCCCGCACCGTTTGGAAACGGCGGGAGAATAGGCAGCCACCATGTAAGGCTTAACATTGAGTTTCAGTGTTTCAGCAGAGTTTAAGTGCGTTTCCTGAAGAAACGCTAAATCAGCATGCTCATGGCTAAGATAGCTAAGGATTTTCTTTCATTTGATTGGACTATTAATGCCCTTTACGTTGAGTGATAAGATTTTACATAAGGCCATTCAGACAAGTTAAAAATTCTGAGCATGATAGCGCACATAATTTCACAATGTCCCTCATATTGACTGTATCTGGCTGTACATATGGCATAAAAGAAAATAAGCTTAGATAATACAATGAAGCGCCCCACATTAAAAAAGAAAAACCGCAGCGCGGTAGAGAAGAAGCAGAACCCCAAAAATTACTGGCGACCATGTGTCTGCGGGGAGAAGCCCCAGAGAAGGCCGAAATTGAAAAAACACATAACCTGTAGGACTGTGCGTGCTCCGAATCCGACCGAGGCACACATCATGGAGGGATAGGAGACCAAAAACAAAAGTCATAGAAAGAAAGAAAGAAAGTCCAGGTAGTCTCTGTGCTTGACTATGACCGCCGCATCGGGCCCTTCAAAATGGCGGACAGAGCCGGCAAATAAAAGTCCAAGTCGTTGGATTAGCGCATCTGCTCTGCTTCTTTGGAGTCTAAAAATGTTGATAGTAGATCAGGATCTTCGAATGTCCTGGTTTGGTTGTGGAGAGTCACTCGGAGCTTCGCGGGATACAACAGGCCAAAGCGAGCCTGTAGCTGTTGAAGTCGAGGGCGAAAAGCAAGGAGTTTCTTCCGTCGGTCAACGGTAGGCTTTGCCAAATCAGGAAAGAAGGAGACTTTGTGACCTTCAAATTCCAAATGATGGTTCGCTCGGGCAGCATTTAAAATTTGTTCCACTTGTTGATATCGTAGCAAGCGAAAGATAATAGGCCGGGGGGTCGTTCGGTTGAGCGCCATGTGGGTAGGAACACGGTGTGCACGATCGATTTCCAGTTCTTTATGAAAGGTGATCTTCAGCAAGGAGGGAAGAGTTTTGAGCAGGAATTCTCTCATATCTCCCGCTTCCACCCCCTCCGGTATTCCAATGAGCCTCACATTGTTGCGACGGGCTCGATTGTTGCTATCTTCTAACTCCTTTTGAAGATTCTGTATCTGGCGCTCAGCCTTGTCCAGTGTGCCCAAGCGCACCGCGTGCGAGTCGAGGACCCCCGCCATATTGTCCTGCCGTAATGAGAGACTTTCAAGTCGGTCCTGGAGTACTCCAAAGTCTTCTCGCATGGCTCTAAGCGCTTCTCCATTGGACTGCACCAATTCCTTCACGCCGCGTATTTCCTCTAAAATCTCCAGGTGCATTTCGGGGTTTTCCCGAAATGGAGCCATCTTCTGTGGGGAGGACACCTCTGTTTTGGAGCGTTTTCCGTGAGAAGAAGAAGGAGACCCGAAGTCCAAGCGCGCTGGTTTATGGGCCGCCATCCCCCCCGAGGTACCCCGGTCAGCCCGGAGCGAAATAGTAAGTTTGTATAGGTATTAAGTCAGGATTCTAAGTAGGCCTCTCGGGAGCTTCAGCGCGAAGCGTCTTACCCGCTGGACATCAGGCTCCGCCCATAATTGTTCTTTTTGAACACCTCCCGATTTCATTTTTTTGAGTCGCAGCTGATACATAATGCATCACATTGTTTTGAGTTGTTTCATTCAACACATTTTTTCACTAACCTTCATCTGAAGTTCTAGTTATTTTTTATGAGTGCCTCTGCCTATCAATAAAGTTAATTTTTTAACAATGTTTGGTGAGATATTTTCTCCATATCAAATTGTAATTATTTATGATGTGCTTCCACCATTTTGTTTAACCGAGGCAGGCGGACCCGGCACTTTGGGCCCCACCCTTTCCTCCCCCCCCCCCCCGCCGACCCATCCAACCCCCCACACAACCCCCCCCCAACAAAAGACATCACACCATAACTTTATGGAACACAACTGGTCGCAGCTTTTATTAACCATCAACAATTAGAACAAACCAACATCAAACTTTCTAGCCCCCATTAGCGGCACCCGGCTGCACCAGCCATACCTTAGCAAAGTGCCCGCCACTGCTAATGCCATAACTTGCCACCCGGCAAGTTGCCATGCCCCTCTCCCCGACTTCGCCATGCTATTAGCAAAAGTCGGCAGAGGTTTGACCGGGTCAGGGACACCCCGCCCCCGCCCAAATGTAGCCTTCTACTCCGGACCCCGGAAACCTCCGGGATCCCGCACCCCCCCAAGCTGCAACACCCCATACCCCCACCATCCAAAGACAGGGAGGGAGGGAGGGACGCTGGCACCCAGAACGCAGCCTCCGCACCAACTGGACACGCAGAGGCTGCCGGCCGGTATTCTCCCCCCCACCTCCCAGCAATAGCCTCAATGGTTGGCTCCCATACGGCCGCGACCGACGGGAGCCAATCAATTTAAACAACACACTCGCGTGCCTGACCCGGCCGCACGCAGGGTCCCCGCGCCGGGTCGCGCGCCCGGTTAAAGCCGGCCGCCGGGACCCTGCCCGCGGCCTTGCGATAACCAACGCAGGCGGACCTGGCGCTTCGGGCCCCACCCTTTCCCCCCCGCCAACCCATCCAACCCCCCACCCAAACCCCCCCCAACAAAAGACATCACACCATAACTTCATGGAACACAACTGGTCGCAGCTTTTATTAACCATCAACAATTAGAACAAACCAACAACAAACTTCCTAGCCCCCATTAGCGGCACCCGGCTTCACCAGCCATACCTTAGCAAAGTGCCCGCCACTGCTAATGCCATAACTTGCCACCCGGCAAGTTGCCATGCCCCTCTCCCCGACTTCGCCATGCTATTAGCAAAAGTCGGCAGAGGTTTGACCGGGTCAGGGACACCCCGCCCCCGCCCAAATGTAGCCTGCTACTCCGGACCCCGGAAACCTCCGGGATCCCGCACCCCCCCAAGCTGCAACACCCCATACCCCCACCATCCAAAGACAGGGAGGGAGGGAGGGACGCTGGCACCCAGAACGCAGCCTCCGCACCAACTGGACACGCAGAGGCTGCCGGCCGGTATTCTCCCCCCCACTTCCCAGCAATAGCCTCAATGGTTGGCTCCCATACGGCCGCGACAGACGGGAGCCAATCAATTTAAATGACACACTCGCGCGCCTGACCCGGCCGCACGCAGGGTCCCCGCGCCGGGTCGCGCGCCCGGTTAAAGCCAGCCGCCGGGACCCTGCCCGCGGCCTTGTGATAACCAAAGCAGGCGGACCTGGTGCTTCGGGCCCCACCCTTTCCCCCCCCGCCAACCCATCCAACCCCCCACCCAAACCCCCCCCCAACAAAAGACATCACACCATAACTTCATGGAACACAACTGGTCGCAGCTTTTATTAACCATCAACAATTAGAACAAACCAACATCAAACTTCCTAGCCCCCATTAGCGGCACCCGGCTGCACCAGCCATACCTTAGCAAAGTGCCCGCCACCGCTAATGCCATAACTTTCCACCCGGCAAGTTGCCATGCCCCTCTCCCCGACTTCGCCATGCTATTAGCAAAAGTCGGCCGAGGTTTGATCGGGTCGGGGCACCCCGCCCCCGCCCCAATGTAGCCTTCTGCTCCGGACCCCAGAAACCTCCAGGATCCCGCCACCGGCACATAACCCTGTTCATGTGCAACCGTCCCCGGCCCCAAGCTGCGACCAGCGCACATCACGGACAGACATATATTCCAAGGCCTCCTGCCAGTCGTTAAGGAGCAGGTCCATACCAACTGGTGACAAGTGAACCCCATCAGCCCAATAGAGCCCCGAACCCCCGACGTTCACCCAGTCATGCAAGATCTGATAACCCCCCCTCTCACAGACCCAACGACCAATCTGGCGATTGATATTAGTCAAGCCCCGAGACCACTGACGCTGGTCCCAGCAAGCCAGCCTTGGAATGATGTCCGACCACAGTAAAATAACACCTGGAAACATCCGAAGTACCACTCCCAGATCGTCCTGTGCTGCCCAGATCAGCTGCCTACAGGACAAGGACACCAGGTCATTGCCCCCCAGATGCACAATCAGGGCGGCCGGCCACTGCGACGTCCTCCAGTGGCGCTGTAGCAAAGGCAATTGCAACCAACAAAGTCCTCTCACACCCAGCCATGTCACAGCCACCACCGACGGGTCCAGTCCCAAATTAACTCCGATAGGCCAGGCAGCCGCACGCTGACCCACCCCATGGACAAAAGAGTGGCCAGCAACCCAACAGTCACCAGGCCTGACACCCCCATCTGAAAAAGAAATAAACAGTTAAAGACCCGACCCAAAACCCATGCTCCTACAGCCGCACATAGCCTTTAAAAGCCTTAGAGCACCACCTACCTATGTCCTGAATCACCTGCCCAGGCAACCCAGCCGCCGCCGTGCTAGTGGCAGCCCCAATACGAAAGGAGTGCAACGCAAACCGCAGCGGGTCCTCCCCCACTGCACGCAAAGCCAGGCGCAGTACCGCCGAAACCTGAAAACGGGTTAAGACCCGCGCGTCCGACTGCACAAAAAAACTATCCGCTCTCCCTGAATGCACCGACAAATACTGCCACACCGCCCGAACCAGGCAAGCCCGCGGGACCCCGACCTCGCCCAGCAACACCCACAAACCTTTCCCCAGCGGATCCATCTTGGATCTCACCAAAAGGATCCGCAACCACCCCCCTTCCACCCGAACATGACGCTCCTGCAGCCCCCCAACACCTCCCCCCCGACCGGAGCCCGCGACCAATTCACCGATTTGAAAAGCCCCAAAAAGGCAAGGCAAAACACCGCCCATAACACCGCCGGAGCTTCATACACAGACGACGCCACCTGCGCTAAGGCCCCGCAAACCCTCACCAGGAGCCCATGCGTGATGGGCAACCGCGAGTCCCACGGTGTAGGCTGAACACTCTCCCAACCTTGCAAAATCCGCCATGGCAAACCCCCCCCAGCAGGCGAACCCCAACCCACCACGCTCGCAAAAAAGTTAAACCCTGCCAAGTGCACACGCACCGCCGATTGAGAGAAGCCGGCGCCCTTGGCCTCCACAATATATTGACCAATCAAGCCCGCTGAAACTCCTCCCGGCTGCCACCCATGAGCCACCAAAAAGGCGACCACCCAGTCACAGCCCCGCTGATACGCAGACCAAGTCCCCGCAGACACCGAGTTCTTCAGCAGATCTAGCATCTCTCGAGGCCAATGCTCCACAAGCTCTCTGGGACCACCGATCCGTCCTTGTCCACTTCAGGGGCCAGAGCCCGGAACCGTTCCCACTGAAAATGAGAAAGAGCATCAGCGATCTCGTTAGTGCACCCCGGTATATGTCACGCCTTCACCGACACATTCAACCGCAAACAGGCTAATACGACTTCCCGCATCAAGCCCGCCACCTTCAAGCACCTAGGGGAGTAGCAATTAACCACACTGACCACTGCCTCATTATCACACCACCAGAGCACCCTTCGGTTTCGAAGCCGCTCCGGCCAGAGCTCTAAAACCACACGAATCGGAAAGAGCTCCAAAAAGGTGATGTTCTTGGTCAATCAGGCAACGTGCCATGACTCTGGCCAACGATCCGTGCACCAGGCCCCACTGAAATAAACACCTAATCCCGCTCCCCCCGCCGCATCAGTGTACAACTGCAAGGCATCACTGGACACCTCGGACTCCATCAAAACAGAAGTCCCATTGAAGTCTTCCAAAAAACGACTCCACACCATCAAATCCACCATCATCGCCCCCATGACCTTAATCCGGTGGTGAGGCTTCTGCACCCCGGCCGTGGCACATGCCAGCCGACAGGAAAACACCCTCCCCATCAGAATCGCCCTACATGCGAAATTTAAAGACCCCAATAGCGCCTGCAACTCCCTCAAGGAAATCTTGTGGGCCGACAACACGTTAGCCACCGAAATCCGCAAACGAGCAACCTTTTCCTGCGGCAAACGCGCCACCATCTCCACTGAATCCAACTCCACCCCCAAAAAGGTCAACCGCGTTGTTGGACCCTCTGTCTTACCATCAGCCAACGGTACACCGAACTCCTGCACCAGCCACACAAACGCGGATAACATCTCTTGGCATTCCCCCGACTGCGCCACACCCACAAACAAAAAATCGTCCAGGTAATGCACCACATTTGACAAGCTGGACGCCTGAACCAGCACCCACTGCAGGAAGGTACTAAACATCTCAAAATAAGCACAAGAGACTGAACAGCCCATCAGCATGCACTTGTCAAAATAATACCCCCCTTGAAAGCAAAAACCTAATAAAGGGAAGGAGGATGGATGGACGGGTAACAAGTGAAACGCCGATTCGATGTCAACCTTCGCCATGAGGGCAGACCGACCGGCCCCCCTCACCATCAGAGCCGCCTTATCAAAGGACTTATAGCGGACCATACAAAACTCATGTGGGATGTGATCAATAACGGAAGCACCTATCGGACAGGACAAATTATGAATCAACCGGAACTTCCCCGGTTCCTTCTTGGGTACTATATCTAAAGGAGAAATCACCATGTCGGGAAAAGGGGGCTCCGTGAAGGGACCCGCCACTCTCCCCAACCGCAATTCCCCCAATAACTTGTCCTGGACGACCTCGGCCCAACGTCGGACTGATGGGGAGTTCCTCGCACTCGGCGCCGACACCACACCCCGCACCGGGATAACAAAACCGAACCGAAAACCAAACGACAGAATCACCGCCTCCCGCCTCCAAGGATAGCGACTCAGCCACCCCAAAAGGGCCTCCACCCGAATCGGGGAGGGAGCATGCCCACGCCACTCATTGCTCCTTAGGAGCGGGACCGGCAACGCCAGCGGCGCCTTTCTTAAGGCACTTGGTGGTGCAGTGAGGACCTCCGCACAAGGAACAGGCGTGCTGAAATTTGCAGTCGGGAAAGGGGCAAGTGGACTGGTTGAACCACCAGCACACGTCACTGCTCCCGGCCGTGCCTGCCTTCGGCGGAACCCCGACTGCCCCTGCGCGAAAGGAACGCACCGCCCCCCCACCACCCCGCCACTACTTTTCCCCCCGCCCCCCCCCACCGGCACCAGACCTAGCCGACATCTGAGTCAGCCACAGGTTAATGTCCTGTGTGCCCCACGAGAGCGATCTACTCTCCTCCATCTTATCCCTGAACTTTTCATCATAGTTCAGCCAAGCCCATCCGTCATGCATCTGAGACGCCTCCAGGATGGAATCGGCATACGCTAACAACATACCATACTGCCCCAGGTTGTGGTGACCCCACACGCTGGCCAATCGCATAAAGGAATGCGTCCAGTTCACCACATTACGCGCCACCTTCTTAACCATACCGGCCTTCTCATCCTCCTTCCTCTTCTTCCGACTCTCACCTGAACGCTTCCTCCCCTCAAGCAAGCGGAAGATATCTATGTAGCACCGCTTCCTAATCTTGCGCTGCAGCTTACGCGGCACCCCCTCCCACAATTCTGGAAAAAACACCACCGATGTGGCCCCCCCACCCGCACCAGGGCCCCCCCCCATTTTTCCCGTCTTGCCGACCCGGCTCCCTTCCTGACCCAACGGATGAACCACTCGAAGAGGAAGAAGACGAGGATGATTCAGAGCTATGACGCTGCCGACAAGACCACCTGCGCTTCTTACGCGAACCTCCCCCTGCCTTCCCCCCCTGCGACCACACCCCCACCTCGCCCACGTCCCCAAGCAACTCACCAGGCTCCCCGCCAGCACGTGCCGATGCCGCGTCCATCCCAACTGCCACCGAACTGTCCTCGCAGCAGGCCCTCGTGACATCCAGGGGACGACCCCGCGCTGACTCTGCCACCACTCCGTGTTGTGTCACCGCTCCCACCACTGGACTCAACCAGCTCTCGCATCCAGCAGCACTCGAAGTCCATGTTGGCTGCACCATAACCGGCCCCTGCGGAGACATAAAAGGAAAAACAGAGGGGGGAACTGCCAGCGACCAAGCCTGAGGCCAAGGACCACCCCAGTCAGCCCGAGACATACCCTGCCCCCCACTCAACCACTGTTCCCAAGGTGAAGGCCCCCCAGCGTACCATAGCTACCGGTACCCAGGAGCCAACCAGCGGTCACACCGTAGCCAGTGCCCCACTGGGCCCCATCTGGCCGCAACCTTCCCCCTGGCCCCTGTACCCCTAAAATGCCCCCCACCGCCCCCGTACCCCCCGACGGACCCACCACACTTCCCACACCCCCCACATTCACGCCCCCCGCCGCTCCAACTGCTCCCCTAAGCCCCTCGCTCACCCCCAGGGTTCCACTGGAGGACGGGCCACCCCTTCCACCACCGTCACCTCCCCCCGGCTGCCGAACCCCTTTTTCCCCTTTCTGCCCCCGCACAGCACACCCTCAACTCCTCCGCCCCCTCCCACCCCCAGGGCTGGGCAACCCTCTGCCCGTACCAGCCTCCCGAGACCGTGACCCCCCCCTGCCCCCTCACCCCCGACCCAGCAACACCTGCAGGGGCCAAACCCCCTGTTATTGCCCGACCGCGCGGTGCAGGCATCCCCCACCAGGACCAAGAACTTAAACTCCCTGGGAAGAGACCACAGCAGCAGAAGCCGAGCTTTTTAGCTATTTGGCTAAGGTTTAAAATTGTTTTGTTTTTTTTTGTGACCTGCTGTAAGTACTAACCCCAAAACGGGCCACACACAACAGACCCACACCACACTCCCCAAACACAAATCCCCCACCAAAAAGCTGGCCCGCCGGACTTGCCTTAGTCTGCCAACACTGACCACCTCCCGGATCTGCTGCCTAATTCGATGCAACTCTGCCGCTCCTCAGCCCTCAGAAATGCCGGCACTCTGAACGCAGCCTCCGCACCAACTGGACACACGGAGGCTGCCGGTCGGTATTCTCCCCCCCCCCCACCTCCCAGCAATAGCCTCAATGATTGGCTCCCGTACGGCCGCGACCAACGGGAGCCAATCAATTTAAACGACGCACTGGTGCACCCGACCCGGCCGCGCGCAGGGTCCCCGTGCCGGGCCGCGTGCCCGGTTATAGCCGGCCGCCAGGACCCTGCCCGCGGCCTCGCTATTCACATGTTCTGTATTTGTTATTTGCTTTTTGTAAAAACACTATTACATAAGTTATTTATATTTGGTTTTAGTTTCATTTATTACTTTCTATTATGGTATTTTTATGGCAATTGCCTTTTTACATATGGTATTTATTTATTTATTTATTATACAAGTTTTCAGATATATGGTATTATACTTATTTATTTATTTATTGTCAGCTTTTAGCGTCCTACATGTCTGATTTAAGTCTTTAGCATTCCATATCACAGATTTGTGGAGTGGAGGAGTGGCCTAGTGGTTGGGGCAAGGTACTTCAGGCCAGAAGGTCGGGGGTTCAAATCCCACTAGAAGACAGCAACCTTGGGCCAGAAGGACTGGGGTTTCTAGTCCCATAGGTGCTCCTTGTGGTCTTGGGCAAGTCACTTAACCCTCCATAGCCCATGTTCCCTGTAAAATAGTTATCTCCAAGTTATAATGCCCTGTTCAATGTAATTTCAGTTTGTTCAATGTAAACCACACTGATGCAGAATAGCACAGTATATAAGAGAATGTAAATAAATTTAAGGTATTTATTCAATCCTTTTTGTCCTCCTCGTCTGTCTTCTTTTGCTTTTAATTTGTTTATACTTAACTTTTATCAATATTTACTGATACATTCTTGTCTTCATATCATTATTTACAAGTTTATGATCTTTTTAATGATATCATATTTATATATTCATGTTTTTAACTGTTTGATCTTATCTTTAATATGCTTTTAGTATTGCAGGTATTCTGCCTGCTTGATTAATGTAGTAATTAAAGTTATGTTTTTATTGTATTTATTATATACATGTTTATGATTATTTATTATTATCTATTATTATTATTATTATTTCTTTTTGAGGTGTGCTCATTTTAAGACCCCCTGAAGAAGGCTGGTTAGCCGAAACGCGTTGGGGCGTAATAAACAAGGTTTTTCACCTATAACTGTTGCCAGTCCAGGTTCTGTTTTTTTGTTCTCTTATTGGTGTGTGGATACCTCTGCTCTTTTTGGTAATGTTGGAGCTGCGCAACACACTTGCACCTTCACGTCCTCAGCTCGCAAACCCCCCAAGATCCTTTACAGACTGACTGTTCCCCATCACACTGTACATATTCATTTCATGTTAAAGTTATCACTGAAGTGTGTGTGGCAAACTACAAGGTTCTGTACTCTGTCCGTCCCCTTCCTCACCTCTCTACTGCTGTAAAAAATGTGGAACAGAACTCTCTCTGCTTAGCTCTAAGGCCGCAGTACTATCCTGTGTCCCCCATATCGCTCCCACTGCCCCTTCAGTGTGTGTTCTGGTGTCTCAATGTCCTCTTCCACCCCGCTGTCAGTACCTGTAACACAGGGAAATATCCAGGGCTCCTTCCTTATCCTCTGTCGATATACATTTCCTTGGTGTGTCTATCTCATACCTTTTCTTACATTACCAGGGTGTGTGCTGATGAGTTGCAAATATATCTCTCGATACCTGAGTTAAGTCTGCCAAACCACACCCCGATGTCTGTTTGCCACCTGACATTGATAGCTGCATGTCATCCCACTGTGCGAAATTGATAACAGCAAAGCATGGATATCCTATATGTGCACCTAAACCCTCCCCTCCCATCATAGCGTCTTTGTGTGTGTGGCCATAACTTCCTTTCTCTAGGGTCCGCAATGTAGGTGTTGTCTTGGACTGCACTCGCCTCCTCTACACACATACCCAGCTTGTAGTTGAGGTTGTGGTTTATGTCTAGATGTCATCAGCTATATTTCTCCAGTCCTCCCTGAAAACACAACTAAAACACAAATTTGGCCCCCCCTGCCCCTGTCTAATCAGCTCCCGGCTTGCCTACTGTAACCTACACCTTGCTGATCTGGCCTTGAATCATCTCTGTCTGCCTGAAAATATGCAACACTGCACTGCATGGCTATTCTACAGCCACACACATAACAGCAATAATACTCCCCCTGTCAGGACACCTCACAGGTTTCCTATCCGTCTATGCATTCATGTCAAGGCTACGTGCTGACCTATACATGCAGGCACACTGTGGTGTTGCAGTAACTTCCCTTACTGATCTCAAATACCAGTAATCCAACTACTACTCAGCATGTATATAGTGATACATATCACATGTAGCGCTGTACCGAAACAACTAACACACAGTCCCTGCTCATCAGAGCATACCAACCAATCAAGGGAGTAGTGGCCTAGTGGTTGGGACAAGTTACCTCAGGCTGGGCGTTCGGAGGTTCAAATCCCACTAGAGGACAGCAACCTTGGGCTGGAAGGACTGGGGTTTCTAGTCCCACAGGTGCTCCTTGTGGTCTTGGGCAAGCCACTTAACCCTCCATTGCCCATGTCCGCTGTAAGTATTAGTGTATGTGTCTCATATCCCCTTGTGTTAAATGTATCCCCAATTGTGTTGTGACCACTTTGATTGAAGGATAAGGTGGTATACAAAACTG
Organism: Ichthyophis bannanicus; assembly: GCA_033557465.1. Classification (NCBI taxonomy): domain Eukaryota; kingdom Metazoa; phylum Chordata; class Amphibia; order Gymnophiona; family Ichthyophiidae; genus Ichthyophis; species Ichthyophis bannanicus. The sequence goes on along the minus strand of CM066032.1, from coordinate 626,015,756 downwards.
TCTAAATAAATAAATCAATCACCTCATATTACAAAATGTGAAACACACACGTCTAGGCAACTAGTCCCAACTATGGGCCGCTCTCCTACTGTTGACTCCATACTACATTTCACCTTGCTGCACCCAAAGCCTCAAACTAACTACCTGTGGCTGTACAGCAGCCCCTATCCCAATCAGCCACAAATCATGTATGACAGCTTACCACCTCCCATTTATAGTTTTTTTTTACGTTACGCACGTTGTGCATGTGAAGTGGTGCGAGCACATCGGCTGCGCGCATTGCGCGTGCGCCGTGTAGATGCGGAAGGTGCGTGCACAGGACACCATGTTACACATGTGCTGTCCATGAGTGTGAGACATGCGCATGTGCTGCGTGAAGTGATGCACATGCGCCAAGCCTCACGCTCATGCACAGCACATGTGTAACATGGTGTTCCACCCACACACCTTCCGTGTCTCCATGGCACATGCACAATGTGTGCAGCCAACACGCTCATGCCACTGTGCATGCGCAACGCACGCAACGTAAAAGCACCCTATAAATACACATGCACACCTGGTACACGTTGAGTGGTTTGTGTAGGCGAGGGAGAGAAGGTGTGTGCTGTTGGTTGTTGGTGAAGCAAGGAGAGTGTTAGAAGCAGGTGTGTCGTGGAGAGTGGCTGGGTTGGTGAGTGGTGGTGGAGAGTGTCAGAGGCAGGTTTGGTGTGGAGAGGTGTGTGGCAAAGCAGGCGAGAGAGAGAGGAGGGAAGGCAAGGAGCAGGCAGCAGGGAGAGGAGGTGGGGCGAGGAGCAGGTGTGAGGTGTAGCAGAGGAGCCGAGGAGCAGGGATGTGTGACAGGGAGATGGAGCAACAGGACATGGCTGGAGGGGAGGAGGGGGGGCCACCTGTTCAGCAGGACCCAGAGCCGGCAGGGAGTGTTGGGCTTGTGGTGGTGGCTGCAGGCCCATTGGGTGTGTTGCAGCCCACACAGGGGCCATCCAGTGCCAAACAAAGGTGCATATCGGTGCCAGTTGAGGAACAGAGGAGGGCTGTGAGATTCAGTCAACAAGAAAACCACATCCTGCTGGCCAGTGTGTTGGAGCAGTATGAGGTGCTCTATGACCGGCTGAGCAACAGCACCACTGTGGCAACACGTACACATGTGTGGGAGGAGGTGCAGGAGGCCTTAGCCCAGTCAGGGGGACCAACCATGGACCTGGACAGCCTGAGAAAGAGATTTAATGACATTAAACATGGTGTCTGTGCACACATGGTGGGGGTGCCCCCTTTGCCCCAACTCTCACAGCCCTGGAGCAGGAACTCGCAGACCATCTTGGGTCCTTCTACCTGCATGGACTGCCAGAAGGACTGGACACTGCCCATCCACAGGCAGGTAGGTATGCACCTTACACCTTGCTGCTCCTTACTCTTGGAATAAATGTCCTTTGTCCATGCGTCAGGCATCTTCTTTGCCCCTCCTCACACTTGAGTTCAAAGCTCATATTTTTGCCTATGCCTTTGTCTCATGAGTGTGCTGTTCTCCATTCCTCCCCTTTTTAATTTCACCTTTCTGTCTTCCTCTCACACTTGTTCCTACCTCCTTCCTTTGTCCTGTCTCCCCTGCTCTTGTCTCTTTGCTCCTGTTCAAAACCTGTTTCCACACCTGTTAGTGCTCTGTCTTTTTAGATTATAAGCTCCATTGAGCAGGGATTGTCATTTTTGTGTTTCCACTTTTACAGTGCTGCGTGCGCTTGTTAGTACCCTATAAATGCTTCATAGTAGTAGTGGAGTAGTAGTAGATATGCAGGACACATACAGGGCATGTCCAAGCACATGTGGCACATGGAGGGGATTGGTGGTAGACCATGTCCTGAGAGCATGAGTGCCCTAAAACAGGCAACTGTGGAGTGATGACACAGCAGCACATGGCAAGGTAGGTACAGGGTGTGTGTGACAGGTACCTGGGCCTGTGTGCATGATAGACACAGTCCTGAATGTAGTCGAGGACTGCAACACAGTGGAGAAGCAGAGGGCGTGGCGGACAAGGCCCATATCTGATTGAACACTGCATACATCAATGGTCCAGAAAACAGACATGCAAAGCCCAGAGGGTTAAGCTGCATAGCAACATTTCACAGCACTATAGATCAGCAATGTAAAAGTGATGTAAAGGACCTATTTGAGAAGTGGCTAATGATATCCCACTGTAATCAACGAACATCACAGCATACATGAGCAGCAATGTAACAGTAAAAAGCCACATTGGAATATCATTTGACAGTACTCAGATAACCTTCTTGGATCATATTTACATTGTTGCTCTCTAGTGCTGTGAAGTTTGGCTGTGCTACTGGACCCCCTGGGCCTTTCATATAGGTGAGTTTGGCCCTTGATATATGCAGAGTTAATGCGATTACAGGGCTTGTCTGTCCTTCGAAGTACTCCTCCTCCTAAGGATATGTGGTTGGGGGACTAACTGAGGTCTGATTCCTCTACTACTGGAGTTATCCTACCCAGATTGGTCTAGCGTTCCTTACTCACATATGGCTTATGAGGGCTTACATTTAGTTATTTTTTTGTGCCTACTCCATTTGGGGTGTGTTCAACATTACCAGCCTGCATCCTCTGTCCCCCTGAAGTCTACTTGCAAAAATAGTACCTGGCATATAGGTCACAGCCAGTCATCATACCTCTACAGCCAGTCACCAAGCACATTGTGACAGTGGGAGACATACAAGAGGGACATACAACTAGCCCAGAACACATTGTCCTGTGGATATCCACACACACCACCAAAACACTGTGATAAGGAAGCTTATCAGGACCTAGGAAACAGGGATAAAGAGAAGGAATTCACCCTTATCAAAGGACTTATTTTACAAGGTCAGAGACACAAAACTCCATTTACACCTAGAAAGCAGGTTTTTCCTAGCTGCAATAAGTTGCAGAATGCCCCTAGTGGAGAAAAGGAGAGGGAATGCAGGCCCAGGGTAAGGATCCCTTACGTCACTGAATTCCCCAATCACTCAGCTGCCACGAGGCAGTTTGATCTCCAACACCTGAGAGGAGAAGGGGTGGGGCTGGAGCCTGAGAGGTTTAAGACTAGGTCAGATTATCCAGAGGGGTAGAGGGGTAAGAATGCTTACTGGAAGAGGAATGGAGCTGGAACAGTAAGAACAGCAGGAACCAGGAACACAAGTTGGAGGATAGGACGAGGAAGCTTAGGTGAATGGTGGCCAGAGCATGAGAGAGGAGAAGCTGATACAAACCTTGACCCAGGTAGGAGCATTAGAAGCTTGTCTAATTTGGAGCACTACAGAGTTGCAAGAGACAGCTTTTGCCCTAACGGAAGGCAGTCAGCTAAGCCCTCTGAGCCAGACCTGAAAGTAGAGCCTATGCAACTGGGTGAACAAGACCTAGCTGTAGAAGAAGAAGACTCATACATCACCCCATAAGGTTCACACTACACCTATCAGTGTTTCAAGCCTGATTCACCTGACGAAGAGCTAAGAAGCTACCTGGCTTGAAACACTGATTGGTGTAGTGTGAACCTTATGGGGTGATGAATTCCAACCGGCTTAAAATGACAGAAACAGTTCTCCTTCATTTTGTTGGAAGAAGTAGATGGATGACAGCTGAGGAGGCCGCCTCTTATGTTAAAGGAATATAAAGGTCACGGATGTTCCGTTTAAATGAGAAATTCCAACTCAAGCTAAGTGGGGAATGTTTGGTGTCGGTTATTGTCGATTGGGACAGTTAAATGCTTTAATGGATCAGACAGCTGAATAGTGCTGTTGCTTCTGTTCTTTTAAAAGACCTTCGGGTTGGTTAAAATTGATTAAAAAGGAGGGCTAACTTCGAGAGCAGGAAGGTTCCTGTTCATGGTGAGTGATCCAACAAAATGTGGAGACATTAATAGTGCATAATTTATTCACATAATGGCAATTATGGTGATTTATGGGATATATGATTGGTGTGGGTTCCTTTGTAAAAGAGAAATCAAAGTATTTTTTGGAAGGTGGGTAACAGCATACACAACAATCCCCATGGGGGTTGACGTAACATCCACAATGTGATTGCATTTGCACCACAATATGTTGGCAACATAGCAGATCATTTCATATGAGCGGGGGGGGGGGGGGTCTGTGCCATGTGTGTTCCACCCTCTGGTAGCATGGCTTGTCAGGTGTCAGCATGTGTGAGGAGCTCAGACACACACACACACACTGTTCACACCCATATACCTCACGGAAGCGCACAGCGGTAAACACCTATCCCAGGTCATCTAGACAGTTTACTTGACTGACCACTCCCCATGGGTATTGGTACCTAGCATAGTTTGTCAGCGTAATCTGTACTGTGTGCCAGCAGTATAGAAAACAGGGCATCCCATATATATGTATGTGTGTGCCATGACTCCTCACGTCATCTGGCTTATCTATTATGACCAGTGCACAGATCAAGCATTCACACATTGAACTGCAACACTGTACCATGTGTGAGATCTGTGATTCACACAAACCCTCATCAGGACCCTTTCCATGGTCATGCATTGCTAATTGTTGCGTGCATGATTTTTCTGCAGACTGATATGGTGAGATATGCCTGACGTGCATGTGTCACAGTGGGGGTTGTAACAGGTGTCTCACACATCACCTTGTGTCCCACCCACAGGCACTTGTCAGGCTCTGTTGGCCATTCACCAGGAGATCCACTAGCTGCGTGCCACAGCAGACACAATGGCAGGGGCACTCCTCCATATTGCAGATGCCCAGGAGTCCATGGCTGCCTGTAGACAGCAGCCAGCACCGGCACCAGAGGTGGCACCAGCAGTCCCGGGACAGAGGGGTAGATTGGGCCAAGGTCGCCGTGGCCGACCACAGAGGATGTGAGCATTATAAATAAATACATCACAACCTATTACAACCTATGTGTTTGTTTCCAATGTGTGGCATTGTGATCCCCTACGTACCCTGCACCCCATGTTGTCACCCTGCCCAAATGTGCCTACCCATATCCCTCAGGGGTGTGGTGTCTGTACTGCCACCAATCATTGCACATAGGTTATACCATGCCCTGTATGCCATGGACTGTGGCAGGTGGTCACCCTCCTACCTATGCATGGGGGTATACCCAAGCTCACCCATTGCACATCAACATGTTCACGGTGGTACGTCTGTTGTAAGGATCTGTCACCTTCTCCCACCCCATATGCTCTCCATCATTAGACACACATGTGTGACCATCCTCCCTGCCCACACCAGGGAATATGTGGCTGTCTACCCACATAGGCTTGCATGTGGTACAGGCAGACAAAGGTAGCTCGCTTCAGTCAGCTGATCACTGTTCACCAGCGCTTGTAGTCCGCCAACCGCTCATCCTTGGGACCTGCATCGACCTGTCCGCCCTCACCGGCTATCCCCCTGTAAAGTTCCTGGGTGCAGCATCCCCTCTTACCCTTCCTGCCACATACCTGCTGCTAGCCTTTTCCCCTATTGCCCCACAAGCATGGTGCATCAGATATGGTGCCCACACATCACAGGCAGTATGCATGTGACCATAGCTGTTGGGACACACTGCACATTGGCACATCACAGGGATACCATGGAACACATATGCCTTCGCACATGGGAAGCCCCCACAACTGCATGTGGAGACGGTCCATGTATGTTACCTATGTCTACCACGCATACACATAGGGTTCTACACACATCTCATGCTCACATCCACAGTCTGTCTGTAAGGGAGACACATGACCATTGTGATGTAGTAACCCAACTGTATTTAAAAACATATGTACAACAGGTATTGTATACCAAAGCCCACATGTTGGATCCTGGGAGACAGGACAGCACAGGGCACATGTGTGGGTGCCACAGGGACCATCACATGCTCCTGGGATGCCCATCATGGGATGGCTGCCGAGATGCAGCATGTGGCTGGTATGGGCGGTGCAACTCGACAGCCATCCCCTGATGGGCATCCCAGGAGCATGTGATGGTCCCTGTGGCACCCACACACTGAATGGAGCCTGCCAGCCACCAGATGGTGTGGTCCTGGGCCTGCTGGCATTGCAGCATGCCATCCATTGCCACATACAGGTCTCGGACGCACTTGCCACCACATACACACAAGGTGCGAGGTGTCTGTGTGGTGGCATGTGTGTGGACCCAGTCTGTGGCAATGGGTGGCGTAGCTACACCCAGATGGGCACCATCGCCACACACATGCGGCAGCTGGCAGGGACCCACAGTGCCCTGTGCTGTCCTGTGTTCCCTCACACCCTCCCCCACTCCACACACCCCTCCTCCCCCCTGGCACCTCCCACCCACCCACCCTTGCCACCCTCCACGCTCTCGTCCTCCTCCTCACCACCCAAAATGTCACACACACTTTCACCCTCCCCTCCCTCTCGCCCCTCCCCACCCTCCACCCCCTCCATGTCCCTGTAATCCTCTTCTGCCTCTGCCGCCTCCTCCTCCTCCACCTCTTCCTCCTCCTCTGCCTCCTCCTCCTCCACCGGCTGGACTGCAGCTGTGGGGCATGTTGTGGGTGGCCCTGAGGTTGATGTCCCCTCACCAGCAGCTTCTGTGGGGGAAGACAGTCATTAGCACACCATCATGCAATTACAATGGCACATAGACATAGTGTGGCCTTCCACAGGCCGTTGGCCCACTGTGGCATGCTGTACTGCACTGCAGGGGCCGCAACACTCATCACCAAGTTGCTGCAGTGCCCTCCTTTATAGCCGCTCGAGGACACCCGGGCAGTGCAGCCACAGCTCATGTCCCTTTTTCCTTAGGTCCTCCACCTGGGTGGGAATGCAATGGGTGGGAACATTAAGGGCCAGATATCTCTGGTAGGTGCCCAACGCATATCACACATCACTGCGAACAGCAGGGTGCTGCTGCTGCTTATTCCAGTTGGTCCTATACTACCTGTTGCCAGCGCCACCTGCATGTGTGGCTGTGGGTCTGGGCATGTGTGGGGTGCCACCTATGTGTCATTTGGGCAACCCCACCGACCAGCCTTACCCAGATCCTACGCTCTCCTTGCATTACATGGCAGCACCATGCCATGTGTGAGGTAGGTATGCTGATCTACAGGGGAAGTGTTTCCTGACCCCTGTGGGGTCTGGCACACAAATGTGGGTTTGCATAACCTACACACATCCACAGACACACACGCCATGCCATCATGATATCTGTATTGGAACATGTGTGTTGTGTTCTGGCTTTGCGCGGGGATTGGGTGGCCCTGAACACATTACCAGGAACCACTACTAGAACACCAGGATGTGTACTCTAACTGTGTGGACACAACTAGGGCCTCCTGTGAATAGGGCATTTGTGGCCAACTGCAATAGGAGCATGCACCAATACGCCTAGCTGGGCTATAGACCTCTGTAATAAGGCCCAGGGCCTCCTGGAGTTAGGGTAGAGCTGTGAAACCCCAACTGATGCACTTACCCTGACACCAGGATCTATAATAGACCTCTGTAATCAGGTCCAGGGCCTCCTGGGGTTAGGGCAGAGCTGTGAGAATGAAAAAGATGCAGGTACCCTGACACCAGGATCTCTAATTGACCTTGTGATCAGGTCCAGGGCCTCCTGGAGTTAGGGCAGAGGTGTGAAACCCCAACTGATGCAGTTACCCTGACACCAGGATCTCTAATGGACCATTGTAATGAGGTCCAGGGACTCCTGGGGTTAGGGCAGTACAGGATCTTTAATTTACCTCTGTGATCAGGTCTAGGGCCTCCTGGAGTTAGGGCAGAGCTGTGAGAATGAAACAGATGCAGGTACCCTAACACCAGGATCTTTAATTGACCTCTGTGATCAGGTCCAGGGCCTCCTGGAGTTAGGGCAGAGCTGTGAGAATGAAACAGATGCAGGTACCCTAACACCAGGATCTTTAATTGACCTCTGTGATCAGGTCCATGGCCTCCTGGAGTTAGGGTAGAGCTGTGAAACCCCAAATGATGCAGTTACCCTGATACCAGGATCTATAATACACCTCTGTAATGAGGTCCAGGGCCTCCTGGAGTTAGGGCAGAGCTTTGAAACCCCAACTGATGCACTTACCCTGACACCAGGATCTATAATAAACCTCTGTAATGAGGTCCAGAGCCTCCTGGAGTTAGGGCAGAGCTGTGAGACCCCAACTGATGCACTTACCCTGACACCAGGATCTATAATAAACCTCTGTAATCAGGTCCAGGGCCTCCTGGGGTTAGGGCAGAGCTGTGAAACCACAACGGATGCAATTACCCTGACACTAGGATTTATAATAGACCTCTGTAATCAGGTCCAGGGCCTCCTGGGGTTAGGGCAGAGCTGTGAAAATGAAACAGATGCAGGTACCCTGGCACCAGGATCTTTAATTGACCTCTGTGATAAGGTCCAGGGCCTCCTGGAGTTAGGGCAGAGCTGTGAAACCCCAACTGATGCACTTACCCTGACACAAGGATCTATAATAAACCTCTGTAATCAGGTCCAGGGCCTCCTGGGGTTAGGGCAGAGCTGTGAAACCACAACGGATGCAATTACCCTGACACCAGGATTTATAATAGACCTCTGTAATCAGGTCCAGGGCCTCCTGGGGTTAGGGCAGAGCTGTGAGAATGAAACAGATGCAGGTACCCTGGCACCAGGATCTTTAATTGACCTCTGTGATAAGGTCCAGGGCCTCCTGGAGTTAGGGCAGAGCTGTGAAACCCCAACTGATGCACTTACCCTGACACCAGGATCTATAATAAACCTCTGTAATGAGGCAGATCATTCCCTGGGGCTACCATTAGTGTTCGTTAGACAGACCTTGTCTGTTTAACCGCACGGCACCCACCTAAACAGAGCTTGGCCTTGGTCTACTGTGGGCAGATGCCACTGCCCACTCCACCACCAGCAACCCTCCGCTACCATGCTGACATGCGCTTATGCCGGTGGTGCTGGTGGTGTGCAGTCCCAGGCCATCCAGTGTGCCGGTAGACAGCTGCCTATGGTGTGGGTTCTCGGGTAGTGGTGCCTACATGGACATGTGCACTTCCCCCCGGCACCGCCTGCCAATGTTATGTGCCCTTGGGGGTACCTGCTGGGTAATATCCCCTGTGGCACTGTGGGACACACACTCGTGCCCATGTTGGACCCTCGTCAGTTGCTGTCTTGCTGCTTTACAGTTTTGGCATTCCTATGTGCCACCTAGGCATCTGCCTAGTCTGCACTGTGCCCCAGCCGGACCACAGCATAACAAACCTGCCCAATATAAACGACAAAGCCCTGATCACCGCTGTTTCACTGTGGGATCATTGACTTTGTAGGGGGACAGAGCATAGCCCCTTCCAAACATGATAACTTCCTTTTTACGCTTTGTCAGTAGTGTTGCTTTATGTTTATCATTAGTAGCACTATTGGCCTGCTTGGTTATGGGGATTTCAAATGTGGCTCTGGTCATTTAATATGTTTATTTGCCTTTTTGGTTCCTGCACATGTATCACTACTATCACTTTTCAGGGTTTTCCAGGCTTTGCTGTACATTGCTAACTGAAATGGTTTCTCTCTCCTGCAAATGTGCCTCTAGCGTGAGGTTTTCACTGGTGCTAATTTTCAGACCTTCATTTCACGGCGTTAGTGTGCATGGGGCTTGTCCCTGCCCACTTTCCACCCATTGACCCCCTCATCTCCGCCCCTGCGGAGCTTTACTCCACCCTCTGCACACCTTAACGCCGCTGCAGACATTATCATGCGATACGTGACATTCTCGCATGGTAAATTGCCATTATCGCATGATAATGTCACGTATCACGCGATAACGTCGCCGCTGCTACCTTAAGATGGTTTAGTAAACATACCCCTAAGTTTCTTGTGCCTTAAGAACCTAACATACAGCCTATAAACAACAGAGTCTCCACCACGTTGAAATATGAATATTGATAAAAGAACTTCCACTATACTCACATGCTATGGTCTGTGATGATGAAGGCAGTTCAGAAGAAATGGAATGGCAGAAAAGTGAACTCTGTTCCTTTAAAAATGCTAGCATTCAGGGTTTCCCTAGTAACCAAGAAACTCTGAGTCAGAGTACAGCCAGCATCAAGCCCCGCCCACATCAGCACGTCAGAGCTAGGTGGAATCCTAGCAGCTCCCACGTGTGCTGGGAGAAGGGTGTGGTGCCTAAGAAAGATCAGTTTAAAACTGCTGGGTTTGAGCAGTCAGTTAGAACAGGAACGGGAACAGGCACAAGCACAGGCAGAGGAGCCTTGGGAGGCCTGAGTGCAGGGCGAGGAGTCTCGAGAGGAGCACCAGAAGGCAGCAGACGAGCCTTGGGAAGCACGAGAAGAGTTGGAACCAAGAGCAGAGACGAGCTGTGGGATCTAGGAGCAACAGGTCCAAGGCAGACACAGCTAACAGGGAAATTGCCACGAGGGAGACAAGCGTCTGAAGAGAGAAGGCAGCATGTCTTTGAGCAGGAAGGAGTGGAACAACTAAGAGGCCCAGAGTTCAGGCAAGTGTATGTTCCAGAGTCCCTGCATAAGAGAAAGTTGAAGGAATTAGTTCCTACTGGAGGAAGTAACTCAGCTAGTCCGCTAAGCTGTAAAAGTAGAGAGAATAGCTTGTCTGCATTCCCTAATCTAAGTCTCTCTGAAGAAAAAGAGCAGAAGAAACTATTGCTAGAAAAATTAAATGAACTGTTGCAGAAGCAGAGTAGTAAGCTCTATGACCAGGTACCCTCTGAGAACTGCTGCAATGAATCTGTAGAGGAGATGGAAGTAGAATCTTATGGTAATGAGCCTGAGGAAATACAATGCTCATTTTGTAGGGCAAACAAGCCGGAGGCGTGCTGAAGCATAAAGCACACGTGAATGAATGAATGTTTAAAGTAGTGAAGCTGGTTTGAATGAAAGATACAGCAAAGCGAAATAACTGGAGGTTTTAAGCCAGCTGCTTCTCCTATATGCCTGGAAGTGAAATGAAACTTAATGGACATTTTGAAGCTGTCTGTATGTGAGGAAGCTGTGAGTAAAACAGTCTTCCTGTGAAGTTAACTTGCTTTAAAGAAAGTTTACAGCCTGAGCTTTGGAAACCAATTCCTGTGTCAAAGTTAACTGCTTAAACTGACCTACCTTTGAATACAACTTGTGAGCTTTATTCTTTGTTTTTGGAGAAGAATCCATTTTTGAGTTCAGCACTGTTAATTTGATGCGAGGGGAAAAATCCCAAGAAAAGAAAATATTCTCTGTTTTCGCCTAACCACTTGTGGACACACTACTTTGCCTGATAGAATAAGTAAACTACAGTACCCAGCAGCCCTAGCTGGCGGCCATATTGGTGAACCTTATTCAAAGGGCAACAAGGCGACACTCTCCTGCTGCCCGGCTATACGCCCGGCCAGGAGGTGGCGACAGGTCACAATAAGGACTTACACCCGTGGCAACTGCAACTCAAAAAGCAAAACAGCAGGATGCGCTGCGCATGCACTTTTAACTGCAATCAGAAAGGCGGGACTTCACAACTGGACAGATACATTATCCAATGGACTGCAAACTAAATTGTCACTTAGCTCAATAATAAAACAGAAGCTTCCCACACTGCACTCCCATCAAACGTGTCCACTGAAATTCGCCAAAGCCCGATAGCCCCAATGCATACAGGAAAACTATCTGCAGCCACAATCATACCCCAACATCACACACATACTCAAACCATACCCCAACATCACACACATACTCAAACCATACCACAAGAATCGCCAACAGAAAGGCTTGAACACTACCACCCACTCCACTCACACACTACCAGCAAGCCCTCCAATAAATACATTAATTTAAACCCAACAGCACAATCGTATCCAACCTAAAAATCTACAATTGCTCCCACTGGATCATTGTCAAATCCCTATCTCCTCCTCTTTGTAAAGGCGGGACATGATCGATGACCCAACATTTCTGATCTTCAGAACTGTGAGACAATGATTGACAATGTACCAGTTACCTTTTTCTTGTGCAGCTTTTGCTATACCAGGTGCTTTGAGGTTTGCATTTTGTATTAGGATGTCATTGTAGATAATACATTGAAACCTTCTGCCCAGTGTGCAGCGACAGCCAAGAAAGCTAATAGAATGCTAGGAATCATAAGGAAAGGAATGGAGAATAAAACTAAGGATATCATAATGCCTCTGTATCATTCCATGGTTTGACCACACCTTGATTATCGTGTGCAATTCTGGTCACTGTATCTTAAAAAGGATATAGTGGAATTAGAAAAGGTACAGAGAAGAGCCACCAAAATGGTAAAGGGGTTAGAAGGGTACCCCTATGAGGAAAGGCTTAAAAGGTTAGGGCTCTTCAATTTGGAAAAGAGAAGGCTGAGAGGAGATATGATAGAGGTCTATAATTTAATGAATGGAGTGGATGGTTAATGTAGATCAGTTGTTTGCACCATTAAAAAGTAGAAATACTAGAGGACATGCAATGAAGTACAATCTAACCCATTTAAGACTAATAAGAGAAAATATATTTTCACTCAATGCGTAATCAAACTCTGGAATTTGCTACTGGAGGATGTAGTAAAATTTGTTAGTGTCGCTGGGTTTAAAAAATATTGGACAAGTTCCTGGAGGAGAGGTTCATAAATCATGATTAAAGAAGAACCGGGAAATCCACTGCTTACTAAAGGATGAGCATTGTGGAACCTGTAGCCTTTGGGAACCTGCCAGGTATTTGTGACCTGGATTGGCCACTGTTGGAAACAGGATACTGGGCTTGATGGACCTTGGTCTGAACCGGTATGGCATCTCTTATGTTTTTATGTTCATTCCAACAACTCCCTGGCTGCAAACAATCAATCTTCTTTTTGGTCAGGGGACAGCAGTTTGGGCATCAATTTTGCAGACACACGTCTCATACCCAAATTGACAGTATGAATGAACTGTACAGACCTGAAACTGATGTCCATGTCCTCAGCAAGCTCTCTGATAGCACAGGTACACTACCAAAAAACTGCCTCCAGTTTTGCAACTGATTCCTATAGATTTTGGGGTGCTGAATCCAGGAAAAATAGCCAAAATGTTCCATCACGTCACGTTTTCTTGCAAAATTAGATTTCTTACCCATATAAGGAATGTTCACATAATTTCTTTTTAGCCGACTGCAGTTTATTTTCTTGGCCCAAAATAGAGGTTGTAATGGTTAACTAACTAGAAACACTCCCTCATGATATTTTAGAGTGTTTTGTATTCATTTTATACATTAACAGAACAATTGGGAGGCGGGGGGCTAAATCCAGTACTCGCGCTGGCGCATGTTCTTTCCTGTTCGCCTCGCCTCGTTCGCTTGCTGAAACACGGTGGTTGCGACATGAACGTTCCTGTCAAATTTCAGTTTCTTGCAAGTTCATTATTACCTTTTGTTTGCTCAGTCGTAATCCAGCTTTATTCCGAAGTGGTTCACTACAGTTGTAGTTTGCAGTGCTGTGTATTTGTGATGGCTCACAGAGCCAGAGGTTGCGTCAACTCTCCGGACAGTTTTTGTTTTATTTGTGGGGAATATACCGAGAAAAAGCGGCAGAGGAACATTTCTGCATTTATTAAAAAAGTATATTTCGCCTATTTCGGTTTGAAGTTAGGCGATCAAGACAAACCGTGGGCTCCTCACAAAGTGTGCAAGACATGTGAGGAAGATCTACGCTTATGGATGAAAGGTAAAAAACAAGCATTTCGTTTCGGAATACCTATGATGTGGCGTGAACAAAGAGACCACAGCAGTGACTGCTATTTTTGCTCTTGCATTGTGAAGGGATACAACTTAAAAAATAAGAACATAATAAGTTACCCCAACCTTCCCTCAGCAATTAGGTCTATGCCTCATAGCAACGAAGTACCTGTGCCTGAACCACCAAAATCTTTGGATCATATTTGTGTGGACGGTTCTGATCATGATGAGACTCATCAGATGGCTTTTCCCGAAGAGTCCAGTACTTCCGAGTTTGAAACTGAACCAGATCCGAATCCTGAACTTTTCTCTCAAGCTGACTTGAATGATTTAGTCCGGGATTTAGGACTCCCAAAAGATGCTGCCCAACTGCTAGGTTCTCGGCTTAAACAGAAAAATCTATTGTCACCAGGAACAACTTTTTATTGGTACCGCAACCGCAAGACACAATTTTTGAAGTATTTCAGCAAAGAGGAAGATTTGGTATTTTGCAACGATATATACGGAGTGATGGAAAAGTTTAAACTCAAGTATGATCCTGCTGAATGGCGGCTGTTCATTGATTCGTCAAAAGACAGCATAAAAGGTGTTCTTCTTCATAATGGCAACACATTCGCTTCAGTTCCTATTGCTCACTCTGTTATTCTCCAAGAAAAATACGAGAATTTGGCCCTGATTCTTCAGAAGATTCGTTATGATGAGCATAAGTGGATTATTTGTGGAGACTTTAAAATTCTATCCATGCTATTAGGGCAGCAATCCGGTTTCACCAAATATCCCTGCTTCCTTTGCTTGTGGGATAGCCGGGCCCGCGACCTACACTGGGGGAAAAAAGACTGGCCAATTCGGGAGTATTTGAGACCCGGTGAGAAAAATGTTCTTCATGAGAGCTTGGTACCTCGTGATAAAATTCTATTACCACCTCTCCACATTAAGTTGGGTCTCATTAAGCAATTCATCAAGTCCCTTCCAAAAGATGGTGAGTGCTTTCGGTACCTTTGCTCAAAGTTCCCCCGACTTTCTGAAGCAAAGCTAAAGGAAGGAGTGTTTGTTGGCCCTGATATAAGGAAACTCATTTCAGATGGAGCATTCGCTGAAACGATGTCTGAGAAGGAAAAAGAAGCCTGGGATTCCTTCAAGGATGTTGTTCTCAAATTCTTGGGGAACAGGCGGGATGAGAACTATAAGGATATTGTTGCCAGGATGCTCAATGCCTTCAAAGAACAAGGCTGTAACATGAGCCTGAAAGTCCATTTCTTGCACTCCCATGTGAACTACTTTCCCGAAAACTTGGGGGCGTACAGTGAAGAACAAGGTGAAAGGTTTCACCAGGACATCAAGGACGCAGAGAGAAGGTACCAAGGAAGATGGAACACCACTATGATGGCTGATTTCTGCTGGTTGCTGCTGCGGGAAACCCCAGATGAAAAATACGCCAAGCAGCGCACCAAGAGAAGCATTCGGGGGAAGAAGAAACGGGCCCACCAGGAGATTGATTGACCCAAGAATGACTAAAATCTAAACTGTGTTGACAAATATTATGTTTTTACTAAACTTTGAAATAAAAATTTGCTAGTTATTACCACAGTGTCGGATCTCATTTATTAGAATTTTATTTTCACACCATCGGGTGTTTGTCTTCATGTATTGCAATGGTGCGGTTTGCGTTTTCTATTCTTACATACATACCTATACAACATTTTTTGCACATTTCTTTGCTTTGCTTTGTGTCTAACCTCGCTCTTATATGCTCAATGTTTGTGCACATGTATGTGGCTGTTTTAAGTGCAGACAATTTTGCTACCATCACAGTGTGTTTTGTTGACATTACTCTATTCTTATGTGCTGCCTTGTTACAATTTTCTTTATTCTTATTTGAATAACTACTAAACAATTAGTATAAAGAATTCATCCAAGAAACTTTTATCTCGATCGCACTCAATCTGAAACGTTCACCTCAAACTGCTAACCCAATGTAGCAAAAAAATCTGTACGTGATGGAGCAAATTGGTTACCAGATTTGGATTCAGCGCACCAAAAAACGTAAAAATCAATCGAAACATTAGAGGCAGTTAAAAAAAAAATTTTTTTAGTGTACCTGTGTAGTCAATCAATGATTTGAGCGTATTGTGGCACTTCAACTTTGTCACCATGTGATTAAAAAAAGTACAGATGTGCTACAGCCACGCTTTACTCTGCAGTTGCAGAGCACATAACTAGGTCACTGCATGCTTAATAGCATCGTGGTACGACATATTGTTATATAGTTACATAGCAAGTCTCAATACTTTTTGATCACAGCTCGTACACAATAAAACAGGATATAGAGATTAGTGGGTTCAAGTGGGTATTTGGTTTAAAGGTATGTTGAACAACTGGTACAGCTTAATATTGATAATATTCTGGATCTGGTCAATTCTACTACAATTCTGAGTAACTGATGTTCTTTGTTCCATGCACACCGCTTTGATCTCGAGTATGCTGCACTCTTTGCGTCCCAGGAATTTCTTTGCTAAACTGGATAAGTTCCTATCCAAATTTATATAGAAAGGAAAATACCCCATATTGCATTAAAATGATTGAAGGCCTCCAAAGATCAGGAGTGTTGGGTTTCTGAATTTTAATTATATTGTGTTGCTTTTCTGACCTGCTATGGAGCTCGGTGGCTGGTAATAAAAGAAAATCTTTCCCTCTCTCCAAACTGGTTGCAGGTGGAAAGGGAACTACTACTTCCTATGCCTATGTCAGTTATATTAGGGTAATATTATCACAATTAGTGGGGCTGACTCCCATTTATTATACCCACAAGGTTCTAAAAATGCTGGATAAATGTTCTGAGTTGTCCTGGGACTGGTCTCGCTGGGTACCAATATAACAAAATCCTAAGTTTAGGATCAATGGGAAAAGCATTTCTTGGGCCTTGTGTGAGAATGTAAGAACATAAGGTATTCCAAACTGGATCTGACTAAGGGTCCATGGAGCCCAGTACCCTGTTCCCAACAGTGGCCAATCTAGGTCACAAGTACCTGCCAGGTTCCCAAAAGACATACAGATTCTATGCTCTTTGTCCCAGGGGTAAGCAGTGGATTTCTCCAGTCCACTTTAATAATGGTTTATGGACTTTTCCACTAGAAATTCTTCCAACCCTCTTTTAAACCCTGCTGCACTTTTAGTTTTTACTACATCATCTGGTAAGGAATTCCAGAGTTTGATTATGTGTTGAGTGAATGGATTCATATTAAGTGTGCTACATAGTATGGTTGTACGTACCAAGGGGACGTGCAGCCCCGCTATCCATCTGGTCCATATGCAGGAAAGTGATCTCCCTGCATGCACACAGCCTCAGTGCAGGGAGATCTGGATGGGGCGGCATGGGAGCGGAGAGTGGGTGGATCGGGGGCGGGACAGGCACCCAGACATACAGGGCCAATTCCGGTCATGGCCCTGTACGTCCACCGGCTGCATCCAGGACATGGGGGTTTATATTACCTCAGAGGTAGTATAAGCCCCGGGGATGGTAGCTGGCAGCCTACTCAACCCCACCACATGACCAGCGTGGGGCAGGTGAATCCCTGCTGCCCGATCGGGGCCCTGGCTGCCCCTGCCAAGGGTCGGGCAGTGGGGAAATGGGGGTTGGCAGTGCAGTGGGCTGGTTGTGATGTGGGGGGGGAGGACTTCTTGTGTGGGGTAGCAGGGACACTTGGGGCCATCTCTGTGCCTGACCCTGCTCCCACAGGAATGTCTGGCTCCCATGGTGCAGAACTGGGTACAACAGAGCCTGTCCTGGTCTGGGACGCCTGAACGGCCCGGACGTGCCCCTTCCTGGATCAGGCTCAATGTGTCCCCTAGTCTTTCTACTTTTTGAAGGAGTAAACAACCGATCTATGTTTACCCATTCCAAGCCATTCATTATTTTATAGACTTTTATCATATCTCCCCTCAGCCATCTCTTTTCCAATTTGAAAAGCCCTAACCTTTTGAACCTTTCCTCATGGGAATATCATTTCATCCTCTTTACTGTTAATATAGGCATTACGTTAAATGGTCAAGAACTACTTACTGGTGTCCTTTTCTAGGTTTACAAAACAGTTTGGTGTTCCTTGAATGTCAGTTTATGGGTGGCTCCAGTTAACCCATTGTACTGAAATGCAGCAGTTCTGCTTGAAGAGGGTGGCTGCTTGGCATAGGGCTTCATTATTCTACAGGAAGTTGAGGGATTGACAAATCAATTTAAGTTAAGTTTTGGAGAGAACTTGAGGGAAGGATGCCAACATGGAAGAAGATGGTATCTCATGGGCCTTATTTTGGTCTACTATCTATTGTCCCTCTCAATCAGCTAGCTTTTGCCAGTCCCTGTATTTCTTTGCAGACCATGCTGTATGGACACCTTGGAGAATGTGAAAGGCAAGTTTGCATAAGGCCAAAGGCTGCTGGCACTATGAGAATTCTCCTGGTTCTTTGGTGCACGTATTTGAACGTTCTGTTATATATGTTTTTGAGTCAAGTGTGGAAATTTGTTTAAAGCATACTGCATAGGGAAGTGTTAACCTCTGTTATTATTGGGGGCATGTTCAGCGGAGGCAGCCCACATGATTCAATTGACTTGCTGTCACCACTTTAATTAATGCCCAAATTAGCAAGCAATATTTGTAAATTTGAAAAATGCTGAGATGTTAAATGTCCATTTTACTTACAGTAATTATTGAATAGGTTTTTTTTATACTGCCTTTATAGCAAGGCGGTTTACATAGAACAACAAACACAATATTTTGTGATTACATATAACAAGGGAAGCAGAGCTAACAAAACAGGTATTTATAGATGTTCACAGAGCATGGTTGGGGTTATGGTGGGTGTAGTTTTGGCAGGGCTAGCCCATCCTCTAGGCGGGATAGGTGGTCACCTAAGGTAGCAGGCAGCGTCTGAGGCAGGCCATGTGCTTTGGAACACATGGCCTGCCATGGGCACCAATGCAGTGGCACAAAACCACTTTTTTTTAAACTTATGCTGCCGCAGGCTCCCCAGAAGACTGAATTGGTGTTGGTGGCAGCGGTGGCATGGTTCAGTATGGGAGGTGTCTCAGCATCTTGGGGGTGGCTCAGCATGCAAGGGGGGGGGCACACAGCTGGGACTTCTGCCTGGTGTGGCAGAAATCCTTGGGTCAGCCCTGCATTTTGGTGAAACAATGTTTGTGAAACTCACAAATATAAGGTGAAGGCTGCTGAGAAATTGAACTGCTTCTCTGGAGTGGTCAAGATATGGCAGCCCATGGAGGGATTTATTGCTTCCATGTGGCCATTCTGTCAAAATATGGTTCTTCCCTTTTGAGAGTATCTTGAGATGATATTGATCCTGGGGTCACCAGGGTGTTAACATCCCCTCTTTATTTGTTGCATCATTTTTGATTTTCCATTTATTTTGTATGGTCTTCTTATATTTAGAAAATAATAAAGTGTTTTGAATGAGAAAAGGTACAGAGAAGAGTGACAGAAAATAATGAAGGGGATGAAACAATCCCCCTATGAGGAAACTATAAAGAGATTAGGGTTCTTCAGCTTGGAGAAGAAGCGGATAGAGATCTGTAAAATCATGAATGGAGTGAAACAGGTAAACACAAATAAAAGTTGTTTACTCTTTCAAAAAGTACAAAGACTAAGGGATACTACATGAAGTTATTAAGTAGTACATTTAAAACAAATCCAAGAAAATATTTTTTCACTCAACATATAATTAAGCTGGAGGAAGTGGTAGAAGCAGTTCGTGTAGCTAGGTTTAAAAAGGGTTTGGACAGATTCTTGAAGGAAAAATCCATAAATCATTATTTAGACAGATCTGGGGAAAGCCACAGTTTATCCCTGAGGATAAGCCGGAATATAGCTTGTTTTGGGATCCTGCCACATTTTTGATTTGAACCAGCATGGTAGCTTTTATGTTCTTATATCACTGGAGTTAAAGTAGGATACAATCTGGGTTCATGTGATCATCATACAATGCGGTTCAATATAAACACTGGGTCTGTACCAAGTTAAACTAGAACAAGGGTCCTAGATTTCAAAATGGTTGACTTTAAGAAAATGAGTAATTATATAAAGGAAGCCTTAACCAAACTAGGGATCTCAAAGTGTCCCAAATATCACCAAATGCCTGGGCACATGGGAGCCATACACCAGGAAAATAAAAACCCAGATCACAGTCACTTGTCAGCAAAACTCCTTTATTTAGTACAAGCAAAAAGCTGCAAGCACAGACAAGTGTCTGTCTGAGGGATCTGAGTGCAGGCAACGTTCTCTACCTCCACAACGGTGGGGGAGAGAAGGCTGCCCACGATGCTCTATAGTTGCTTTCTTATATACCCCTCTGTCCCAAAGTTCCAGAAAGTTCTGCATAAATTCTTATGTCATTTGCAGCTTTCTGCACAAACCTCTCCCTCTGGGACCCCTCCCATGTTCATTGTGTTTCAAGGTCTGCTTATCTGTGCTGACCGCAGCCCTCTGCTTCTTCCTGTGTTTCCTGGCACTAATTGTAATCTTCAAGGCTGAGAGTATGTGTGTTCTTTGATTCTAGCTTGGCCTGTATTTTTGTCTTGCTAGGCCCAAACCCTGCACACTCCTGTCCAAAGTATGGTTATCCAGACTCTTTCATAGTAGGCCGCATATACTCTCTCTTGCAGCCCACATGCTGTTTCTTCCATCCATATGTTACGGTGAGCATTTCCAGCAAGCAAGGGTGCAGTCATATAAAGCAGCCATATAAAACAGACCTAAGCCAAATTTCCCCACAAGTAACTATCAACAGAAATAAAAAGCAATGAAATGGGAACAAATCAGTGTTAGGATTGTTAGCAAGGGAAAGAGAAAATTCAGGTTCAGATTTAGGCATAGGAATCATAGGGCACAACATTTTGAAGGCACCAAATGCCTGGGTTAAATCGGAGCTTGATTCCACTTGTTTTAGAACCATGTTCTATGATCTCTAGGAGACAAACCTTGCCTGCAAACACTATCCAGTCCTGTTTATGGGTGCCAGCATATTAAATCCAGCTCTTAGAAGGATAAGACCACTGTGGTTCACTAAAGAAGTAGAAAAATGAAGAGGATAAGGAATAGCATTCCGGAAATACAAACAGGGCTAGAGGGAGGGAGGGACAGTGAAGAACAGCGAAAGTGAAAGCAAAGCAACGGGTCCTGGCAGTCACACAAACTCACAGAAATCATCACCGCATGCCTGTTTCCCACAGGAAGAATGGGCAATATGCAAATAGTCCATTTACCCTTGTAAGTGGCTTTTGGAAATCACCCTCATAAACATAAAACATGCCAAGGGGGCCAGCAGAGCACAAGATTGAGCAGAGTAGAGTGGAGGAGTAGCCTAATGGTTAAGAGCACTGGATTGAGAACCCAGAGACCAGGGTTCAATGCCCACTAGTACACCTTGTGGCTTTGGGCAAGTCACTTAACCCTCCATTGCCTCAGAAAAATCCAAGATATCAATGCCCCTGTTTAATGTACATTACTAAGTTTCAATGTAAACCACTTTGCTTGAAATGATAAAGCAGCATATAAAACCTGTTAAATAAATAAGACTGGCTGCAAGGCTCTAAAACAACCACAGAAGACCAACACAACACCAGCATCAGCTGGAAGGCTCTAAAGCACCACCAGGGAAGAGATAAAAGGGAAAGTTTGCTTGTTCACCAATGATATGAAAATTATCAACAGAGTAGGCATGCTAGAGGGGTAAAATCAAACAAAAGGTATTATTTAAAACAGAAATACGGTCACAGGCAAGTCAGCTAGGCTTTTAATTGAAGGAAATGCAAAATTCTGCATTTGGGATATAGAAATCCAGAAGCCAATCACCTTTTTTGGAGGTGAAGAAAGGACAGTCACTGAACAAGAAAGAAACTAGCCAGCGTGCCATTGCAGCTGGGAATGTTAATAGACTGTTTAATAGTACGGACTTTGCTAGTGGGTATGTGCATGAACAGAGTCTGAGCAGAGTGTGGTTGGAACACACAAGTATGCAAATACATTTTAAAATACTATAATCTATGTACGTTCTTGCAAACATTTAGGCACAGGCATTCACACAAGCTATAGTGGGAGGGGGCAAAACAAAGGAATTGGATTTAGCTCATGCATTTCGCAGAATTTCAAGGCGCGTTATATTCAGGTGCTATAGGTATTTCCTGTCCCCGGCTAGCATCTTAATTTAATATGTGATGTCTGCCACTTAGGGTAGTGTTTTATAAAGACAAGTAGGTGCCTGCTTATTTTTTATGAACTAAGCCTAACATAGATGCCCAAAAAGAGCTTTAAATGGTGCCCGCTGGAAGGTAATTTTATAGAACACCAATGGGAGAAGCCCAAAAAGGTTCCTATTTTAAGCCCATTTCACAAAGACTACACAGTCGCCTATGCAATAGGCTCTTAGAAACAGCTTAACTTTAGATGAATGAATAAATCATTGAGGCCAAACATTAGGCGACTTTTTAACCAAAAACTGAGCCTCCTAAGTTAGGCTGAAATTTTCCCCCATAGGTAGCCTTCCTGTAGACTGCCTCTAACTTATCAATATGCTTGTGATCCAAATTGAGCAAAATGAGCTGTGCTGCTCAGAAGAGTCCTGGTATATGAGCATCCTTTTTCCTTCTGGCGAAGAGGGGGAGTCGAAACAATTTTGGGAAGAGTTTGTCCCCCTCCCCTAGTCCCCCAGTCCTTGCTGACTCTGGACTTCTTAAAATTAAAGAAGCTTTCAGTGCCTTCCAGCAGCTTGTACGAGCATATTCTATTCAATTCACAGAATGGTGCTCAACGGCACTGAAAAAACATGAACGTTTCAAATGATGTCTTCTTATTACAGTACAAAGGGACTTGTTAGAACACTGTAAATCTCAGCAGTTATATACTATTCAACACTTAGTGCTTCTTATTTTTGCATATCAATGTGCTCTCATTTGATTTATGTGGGCGCAGTTTTCAGCAAGAGGGAAAACCATGGTATTTGTTTATGAAAACTAACACCTTTAGAACAAATCACAGTTAAGACTGTTCATTTAAGCTACTGAATGTGTTGAACAAACAGTCATGCATTTTAATTGTTAATCACACAGCATTTAAAACTCTAGATGTTTTCACACAAAACATCAATTTCTTCCATCATTAAACCACAGCATATGTGATAGATTCATGTCCCACCACTAATTATTGTTCTGTAAAATTGGTAATTAAAAACACATGAGGGGAGGCAGTCTTGTCATGTATTTATAACACTACAGTCCAAGATTTATATTGCAGGTCCTGATGATCCAGAAGGCATTTTGTCAGCCAGTTCTGAGGTCTTTTCTAGAGAGCCACTTGCATGATAGATGATATACATACACAATCACTTTCCAACTGGAGATAGGTTTAATTAGCACTTCCTGCTACTATACTGCAAGCAAGCAAATAAAAGTGGTAATATAAAACGTGATGATTTTACAAGTCGGAACTCTGAAATGACTCTGTTTTCTTATCATAAAGATC
This sequence comes from Ichthyophis bannanicus, assembly GCA_033557465.1. Lineage (NCBI taxonomy): Eukaryota > Metazoa > Chordata > Amphibia > Gymnophiona > Ichthyophiidae > Ichthyophis > Ichthyophis bannanicus. Next base: position 625,992,545 of record CM066032.1, on the reverse strand, counting down.
TCTGTATTTAAAAAAGAAAAGGTTCTTCATGTCTTAAAGCAATAGAAGACATTTCAAAGCCTCTTCGGACCCATATTAAATCTGGTGCCTAAATGTTCACTTGCATTTTTGTATGCTAACGATGTTCTTTTCTGGGGGCTGAAGTTTTGCTCTGATCCTTTTTTCATGTTTCCATCTCAGTCCAAGTTGGACAGGGATCTGGAGTCTTGAGTTTTCATTTGTAGCTATCTAGAGATTTTTCTCTTCTTTTATTTATCTTCCAACTCTCTTAGCCCAACCATTACAACGATAGACTTGGTCCTGGAGCCACACACTAGGGCTACCTCATGGGCCCTCAATCTATTTAATAGATGTTGTGGCCATCATAGAAACATGGTTTAATGAGTTTCATGAATGGGATATTGCCATACCTGGATATAATCTATTTAGGAGGGATAGAGAGGGCAGGAAAGGAGGAGGGGTAGCTCTGTATGTCAGAAATAGAAACAGCTGAAATGAAGGAGACTTGGGATAAAGAAGAAGTGTGGATTGGTTTAGATAGAAAGAGGAAATGGTACTACCATCCATGCTGATATTTATTTATTTTATTTAGACAGTTTTGTATGCCACCTCATCCTTCAATCAAAGTGATCACAACACAATTGGGGGATACATTTAACATGAGGGGATATGAGACACATACTCCAATACTTACAGGGAACATGGGCACTGGAGGGTTAAGTGGCTTGCCCAAGACCACAAGGAGCACCTGTGGGACTGGCAGCCCCAGTCCTTCTGGCCCAAGGTTGCTGCCCTCTGGTGGGATTTGAACCCCTGACCTTCTGGTCTGAGGTAACTTGCCCCAACCACTAGGCCACTCCTCCCTCCTCCCTCCTCCCTGTTATAGACTACAGATCTTCAACTCAAACAGAGGAAAAAGAAACTTGTACAAAGATAGTCAAAAAAGTGCAAGGTGGTGATTCTGGACTTTAATTTGCCTGATGTGTATTGGAGTATCCCGTTTGCAAATTTAGAAAGAAGTAGAAAGATCATGGATGCCCTACAAGAGTATCTGCTCAGGCAGCTGGTGAAGGAACCCATGAGGGAAGGCTCAGTGCTGGATTTGGTACTCATTAAAGGAGACAGCATATCTAATGTCTGGGTAGATGCCCACTTGAGCATCAGTGATCACCCCAAGGTGTGGTTTGAAGAAAAGATAAGGCAGAGTCCAATCGCAGCAAACTGAAAGCCCTAGAGTTCAAAAATACTGACTTCAGTAAACTGGGAAAGTACCTGAAGGAGAAGCTGCCGGTACGGGAGGAGATAAGGGAAGAGGAAAGGCAGTGGGCTAAACATAAAGGGGCCATAACAAGGGCAATGGGTCTATTTGTAAGGAAAGTACATAAAAGCAAGAGGAAAAGGAAACTGATATGATTCTCCAAAGAAATAGCTGCAAAAATAAAAGCAAAAATGGCAGCATTCACATTTTTCAGAGGATCACAAAAAGAGAAACATAGAAAAGAATACTTGATAAATCTGAAGGAGGCAAAGAGAGAAATCAGGATGGCCAAAGCACACATAGAAGAAAAAATGGCTACAGATGAGAAGAAAGGAATCATGTCTTTTTTTTAGGTATATTGGGGAAAGAATGAAGGCAAGAGGTGGAATTGCACGACTCAAAGATGCTGAGGACCAATTTGTGGAAAGTGATAGGGAAAAAGTGGAATTACTAAAAAAATGTTTCTGTTCCATGTTCCCAAAAGAAAATCCTGGAGAAGTGCTGCACATGATTGACAGAGGTAACAATAAGAATGGAATAGATGTAACACTTTTCATAGAAGAAGATATTTTTGAACAGCTTGCAAAACTGAAAGTGGACAAGGCCATGTGGTCAGATCACATACATCCCAGGATACTGAAGGAGCTCAGGGAGGTTTTAGCAGGACCTATAAAAGATGTGTTTAATAGATCCTTGGAGACTGGGGAGGTATCGCAGGATTGGAGAAGGGCTGGTATGGTCCCTCTTCACAAATGTAGCAAAAGAGAAGAGGTGGCAAACTACAGGCCAGTAATCCTTATCTCAGTGGTGGGAAAAGTAATGGAGATGTTGCTAAAAGAAAGGATATTGTTTTTTTTCTGGAAGCCAAGGGGTTGTAAAATCCCAAGCAACATGGATTTATCAAGGGTAGATTGCGCCAAACAAATCTGATTGAGTTCTTTGGCTGGGTGACCAGAGAACTAGATCAAGGGCATGCAGTGGATATGGTCTACTTAAATTTCAGCAAATCCTTTGATACTGTTTCTCATAGGAGACTTGTGAATAAACTGAGCAACCTGAGGATGGATCTCAAGGTGGTGGACTGGATCAAGAACTGGTTGACTGACAGACTACAGAGGGTAGTTGTGAACAGAATGCACTCTGAAGAAAGGAGGGCAAGTAATGGAGTGCCTCAGGGATCGGTCCTGGGACGGCTACTGTTCAATATTCCTTTTAACCCTTTGGCAACTGGGTGATATTGCCAAAGGGTTAAAAGGAAAAGTTTCCCTTTTTGTAGATGATATGAAGATTTGCCACAGAGTTGACACTTCGGAGGGAGACAACATGAGAAAAGATCTGCAAAAATTAGAAAAATGGTCAAATGTTTGGCAACTGAAATTTAATACAAAGAAGTGTAGAGTGCTGCACTTGGGATGCAGAAACCCAAAAGAGCTGCATGCAATATAATAATGTAGTATATGATGGCAGATAAACACCAGAATGGACTATTTAGTCTGCCCAGTAAGGTGGCTAGGGTGGCTGTAACTGCATTTTCCTGTCAGGTCACCCCCTCTCCATGCCTGTGTTTAGGATTGTACCTGCTGCTCTGCGGCACCCCCCCCCCCCATTTCCCCACTGCTCGACCCACAGCTGGCCTGCCATAGACTGGATTGGGTGATGGGGACCCCCCTGCACCCGGCCTCAGCCCAAGGGGGGATCCTTGGGCCCGATCAGGCCAAAAGCGCTGCTTAAAGCAGCACATCCCCACGGGACCGGCAGCACGTAAAGAGCCGTGACCTGAATTGGCCCTGTACCTGCTGCTGGGCTGGCCTGCCCCTGCTCCGCTCCATTCTCACACCCTCCCACCCCTGCCTGCTCTCCCAATCCTGATGTACAGGATGTTTAGGGAGAGACGGAGGGGGAATCAGGCACGGACGGCTTGAGGGGCTGCACGTCCTGCCAGGATGTGCAGCTCTGCAACCTACATTCGTGAATGACCTCCTAAAATAAGAAGGAATGCAATAAAATAATGCAATAAAATGGGGGATAAGACATTTTTCAGATATGTTAGTGAGAAGAGGAAGGGCAAAAGTGGTTTGTCGGACTCAAGGTGAAGGGGAGGAATATGTAGAAACTGATAAGGATAAAGCTGAATTGCTTAACAAATATTTCTGTTCTGTGTTCACAGATGAAGGGCCAGGAGCAGAACCTCAGAAAACACCCACAAATAGGAACAGAAATGAAGGGAATCTGAAATGATTTTCAGAAGACTGCGTTCGGGAGGAATTAGCTAAACTAAAAGTAGACAAAGTGATGGGACCGAATTGGATACATCCGAGAATACTGAAGAAACTTGGGGATGTTCTAGCAGCTCTACTGACTGACCTTTTCAATGCCTTGCTGGAGTCAGGAGTGGTGCCAGAGGACAGGGAAGAGGCACATGGGGTCCTTTTACACAAAAGTGGAAGTAAGGACATGGATCAAAACTATAGGCCGGTTAGTCTAATCTCTGTGGTGAGTAAATTATTGGAAACGCTGCTCAAAGAGAAAATAGTGAAATCCTAGTGGATTACAAGATCGGAGACAGCAGACAAATCTGATTGATTTCTTTGACTGGGTAACCAGGGAGTTGGACCGAGGGAGAGCCCTAGATGTGGTGTAGTTGGATTTCAGTAAAGCCTTTGACACTGTTCCGCATAGGTGACTTATCAACAAACTGAGCACCCTAGAAATGGACCCTAAAGTTACTGATTGGGTTAGAAATTGGTAAAGGGAGAAGCGACAAAGGGTACAGATAAATGGAGCTCACTATGAGGAGAGGGAGGTTACCAGTGGTGTGCCGCAGGGATATGTCCTTGGTCTGATTCTCTTTAACATATTTATTAGTGATATTGCGGAAGGGCTGTCAGGTAAAGTTTACCCCTTTGCAATCATAAAAAATATGTAATAGAGTAGACACCCAGAATGGAGTAGATAACATGAGGAGGGATCTAGCTAAGCTTGAAGAATGGTCAAGAATTTGGCAGCAGAAATTTAATGCTAAAAAATGCAGGGTCATGCTTTTGGGCTGCAAAAATCCAAAGGAGTGGTACAGTGTGTGTGTGTGTGTGGGGGGGGGGGGGGAATATTTCTGTCCACAAAAGAAGATCTGATGATCTTAAAGTAGCTAAACAGGAAGAAAAGGCAATGGCAAAAGCTAGAAGGATGCTTGGGTGCATAGGAAGAGGAATGGTCAGCAGAAAAAAAGGAGGTGATAGTGCCTCTGTATAGGTCTTTGGTGCGACCTCATTTAGAGTATTGTGTGCAGTTCTGGAGACCACACCTTCAAAAGGATATAAACAAGTTGGAGTCTGTGCAGAGGGTGGCTACTAAAATGGTTAGAGGTCTTCATTATAAAGCATATGAGGACAGACTTAGAATCTTAATATGTGTACTTTAGAGGAAAGGCGGGATATAGGAGATATGATAGAGATGTTTAAATATTTCTGTGGCATAAATGCACAGGAGAGCCTCTTTCGATTGAAAGCAAGCACTACAACAAGGGGACATATGATGAGGGTGAAAGGGGATAGACTCAGGAGTAATATGCAGAAATATTTCTTTATGGAAAGAGTGGTAGCTGTGCGGAAGAGTCTCCCAGCAGAGGTGGTAGAAATAAGGACAGTATCTGAATTCAAAAAATATTGGACAAACAAAGAGGATCTCTAAAGGAAAAGAGGGGACTATTGTAGTAGTTGATATGGAAGGGCAGACTAAATAGGCCATGTGGTCTTTTTCTGCCATCATGTTACTATGTTTCTAAGCAAACTTAAATATCTGTTATGCTTCAATAAATAGAGGGGAGCACGGAATGGCAAGTTCAACTCTAAATAAAGGCATAGAGGGGGGTGACCTGCATGGAGTGGTGGGTACAACCCTAAACAAAGGCATACAGGGTCGTGACTTGTATGGAGCATCCATCCCTTTCCCCGTCCTAGATCCCATGTCATTCCCCTTAACAGAGAAAGTGATTCCCCCCCCCCTACAATAGCAACACTATCCACTTTTCTTTGTCCATGTTATAATTTTATTAGTCCTTTTTAACCAACTCCTTTCCTGCTCTTCTGTGTTCCCTTGTTATTTTCAGGCGCAGAGGGTCATTAGTTCCCTGGACCTTCCATTGTTCATCTGAAGGAGCTTCGACTGGACCTTTAATTCGTGTATAATAAGTCCAACCTTTTTCCGCAGTTCTTACAGCAGTCTCAGTACTCAGTAAGACCTGGAACAGGCCTTCCCAGTCTGGTTGCAATTTGAACTCCTTCCAGGATTTTATCAAGACCCACTGTCCTGGTTTGAGACCGTGAACTGCAAACTCCAGTGGGGGTGTTTGTGCCAACAGTCCTTTATTCCTGAGAACAGATAACTGAGGAGGTTCCTTTAATTTTCCCATATAGGGTAATCCAAATAACATTTCGTAGGGGGACAATCCTAAATCTTTCCGAGCAGCTGCTCGGATTCTTAACAATGCTAAGGGCAAACAATTCGTCTAAGGTCATTTTGTTTCTAACATCAATTTGGCTAACTGCTTCTTTATAGTCTGATTCATGCATTCCACTGTCCCTGAGGAGGGTGGATGCCATGGAGTATGGAAATCCCAGGATACTCCCAGAACTTCCATTATGTTTTGCAATACCTTGGCTGTGAAGAGATTTCCCTGGTCAGAGTCAATGTGATCTATAATTCCATATCTTGGAATGATTTGTTCCAAGACTATTTTTGCTACTCCTATTGCCGTGGCAGCTACCATGGGATATGCCTCCACCTATCCCGTCAAATGGTCCACTATTACCAAACGGTACTTCACCCACCCAACCAGGGGCAACTCAGTGAATTCAACCAGTATACTTTGGAATGGATGAAGACCAGGGTCTCTGCCTCCCTGCGGTTGTTTCCTAAGGACCTTTTTGTTTATTTTTTTACAGGTTATACACCTCTCACACACTTGCTTGGCTACTGTGTATATTCCCATACACCCATTTTATTTTATTTATTTATTTACCCGTTTTTTTATACCGCTTTATCATTTCAATCAAAGTGGTTTACATTGTAACTTAGGGGCATGTTTACTAAAATCCGCAAAATAGCGCGCCGCAAAATAGCGCACGGCAACGCGGCACTGAAACGCGCAGAAACGCGTTTAAACGCCCCGCACACATGCGTGTCACCCCCGCACAGGTACGCGGCTCACTAACGGGCCCCGTACAAGTGCGGGCCCGCAAATGTCCGATAGAGGCGTGGAACGGCGAAAGGAGGGCGGAGGAAGGCTCCGGAGGGGCGGAGGGACGGGGTCAATGGGTGGAGAGTGGGAGGGGAGAGGCTCCCCGCAGAGTATCGGGCCCGAATTTGCATGTAAAAGGGAAGAGAAACCATTTCCGTCAGCAATGTACAGGAAAACCGGGGAAACCAGCAAAACGTGAGCAGTGTGATATATGTGCACAGCACAAAAGTGAAAATAAAAATAGAAAATGACCACAACAGAACTATTAAAATAGTAATTCAGCTGGGGAACAGTTATAGTGATGGGCAAATACAGAAATCACACCCAGCAAAGCTCCAGAAAAAAGAAATGAATTTTGGAAGGGTCTACTGAGAGGAGACTCTTCCAAAAAACATTTCCACGTTTTGGAGCTTTCCTGGGAGTGTTTGCTATGGTTGCCCATTAATATCACTGTTGCCCAGCGTGGTGATATTTTGTCCCACATTTCCCGTGGTCATTTCCGGGGTTTGTCACCAGACAGGGTGCATATGCCCACAGTAGAATTGCGTAGAGCAGGGTTGGTGACTCCATCCTGCCAGGCTTACTGCCTCCAGGGTCTGCACTGTCTCTGTGGCCAAAGTGTGGTACAGCAGACAGAGTCATTACCTCTAGGACCAGAGGGCAGAGGTTCAAAACCCAGCTGGGGCTACTGCCAATCCTGCCCACATATTTTTCCCACAACTAAACAGTGATAGTAAGGACACACCTTTCATGGCGGGGACATATGCAATGGTAAGACATCTATCTTTTACCCCACTGAGCACAGACACCATGAACAGGGGCAGTACCTAGAGCAGATTCACCCAAATGCAGTCCTGGTGGGCCACACACCAGTCAGGTTCCATGCTGACACTCATACAAATGCCTGTGCTGTATATCTATGCACCACCCCCATGGCATGTAGATGTAGCCCATGCATATTCATGAGGGATAGCAGGAAAACCAGAACAGTGTGATGCAAACCTGGACTGGAGTTGGGAATCTGTGCCGTAAAACAGCAGCCATCAAGGGCAGACACACCCACACCCACAGGCCCCATTGGCCAATGTCTCCTGGAAAGGCAGAACATTGGACCGTGCATGCAGCACCCAAAACGAGCACTTGCATAACTTACCAATGTCACCCTACACCTGAGGTATACGGTACACAGCTCGGAGACGTTTGCTAGGAGCACAGGCAGGCAGTTATCCATACGTTACGTACATACTGCTAGTTGACCCCATCCAAACAATCTGTTAGGTGTTTGCGGGGCATGCTCCAGGCCTGGCCTCTGATGGTGCTTACCACCCTGGGGAGTGACCACCAGCTGTAATGCGTACCATATCCATGCCTTGCCGTGCTCAGGACCGGTTTGGTGGGCAAGGCTACTTACCCCCTCAATCGTAGCACCATGATGGCAGAGGTGTGGAAGTGTGTGTCTGTCTATACAGTGGGTGTTGGCTGCAAGCCCCTTCAACAGCCCGCACTGCCAGCACTGTTGCCAGTATTGGCCAGTCAATGTGCATAATGAGGTGCAAGGTACCATGGGTATAGCCAGGGCAGGGTGGCGTGGCCAGGATGCATCTGCACTGGGCATAGGGCCCTGGCAGGGACATTGGCTGGGATATTGTAGTGTCCGGCCACCACCTACACAGACAGGGTGGCCAAAGCATGTCCTTCTGGGGGATCACGCTCACCCTGACTGTGCAGTGACCACAGCATGGCTAGGCCCCCCCATAGTGCTGTATAGTAGTTCTCTCATGTGATAGATATGGGTTTCTCTTTGGGGCCCAGTCACTGATCTATCTGCTTGCTGTGTATGCAGACAGCCCAGTTCTGGGTGCATGCATCTCCATTGGGAATATGCACTATGGACTAACCAGCAGACTGTTTGTAGCTGGTAAATGTCTTGCTATAATGGCTTGCAGTGGCTGTTGGCTTGCTGCAGGGGAATATCTGGTGGTGGAGTGCAGCTTACCATACCCTGGGCTTATGTCTGTCTGCTATTGTGTTATGGCTGTGTATGGAGCTGCCTGCCTGGGGGGGGGGGGGGGGGGGGGTGTGGTGTGTGGTGGTGTTCCGTGTGGTGGTGTTCCTCAGCAGGACTGGGGTTGATGTTGCCCTCTACTGCCACCTTTGCAGGGAGGTAGAGTGTGGATCCCTTGATGGGGACCATGTTTGCCGGGGGGGGGGGGGGGGGGTGCCTGATGGCGGCAGACAGGGATATCCATGGTGTTTGTGCAGAAACTAGCTATCTTACACATTAACACTGCTTTGGAACGCCCGCTTGGCCTCCATCAGCCATGGCAGGTGTTGTTGACCTGGTCCTGGCCACCTCATTGCACACTCAGGGTGAGCACAGTACCCGCACGATGTAACGGTGTGTGGCTACTCTGTGCCAGTAAAACACCCGGTCAGTGCCCCCTACTAGGCCAAGGTGCTGTGTGGGTGCACCCGGTCACTTCCCCCAACAGGGCCGAGGTGCTGTGGGGGTGCATTCCCCATCTTGTGTCCATCTGCGGACAGCTAATTTGCATGTGCAGTGCATCATGGGTACGGGTGGCCTAACCCTATCCTGTTGACACCAGCAGACTGTCTGTGAGGTGACGTGTAGGCTATCTGCAGCCAGCCAGGGGCCTGCTTACAGCTATGGAGCTGTAGTGCAATGGTTACATCACTGCCTGTGCAGCCAGAGGTCATGGGTTCAAACCTACAGTGGGGCCCTTTGGTAGGGCTGTCCACAGCTTTAGTTTTATTTACTGTACATATGTCTATGCCGGCAAGACCACCCTCAGCTTACTATACCCATTAGGTGCCTCTGAGGGTGCTTCATAGGGCGCCCTGTAGGCCACCTTATGGTTGCCATCCCTATAGGGTGCACTATACATTATCCTGTGTCGCAACATACATGCTGCCCTATAGGGGTCATTCAAGGGTGCCTTGGCGAACAGTGCACTGTAACATGTGCCTTATGGGCCGCCGTATGTTAACATGCTGGGAGAGTGCGTTTGCTAGTAGTGATAACAAAATAAAATTATACAGCCTCCTACAGCACTCCACAACATAATACATACTGCCTCAGCAGGCATTTTTCACTGGGCATTGTGAGGAGTTGAACCCCTGATCCCTGCACCATTGGTCAGTGTTTTAACCATTGTGCTGTGGCTCTGTTCCTGTGCTTGTGCATCAGCGCGCCGCCTTGTGCCTATCAGCGCGCCGCCTTCTGCCGCCCAAGGGGACCAGTGCGCCGCCTTCTGCTGCCCAAAAATAACTGTGCGCCGCCTTATGCCGCCCAAAAAGCACTGTGCGCCGCCTTCTGCCGCCCAAACATAACTGTGCGCCGCCTTATGCCGCCCAAAAAGCACTGTGCGCCGCCTTCTGCCGCCCATAAATAACTGTGCGCCGCCTTATGCCGTTCCAAATTAATTTGCCTCTTAAAACAATGTTAATCATTACAGTTACTGCCTCAGCTGACCTTTGTCGTTGCACACACTGGGGGATTGAACCCATGGCCCCTGCACCATTGGTCAGTGTCTTCACCGTTGTACCACGGCTCTGTTGTTTTGTATATTCAGCAGCGCGCCACTTTGCCTTTCCACGCGCTAATGTCGACCCCTGCACATTAGCGCGACCCACACACGTCCGGTTGCTTACTACCGTTTTTTTTCTATTTTCTGCCTGAACCGCCCACTCCTTATATGGCACAGGCACACTAGCGCGGCCCCGCACGTTAGGAATGTTTAGTAAACATGCCCCTTAAACTTGGTAATGTACATTAAACAGGGACATTGATAACTTAGATTTTTCTGAGCAATGGAGGATTAAGTGACTTGCCCAAAGAAACAAGGAGTGCTAGTGGGAATCAAACCCTTGGTCTCTTGGTTCCCAAGCCAGTGCACCCATAGTGCCTTAGAACCATTGCTTGTACATACCAATGACTCCCTTGATGTAGAATGGCCATAATTTCTCTCATTATTTATTTGTTTATCATCTGCCTGCCATCGGATAAAGCCCATTTTCCCCCTTTCAGTTTCTACTGCCCCTATATCTTTGAGTTTTCATTTTTCCCTTTCAGTAAATAAGAACATAAGAACATAAGATATGCCATACTGGGTCAGACCAAGGTCCATCAAGCCCAGTATCCTGTTTCCAACAGTGGCCAATCTAGGTCATAAGTACCTAGCAGTCTCCCCAAAAGACACAGGTTCCTCAGTGCTTGTATTGGATCAAGCAGTGATATCCTTGGTCCCTTTTAATAATGGTTTATGGACCTTTCCTCCAGGAACTTGTCCAAACCTTTTTTAAAGCCAGCTACACTAACAGTTTTTACAACATCCTCCGGTAACACATTCCAGAGTTTGATTACACGTTGAGTGAAAAAAAAAATCTCTTATTAGTCTTAAATAGGTTACCCTGTAGCTTCATTGCATGTCCCCTAGTTTTTTTATATTCTGATGACGTAAGCAATCGATCTACGTTTACCCGTTCCACTCCATTCATTAATTTATACACTTCCATCATATCTCCCCTCAGCCATCTCTTTTCCAGGTTGAAGTGCCCTAACCTTTTTAGCCTCTCTTCATAGGAGTATCCTTCCATCCCCTTTACCATTTTGGTGGTTCTTCTCTGTACCTTTTCTAATAATGCTATATCTTTTTTAAGATACGTGGATTTGCTGCCTGACTCCCTATTTCTGGGGTTCTGGGGTTAAGTCTTCCCCTAAAGCAGCTCCCTTAGCAGTCTCATCTGCTAATCTATTTTTCTCTGGCTTCGGAAGAATTTCCTGCTTGTTTACCGTTTACATGAAAGACTGCTATTTTTTTTGGACACTTGCTGAATTAATCTTTTCACTGTTTACATATAAGTTAAGGATTTGACATAACCACTCTTCATCTGTGCCAAATTTCAGCCAGATGACTGCAGCTAGCTTTATGCTTTATTTTGTCTATGTAAAACAGCAATTCTTAAAACAGTTCTTTGCTTTATCCTTATTCTTAGTGTGTTCATTACTTTGACATTTACTTCAACAGCCTCCCTAATAGACTGTCTGGAGGAATGTCCCTAGGGTCTGTACTGCCAGCCCTGTTCTTACTCGAGTTTCCTTTAGAATTCCTAATCCCATCGAGACCTGTTTCACCAATGTGCTTTTCACTTCGTCTCTCTCCGGCTATACTCCTCGTAGATGTGTCAGAACCGCGGATTGAGACTCTGCACTCACTTCGTGTCTAGGACACGTCTCATACACACAACAATCTGTCTCGATACCCAACCACCAAGGCCATATTTTACAGTCTTGTTTCTTACCTTGGTCTGTGCACAGAGTTACCTGGTTGATGCGTTTGTGCCTGCTTAATACCTGATCTGCTTCACTGAGTCTGTATTGATTTTTCCTTCATGGTCTCGGGATTTTGCTGTCAGTATGCAGTCGGAGCCCCCCTGTCGTCGATACACGAGGCCATTGAACTCAACGAGACGCGTCTCCCCGTCCTCTGTGGTGGTGGTCTCCTCCAGCGATGACACAATCCCGGATGAGCCCCCAATCTATAATAAACATAACTTTTTTACACAATAACAGACTCCTCAGTGAAGCAAAGAGTTACTTTGATCACATTACATTCTTGCAAGAAGGGTGAATGCTTGACTGAGCAGATACACCTATCCTCTGTTTCACAGTTCTATTATTGTACACTATATCCTCTCCTTCTTCCAGCATGTCTATAACTCATTGGTTAATACTTCCGCACCTATGACAGGCTATGTATTACTAGTCATGTGGTCTCTCCTTCCAGGATATAGACATACAACAAAGGGAGTCAGAAAGTCATTGCATATAAAATTGTATTACAGAGTGGTGAATGAATGGAATACAAGAATTATATTACATTGTAAAAATAACATATCACATTTGTTTATATAAACAAATGTGATATGTTATTTATAAAGAGAGAGGCCTTCATGAAATACAAGAGATCACAGAGAGAGGAAGACAGGCATCTGTATTTGGAAAAACTTAGAGAAGCTAGCAAAGTAGTCAAGAAGGCAAAGATTCAAAAGGAGGAGAAAATAGCCAATGCAATAAAATGGGGGGATAAGACATTTTTCAGATATATTAGTGAGAAGAGGAAGGGCAAAAATGGTATTGTCAGACTCAAGGGTGCAGGAGAGGAATATGTAGAAGCTGATAAGGATAAAGCGGAATTGTTTAACAAATATTTTTGTTCTGTGTCACAGATTAAGAACCAGGAGCAGGACCTCAGAAAACACCCACAAATATGAACAGAAGCGAGGGACATCTTGAACAATTTTCAGAAGACTGTATTCGTGAGAAACTAGCTCAACTTAAAGTAGACAAAGCGATGGGACCGGATTGGATACACCCTAGAATACTGAGAGAACTTGGGGACATTCTAGCAACTCCACTGACTGATCTTTTCAATGCCTTGTTGGAGTCGGGAGTGGTGCCAAAGGACTGGAGAGAGGCTCATGTGGTTCCTTTACACAAAAGCGGAAGTAAGGATGTGGTTGAAAACTACAAGTCGGTTAGTTTAACTTCGGTGGTGAGTAAATTATTGGAAACGCTGCTGAAAGAGAAAATAGTGAGGTTTCTGGAGTCCAGCGGATTACAAGATCCAAGGCAGCATGGGTTCACCAGAGGCATATCCTGTCCGACAAATCTGATTGATTTCTTTGACTGGGTGACCAGGGAGTTGGACCGAGGGAGAGCTCTAGATGTGGTGTATTTAGATTTCAGTAAAGCCTTTGACTCTGTTCCTCACAGGCAACTTATAAACAAACTGAGCACCCTAGGGATGGACCCTAAAGTTACTGCTTGGGTTAGAAATTGGTTGGGTGGGAGGCGACAAAGAGTACAAGTAAATGGAGCTCACTCTGAGGAGAAGGATGTTACCAGTGGTGTGCCCCAGGGATCTGTCCTTTGTCCGATTCTTTTTAACATCTTTGTTAGTGATATAGCAGAAGGGCTGTCGGGTAAGGTTTGCCTCTTTGTGGATGATACCAAAATCTGCAATAGAGTAGACATCCAGGAAGGTGTGGATAACATGAGGAGGGATCTAGCTAAGCTTGAAGAATGGTCTAGTATTTGGCAGCTGGGATTTAATGTTAAAAATTGTAAGGTCATGCATTTGGGCTGCAGCAATCCAAGGGAGCAATATAGTATAGGGGGTGAAGAGCGGGACCTAGGCGTGGTTGTGTCTGATGATCTTAAAGTAGCTAAACAGGTAGAAAAGGTGACGGCAAAAGATAGAAGGATGCTTGGGTGCATACGGAGAGGAATGGCTAGCAGAAAAAAGGAGGTGATAATGCCTCTCTATAAGTCTTTGGTGAGACCTCATTTGGAGTACAGTGTGCAATTCTGGAGACTGCACCTTCAAAAGGATGTGAACAGGATGGAGTCGGTGCAGAGGGTGGCTACTAAAATGATTAGTGGTCTTCATTATAAAGCATATGAGGACAGACTGAAGGATCTTAATATGTACACCTTAGAGGAAAGGCGGTATAGAGGTGATATGATTGAGATGTTTAAATACCTCCGTGGCATAAATGTTCAGGGAGAGAGCCTCTTTCAATTGAAAGCAAGTTCTGTTATGAGGGGGACATGGGATGAGGGTGAAGGGAGATAGATTCAGGAGTGATATGTGGAAATATTTCTTTACGGAAAGATTAGTGGATCCATGGAATAGTCTCCCAGTGGAGGTGGTAGAGATGAGGACAGTAACTGAATTCAAAAAAGCATGGGACAAACACAGAGGGTCTCTAAAGGTAAAAAGGAGACTGTTGTAGTTGTTGATATGGAAGGACAGACTAGATAGGCCATGTGGTCTTTTTCTGTCATCATATTTCTATGTTTCTATGTTTCTATATCAATGGGAATGCCATCAATGCCCAATGCTTTGTTCTTTGATAAGGCTTTCAATGCTGCTTCGACTTCTTCTTTCATCACCAATGGTTCCTGATCATAAGATACAGGCTGAAATGGCTGTTGGTCCACTTGATTGAGGGGCATGATGCACTGTGTAAATGCATTAGATAGGTCACTCCATTGCGTAGGTCATGTCATCACTTCCTGATGTAAAAAAAACTGCATCTTATGTTCTAGGAAATATGATACTACAGGTCCCTACATTGATACTCCATGCTAACAGAACACGTCATCTCAGTCACACATCCAGAACAGAGATAGATCTTCACCAGGTAAAGAATATATTAATACAAACTAAAAACAGACATATATAGACAAAAAATGCCTTTACCCATTACTCTTAGGTTTACAGGATTTCTTTCCCAAAATTATACTCTACTCCAGAGTGAGGCAAGAGAAAGAACTCTCACATGCAGACATCTGCATTGTCAGCAGAAACTTCCTTCCATCTTAGATGTTGATTTTTTTCTTTTCAGCTTTCTTCCATTTATTTATCTCTCTCTTTGTCCACCCAGATTTCACTTCTCCTTACTCAATCTCCCTCTTTTTTACGACATCTACCTACCACTTTTCAAACTTCACCCCAGTCATTCCAATCCCCAGCTCGTCTTCCCTGGTCCATTATTCCCCAGTTTTTTGGTAAACCCCCCCCCCCCCCCCCCATCATCCAGTGTCTCTCTCTCTCTGGCTCTCTATTTACCTCCATTTAGTACCTCCACTCTCTCTTTCCTTCCATGTCTTCCCTTTCCCTTTATATACCTCTGTAACCAGCATCTACCCCTTCTCCATACCATAACATCCCCTCTCTATTATTCCCATGTCCAACATCTCTCCGTTTCTTTCTCAACCGTATTCTTCTCTCTTTTACCCCCATGTCCTGCATCTTCTTCTCCCCTTATTACCCCATGTCCCCCCATCCCAATGTCCAGCATTTTCCCATAGTCTCCCTATAATCCCCTGGACAACATCACCACTCCATCTCCCCTCGTTTCTTCTCCCTTTGCCCCTTTTCATGTCCAGTATCTCTCTTTATCTCCCTAGCCCCCTACCTCAATCTTATTCTCACTGCCTCCCTATTCTCCCCTTGTACCCAGCATCTCCCTTCTGACTCACTGTGCCCATCCACATCCACCTCCGAATGCTGTTTCATATCCACCCCTTGTATGTACAAGGTGCATAGTCTGCATGAGAAGCAGTGATCCCAGCCCAGAGAAGCAGGGTTCAACTGGCCTTGCACAGTCCCTGCCTGCAGAACATGCTGCTTCCTCAGGCAGGTTCTGATCTCAGGGCCACAATGCTGCCTCCCACACTCTTCTGCATGAAGGAGCAGCATGTTCTGCAGTTATAGGCCGTGTAAGCAATGACTGTGGCACTGAGAAACAGAGCCTGCTCACAGGAGACAATGTCAGGAGGGTGCTGTCACTGTCTGGCCACTCCCACACCCCAGTCAGGATGACCTGCAGAGCACCGGCAGCCTATTTACTTATTTATTTTTATTTATTTATGTGTTTTTTATACCGCTATTTCAGATAAGCATAGCGGTTTACAAATGAACAACATATACATAAAACAGGTTAACAGTAAAACTGGTGCTGTAACATAAAATAACAAGTTTACATATTCAACTGAGATAACTTTTTACATTTTTACATTTTCAATGACAGAGCATCATTGCTTATTGGATTAGGGTTGGAGGGGTGGGGGGGGGGGGCAGGGGTAGAGTTAGAATTGGGGGGGGGGATTTGTTAGGTGTAGATATTATAATCTGGAGGCGTATTATGACCGAAATATTCAGTAAAGAGGTGAGTTTTAAGGTGGGATCGAAAGGAGGTTAGGTCTATGATATTTCATAGGATAGATGGCAATGCGTTCCAGAGAACTGGTGATATGTATTCGATAGCTCTATTGCTAGTGCTTTGTTTTGTGTTGCGGTAATCTGGTGGAATAATAAGGAGATTGCTCATTTTTTTTTCTTCTTTGTCGGTCATTGGATACAGCTTTGACCAGGTGAGAGAGAGTAGAGGGAGCGATTTTCCTAATGATTTTAAATGTCGTCATAAGAATTTTGCATTTTATACGACTTTGGACCGGTAGCCAATGTAGGTCAAACAGGATTGGTGTTACAGTATATGTTCATTGCGGGAGGAATTATAAATAATTTGTGCAGCAGAATGTTGTGCCATGATAAGTGGGTGAAGGGATACTTAGGGAGGCCTTGGAGGAGACTATTACAATAGTCTATGTGGAGGGTGATTAAGGCTTGCATTACAGTTCTAAAATCAGAGGGTTGTAGTAGGGGTTTTAAGTGTCACAAGAGTCGTATATTATTGTAAATTGCTTTAGTTAAGTTTTTGATGTGGGTCTGGAATGTGAAGTGTCTGTCAAGTGTTACACCAAGATATTTAACTTCTTTAACTTCAAGTTTGACGTCATCAACTGAAACACTTTTTGGGGGTTTATAATTTTGATTCCTGATTATTATTAGGATTTCGGGTGTTTTGTAGTTTATGTGAAGTCCAAAGTTCCTAAGCCAGGTAGCAATTTCTTTGAAGCAGGAAATTATTGAGTTAAAGTTGGGTGAAGTGATATTAAAAGGCATGTACAACATTATGTCATCGGCATATATTGCATAGTTGACCATGGATTGTTTTATAATTTGGCTTATAGGTTGGATATACAGTAGATATTAAATAATAGTGCTGATAGTGCTTACCCTTGTGGGAGTCCTGTGGTTTGTGGGTATGTGTTAGAGGACAAGTGATCTATGGTGACTTGTTGACATCTTTCAGATAGATAGGATATAAACCATTTGAGTGTTGTATTGCTCAAACAAATTTGTTTCAGTCTATGGATTAGAAGGGATGACTGAGTATGACTGAGTCAAACGCCGCCGCTATGTCAAGGAAGATTAGAATGTATGCCTGGTTATTGTTGTCTATTGTCTTGATGATTTTATTGGATACAGTCAGCATCAAAGTTTCTACACTATGTAGTGGTCTGAATCCAAATTGATTTTCATCAAGGGGAGCATGGAGGTCAATGTGATCTTGAAGTTGTAAGTATACATTTTTTTCTTTTATTTTGGCAAGGAAAATGAGGCTTGAGATAGGCTTGTAGGAAGCAGGTGCAGTTTTGTCCAGGGTTTTGTTTTTTAATATTGGGCGAATTATAGCTTTCTTAAGTGCACGTGGCATGTAGCCTTGAGTTAGGGATTTGTTAGCAATAGTCAGTATAGTAGGGGAAATTTTGTTAATTGTGTCCTTGATCCATTTAAATGGGCAGGGGTCTGCTGCAGATGTAGTATTCATTGTTCAGAATGTCCTTTTAAATGATTCAAGGTAGAGTGAATGGAAATTGTTCCAGGTGTCTGTTGGTAATTTGGAATCATTCTGAAAAGAGTAGGTGTGGGTTGATGGGCTGTTTATTTTGGACATATAGTAGTTTAATAAAGTTTGTGGGGATAAGTCAGGGCCATTATTTGGGGTGTTTGGTTGGGTTGTGAAGGATTTTCTATATTGAATAAGTCTTGTGGTTTATTAATGGATCTCATGAGTAGTTGGGTGTGGTGGTTTCTTTTAGTTAGGTTGATATGAAGGCAGTATTTAGTGAACATATCCATGTATCTCTCTCTGTTCTCAGCCGTTTTCTTGGCTCGCCAGGAACATTCTATTCGTCTAAGCTCTTTTTTTCATGAGACAAAAGTCTGGTGAGAACCATTGTTTAGAGGGTTTTTTGGCATTGTTTTGTACTCTTTGGGGATTGGTCGCTAGGCTAGAGATGGTGGAGTTCCAATTATATATTAGTTCATCAAGGTCTTTTATTGGTGTCTATAGATTTAAGGAGGTTTTCAGTGAAGGATTCTCTGTTTAGCTGCTTATATTTGGAGCATTTTTTGGGGTGCATTCATTCAGAATGGATTTTAGATTGGATTCTATGAGATGGTGGTCTGACCAGGGCACTGGTGTTATCTGTGGGGGGGGAGGGGGGTTTGTACTGTGGTATTTGAATCTATTGGGGCAGGAATATCAGATCAAGAGTGTTTCCTTTCTTGTGTGTTGCGTTATGGATAATTTGTTTATATTTTAGTTCTTCCATTGCGTTGGAGAATGAGGAGGAGTGAGATTCATACATTGAGGGGAGGTTGAAGTCTCCTATTAGAACCGTTTTTAAGTTTGGGTGGATGTTGATTATTTCATCCATTGAATTTGTCAAGCCTTCTGGATTGGGGTTTGGAGGTCTGTATATTAGGAAGAAGGCTAAGCTTCCACTGTTAATTATTAGTTTGTCCGTGTCAGATATGGCTTTAGTGGGGAGGAGTTGGGCTTCTAATGACTCTTTTATTATAATTAGTACCCCTCCACCTCACTTATTTGTTCTAGGGGTATGGAATATGTTGTATTTGAGTAGACATAGTTGATTTAGTATGACATTATCTTGGTCATTGAGCCAGGTCTCTGTTATAAAAATTATATCTGGACCGACAGTGTTTATATAATTTATGACAATTGGGATTTTCTTTTTTATGGATCTGGCATTGATATACGTACATGAGAGTTCTAAAGTAGTTTGGGTGACTTTTCTTGTCTCAAGTGTGGCTGAGGGGGTGGGGGTAATGTATATAAGTCTACGTGTATTTGTGTTATATGGTTGCTTGTGATAAGGTTTAATTTGGATGAAATGTGTACTGAGGATTGGTATTGATTCTGGTTGCAAGGGAAATGAGAATTGTGCATTAGATCTAATGAATAAGCAGGTGAGGTGTAGTGGGGACCATTTCAAGGTAAAGTCCCGTGTCATATCCTGTAGCTTCCTTGCATTTAGCCTCACCGTTTCTTCTATTGGAGTACAATACTGCACCCCCAGATACTTTATTGCTGTGTTCTCCCACTGAAATGGGAAGCCCTTCATCAGCGCCACATTTGCTTTTTTATTCAGAGGGAAAGCTACTGATTTGGACCAATTGACCTTATATCCAGATAGGCTTGAATATTGAGTAATTAACTGCAATAATGATGCAATAGATCCCAGGCTAAGAAACAGCAATAAATCATCGGCATAGGAAGATAGCTTGACTCGTAGATCGGCAATTTTGATGCCGTGAATCTCCTCTGACTGCCGAATCATCAGCACTAGCGGCTCCAATGCCAA
This sequence comes from Ichthyophis bannanicus, assembly GCA_033557465.1. Taxonomy (NCBI): domain Eukaryota; kingdom Metazoa; phylum Chordata; class Amphibia; order Gymnophiona; family Ichthyophiidae; genus Ichthyophis; species Ichthyophis bannanicus. The sequence continues at coordinate 625,972,946 of CM066032.1, read as the reverse complement.
GTTAAACAGGAGAGGCGACATAGGGCAACCTTGTCTCATGCCTCGGCATAGCGAAAACGGGTCCGAAAGTATGCCATTTGTGAGAATCCGGGCAGTAGGATTAGCATAGAGCACCCGCACCATATCTATAAACTCCTTCGGAAGCCCAAACCACACCATCACATAGTATAAAAAGGACCACTCGAGTCTATTGAAGGCCTTTTCAGCATCCAATTAAAGACCAATCAGGGGCATGTTGAGTAAATCCGCCTTCTCCAGGATATTACACAATAGCCAACTGTTATCAGCTGTGGACCTCCCTGCCACAAAACCGCATTGATCGGGATGTACCAATAAATGAAGGACTTTACCCAGGCATCGAGCCAATGCACTAGAGTAGATCTTGTAGTCAGTATTCGAGTGAAATTGGCATGTAATTTCCAACCAGTGTGGGATCCTTCCCAGGCTTTTCTATTACTACAATTGTTGCACTGGCAAACGTGCCAGTGTTAGTATCCCTCTCCCAGAGGGCCTGATAATAGATCTTTAACTGAGGGAGAAGTTCTTTTGCAAACATTTTGTAGAATTCTAAAGGAATCCCGTCAGGTCCTGCCACCTTCCCATTTTTCATGCCTGCTAGTGCCTCTTTCAGTTCCAGTGGCGTAATGGGCTCTGTTAAAGAGGCAATGTGCTCTTCGCCAATTTTGGGCTGCACCACCTTGTCCAAAAACTCATTACACTTCCCCTCATCAAATTTCACTTCTGAGGTATAAAGCTGAGCATAGAAGGCACAGAATGCCACCGCAGTATCATCACTCTTACTCAGAGGACCCTTCTGCTCATCCTTTATAAATGCAACATGTGCTTTAGCTCATCGGGATTTTAATTTTGAAGCGAGCATCTTGCCAGCCTTATTATTCTCTGTATAATATCTGGTTTGTTGCAACATCATACATTGCTCAACCTCAGTGCTTAATATCATGTTATACTGATATCTTAACTTTTGGAGGCGATTTAGCGCAAGAGTATTGAATTGCTTTAGCAGTATTCTTTCTCCTGCCCTAATCTGCTGATCCAGTTCTTTGAGCTTTCCTTTTGCTCTCCTGGCTTCAGCTATAACCAAACTAGTTATATGCGCTCTTATCGAGGCCTTAAAGGCTTCCCACCATGCCCAATTAGATGTGTCCTCTGGCAAATTATTGTTGAAGTATTCTTTTATAGCTTGCTTTAATTGTTCTCTGAATGTCTCTTCCGCTAACAGTGTTCTCCTAAAAAACCAACCCTGATGCTCCACACCTCCCATGCTTGCACTTAACCCCAAATCAACTGCAGCATGATCCGAAATATGGGTGCTGAGTATATTTGCACTGCTGACCTTTTGCATCAATATTTTTGACACTAAAAAGAAATATATGCGAGAGTAGGAGTTGTGGGGGAATGAGAAAAAGGTGTAGTCTTTTTCAGCGGGGTGCAGCATCCTCCAGGCGTCCACGAGACCCAACTCAGACATAACTGACTGTAGCACCGTCAGCGCTCTACACTTCCTCCCCATTCTGTTAGGGTTACAGTCAATTAAAGGATCTAACACCATGTTGAAATCTCCACCAATTATAATTGGATTCTGTGAATCTTCTTGAATTACTTCCGCTAGGGAATGATAGAATTTAGGATTATCACATTTTGGGGTATACACATTAATTATAGCCAAGTGCCTATTCCCAAGAGACAAGTGAGCTTTGGCCCATCTCCCTTCACAATCAGCCCGCACTGATAGGATTTGGGCATCTAACCTTGTGTTCAGCAAAATAGCCACCCCGTTCTTCTTGCCAATGGCCGGCGAGTAAGCAATCAATTTGAAACGGCCCGTGGCCAACTTTTTGGTTTCAACTGTAGACAAGTGTGTTTCTTGTAGCAGTATTATATCTGCTTTTTGCTCTTGACAGTATGCCACAATTTTCTTCCTCTTAGCTGGATGCATTACGCCCTTTACATTCAGTGATATAAGTTTAAGGGGGTTCATATGTGCGCGGCACAATACACAGTGATGCATTCTCCACAGTCTGCCTCAATTTACCTGCTGAATATAAGGCCCATACCCTTAACAGTGCTAACAATTGCCCACATTGCGCCAACCCCACCCTCAAAACAAGGCTCCATACAATTAGGTGAGACAGCGTACCCTCAAAATGGCTGTTGCTAGACTCACGAACATTCAATACGTGACCAATACATATTACTGATATCTAGCATGATTTCCCCCCTTATCTTGTCCTCACTTCCCCCCCCCATGCATACCCACCCTGTTAGAGGCCCTCTTAGCCTTCAAATACATTCAGCCATGCAACAATAACCTTACAGCTCCAACTAGCATAGAGACAAGTCCTCTTTTTTCATCAAGTCAAGGTACTCCATCTTCCCTCAGTCGACTGATATCCGATGAGGCACCCTCTTCAGGTTGATCTTTCACAGTGCATTAATAATGCTTCCTGATCTTCTATATACTGCAACAATAAACTAGGGTCCTCAAAGGTCTTAGTGCGATTGTCCAATGTAACCTTAAGTCTAGCAGGGTAGAAGAGGCCGTACCTCGCCTGTAGATGTTGTAGTCTAGGTCTCATTTCCAAGAATTGCTTCCTCCTATCCATCGTCGATTTGCAAAAATCTGGGAAAAAAGATATTCTGTGGCTCTCATATGCCAAAGCTGTAGATACTTTTGCCACATTCATTATTTGCATTGCATGTAGATGGCACAGCAAGCAAAAAATCAAAGGGCGCGGTTTCTGACTCTGTATAAGAACATAAGAACATAAGATATGCCATACTGGGTCAGACCAAGGTCCATCAAGCCCAGTATCCTGTTTCCAACAGTGGCCAATCTAGGTCACAAGTACCTAGCAGTTTCCCCAAAAGACACAGGTTCCACAATGCTTGAACTGGGTCAAGCATTGATATCCTGGGTCCCTTCTTAATAATGGTTTATGGACCTTTCCTCCAGGAACTTGTCCAAACCTTTTTTAAACCCAGCTACACTAACAGCCTTTACTACATCCTCCGGTAACAAATTCCAGAGTAGATCACCTTGCGCCGGGATTCTGTGGGCCCTCTCAATTTCCAGCGGTCTACTGAAATTTAAACAAAGCAACTTTGGTAGTAGATTTTCCAGGAAAGCTATTGGATCTGCGCTCTCAGCTCCTTCAGGTATGCCTACTATCCTGATGTTATTCCGACGCAGCCTGTTACTCATATCTTCCACGCTTTGCTCCAGGTTCCCCATTATTTTAAAGGCCGTCTGCAACTGCTTCATCTTTTCCTCGTGAGCAGCAATTTTAGTGTCCACTTTTTCTACATGCCGGCCAGGTCTCCTATTTGCGCTTTCATTTCTTGCATATCAGACTGCACTTGAAGAAGTGCATCTCTATTTGCCGACACTAGCGCTCATACCACTCGTACCTCTGCTAGCAGTTCCCGCATTGTCTCGTCCCGGTCCCGCGCTGCTGGCACCTTATGGGGGGAAGGAGGATCTGGCTTGGCCCACTTAGAGCCAGTGTTCAGGCTTGCCGAGAACTCCAGCTTAGTTTTTTTTCCACTTGCCATGTTCTCCTCCGTGCTCAGGTCACTCTCAGGCCAAAATGAACGTGTCAAAATCACTACTGCTCTGGTCACTTTTCAGGAGTCTTTACGGGTCTGCGGGAGCTATCTCTCACACAGCCATCTTGCTTCCCCGGTGGCTCCGCCTGCCTGCTCTATCTCCTTTTTAAAGGTTAATGCCAGCAGCCTGGTTCCGTACCGGTTAAGGTGGAGTGCATCCCTTTAGAAGAGACCCTTCTTTCCCCATAATGTTCCCCAGCTCCTAACAAAACCAAAACCCTCATCCTTGCACCATTGTCTCATCCACGCATTGAGACTCTAGAGCTCTGCCTGACATTTGGGTCCTGCTCGTTGAACGGGAAGCATTTCAGAAAATGCTAACCTGGAAGGTCTGGATTTCAACTTCCTACCTAAAAGCCTAAATTTAGCCTCCAGAACCTCTCTACCACACTTTCCTAGGTCATTGGTACCGACATGTACCAAGACAGTAGACTCTTCCCCAGCACTATGAAAAACCTTCTCTAGGTGGCACATGAGGTCTGCCAAATTTGCACCAGGCAGGTATGTTACCAGGCAATCCTCAAGTCCACCAGCTACCCAACTATCTACATGCCTTGATCGAATCACCAACTATAACGGCTGTCCTAACCCATCCCTTTGGGACACATGGCCCTGGAGAAACCTCCTTGTTGTCAGAGGGTTTTACATCACCTGGAGGACAGGTCCTAGTTAAAAAATCACTTCCTGCCACACCAAGGTGATGCTTTCCTGTCACGTGATCTCTCTCCTCCATGGCAACAGGGATGCTGCCAGACTGGAGGTGGGACTTCAGTACTATATCCCTGTAGGTCTCATCTAAATACCTCTCTGTCTTCCTTATGTCCTCCAAGTCTGCTACTCTAGCCCTAGAGATCGGACTCATTCCCTGAGACCAAAGAACTCCTTGCATCTAGTGCACATGTAAGACCTCTCACCAACTTGGAGAAAATCATACATGTGACACTTAATGCAAAAGACTGGAAATCCCCATCTCCTGTTGGACTGCTGTCTGCATCTTAGTATTAAGGCATTGAAAAGGTTGGGAACCACTGGACTATGCCCCACACCCCTAGGAAATGTTTGATTAATGTTTGCACCCCCTACAAAAGTAATATCATGATGCATGTGAGCAGAGGTTACAGGCGAGCTGAGAGGCCCACTGTAGTATTTACAGTTATGCTTCTTTTGAGGTAGGCTCCTTATGTGAGTTTTGGAAGTTGAGCTGGTATGGAATGGTATGGTATGGTAGGTTTGCTCTACAGATCATCAGTGAATTTGTTGTAGGGTTTTGTATTCATTCACAATATGCCTGGCACTGGAGAATGTTTGTTAGTGAGATGATTGATATCAGATTTTTTTTTTTTTAAGATGCTGAGTTCTGTGGGTGAATGTCCTGCTCTGCACCCATTGTTGAGGGAGGTGCTTCTGTGGATTCAAAATATATGTTCAAAAAGAAAAAGCAAGAACCATAACGCAGTTTATAACAGCAAACTAAAAATGAGTTATAATTTGGTGTTATAAACAGTGCAGTTCTTGTTCTTTCTTTTAGGGGCTTGTTTACAAAGCCGTGGTAGCGGTTTCCGGTCATTATCGGAGCTGCGGCCCCATTGAAATCAATGGGGCTGCGGCTCCGATAACGATTGGAAACTGCTACCACGGCTTTGTAAACAAGCCCCTTAGTTCCTTGTTTATTTTTTATTTATTTATTTAGCTGCATTTATATCCTGCTTTTCACCGGGTCAAAGCAGTGTGTAAACATCTTGCATTTCCCCCACATTATCTAATCAGTTTTTTGGTTTGGTTCAGTCCCTGAATGGAGATTTGAGAAAGCCCCCCCCCCTACTCTTGGGGGGGGGGGCGGCACCATCTCATTCCTTGCCTCAGGCAGCAGATTGCCTTGAGCCACTCCTACCCCTAGTCCAGTTGGGTTTTCAGGGTATCCACAATGAATATGCATGAGATAGATCTGCATACAATGGAAGCAGTGCATGCAGTTCTGTCTCATGCATATTAATTGTGGATATCCTGATACCCTGACTGGCCTTGAGGTCCCAGAACACTGGTTTGAGAACCACTGGCATAGGAGATAAAGCACTTCTGTCCACAAAAGAACAGTGGGTCTTGGGTGTGATTGTTTCTGATGATCTTAAGGTGGCTAAACAGGTAGAAAAGGCAATGACAAAAGCCAAAATAATGCTTCAGTGCATAGGGAGAGGTATGGCCAGCAGGAAGAAGGAGGTGATAGTGTCTCTGTAAGTCTTTGGTGAGTCCTCATTGGAGTATTGTGTGCAATTCTGAAGATGACACTTTCAAAAGGACATAAACAAGATGGCGTCTGTACAGAGAGTGGCTAACAAAATGGTCAATGGACTTTGTCATAAAGCATATGGGTCCAGACTTAAAGATCTCAATATGTATACTTTGGAGGAAGGGTGGGGAGAGGAAGTATGATAGAGACATTTATATACTTCCATGGCATAAATACACAGGAGAGCCTTTTCAATTGAAAGTAAACTCTGCAATGACGGGGCATAGGATGAAGGTGAAAGAGGATAGATACAGGAGTAACATGTGGAAATATTTCTTTATGAAAAGAAGGGCAGATGCATAGAACAGTCTCCCAGTGGAGGTAGTAGAGACCAGGGCAGTATCTGAATTTAAAAAAGCATGGCACCAACACAGAAGATCGCTAAAGGAAAAACATGAACTATTGTAGTTGGTATGGAAGCGCAGACTAGATGAACCATATAGTCTTTTTCTGCCATCATGTTTCTATGGGGTATGTTTACTAAATGGCAGTAAAAGAGCAAGTGTTCTGTTAGCGGGTGCTAACTGTGCATGTACACACTTCCTGCATGCAAAAAGGCACTTTAGCGGGTGCTAACAGCGCCAGCAGCGTAAAGTGCCCTGTGGGTGGAGAGAAGGCGTGCACAGGGTAGAAAGTGGGGGCCAGTGGGTGGGGAGTGGGCAGGAACAAGGCTTTCTCCCTTAACGCAGGCACCTTAATGGCAGGAATCTTAACGCTATTCAAAACCTGGCGGAAAGGGTGTTTTTTGAGGAGAGAGAGCCTATTTTCTGTCTGCAGTGTGATGCACATAGAGGGGAGCCCAAAAGAGTGATAGTAGTGCTCCATTAACAGCAACAGCATAGTGCCCAAGTATGAAAGAGCACTATGTTGATGGTTCAAATGGGTGCAAAGAAAGTGACACATGGGTCATGTAGTGGGGGCTACTGGTGCACAGGGGGGGGACCAGGCAGCTGCCTAGATGGCACATAGTAACATAAGACTAAAAAAATATGCCAAACTCTGTCAGACCAAGGTCCATCATGCCCAGTATCCTGTGTCCAACAGTGCACAATAAAAAACGTGACTTACATTTACCTGTTCCACTCCAATCAATAATATTTATACCTCTATAATATCTCCCCTCAGCCGTCTCATCCCCAGGTTGATGAGCCCCAACCTTTCTAGCCTCTCCACAAAGGGGTATTCTGCCATCCGCAGTACCATCTGTGATATTTGTCATGATCCCATAGTGACAGTAGCAGCACACAGTCCTGCTACTGCTGCGGAAAGGCAATGTGCCACATAGGGTGGTCCAAGGGTCCTGTCACCCCAGGCAGAGATCTAGGCTGTCTTCCCCCCCTCACAGAACCCACTTATGGGGGAAGAGGCTGATAGTCTCAGATGCTGTAGCCCTCCACGCAGCTGGAAAATGCAGGTGCCTGGGGAAATACTACAGCAGTGGCTGCCATCCTTCCCCTGTGACATATCAGTGGCAAATGGTGATGGGTCCCCTGCATGGGCAGCTGGTTGGGGGCTACATGGCCATCCATGTATGCCCCTGATCCCCCCATCTGGACCTTTTACCCAAGGTGCCCACCAAACACACATGTTTAACATGCTGGGACTGTGACCACCACCACTGACAGTGCATGGACATGTCTGCATGGTGGGATGTTGATGATGGTTTGGGAAATGGCACCAGCCTTCAGCAGACAGAAGCCTTGTCCTGGTAGTGTGCACCATGTGCATTGCAGCATGTGCCAAAGGTCTGCTGAAGAGAAGCATATCAGCAACAGGAGCTACTATCCCCCTAAGGCAGCACTGTGGTGCAACATGCACAGTTGGTGTGTATATGTGCAGAGGGTCATGGGTTCAGGCTCCTGCTGGGGTTTCTGTATTGCATATTCCTGTGGACAAAGTTTAGCTGATAATGTGAATACAGCTCCAGCATTTGTAGGCCTCAAGGATGGAAACACCCACCAGCAACACTGACAGGCTCCACTATCCACAGCTGGTTGGAGGCTAATAGCACACGGTAATATAGCATGTGTAAACAGTGCACACATTATCAATCTGTGGTGAGGGCAAGGCACAGTAATATAGCTCGTGCAAACAGTGCACATATTATCAATCCTTGAACTGACATTGAGACAGGAGTGTCAAGCAGGAATGCCAATCATCTCTCATTTTGCTCTGTACACCAATGAGAGTGTGTGCATGTGTGTATGGCTCCCCTTTGACCTTGGCTTTCTGCATTGCATTTTGGTTCACATTGTCCGAGTTTTTTCCAGCCTGTTTGGAAAATGTAAATAAGGTGAAGCAGAGGATTGTGGGTATCAAATGAAACAGTGCAGACTGACCTGGATGTGTCTGCCACAATGGTAGGGTCACTGGCTGAGATGCCACTGTGACCATCTGCCACGTGCATTTCCTAAGTGGCTATTGTATGTAATGCTGAGATGGCACGCTCACTATAAGCAAAAAGTGACTATGGCACGGCTATGTATCCACATAGCTTTATTATAATGTTTGGCTCCAATTATGTGGATACAATTTGTTGTTTGGAAGTACTGCTCACAGAGTATTTCAAGGCAGAGTGTTTGTGGTCACACTAGGCACATACCATGTATGTTGACTAGCAGACCTACTGTAGTTGGTTTGTGCTTGGATGACACAGCCCAGAGCAGGGCAGTTTTTCTTCCCTGCTATATTCAATTGTTAGTCCTCAAAGGTTGGGGCAGGAGTGGTTCATAGCCTACACAGAGGCATCCTGGTAGGACAGCAGCTGTAGCCCCACACCAGCCTATACCCCCCTCACTGCAGTGGCATTTTAATACTATCCACTAGCCCACACTGCTATCAGAGAGCAATGTCTAACAGGGGCAGAATACAGGGTCAAGCTGCTGCTGTCACCATAGCCTACAGCATGCAGAAAACCTAGGAGAAAAAGCACAACACACTACAGTGATGTGGACCAGCAGCAGAGACCACCTTTAACAGTGCAGGTTCAGTGGTCCAGGTGCTGGGCATCCCTCCTCACCCTCAGGGTGACAGCTGAAACCATTCTGCAGCATGACTTGCTGTTGTTATATGCATGCAGCACACACAGCCAGTGCGTCTTACTGAGCTGATATGTTGGATCACTGCCTTCTTCATAAACCTTTCAGCAGCAGGCCACTGTTTTGCATGTGTAGTGCCTCATGGGTAGTGGAGGGCCCAACCTACACCTGCATAGACAGCAAACAGTTTGATCAGAGATCTGCAGGCTATATAGAGCTATATTGAGGTGTAGCCTACTGGTTAATGCAATGTCTCCGTGGTCAAAAGTCCAGGGTTTGATTTCCACTTGTTCAGTTTGTGCCTGGGTGCACTTGCCCACCTCGCATAGTCCTAGCTCTTCTGTGACCTGCAGACAATCATTCGTCTACATTTCTATGCATTATGGTGACACGTTGGGTAGCCCAGCATAGCATTCCCCATCATGGACATCTGTGAGCATGGCTTTAGTGGCTCTGCCTTGGTGCATTGCAGTGGGTCAGTGATGTATATGCAGCAGATGTCTGGGTCAACTGGTATAGATGTGTTTCTGTTTTGCCATTGTGACCTCACAGCATTACGCAAAGAGAATATATCTGGTACATTCAGGCACCTAACACTCGTTACATAGCCATCCCCTGCACTGTTCTGCCATCATTACTTGCCTCACATGGGGCAAATGGGTTCAACTTGTCCCTTTCTATCATGTCACTCTGTTGGGTGTATTGTCTTGCAGTTGCACAGGCTGAGGCACCAGTCCCACCCGCACAAATGGTGTTTCATGTACCCCATGGCACCGCTACTTTTGATTCACACAGACCAAATTCTTTTGGCCTGTATGATCTCATACATCCTCTCACCACTCAAATTGCAAACTCTCTGCTTGGAAGATCCATGGAACAGTCCTGCACCTACTATCTGACCATCAGGGAGATTCATTGTGGGGCAGCTTACTGCCAGTAAGCTGCCTCACCATGGCCATCAGGGGTCATTTGCAGCAGTTAGCCATATCATGCACACCTCTCCTGTGACTGCTTCACATGAGCACTCATGGACAATCCTCCCTTTGCTTCCCACATCAAGAACAATGTGCCTCCACCCAGACACTGACCTGGCCTAAGGCATGCCATACAATGACAGTACATCTGGATACATGTCCACACCTCACAGACACTATAATAGAATTTACGGCATGGTGTATGCTTTCAGGAACATCTAGGACTGCACGCCTGTCACAGCGCCCCCTGCTGCTACATCTCCTCCGCTGACCCTGCTGCCACAACCATCCATCCATAACACTGCCAACACCCGCTACCAGCATCACTAGGCAGCTGCCTATCTCGCCTAGTCAACAGCACAGGCCTGCTGTATGGTCAAACATGCTCATCACACATAGCCAGGCATCTGGTGAATCATCTCCATCAGCCACCAATTGTGCTTGCATCTATACCTTTTCAACATTTTAGAGGCTTTCCTGCATTAGGGTGCATGCAAGACACTTTAACACAGCATGTCCTTTTACCGCCGGAACACCTCTGACACGCCCAGCACACTTAGCATACAGTAAGCCTTTATCGCTGCTGTTACTGCATGGAAAAGACTGTTCCTTTACCGCCGTTTAGTAAATATACCCCTATGTATGTAATGAAAAAAGACTGTAATCTGAATACAAATTAACAAGTTTTTCCCTGTGGACTTCCCTACAGTATACCTTAAGTCCTCTAAAATTTCTAGTGAATATGTGATATAAAGAAAGTTGAAGTTGAAGTTTTATATCTTTCCAAGAGGACATTCTATGGAGCTATTTTGGTCTCAGAATATTTATAATTAGCAATAATATTCCAGCATGTGCATTGAAGGATATTTGTATACTTCACAGGTGCTGAAAGCACTCACACCTTAAGAATATGCAAGTCTCACAAAACATATACTGTATCAGCAGAATCTCACTACAGTTTTAGCTTTCTATAATGGTAACACTTGTAAGCCTTTGCATGTGATAAAATGGCTATTAACATGCAAAATTCTAAGTGATTCTGCAGGCGAACAACATTTTTATCACGCACAAATTAGCTTATGTCTACGTTAGTGTAAAATAATGCAAACAGGCTTATTATCTGTTACTGGATAGAAAAAATGTACATTAAAGCAAGCAAACATTATTTCAGATGCATAAATGTGAGAAACATAACTAACCTTGAAGATGTATAGTTAACTTTTTGCATTAACAATCATGTGAATGTGAATGCCCTCACTTTCAATTACCTAGTCACGTGAAGGCCATAATATGCTGCTCATCACCATGTCTTCCCTGCTCTCACACTGTAAAAAGACAGGACAAATAAAGGCGATGGGAAAGTAGGAATCATGTTTGGCCCTGTACCTGAAAAATCAGCACCACGGAGGTTAAAATGTACACGGTGAAACATCACAAATGAGCTACATGCAATATCTTCAGAATGACAGCCAATACATTTCCTTTAATGTCATATTCGTGTTCAGCTCACCAAGATACTACAGATTAGGGCCTTTTGAAAGTCAGTAACGATTTCAATATTGACCTGTGTTAGACTGCTCCTATGTTACTACAATTAAAAATGTCCTGAGGTCTCTGAGGATGCAAGCGAGGTCATCCAACGCCCTCAATCTGGGTGGTAGATCTCTATATATGTACAAATGTATATATTTATTTATTTTATTTATTTAACAGTATTTCTAAACCGCCTTATCTTAATAATCAAGGTGGTATCACAGCAAGCAATCAGGTAAAGTGTGTGTGTTGTACATGCAGTGAGGATAAAACTTAGTTGTGTGAGGGATGTGTTGGGTGCTTGATTTGTTTGAGCTATATACAGGGTGGGCTATTTACAGTGGTGCTAGAATCATATTTTATATATATTCAGTTGTTTGGGAGGATTGGAGTGCTGTTATCCATTCTCTTAGGTTATGTGATGTGACCATAGTGCTCTATGAACAGCATGGTTTTCAGTTGTTTTCTGAAGTCTTTGAGGTCTGGAGTTGCCCTTAGATCGTCCGGTAGATTGTTCCATATTGTTGGAGCAGCCATGGAGAGAGCTCTGTCTGTTGTGTCCTTGCGTGTGTGCTTGTACTCATTTGGGGTGCTGACTCGGTTGCGTGTTTGACTTCTTCTGGGACGTGCGCTGGTTTCCGGTTGTATGAGCAGGTGGAGGCTGTTGGCTGATGTGTGTTCTTTTATCTTAAATAGGTTTATGATAGTCTTGTATCTGATGCGAGCAATGATTGGGAGCCAGTGTAAGTCCTTTAGTGTAGGTGTGATGTGCTCCTGCCTTGCGGCTCCGGATATGATTCGAGCTGCAGTGTTTTGTGCCAGCTGTAGTGGTTTGAGAGCTTGTTTTGGTAGTCCGAGGTATATCGGATTGCAGAAGTCCAGTATTGGGGTTATCAGTGCTTGACAGACTGTACGGAAGTGTTCTGGAGCGAGGAGTGGTTTCAGTCTCCTGATGATTCGCATCCTGTAATATGCTTTTTGGATTGTTTTGTCTATGTGTGGTTTGAGGTTGAGTTTACTGTCCAGAGTAACCCCAAGGTATCTCACCTCCGATCTTATCGGTATCGTGGTGCTTTGTATCTTTATGTTTGGTGGGTGTGTGAAGCTTTGGTTTCGAGTGATGATTAAAGCTTCAGTCTTGTTGTAGTTTATAGCTAGATTGTTGTTTTGGCACCACTTCGCCATTTGGGTAAGGCAGTCTGCTATCTTAGAGAAGTCCGGGTTTTCGATTGATATCGGGGAGTATACCATTATATCGTCTGCGTATATTGTGTATTGGATGTTGTTCTCTTTCATAATGTTGCATATTGGTTGGATGTAGATGTTAAAAAGGAGTGCTGAGAGTGCGGATCCTTGTGGTACTCCTTGTTGGACGTTTATGGGCCGGGAGGTGTCCTGTCCCACCTTGACCTGTAGCTGTCTTTCTGTTAGGTACGAGTGGAACCATTTTAGAGTGGTACCGTGTATACCAGTGTTCTTCAGTCTCTCCAGGAGTATATTGTGATCAACTGTGTCGAACGCTGAGGAGATGTCGATGAAGATCATTATAATTCCATTCCTGATGTCGTCAATTATTCTTATGATGCTGTCGAAGAGGTAGATCAGGAGAGTTTCGACTCCATGGTTGGGATGAAATCCGTGTTGGTTGTCGTCGAGAGTTCCGTGTTCGTCAATGTGTTCCTGAAGTTGTAGTTGAACCGTTTTTTCGATTATTTTTGCGAGGAAGATTATGCTGGAGATTGGTCGGTATGCTGCTGGGTCCTTTTTGTCGAGAGAAGTTTTCTTTGTGATTGGTCTTACTGAGGCAAGCTTTAATTGCTGTGGCATGAGTCCTTGAGTGAGTGAGTTGTGTACCATTTTATGAATGTTTGGTATGAGGCTTGCTTTGGTGGCTTTGACCCATGACACTGAGCAAGGGTCTGTAGGAGCAGTGCTTGTGTTGATTGTGGAGATGATGTCTGATATCTGCTCTTTTGAGGGTGAGTGGAATGTGCCCCAGGTTTTGGGGTGGACGTTCGATCTGTTGGTTCTACTGGGTGTTGTGCGCTCTGTGGAGTGAAATTTGTCTTTGATGTGGTCGGCGAATATCTGTGGATCCACTTGTATTTCTCTTTCTGCTGCTTGCTCTTTTGTCAGGGTTTTTACTATTTCGAAAAGTTCTCTGGGTTTGTTGATGGAAGAATTTATCAGGTTTGTGTGGAATTCTCTCTTTGATTGGTTGATGTGTTCATTGTATTGTTTTTGCTTTGTTAGGTAAAGATGTTGGTCGGAAGTAGTTTTGTTTTTTCTCCATCTCCGTTCAATTTTCCTGAGCTCCCTCTTTTCTTGTCGTATTTTTGCTGAGTACCATGGTTTGTTTTGTCTCTTGTTGTGGTGTTGTTTCTTGGTCCTGTCAACGGATGGTTTGGCGGCGTTAGCTAGGACATTGTTCCAGTTGGAAACTTGTTCCTCCAGGTCCTCTGAGTCAATGTTCAAGTGTTGTATTGTGTCCTGGATGAATTCGTCCTTGTCAAAGGACTTGAATCGTCTTTGTGTGTGGGAAGTTCGCTCTTTCGCTTGTCCAGTCTTCTTGTGATTGCAGATTTGTCTCGATTAAGTAATGGTCAGACCATGGTACTGGGGTGATGGTGGGTGTAGAGATTAGGTCTCTTGAAGTTAGGTAGTTTGATGCGAAGATGAGGTCTGGGGATGATCCTAGTCTGTGTGTTGGTGCATTGACTATCTGTGTGAATTGAAGTGATGACATTGCCTGAAGGAAGGCCTCTGCATCTTTTGTATTGGCGGACTTGAGGTTGAAGTCTCCGATTAGTAGTGCTGGTTTGTTGTTTGACGTTATGGCACAGGCTTCTTCGAGTATGAAGGCTAGTTCGTCGGGTGGAGCACGGGGTGCTCTGTAGGTTAGGCAGATTGCAATATTCTTGTTCTTGATGCTAATTGTGTTACACTGCTTTGTATCTGTGAGATTCAGTGTCTTGAACTTGAGTTCTGTTTTTGCTATTATTAGGACTCCTCCTCCACGCTTGTGGATGCGTGGGCAGTTGTATGCTGAGTAGTTGTTCGGTACTAGTTGGTTGAGTAGTACACTGTCTGTAGGGTTGAGCCATGTCTCTGTGATGCATATTATGTCTGGCTGTCGCTCTTCAATGTGGTCTACCAGAGTGTGTATCTTGTTGCAGATGGATCTGGCGTTTATGAGCTCAATTGATGTTTTCTTTGTGAAAGAGGTTGTTGCGACGTGTGCTTCCTTAGGGCCGGTGTTGGGGTTTGATTTGTGTCTGTTTTGTCTCTTTGTTTGGGAGGTTGCGAGTGTCTCTTTGTGTGTGTGTTGTGGACCGAGATATGGCAGTGCAGTTGGCGGGTACCATGGTGTGTTTGTTTGGGGGTAGTGGGGGTGTGTAGTTGGTGGGAGGAGTTGTGTGACTAGTAGGTATAGTGGGAGGAAGTATGTGGTGTGCATGTTGATAGCTTGTGATGTTCTGATAGGGCGACGCCTGTGTCCTTAGGTTTTCGTCTGTTGTTTGCTTTTTTGAGGAGAGCTGTACTTGTTGCA
Source organism: Ichthyophis bannanicus (assembly GCA_033557465.1). Lineage (NCBI taxonomy): Eukaryota > Metazoa > Chordata > Amphibia > Gymnophiona > Ichthyophiidae > Ichthyophis > Ichthyophis bannanicus. Next base: position 625,957,937 of record CM066032.1, on the reverse strand, counting down.
GGGGCTTGTCCTGGGGATGTGAAGTTGTATCTGTTGCGGTGCGGGAGCCTGTCCCGTGGAGGGAGCCTGTCCCTTGGATGTGAAGCTGTATCTGTTGCGGTGCGGGAGCCTGTCCCGTGGAGGGAGCCTGTCCCTTGGATGTGGAGCTGGATCTGATGCGGTGCGGGAGCCTGTCCCGTGGAGGGAGCCTGTCCCGTGGAAGTGGAGCTGGATCTGTGTCGGACGCCTTGGTGCGGGAGCCTGTCCCGTGGAGGGAGCCTGTCCCGTGTGTGTGGAGCTGGATCTGTGTTGGTCGCCTTGGTGCGGGGGCCTGTCCCGTGGATGTGGAGCTGGGTCTGTCGCGGTGCGGGAGCCTGTCCCGTGGAGGGAGCCTGTCCCGTGGATGTGGAGCTGGATCTGTGGCGGTCGTCTTGGTGCGGGGGCCTGTCCCGTGGATGTGACGCTGGATCTGTCGCGGTGCGGGAGCCTGTCCCGTGGAGGGAGCCTGTCCCGTGGAGGTGGAGCCGGATGTGTGGTGGTTGCCCTGTTGCGGGGGTCTGTCCCGTGGATGTGGAGCTGGGTTTGTCACGGTGCGGGAGCCTGTCCCGTGGAGGGAGCCTGTTTCGTGTATGTGCAGCTGGATCTGTTGATGAACTCTTGGTCTGACCCACTATGGTACATCCCAAGTCCCTATGTTCTTATCTAGCTAAAGATGACATTGCTCTAACATAGCATCAGCACTGGCATATCTCTGGGTTTAAGGTATCAATCTGGACAAACATGGTAATACCAAATATGGCCTATAAACGATGGTAGTTAACGACACTGGCATATCCCTGGGTTTACAGTATCGAACTGGACAAACATGGTAATACCTAATATGGCCTGTAAACGCTGGAAGCTAACAACAGTATCCAGAGGGAACTAGTCACTAGAGTGCCCAACACTGATCTTGGATTCTAGTCCCAAACATGAATTTCTACCCTTTAAATTATTATCTTTATGAGAGGCAGGAGGATAATCCTAGCTGTAGAGAGTGGTGCTGCTGCAATCAGATGATTTAAACAGAACTATACATTCAATTATTGTTAGGAGTGCAGTTAATTCATATAAGTAATGAAGCAGTGTTGATAGTTTAAAAATCACTCAAATGAGTGTGACTTACGTGCCCCAGAGTTTCAGCTCTTTAGGCAGTTCGGCGTCTTCGGAGTTGGTATTCTGCGTTTCCACTGTGAGTTGGTGGATTGTCAGTTCCTTGATTGTACGCGAGCTCGACCCCGAGGGAGCTCAGCTGTACCAAGAGGGAGGTGTAGTCTCAGCGTCGTTTTTTTCTGTTATGTTTCTGTGACGATCTTGGGGGTGCCTTTGCCTAAGGGCCGTGCCAAAGGGCCCTCTTGCGCGGCCCTCAGGCGCGGGCCCGCAAGGCGCGGGTGCGCCTGTGGCGTTCTCCTTTTAAATGGAGAGCTGTGCCCCGATTGGGTAGAGATGCTCTGAGACACGCTGCTGGAGGGGTGGAGCCAAAAAGCAGCTTCCCCCGAAGAGCTCTTTTGTGTGCAGCAAGGTCTTTTGTAGCTGGCTTGCTCTTTTCTTGCCGCCGATCTTCTGGAGCAGGGCAGGCTCCCTTCGATGAGGCTTCGACTCGGGTAGATGGCTCAGCTCCTCCTGGAGCTAAGCAGAGCAAGAGAGGATCCTGTGCCTGTGGCTTCTCCTTTTAAATGGAGAGCTGTGCCCCGATTGGGTAGAGATGCTCTGAGACACGCTGCTGGAGGGGTGGAGCCAAAAAGCAGCTTCCCCCGAAGAGCTCTTTTGTGTGCAGCAAGGTCTTTTGTAGCTGGCTTGCTCTTTTCTTGCCGCCGATCTTCTGGAGCAGGGCAGGCTCCCTTCGATGAGGCTTCGACTCGGGTAGAAGGCTCAGCTCCTCCTGGAGCTAAGCAGAGCAAGAGAGGATCCTGTGCCTGTGGCTTCTCCTTTTAAATGGAGAGCTGTGCCCCGATTGGGTAGAGATGCTCTGAGACACGCTGCTGGAGGGGTGGAGCCAAAAAGCAGCTTCCCCCGAAGAGCTCTTTTGTGTGCAGCAAGGTCTTTTGTAGCTGGCTTGCTCTTTTCTTGCCGCCGATCTTCTGGAGCAGGGCAGGCTCCCTTCGATGAGGCTTCGACTCGGGTAGATGGCTCAGATGGTACAGCACAATGGTCACGTGACTCCCCCACAGACTAAGTGTGAATGTGAGCATGGGACATGTGTGTAGATCCCTATATGTATGCGTGGTAGACATAAGTAAAATACATGGACCATCTACACACACAGGTGTGGGAGCTGCCCATGTGCGTAGGCATCTGTGTCCCATGGTGTCCCTGTGATGTGCCAATGTACGCACAGTACAGATTATGCTGACAAACTATGCTGCATAAAAATACCCATGGGGAGGTGTCAGTCAAATAAGGTGTCTGGGTGACCTGGGATAGGTGTTTTCTGCTGTGCACTTCCTTGGGGTATATGGCCGTGAATAGTGTGCGTGTGTCTGAGCCCCTCACACATGCTGACACCTGACAAGCCATGCTACCGGAGGGTGGAATGCACATGGCACAGAACACTCTTCCCACACACACACACATAAGAAACGATCTGCTATGTTGCCAACATATTGTGGTGCACATGCAATCTCCTTGTGGATGTTACGTCAACCCCCATGGGGATTGTTGTGTATGCTGTTACCCACCTTCGGAATCGTGCCGTGTTGAGGCACTGTGGGCCTGCAGCTCTGCCAAGATTTTAGCCATGCTTGTGGGAGGGGTGGCTGATGTCCCTGGCACCTGCATGGAGTGGTGGTTCCCCTCCATCTCAGCACCCTCTAGAGCCTGTGAGTGGCTGCCAGTGGGGTAGCGGTGACATCCGGGGGCGTGTCCTCTGCCTCGGCCAGCACATTGGTTCCTGGTGTGCCTTCGCCATTGCTGGCGGTGTCCCAAGACATTGTGGCCTCTGGCCCCTCCCCATCCTGAGGCCCTGCCACATCCTCCTCCTCATGTGCCTCCATTGTCCTGTAGTCACCTGGGTTGTGGAAAAGGGTACACAGCACAGATAAGTTTGCACAGTGCACCTATGTACACCTGTGTATTACATCCACCCCACAAGCAATGTGTTGTCTGCCTGTGCTTGCTGTTGTTGCGCCTACAATAGGGACAGCACAGGTGCCTACAGTGTGCTGTGCCTGGCAGGGGGTGGGCGGGGTAGCAGGCTCATTCCCTGGTGTAGCTGTGACACATGGGATGTGGTGTGTGGGGGATGGTGTGTTGAGTGCCTTTCCCCCAATCTGCAGTGTAAGATATCGACTGTCCACCTTACCTTGTCTGTGGCCTCATCAATACATGTGGCCATGGCACATGTGGGAGTCCTGAGTGGGATTGTGTGCTGTCATTGTGTGTGCAAGCGATGTGCTTGCATTGCACTGAGTGGCATGCATGTTAGGAATTGCAGGATGTGTCCATGTCAGCCAGACATATGTGGGGGCCCTCCACTTTGCAAGACACTGTGCAGTGTGGGTGGACAGCTATCACATACTCCATGGGTGTGGTGGGGTGTCTGGGGGATGGGTGGAACCCTGCTGGGTATGGGATTGCATAGTGTGTGGGGTATGGGAATGCATGTGTGGCACTGCGGGACATGTATGTGGGCTGATCCGAGGTGTTGTGGGGATTGTGCTATGTGCAGTTTGTATGGGTGTGGCGATGTACCATCCAGGGACTGGTGAGGGTGGGTGGGGTACCCCCACTTTATGTGGGCCCTGACAGAGTGTTAGGTGTGTGACATGTGTTATGTTTCTTCTGCCGTTTCTTTGCATATACATCATCAACCCCATGTGTTAGGCCCTTCCCTGTCAGTGGTCTGGGATATGTCCCTGGATAGGTAGGTGCAAACAGATGTCATATGTGTTTTGGTGGGGTGTGTGGGTACCCACAGGCCACTATGTTCTGGGCTACATGTATGTCCCTCTTGTATGTCTTCCCCTCTCTCAATGTGTTTGGGGACTTGCTGCAGATGTATGATGACTGGCTATGACCTATATGCCAGATACTATATTAGCAAGTAGACCTCAGGGGACAGACAACGCAGACAGGTACTGAAGTACACACCCCAAATGGAGTGGGCACAGAAATTAATTTACAGTAAGCCCTCATACCCCATATGTGATGATGGAACGCGAGACCATTCTTGGTATGGTTACTCCAGTGGTAGAGGCATCAGACCTCAGTTAGTCCCACAACCACCCATCCTTAGGAGGAGGGGTACGTAGAAGGACAGCCTATCCCTGTAATTGCATGAACTCTGCATACATCAGTGGCCAAACTAACCTATATGAAAGATCTGAAGGATCCAGCAGCACAGCCAGACTTCACAGCACTAGAGAGCAACAATGTAGAAGTGATACCAGGAGGTTATCTGCATACTGTCAAATGATATCCCAATGTGTTTCGTTACTGTTACAGTGCTGCTCAGGTATGCTGTGCTTCTTGTTGATTACAGTGGGATATCATTAGCCACTCCTCAGATAGGTCCTTTACATCACTGTTACATTGATGATCTGTGGTGCTGTAAATTGTTGCTATTCAGCTTAACCCTCTGGGCTTTGCTTGTTTGTTGTCTGGACCATGGATGTATGCAGTGTTGAATCAGATATGGGTCTTGTCTGCCATGCCCCCTGCTTCACCATTGCTTTGCACACCTCAATTACGCTCAGGACTGTGCCTATCATGTACACAGGTCCAGGTACCTGTCACACACACCCTGTACCTACCCTGCCTGTCTGCTGTGTCATCACTCCACAGTTACCTGTGTTAGGGCATGCATGCCCTCAGGACATGGTCCCCCACCATTCCCCTCCATGTGCCACATGTGCTTGGGCGTGCCCTGTACGTGTGCTGCATATCTACTACTATTACTCCTACTACTACTACTAAGCATTTTATTGGGCACTACCAAGCGCACGCATCACTGTGAAAGGGAACACACAAAAAGACAATCCCTGCTCAGTGGAGCTCATAATCTGAATAGACATAACACTAACAGGTGTGGCAAGAGGTTTGGAGCAGGAGCAAAGAGTCAGGGACAGGGGAGACAGGACAAAGGATGGTGGTGGGAACATTTGTGAGAGCAGACAGAAACGTGCAATTAAAAGGGGTGGAATGGGGAACAGCACACTCATGAGCCAAAGGCAGAGATATGAGCTATGAACCCAAGTGTGAGGAGGGGCAAGGCAGATGCCTGATGCCTAGACAAAGGGTGTTTCTTCCAAGCGTAAGGAGCAGCAAAGTGTAAGGTGCATACCTACCTTCCTGTGGATGGGCGGTGTCCAGCGCTTCTGGCAGTCCACACAGGTAGATGGGCCCAAGACAGTCTGCTAGCTCCTGCTCCAGGGGTGTGAGAGTTGGGGCAAAGGGGGCACCCCCACCGGTGCCCATGGCATGTTGCCTCTCAGCCACCATGTGTGCACGCACACCACGCTTAATGTCATTAAATCTCTTTCTCAGGTTGTCCAGGTCGCTGGTTGGTCCCCCTGCCTGGGCTATGGCCTCCTGCACCTCCTCCCACACGTGTGTACATGTTTCCACAGTGGTGCTGTTGCTCAGCCAGCCATAGAGCACCTCATAGCGCTCCAACACACTGGCCAGCAGGATGTGGTTTTCTTGCTGACTGAATCTCACAGCCCTCCTCCATGTCTCAGCTGGCACCAGTATATGCCTTTGTTTGGCACTGGGTGGCCCCTGTGTGGGCTGGGACACACCTGATGGGCCTGCAGTCACTGCCAAATGCCCAACACTCCCTGCATCTCTGGGTCCTGCTGAACAGGTGCCCGCCTCCTCCCCTCCTCCCCTCCTGCCATGTCCTGCTGCTCCTTCTCCCTGCCCTCTGCCCTCCCCCTCCCTGTCACACATCCCTGCTCCTTGGCTCCTCTGCTACACCTCACACCTGCTCCTCGCCCCACCTCCTCTCCCTGCTGCCTGCTCCTCAACTCTGCTGCTTTCTCTCTAGACTGCTCTTCGCCTCCCCTCCTCTCTCTCTCTCACCTGCTTTGCCACATACCTCTCCACAACAAACCTGCCTCTGACATTCTCCACCACCACTCACGACCCAACCACTCTCCACAACACACCTGCCTCCGACACTCCTCGCTTCACCAACAATGCACGCCTTCTCTCCCTCGCCTACACAAACCCCTCAACGTGAACCAGGTGTGCAGGTGTATTTATAGGTTGTTTTACTTTGCACGCCTTCCGCATGCACTGCGGCACAAGTGCGTCTGCTGTGTGTATTGCACATGCGCCGCGGCACAAGCACGTCTGCTGCACTCATTGCGCATGCGCCACAGAGACACGGAGGTTGTGCGCACGGAACCCCATGTTACACATGTGCTTTGCGTGAGCGCGAGGCTTGGCGCATGTGCCTAACATCACACAGTATATGTGCATGTGTAACATAGTGTCCCGCGTGCGCACCTTTCACATATCCGTGGTGCATGTGCAACGCTTGCAGCAGACGTGCTCATGCCGCAGTGCATACGCAACATGCGCAATGTAATATAGCCTATAAATAAACCTGCACACCTGGTTCACATTGAGGGGTTTGTGTAGGCGAGGGAGAGAAGGCATGCGTTGTTGGTGAAGCGAGGAGAGTGTCAGAGGCAGGTGTATCATGGAGAGTGGCTGGGTTCTTGAGTGGTGGTGGGGTAGTGTGGCTGGGTTGGTGTGTGGTGAGGGAGGTGTGTGGTTAGGTTGGTGAGCTGAGTGTCTTTGTTAGAGTGAGTTAGAGGAGTTGGAGGGGCGGAGTTTATGGCGGCCTTTGTGGTTGCTGCATGTGCTGTGGGTGATGAGCAGGGGCTGCGGTTGCCTGATGGGGGAGATGGTGTCCATGGGGCTGAGGCACAGGGCATGGGTTTAGACCCGCTGCAACACAGATCTGCAGCTGTGGGGGCAGGCCAGGCAGGGGCTGTGCTGGCACGGCGCAGGAGGTGTGCAGAGTTGCAGGTTCGCCAACCTCGCCTCTTCAGACCCAGGGCCCAGCTCTAGGGCATGCATGAGGACCAGGTCATCTCCCTCTACCGCTTGAGCACAGGGGCTATTAGGGAGCTTCTACCTCCTCTGCTGGACACGTCTTCCCATCCTCTGCCACACACTGTCATTGTTGCATGGTACATTACCATCACCCTGCGTATCGCTACAGCTGCCCCTGATATGTTTGTCCATTCTTCCAGCTGCCACATGGGTTGGATGCAGATTTGTCTGGTCCATCAGCTCTGATCTACTTCCTTCCATTACTTGTGCATTGTCTTTCCTTGTTGCTCTGTGCAGTGTTAGGGTTACATCTGTGTTTGGCCCATACCTTTCTTGTTTTTCAACTTGGGGGACCTTATTGCCCTTGGCCAACATTTTTTGGGTTACCTATATATCCTTGGGGCATCTTAAGCCACACCTTAGATTCAGCCGTCTTATGGGGTGCCTACTATGGTGCCTTTGGAGTTGGCAACCTTTCGACATGGCCTCTGGGGCACATTATAACCCACCTTGGCTGATGTGCTGGTTTAGGATGTGCCTTCTGGTGCACCCTAAAAGGTGCATTAGTTTATGGCACTGGGGTGCGGGTATTTTTAGCTGGCAGCACAGACTGTTGGACTGTTTCAAGCAGGAAAAGGAATTGCCTTGGCCAACCTTATTCATTAGGCCCACTGGGGGATTAAACTCATGACCCCTGTTTCAGCGATCATTTAATTGACCAGTGTGCTACACCTCTATTGCTGTGATTGCAGGTCAGCACACGAAGTTAAGGTTAATGCACGGTAACGTGCGTGGCTCCCTCTATCGCGCGATAATGTGCACAGCGCACTTTATCGAGCGATAACCCGTGATTGCTACCTTAAACCAGAACGCCCACTCCTTTTATGGCATTCTTCACATTATCGCTGGAGCTAGCACCGGGAACATTGAGACGGTTTAGTAAACATACCCCATAGTACCTCCTGGAGCCTCTTATAGTTGCAGATAAGAATCTCTGTGGAATGGTTCCTGTTTTATCTATGACTGATTAATTTGTAATTGATACGAATGAATGGGATGATCGTCATGCATGTGTGGCAGTTTTTTGATGTCTTTAGATATCTGATATGTTGTGTGAATTTGTATGTTGTGTACAAAGACTAAAAATAGTTATGAAGGTGTTTAAAGGAAATGCAGACCCAAGTTAAAACTGGATTGTGTGTCAAAGTCAAAGCATGTTTGATTAAAGGGAATTAAAAAAAGATAAAAGGAAAAGAAAATTAAAAAAGAAAGGCATATAGTGGATTCAGTCTGGGAGTGCAAATTATTTCTGGCTAATAATATTGGTATTCCTTTTTCTTTGTGTTTCTTACTGTGCAAGCAGCATAGTGATACATATAATTTATTTATTTTATTTATTTAACATTTCTTATATACCGCCTTTCATGATATCAAGGCGGTTTACATTGAACAAACTGAAAATTACATTGAACAGGGCATTATAACTTGGAGATAACTATTTTACAGAGAACATGGGCACTGGAGGGTTAAGTGGCTTGCCCAAGACCACAAGGAGTACCTGTGGGACTAAAAACCCCAGCATTAATATTATAATAATAATATTATGAAAAGATGTTAGATTAGAGATTTAGCTTTTACAAATCACAAATAATAAGTGATACAGTTTCATTCTAATAAATAAACTAAGGGGCATGTTTACTAAACCACGGTAATGTAGCACTGGTAACATTGCCTAATGTAATTTTAACGCACGGTAATGTTACCAGCAGTGATAAATGTCCCAGAGGGTGGAGGGAAGGCGGAGAGAAGGTGGTCAATGGGTAGGGAGTGGGCGGGGAGAAGCCCCTGCTAAACTAATGTTGGAAAAGCAACACCAGGACTTTACCACCAGTGAAAACCTGCCGGTAAATGCACATTTGCAGGAGAGAGAGACCATTTCAGTGTCAGCAATGTACAGCACAAACAGGAGCCAAAGAAAAGTGATAGCAGTGCTCCATTTGCAGCAACAGCATAGTGCCCAAGTGTGAAAGGGCACTATGGTGATAGTGCAAATGGGGCAAAGGGGGCTGCAGGTGGGACATGCAGTGGGGGCAGCTGGGGCACAGGGTAGACCAGGCTGTTGCCTAGGTGGCACATAGAAACACAGAAACTGGAAATCAGCAAGACAGCATCTGACCAAGGTCAAACATGTCCAGTAGTCTGTGTTCTGCAGTGTCCCATCCAGTGGACACATACCAAGCAGGTACCCCAAACATCACACAGAAACCACAATGCCTTCCCCAGGATACATCCTAAACTGTCCGTAAACCCAGTTAAACAAACACCCTTTACTACAGCCCCTGGTAAGGCAGTGCAGGATGTGACCATGTGTCATCTGAAACATATATACACCCAATAATCCAAACTGGGTACACTGTACCCACATTATATGCCCTAGCCTGTCCACAGTCTGCTGGCATAACACAATCTACCTACGTTTACCAGGTCCACCCTAGCCAATAGTTGCTAGATCACCAACTTGACACTCCTTAGCTGTCTCTCCACATGTGGAAGGGACATAACATTGGCAGGCAGTGATGGGGGGATCTGTGGATGTCAATGTATGGCTCCCCACCCCAGACACTTCACCATAGGCACCCGCCTACCTGCACATTGGATGGCCTGGGACTGCACACTACCAGCACCGACAGCATATGGGCATGTCAGCATGGCAGGGAGGTGTTGGTGGCGAAGGGGGCAGTGGCACCCGCCTGCAGTGGACCAAGGTCATGCCCTGTTCCAGTGCGTGGTGTGCTGTGCAACAGACAAGGTCTGTCTGATGGAAAGCAAAGGTAGCTCCAGGGACTGCTGTGCCTCTATGGCAACAATGTGGTGCAGTACACACAGCCAGTGTGTCTTGGAGCAGAGGGTCACAGCTGTGGATCTTGCAGAGCATGTCCCTACATTTTACCCTACATTGCAGATACAACACCAACATATACAATCCCCAAAGCATCGGCCAACAGGGGTACAAACATCCATACAGACAGGCTCCACTATCCAAAGCTTCATGGAGAGTTGGGCAGTTGGCTCTGGCACACGGAGCAGCAGTTATCACCAGAGCACTACGACTAGCTCCTGCACATCTTAGCAATGCCTGCACTGTGATCGGGATCAGTGTGGTGGGCAGGGTTGCCAATCATCCCTATCTTTGCACAATGCTGCAATAGGAGTGTGTATGTGTGTGTGTGTATGTCTATCCATTGTTTTGTGGCTTCCTACTCCTCAATGGACCCACAATGCATACACTGTTTCCAGCATTATTCTGCAAATGTGCATACTTAGGAGCAAGGTATTGTGGGTATGGCTTGGACAGGGTGGATTTGGCAGGATGCATCTGCATCGGGGAGTAGGGCAATGGTTGGGACATCGTAGTGCCTGACCACTACCTGAATGAACAGGGTGGCCACAGCATGTCATGCTGGGAGGACACTCTCACTCTGACCGAGCAGTGACCATAGCACGGCTATGTTCCCACAGAGTGCTATATAGTATTTGTTTTTAGTGATATCTGTGTGCTCTCTGTTTTGGTGCCCTGTCATTGAGGCACCTGCTGGGTGTCTGTGCTGTATATCCCAACTCTGTGTGCACATAATTTCTCTATGAGCATGCAATATGGATGGGCTAGCAGACTGTCTGTGGTTAGTAAGTGCATGGCTGGAACACCTGGTGGGGTGCAGTCTGATTGTGCCTTCTGATGGTGAATGTCAGACCTTGGTGAGTCATTGGAAAAAGGAGGTCATCTGAAGCATAACATTGCACTGCTATTACTGAACAAATTATGTGATTGTCAGGTCAAATAAACAGGAGGAGAGCAGGAGTTGAGATTAAGGTGCCTTAACCTAAGGCACCTTAAAGTCCTTAGGGCGCCTTAACCTAAGGCGTCTTAACCCAAGGTCACTTAAGGCACCTTAGGTTGTTGCACCTTACAGCCCTTAGTGTGCCTTGACTTAAGGCGCCTTAAGTTAGGGCACCTTAAAGCCCTTAGGGCTCCTTGGCAGCCTTAATGCGCCCAGCTTGTCACCTTAGCATGCAATGTCCCAGGGTTAAACGGCCAAGGTGCCCTTTAATGCATGTTAAACAGTCCATTGCTCCCTTTATGCTGGAATGCCCCCTGCCCACTGCCTTATATGCCCACTGGGTGCCCACTGCCTTATATGGCTTCATGTACCTTAGTGCTGCATTTACCGCTGGTAACTTTACCATGGTTTAATAAACATACCCCTAAGTAATTAAATCGAGGTGGTAAATGGGTGCTTTTTATGTTAGTAGATTAACTGAAAATCCTGATAAACATCACATCCATGAAAATGTAAGAGATTAGAGTAGCAATGTCCCAGTCTATTTTAAGCCACCTGGATCTTAAATTCTCAAGTTGTGCAGAACTAATGCTATCGATTGGAAGTATGAAGCAGGTGTCTTGTCACTAGTGGAATAGGTGGGGCAAAGATATTGTCTCCTAATATCACAAGCACCAAGACTGATTGACTAAATTAGTATCACTGATAGAGGTAGATTCAAGATGTAAATAAATTTACCTTGTGCAAGAGATTATTGGATCCTTTATTATTATGTTGTTTTGTGCTGAAGAAACTATAATAAAGAGAAATATTAAGTAATAACAATTTAATTTCTAATTGGTTTAAGTTCTATATTTTTACAAGTTTTGTGGTTATGAAAGCATTACCTTTTCTTGAGCATAATTCTTGGTACTGGTTATGAAATAACTGTTTATGTATTTATTCCTTTTGTTTTATGTCCTTATTTCCTTCTTTTGTGGGCCTAGATAGAAACATAGAAACATAGAAAAATGATGACAGAAAAAGACCACATGGCTTATCTAGTCTGTCCTTCCAGATCAACAACTACAACAGTCCCTTTTTTTTTTTCCTTTAGAAATCCTCTGTGTTGATAGGTTTGGACGATGGGATCCAAGATGGCGTCTTGATGTGAGCTGATAGTGGCGGCGTTTTTCTTACCTCTCGTATTATGGGCAAGCGGAAGGGTAAAGGGCCTAAGAAGTCCTCCACCAGCCCAGCAGCCTCTTCTGCCCTTTCCTCTCAGGTCGTTGGACCTTTGGATGCTTTTGTCACGCTGCTACGGCAGTCACAAATGTCAATGGAGCAGAGCCCTGCTGTTTCCCCCTCAGAGCCTGGTGGCTCGACGGGTGGTTCTGGGCCTGAGATCTCTCTGCCTGTGCAATGGTGGCCTCCAAAAGATCCTCTGCTGAGGCAGACTCCTGCGCAGCTGGAGGGAGAGCTTTCTTCTGAAGATGGAGGGGGCTCTGACCCTGGAGGAGCGGCTGTGCAGCGGAGGAATGTAGACCTGGGATCCGCTTCTCTTTCCAGTTCAGAGGACGGGATATTGAGGAGGCCTTCAGGTGAGTTGTTGGATATCTTCTCTGCATCTGGGGAATTGAGGTCTGAGCACCGGGCAACAGAGGGCTCTTCTGGACAGGTACGGGCTTTTACTTTTGATCGACCAGTCGAGTTCACCTTGGAATCGATCTGGACTGCTATAGTCAAACTTGGTGAATTTCTTGCTCCCCAAGTGGTGGCTGTAACGGCACAGGTCCAGGGACATACTACTCTACTCCAACAACATACCCTTGAAATTTCTGCGTTGCAATCATCGGTAATGGAAATACAGCGGAAGGCTTCTACTTGCGATGATGGTGTATCATTGTGTCAGAAGGACATGTTGGCGTTAAAATCTCGGATTGAATTTTTGGAAAATACTTCTAGATATTCTAATTTACGTTGTGTAAATTTTCCTAGACTTTCTACTGTATCTGCTAAAGATATGTTTAAGAAGTATTTACTGGAAGTGTTAAATGTCCCAATTGACTCCCATCCCCCTATGCTTAAGGTATATTATCTCCCCCTGGGAAGAAAGTGGTTGGGGCTGGGACAATTGATGTGGAGGGTCAAGCTGATTTATTAAATATATCTGCTTTACTGGAGTCCTCAACTGAGGAGGTTGCTTCTCCCTCCACATTGATAGCTGTCTTTGCCTTATCCTCTGATAGAGACTGGTTTTTACGTATGTTTTTCAAAATGCGCTCTGTATTGTTTCATGAGTTAACAGTCCGTGTTTTTCCAGACTTAGCTAAGGAAACTCAAAAACGTAGAAAGGAATTTTTGTTATTACGCCCTGGGGTTTTGTTGCTGGGTGGTATATATTTTTTAAAGTTTCCTTGTAAATGTATGGTTAGGTTGAATGATGTTTCATATATTTTCTTTGAGCCGTCTCAGCTATTGAGCTTTTTGAGTGCTTGACGCTCACTTAATGTGGCCCCAGATCCACTGCCAATAATTTAGGTGCAACTGTTTTGCTCACATCTCTTTATCCTTCTTTTTTAGGGTGTTAATTATATATATTTTTCTTTCTTGGGATCCCTTATTTAGGGGGCTATAGTAGGAATTGGAATGTTTTTCTTCCTGATAGTTCATATAATATTGATTAATATTATATATTTTTTTTCTCTCCAACTTCCTAATGTCCATGAAGTTTTGTTATATGCTTCATTGTATGTAAAACTTATAAAGACTAAATAAAAAAAAAAGAAGAAAAAAATCCTCTGTGTTTGTCCCATGCTTTTTTTAATTCAGATACTGTCCTCATCTCTACCACCTCCACTGGGAAACTTTTCCACAGATCCACCACTCTTTCCGTAAAGAAATATGTCCGCATATCACTCCTGAATCTATTCCTTTTCACCCTTATCCCATGTCCCCTCATAGCAGAACTTCCTTTCAATCAAAAGAGGCTCTCCCCCTGTGCATTTATGCCATGGAGGTATTTAAACATCTCAATCATATCACCTCTATCCCGCCTTTCCTCTAAGGTGTGCATATTAAGATCCTTAAGTCTGTCCTCATATGCTTTATAATGAAGACCACTAACCATTTTAGTAGCCACCCTCTGTACTGACTCCATCCTGTTTATATCCTTTTAAAGGTGCATTCTCCAGAATTGCACACTATACTCCAAATGAGGTCGCACCAAAGACTTATACAGAGGCAATATCACCTCCTTTTTTCTGCTAGCCATTCCTCTCCATATGCACCCGAGCATCCTTCTAGCTTTTGCTGTCGACTTTTCTACCTCTTTAACTACTTTAAGATCATCAGACACAGCCACGCCTAGGTCCCACTCTTCTTTAGTGGACAAAAGTACTTCACCCCCTATACTATATTGCTCCCTTGGATTGCTGAAGCCCAAATGCATGACCTTACATTTTTTAGCATTAAATCCCAGCTGCCAAATTCTAGACCATTCTTCAAGCTTAGCTAGAACCTTCCTCATGTTATCTACACCTTCCTGGGTGTCTACTCTATTGAGATTTTGGTATCATCCGCAAAGAGGCAAATCTTACCCGCCAGCCCTTCTGCTATATCACTAACAAAGATGTTAAAAAGATGTCAAAAAATATTGCTGACAATATTCAAAGTAATATGAATCTAAGATATGAGAGCCTTCCTAAGAATTATTTGTAAACAATTGAAATGAGTTTGATTTATCTGACATAAACTGTCAGTTATGTTTTGATGTTTGTTACTTTTAAGTAATAAAATTAACTATACCTTGTAAATTGTCACAGGTGGAGAGTAAATGACAAACATAATTAGTGTGTGAAAAGAGAGGTGTGTCTATTAGCATGTGGCCTAACATTTAATTTTATATATAAGAGAATAACTTAAGGAATGTAGATGGAAAATAGAAATGTGCTATAAGCTAGCATTGTCTCTATATATTCAAATCATTTTGTAATAATTTAGTGCTAGCAGTAGATTAATTAATTAGCATTAGATAAGATAATTCTGTTCAACACTTCTATATTGCCATTAGCAATGGTACTTATTGGCAATTGTGAGTAATTAGAGGAGTGTTGTGGTGAGTTTTGGTTCTGAAAATAATATATTGCATGCACTGAATCCTACAAGCCGAAGACAGTGACTATTGTGAATGAAATGAAGTCTGCAATGCTACTGAAAGCCGACTAGGAGCAAAGATCAGTGATTCCAGCAAGACTACTCATATATATCGTGGCGGCGCGCAGTCCGTCTAGGCGGGTGCCTAGTGGGGTGCGCCGGTCATCACTCTTTTTGTGTAGTTGTGGCCTGCTTTGTAAGCAGTACGAGTGGATGAGGACACAGGACAATTTGTAAAAATAAATTGCTTTATATTGTTTTCTTCGTGGAATCAATTTTTGACAAATGACCAAGATAAGGCAAAACAAAAATATAACCAAAAATAGGATACTTTCTCCAGTAACTTTCTTAGCAAAAACTCTCCAAGTAGTTTTCTCCACTCTTGTTAATTTTGCCTTCTTCCATTTAACAAAACCAGCAAAATACTGTTAAGTGCACAGTTCAACAAAACTTCAATAAGACAGTTTTGAATTCACATTCTCAGCTGCTGCAGATTAGGATACCAGCCATATGCTGCCTCTTAGTTTAAAATCATTAGCCTTCTTAACCGGGCTTTAGCAGTGGTAAAACTGGCTGCTTTTAAACACGAGGTTTCTATCTTCTTGTCTGCCCTTATCCTAGGCATTCATTGATACCAGCACATATGTTATCTTCTTAATCTGTATCATACAGTCTTCCATAAAAGCATTAAACCTTTCTCACACAAAGTCCACACTCCATTGACTCTGCTGAAGACACTGGACTGTCTGGATAAAGCTCCACTTCCATTTCTTCCGGTGAACTATAAAGCTCAGGGCTTGGGGCAACTTCTGGCACACTCTGCTGCACTTCTTTTAAAAGTTTAAAAAGCTTTCCCCATTTTAGCTTCTGGCTCCCCCTTTTAACTGGGTCAGAACCTCTTGCCCTTCTCTCCCTTAACAGCTCCACCTCAGGGAATATATGAGTTGTTTGGCTGGCAGAAACCCTCCTTTTATCAGACTTTCTGTACTGTCTGTTCAAGGGCCCAGGACTTGAGCTGCTGCCTTCAGAATCAGACATATAGTCCTGACTTCTTCCCCAGCTCCTTTCTTGCCCACAACCTTGACACTTGCCTTGGGAGTGGTGGCTGGTCCCCTTTGAACCACCAGGCCTCACAGCCTTGAAATGCTGCCTCTTCCCCTGGTCTCTCTGGACTCTCTGCCTCTCCTCCTGGCTTCTGGCCTGCAGTCTTTCCTGCCCTCTGGCAGTCTCTCTCTGCAGTCCTTCCTGTGCCTGAGCACGTCCTGTTTGCTCTGCTGATTCAACTGGTTCTCCTCCTTGTTCTGCCGGTTCTGCTGAGAAACCCTGTTCTGCCTCACTTCCTGTGTGACACAGCTTAAATATTCTGTGGCTTGTTTCCTTCCCTGGCCCCACCCTCTCTCTGCCTGCAACTACTCTAGAGGCTGAGTGTGGCTTCAGGCTAGCCCTGCTAGTGTGTGCTTTAGTTTCTCTTTCTGTTTTGGAGCTATGCTTTGGTGAGCCCATCCCTCGTTTATGAAAAAAAAACTCTTTTTTTTCAGTTTTAAAGGGCTCTGCTACATGTGCATCACCACAATATGCAGCCATGAAGCCTGGGTGGACAATCCCTGAAATTCTGTCCAAGATGGGTATAGCCCAACCCATAGTGAAAAGATGCTGCTGAAGAATTTGGAGTTGTGACCAGTGCAATGATGTGAATGTGGGTGCAAGCTTCTGAATTACTGCCAGCAAATGGTGCTTGCAAGAATAATTGGTAAAGTCACATGGCCCTATTCTTTCCTGGATGTCCCGGCCCTCTGTGCGCCTGGTCGGATTCTGATCCCATGGGGCACGTTTAGCGCCACGGGATCAGAATCACATTCAGGCCTATATGTGCAGACCGGGACCCCGATCCTGCTTGGCCTGCATGTACAGCCTTGCCCAGCTAACTCAGTCAAAGCTCCTGAATGGAGTTGCGGTGCTATGGTATCCGGTTGCCATGGCATCGTGGCTCCATTCAGGAATCACGATCCCCAACCGCTGAACAGATTTTGCATTCCCGCAGCCTGACCCCCAATTTGGTCTTCCTCCTGGGTTGGGGAGGCACATTGTAGAGGGCCAAGGTCAGGCTACAGAGAATCTCCTCTACCCCCTCCTACCTCCTCTGCTGAATGGATCTGCCATCCCCCGCCGATTAGGGGAACTTATTCCACCTCAGAGTTGAAATAAGTTCCCCATTCAGTCTGCTGGCCCCAGACATACAGGACCGAAATTGGAATTGGCCCTGTACATCCGGGGCTGCGGACCGCCAACTGCCTGCCCTATCTTTGCCCCACAATGCCCTATTCCTGCCCTGTTTAACCTCTCTGTACAACATACAGGGAAGTTAGTCAGGGTGGACAGAGGGGTCAAATAGTGGGGATGGAAGTCCCAGTGGAACATCTATCCCTGCTATTTGTGGCTTGTAATGACCCCCCCCCCCCTTACTTTCTATACATATTCCTATTAAGACCTAGTAAGGGCAAACAGTGTCACATAGTTTTGGTTAATTCACAGGATGATTGTAATCATTTTTCTATATTGTATAAAGGCATAAAAACTTTTTCCAACCAACTAAAATGAAGTTCACCTATGAGCCAGATGTGGTGCTTAGGAGGAGCATCTGCAAAGTGAACTAAAAGGCTTTCCTCACTATGGCAGAAGATATTTTCGACTTGGACTTGTTACCATTCATTTGTAGTGATTCTGTCCAGAATCAGAGGGGGGACTGTAGAAATGGACTTGAATTAGGTACCAGAACACTCTGAAAGGGTTAACATGGAGAATTGCTTGGAAGTTAGTTGACAGCATAGTACAGGTGTCTCCAGGACTGGAGTTGAAAATCCCCTGGCTTAGTAGAATGTATTATACAAGCCAAGGTAATATTTTTTAGATGTTTGCGGAAAAACAAGACAGAATTTTATTATCCTGATTAAGTTGAGCAATGTCTGTGCCCAGTTTGACCTAAAACATGTAGTGTTTAGCTTAATCTGTAAAGCAGAGGCATGACATAGCTTGAGAAGATGAATTTGTACCATGTAGCAGTTTTCTTTCCTTATAAAAAAATCCTGTGGCCATGCTAAGGTGAGGGATTTACAGGAAACTGCTCAAGTTTGCAGACCTGTGGCCCCCTCCCTTAAGACCTTAAGTAGTAATTAATAGAATTGTCTTTGGATTTTGTTTTATTTGATTCCTTACTCTATTTGTACTTGAATTTAGAGAATTGGTCAAAGAGCTGAGGTTGAATTTTGCTACCTGGTGATGTCTGGTCAAGAGTAGGTCATGCAAAGAAATTCTTTCAAAGGACAGATCCCTGAGGCACACCTCAGGTTACATCCCTCTAAGAGTAAGCTCCATTTACCTGTACCCTTGGTCACCTCCCACTCAACCAATTTCTAATCCAGTCAATCACTTTAGGGTCTATTCCTAGGATTCTCAATTTATTTATGTTGTATATGGAGAACAATGTCAAAGGCTTTGCTGAAATCTAAGTACACCACATCTAAGGCTCTTCCTTGGTCCAACTCTCTGGTTGTCCCATCAAATAACTTAATTTGATTTGTCTGACAAGACCTGCCCCTAGTAAAAACCATGCTGCTTTGAATCCTGCAATCCATTGGACTCCAGAAACCTCACTATCCTCTATTGTAGCAGTGTTTCCAGTAATTTATTCACCACAGAGGTCAGACTAACCAGCCTGTAGTTCTCAAACTCATTCTTACTTCCATTTTTGTGTAAAGGGACCACATGCACCTTTCTCCAGTCCTCTGGGATCACTCTCAACTCTAAAGAAGCATTGAAAAGGTCAGACAATGGAGCCACTAGAACTTCCCCAAGTTCCTTCAATACACCTGGCCCCATCACTTTGTCTACTTTTAAGTTAACTAGTTCCTCATGAACACAGTCTTCTGAAAATCATTCAACATCCGCTTCACTTCTGATCCTATTGTGAATGTTTTCTGAGGTCCTGCTCCTGGCCCTTCATCTGTGAACACAGAACAAAAATATTTGTTAGGCAATTCTGCTTTATCCTCATCAGCTACATATTCCTACCCTTCACCCTTAAGTCTGACACTTTTACACTTCCACCTTTTACTAACAGATCTGAAAAATATCTTGTCCCCCCCATTTTTCTGTATTGGCTATTTTTCTTCTATTTGTATCTTTGCTTTCCTGACTACTGTCCTAGCTTCTCTAAGTTTCTACAAATATTGATGCTTGTTTTCCTCTTTCTGTGATCTCTTGTATTTTATGAAGGCCACCCTCCTTTTCTTCACCTTTTCAGTTACTTCTTTTGAGAACCATACTAACAAAAAGGTTTGTTGCCCTTAAAATATCACCTTTCAGTTTTGTCCATTGTTTTTCTACATTCCCCAAGCTGTTCCCATCCCACTAACAACTCCTTGAGGTATTGTTCCATCTTGGCAAAGTTAGTTTTCCTGAAGTCTAGGACCCTTATTTTTGAATGGACTTTATCAGTCCTAGTACTAATACTGAACCACACCTTCTGATGATAACCCGATATGAGATGAACTGCCACTATATAATCAGAAACACTTTTATCATTGGTAAGCACCAGTACCAGTATGGCCCCTTCATGTGTATGTTCTGTTACCAGTTGCTGGAATAATTCTGCCTATAGAGAATCCAGGATCTCCTTACTTCTAGATGACACTGTAGCAGGGAAGCACCAATCAACATCCGGAATATTGAACATGTCTCCTTTCATGGCAATGCTATCCAAGAAGCACAGAGTGGCCCACAGAAGCTCTATGCTATTATATTCCAACTCTCTGATCTGAGGCCCTCAGTCTCTTTCATGGTTTGGCAAGGGCCATCCAAAGAATGCTTGGTCCACTACTTCAGTTCAAAAATTTTGAACTTGCAACAGGGTTTCTCAACAATAGTTCCATCCATAACCAGCATCCCAGGTGGGTCTAAGGTTTTTCCTCACAACTGGTCCACTTTTAAACGAGTGACCATTGCATCTCTATCTAGGATTATTGTCACCGTCCGGAAAACCACTTGTTCTTTGCATCCCGTTCCCTCTCAGTGGCTGGGTGAGACCTCGTTGGGCCTCTTACCAATTCTTCTCACAATCATCAATGATAGTCTGTCTATTGGTTCAGTTCCTTCACTCTGAAAACAGGCCATTATATGTCCTCTTCTCAAACATAAGTCCTTGGACCCTGCCAATCCAGCTAATTACTGATCTGTCTCCAATCGTATTTATTATTTCTTTCTTTATTTTGTTTAGTGAGCTATTTACATTGTAGCACAACTGCGTATTAGTTAACTGGGAGGGGGGTGGAGCAGGTGTCTGGGGGAGGGGAGGGGTAAGGGGGAGGGGAGGGGAATCTTCCCTTTATATCAAAATTAAACAGAGCTGTCCTCTGTCAACTTAGGAATCATTTAGAAAAAAAATGTCCTCCATCTCTGTCAATCAGCATTCTGTCTAGGACATAGTACAGAAACCATCTTGAAGTCCCTACTCAATGAAGTGCAAGAAGCCATGGATAATGGAAAAATTGCTTTAGCTGTCTCCCTTGATCCAACTGCAGCCTTTGACCTTGTCAATCACTCGATACTGCTCTCCTGTTTGATTAAAATCTGCATTTTTGACACTGTCCTTGCCTGGTTCTCCTCTTTTTTGTCTTACTGTACCTACTCTTTCTCCACTGGATCCTGTTTATCTGGCTCTCACCCACTGACCTGCAGGGACCTTCAAGGCTCCATATTGGTCCTACTCCTATTTAACATTTTTCTAAGTCCATTTATCCTTCTTATCCACAAGTCGCTATCACAGCTTGCTACTACACAGATGATATACTCCTGGTGGCCTTTACTGATTCTCAGTCCCCTGACCTTTCTGCAATTAATTACTGCCTTGTCAGTGTGTCCACCTGACTGCGAGAGAATCAGCTGAAATTCAACACTTCTAAAACCTTTGCCACCTAGCTTACTGGCAACAATTCAGATCCCTTACTGTCTCCCATCCTTAACAGACAAACTGTTCTACTGTTTCCTTACACAAAGTATCTTGTTTTTTTCTGGACTCTGAACTATCTTTCAAAAAGCAGGTTAGTCACATAGTTTAGTCCTCATTCCATGTACTGTGTCAATTTCAGGCTCTTCATTCTTTTCTGGACCCCCCAGCCCGACATATGTTTGCACTTAATTGTATCATCTCCTGTATAGACTATTGTAATCCCATCTTGGTCCGATTCTTTTTAGCATCTTTGTTAGTGATATTGCAGACGGGCCATTGGGTAAAGTTTGCTTGTTTGTGGATGATATCAAAATCTGCAATAGAGTAGACACCCAGGAAGGTGTAGATAACATGAGAAAGGATCTAGCTAAGCTTGAAGAATGGTCTAGAATTTGGCAGCTGTAATTTAATGCTAAAAAATGCAGGGTCATACATTTGGGCTGTAAAAATCCAAAGGAAAAGTAAACAGGTATAAAAGGTGACTGCAAAAGCCATAAGGATACTTGGGTGTATAGGGAGAGGAATGGCTAACTGAAAAAAAGGAGGTGATAATGCCTCTGTATAAGTCTCTGGTGCAACCTCATTTGGAGTATTGTATGCAATTCTGGAGACTGCACCTTCAAAAGGATATAATCAGGTTGGAGTCGGTGCAGAGGGTGGCTACTAAAGTGGTATTGGTCTTTGTTATGAAGCATATGAGGAAAGATTTGAAGATCTTAATACTGATACTTTAGAGGAAAGGCGGGATAGGGACGATATGATAGAGACATTTAAATACCTCCGTGGCATAAATACACAGGAGGGGCTCTTTTAATTGAAGACAAGCTCTGCTATGAGGGGACATAGGATGAGGGTATGAGGGTGAAAGGGGATAGACTCAGGAGTAACTTGTGGAAATATTTCTTTACGAAAATATTGGTAATGTGTGGAATTGTCTCCCAATGGAGGTGGTAGAAATAAGAACAGGATCTGAATTCCAAAAAGCATGAGACAGACACAGAGGATCTGTAAAGTTAAAAAGATGGCTATTGTAGTTGATATGGAAGGGCAGACTAGATAGGCCATGTGGTCTTTTTCCGCCATCATGTTTCTATGTTTCCATGCGAGTTTGTTCCAATCCAACTTGAAAAGATTACAAACCATACAAAACACTGTTGTCCATATTCTCTGCCATTCAGGCAAATTTGATAACGTTACTCTGCTTCTGTTCTGTCAACATTGACTCCCCATCTATTACCATATTAATTTTAAAATTCTCACTCAGACCCATAAGGCACAACATACTCATACCCCCACCTACCTATCTTCATTGATCACCTTCCATGCCCTAGCCAGAGCTCTGTACACTATACATGATCAGCTAGATATCCCTCCAGCCTCCCATGCTAGGCTGGAGATTACCAGGAGTACAGTCTTCTTCTTCCTAGCCCCTACCCTCTGGAATGCCCTTCCTCTGGCAATCCATATTGAACTTTCCTATAATGCTTTTAAATCTGCATTAAAAATATATTTGTTCAACGAGGCTTTCCAAGATGGCACATACACGATGTGATGGGTTACACTCGGAACTTGCAACCCACCACCGACACCTACATCTTGTAATCTATGACTTCTATATATGTCTCGCAACATTTACTTGCTATTCAAGCAATTTTGCTCTTTCTTTTTCTATTCATTTCCTTTTTGATTTGTAGTTAATTTCCTTTTCCAGAACAATGATTTTATTGTAAACATCCCTGCTGTTGGTTCAAAGGGTGATATATTAAGACAAATAAACCATAAGCCATAATACTGCAAATGTCTTCAATTAAATCTCTGTCCATTTCTTCTGCCTATGAAGGAGATCTGTATATCACACCAATGCAAATGGATTCTCTGTTCTCTCTTTTTAATTTAACCCACAGTGCCTCTTCTTGTACTGTAAGCCCTGTAATTATGTAGCTTTAATATGATTTTTTACAATATAGTGTCACTCCTCCTCCTCCTCTTCTTCCCTCCCTGTCCTTTCTGAATAAAGTATCGCTTGGTACAGTATAATTACATCCCAATCATGGTTGTCCATGAACCATATCTCCATAACTGCTACTAAATCCAAGTCAACCTCTTCCATTAAAGCCTCAACATCTGGGATTTTATTTCCCATACTATGGACAATAATGCACACTGCTTTCCAGATGATGCTCCTTTTACCCATTCTACAGATGTATTAAATGTTTCACTTAGCTGAGGGTTTCTACTTACCTGGGGGCTTTCTTCACCCATCCCCAATGAATCTAGTTTAAAGCCCTCTTCAGTAGGTTAGTCAGTCTGCTGCAGAAAACACATTGACCCTTCTTGGACAGGTAGACATCATCTATGCTCAGAAGCCCTTGGAAAGTCATCCCATGATCCAAGAAACCAAAACACTCTTGATTACACCATCCACACAGCCATGCATTCATCTCCAGGATGTGAGATTCTCTGCCTCGGTTCTGCCTTGCCTTTACTCTCAATAGGGAGGATTGAAGAGAATACCACCTGTCCACCTATCTGCTTAACTCTGTCTCCCAGAGCTATGAAGTCATGCTTTATATGCTCAGAGGGATACCTAGCAGTATCATTTGTGCCAACATGGATGAGCATTATCAGCTAATAGTCAGTAAGCTTGATTAATCTCAGCAAACTCTTCATAACATCACAGATTTTTGTGCCTGGCAGACAGCACACTTCCCTGGACATCAAGTCTGGTTGGCAGATGGATGTCTCAGTACCCCTCAGAAGAGAGTCACCAACCACCACTATCCTTTGCTTCCTTGTGGTCACTGATTCTGCAAATTTGAGATGCTTGAGCTCTGTTTTTTCCCGTTACTGGGATGTTTTCACCTCCTCTATTTCCAGTACTACATACTGGTTCTTCAATTTGAGGGCTAGAGGAGTTGGATTGTTGATTCTGCAGGCTCTAGTGACTTGTGTCCAACTATCTACATTCTGTAGCATATAATCCTCATCTCTGTCGGAGAGCTTGGATGCCTCGAGAACCATCTCATCAATGTATTTCTTGCCATCACAGATTCTTATCAGTCTTTCCACTTCTTCTCTGAGCTCCTCCACTCGTTTCATGAGCTTGAAGGCATCATTTACATGGAACTCTTCCCTTCACTGAGATCAGGCTGTCTGTCTGGACAGAGGCAAAAGCTGTAACAGGGGAACAGCTTTAGCAATATGATTCTTTTCCAACAATAGTTAGCACTTTGGTACCTGTTTAAGGAATTGAGAAAGACCTACCAAAGTCCCTAACTTTTTCTCATAGAAAAAGCAGCTTGCTTCTTTTATGTGTGTTCTAACAGCTCTGTTCTATGTACCTGTGTGTAGTCCTGTTAGCTTGCTAAACAGCTATCATTTTACACTACTAAATTTGTTTCCTTTGTAAAATTACCTCATCAAAGCTCCTTCAAGAATATCAAATTGTTTACTTTTCATAGTATCCAAATGTGGAATTATTTACTTTTGAGATTTTCCCTACCAACCAATAAAAAATCTGCTATATTTGCTAACAAGCAATTTGGTGAGATGCTCTATATAGCAAGAATTCTTACATGGGATGGGTGGGAAGCTGGGAAGGAAATGGAGGGATCTAATACCTAAGAAAGGCAGTGGCTTCAAAGAGCTTATCTCTTTGAACCTGAAGGCTAGATGAGAAGACAAAAAAATCCAAAAGCAGCAGAAATCTTTAAGAAAATAAAAACATAAGATATGCCATACTAGGTTAGACCAAGGTCTATCAAGCCCAGTATCCTGTTTCCAACAGTGGCCAATCTAGGTCATACGTACCTAGCAGTTTCCCCAAAAGACACAAGTTCCACAATGTTTGTATTGGGTCAAGCAGTGATATCCTGGGTCCCTTTTTAATAATAGTTTATGGACCTTTCCACCAGGAACTTGTCCAAACCTTTTTTAAACCCAGCTACACTAACAGCCTTTACTACATCCTCCGGTAACAAATTCCAGAGTTTGATTACACGTTGAGTGAAAAAATATTTTCTCTTATTTGTCTTAAATAGTTTACCCTGTAGCTTCATTGCATGTTTGCTAGTCTTTCTATATTCTGATAACGTAAACAATTGATCTACATTTACCCATTCTACTCCTTTCATTAATTTATAGACCTCTATCATAACTCCCCTCAACCATCTCTTTTCCAGGTTGAAGAGCCTTAACCTTTTTAGCCTATCTTCATAGGAGTAGCCTTCCATCCCCTTTACCATTTTGGTGGCTCTTCTCTGTACCTTTTCTAATAACGCTATATCCTTTTTAAGATATGGTGACCAGAACTGCACACAATATTCAAGGTGCGGTCGCACCATGGAATGATACAGAGGCATTATAATATCCTTTGTTTTATTTTCCATTCCTTTCCTTATGATACCTAGCATTCTATTTGCTCTCTTGGCCACTGCTGCACACTGGGCGGAGGGTTTTAACATGTTAGCCACGATGATGCCTAAATCTTTTTCCTGGGTGGTGGTTCCAAATGTGGAACCTTGCATCGTGTAACAATAGTTTGGGTTGTTCTTTCCTAGGTGCATAACTTTGCACTTGTCCACATTAAATTTCATCTGCCATTTGGATGCCCAGTCTTCCAATTTATCAAGATTAATCTTCCTCTTCCCACCACATCCTGGGAGGTTCTTGACAGTTCGATGAGCAGAAAATGTCTTAATAACATTGCAAACTGTAGTCACATATTATTTCCTTTTGTAATTTTTCTTCTTTTATTTAATTCTTTTATGTGTCAAATATGTGTGGATATATTATCCAAAACCATTTCGCTGGCTGCTTTTATTTAGAGATATTGGACATTAAGGGGTTGAACTGCAAGGATGTCAATAATGTTGACCACAACTGTATGTTTAGCATAGTGCTACATGTCTCTCCATTTACACTTCATGTCTTCAATGTCATGGTTTCTATGTTAAATGGCATTCAAATTAATACAGATAGAGTGCCATAGATGCTGCTTGTGGTGTGCAGTATTTTGTGCATGGTGGGACCAAAGAGAATGCAGTGTTTTTATAGCATCTCATTTAATTATTTTACAGGTCTTTTATGCTGCTTTTCAATCAAAGCAGCTTACATTGTAAATTAAACATGTACATTAGACAAGGACATTGATAACTTAGAATTTTCTGAGGTAATGGAGAGTTAAGTGACTTGTCCAAGGCCACAAGGAATACTAGTGGGAATTGAACATTGGTCACTTGGTGTCCAAGCCAGTGCTCTAACCATTAGGCTACTCCTCCACTCCATGAGTGCCTTGAGCAGAAAATGTCTTAATAACATTACAAACTGTAGACACAGCCATCCAAAGGTCTTTTGAGATGGCCTTGGACTAAAATTATCCTTACATGAGTATTTGTTGGCTTTTGAGAACATGGCAGTGATATACCAGCAAATACTTTCTGAAGACATTCTAAAATTGGTCTGTCAGATGTGTGGCTTTGACTTTAAGGACATCTAAATGGGTAGGTCCAGAATATCCAGGATTTAAATGCCCCCAGATCTAAAAAGTCCCATTCATGGAGACATTCAGGTACTGATTTCAGAACTGCACGTTATATCAGTGGCAAAGAAAGGCCTCTCTTTTCTTGTGCAGCATGTGCTCCAGCAGGAGGCCTCTTTGCAGCAGGAAGTCAGCATTGGGCATTGGAGGGATGGAAACAAATAGCCTCACGCAGTGGCGGGATCTGAATCAGCCAGGGACTGGTTCAGTCCATCCCGCCTGCAATGCGGCTGGGAGCATCTCAAATGGTAGCATTGCAAGAGCTGCCTGCCCTGACCGCCGCCAACCACCTGACACTGGAGTGATGGTATCGGGGGCATCTCCTGATGCCGCGATCCCCCTGATACTGTTAATCAAGTGTCAGGAGGGGAGATTCCAGACACCACAGATCCAGTGTTGCAGAGCCATGTTTGACCCAATTCGGGGAACGCAGGCCATGGCAGGAACTGGTTTGTCGGAACCTGGCCGAATTGGTTGAATCCCACCACTGGACTCATGGTGCTGAAGCTTAAAGGTAAGCACCACAGGACTGTATTTGGCCATTGCCACCTTTGTATGTCCCAGAGAGGGTCAACAGTGGTGGCAATGGGTGCACTCTGAAGGTCCAATGCTCTAGGCTACTGCCTAGTTTTCCTAATGGTAGTGCCGGCCTTGATACTGAAGGAATAAGGAGCAGAGATGAATGAACTGTGACAGGGCATGCATCTCTACACTTATTCCCTCTAGGTGGCCCATTATGAGGTTCTGGACCCAGGTGATGGCACAAAAGCGCCACTGCATCTTTTCCAAATGGTCCAGAATGCAGCAGTTCTTCTGGCTAATGTCCTGCATGTGTATGGTACTTATGGCACTACTACCACATCCTACAATTATAAAAAACGTTTTATCTCTGGCTGCTATGCATTGTACTAGCAGCACTGATCCCACTTGCACTTCCACAGCATCATCAGAGTACTGTTCTGACATACATCTGCCACTCACATCATTATCCCTACCATACCCTCTAGCAGGGTCCCCTGTGCTGCATCAGCCTTTGCCCTGAGACACATGCTATTCACCTGTGGATTGCTCATGCTCTTCCTGTAGTCTATGCCTATCCCATGCTGCATCCATCTTCCCTTGTCTGATATAACTTTGAATGCCCTTTCCAGCAGACCTGTGCAACAGCTACTGGGCTCTGGGTTCATACTTATTCAAATTCTGCCTCTGCTGTCCTCATTGTGCCTGTGAAAGTCTTACATAACTTCCCCCATGATGTGCAGTGCAAGCCATCTACTCCTGGCCATGTAAAACCCCCCCCCCCCCCCCCCAGGACCTATGTCAAATCATACCATAGCTGTGGCCACATTCATACCACATATAGGTACCTTCATGTTCCTGCTGCTCTTTCCAGAACCACTATCGGTACCATGTCCACTGACATCTGATGACCCTGAAGAGTGTCCTCAAGGCCTTGATTTTGTACCTTATCTGGTATCTCTTGGGGGAAAGATAAATTATATACATGCTAAGTGGAGCCATCCAACAACTCTGGAATGCAGTGTCAGCTCTCTCATTCACTCTATGTGACACTCACTGACTACTTCAGCTCTGGGAGTGCATTACCTGTCATGCTGTTGGTAGTCCATCGATCTCATCCCACCTTGGGAGGGGGGAACCATGTCCATATCCCCTTCCACTTCTGCTCCTCTGGGGTCTTCTGTGCGATGCTGGGTCACACCTATGTATCTAACCTTTTACAGGTCTTTCTGTGGGTGCATGTGCATTCTTTCTATGCTGGGTTCATCTGCATGGCTCTCTTCTAAGCACAGTCCAGTATCCAGGAGATCACATCTGTGGTTGTGACCTGCTTCCTACCTGACCCTCCTCTTTTTCTCTGTTTCTGAACATGCCTCTGCTATGTTAAGGGGAGCTGCTGCCATACTTTTCCTTATTCCATGAGCTGCTGCACTGTGTGCTTCCATTTTGTGTAATGTGTAGCCAATGCACCTACAACTGTCATTGTAACCTGTGTGTTTAGAGAACCCTGCCTATTTGAATCCCATGTCCCCTTCTTGTCCCTGTCCTTCTGCATACATCTTAGTGTTAGTGAAAGTGGCACTCTTGTGTGTATGGTTTTTTGGCCACATTGGGCAAGGGTCTGATGGATCCTATGCTAGATTCTGAGGTCCTGGCAATAGCTAGTCCTGTCTTCATGGCCACCATACGTAGATCATTATGTTCTATGACCAGAAGGAATAGCCTCCTTGTCTTGGCACAAGAGAACTACAGCTGCCATGTAATCATCTCTCTCTCATCTGGCTGTGTCCTCATAGGGAGGAGTAGCCTAGTGGTTGGGGCACGGTACTTCAGGCCAGAAGGTTGGGGGTTCAAATCCCACTAGAGGACAGCAACCTTGGGCCGGAAGGACTGGGGTTTCTAGTCCCACAGATGCTCCTTGTGGTCTTGGGCAAGCCACTTAACCCTCCATTGCCCATGTTCCCTGTAAGTATTAGTGAATGTGTCTCATATCCCCGCGTGTTAAATGTATCCCCCAATTGTGTTGTGACCGCTTTGATTGAAGGATAAGGCGGTATACAAAACTGTCTAAATAAATAAATAAATAAATGTTGTGGCTCTGCATGCTTGTGCATACATGTTTTCCATGCATTGTGCATGCTCATTCATGTCCCCATATCAGCAAATGGATCCTTGAATATCTTCCATGTTGTATTTTCTATGGGCCACATGTACCATTACCATCTCAGTGCCCTACTTACAAATTCCTTGATGTCCACATGATGATTTCAGATGGCACCTGGATCTTCACAGGCACAGTTCTGATATCTCCTCCATTTGTAGCATGGGGGTTTTAGCAGAGGGCCCTATACTGTGAACATGGCACCTTAGTGTATGTCAAACTCCACAAAAACGGGTAGCACACTTTATTAAATATGTAAAGTGACATTTTAGAAAGGACATCCGGGCAGAAGGAGAAATGCCACTTTACATGTTTACTAAAGTGTGCTACCCGTTATTGTGGAGTTTGACATATACCGTGTTTAGAGTTGTATGATGAGCTGACTTTGCATTAAAAGATTTAATTGTGAGTCACATAAATAGAACCTAACTTATGAAAGCGTGTCTGTTATTCTGGGACTGATTCTATATGGTATGCGTGGACAGTTACACATTAGAAAAGCATGTTAAGTCCCTCTTCTCAAAGACCTATATGCATGGGTGGCCACTATTCTGTGAGTGTGCATATTTTCAGTTGGGTGGAGCATAAGCAGGATCCAAATTCATGCATGTAAGGTTATAGGATATTATCTCCTACATGCATTTCTTCTCCAGTCTAGTCATGTGTAGGTATGCCTGTTCCAGAGCAGTACACCCTTTTTTATAAAATAACATATGGGTGTGCTTCACTTTACAAAATAGGCCCTAAATATGTACACACTAATGCTGCTTGACTGCACAGAAGTTTATAAAATTACCCTCTCTATGTCTATGCGGATAAAAATCATATTAGATCGTGCCCAGAATCTTGTGCAAGGGAACAAAATAAGTTGAATAGTACTGAGTAGACTTCAAATATTTTAAATCTAAGTAAACGATTTTACCATAGAAGTTCTAACTGCATGGAAATATTTTCCTCATGGGAGAAACTGTAGCTCTGATTCTTTATCAGTTTTACACAATGGCATGCATGAACAGGAAAACAAAGAAACCACACTCCGCAACTGGAGTGGCAAAAGTATACAATCAATGGTTAGCTGCTCGGCTTCTGAATCATAAAACTATTATTCACAGACTCAGGATTCCCAGATGGATCTTAAGATGACATTTTTCCTCTTAGAATTAAAGTGGGTATGATCACACAATTTGAGTAAGTATTTATTGTACAAAATTACCACTCCAGCTGCTAAGAGCGTTTTTTCCTATTTCTTGTGCTATATATCCTTTTCCTTTTATCTACAGTCTTACAATATATAATCTTGTCCTGTTGCTCCTGTTTGTAGGATATCTGTGGTTTGTATCTGTAGGTTCACATTTATTGAAGTCTGATGCCTCTCTTTTCTCGTAAAAAAATAAAGGAATAAAGGTAGAGAGAAGAGCAAATTTAAAAGGCAATAAATAAATAATAATAATAATAATAAAATATATATATATATATATAAAACATGATGAAGAACTGAGTTTAAAATCGGGTCTGTTCATGCATTTAGAGACTGTTTGGGATGGAGAGCATGGTAGTACTTGAGGTGAATAAAATTACTTGCTATTCAGAACTGGAGCAGGGGCCATCAGGAGGCCAAATAAAAGTAAACTGCATGCAAAGGGAGCAATAATGATGCATTTCATGCCTGCTCGACTCCCAGGGCTGAAGCAAGGAGATGAGACACCCTAGGCAAATGTCATCCCTTGGCCCTCCCCTCGCCCCCAGCCATCCCTCATTGCTGCCTCCTTTCACTGGGACCTAGAGCGACAACAATAGCCTGAAACAGCCCCATGGCACTTACCTTCAAACCTTGGCACTGTGGTGCTGTCTGTTTGTGCCGCCACCGATGCCGACTTCCTTTTGTATGGGGTGGAAGCCACTTCTGCCCCTGTGCAAATAGGAAGCCAGCATTGGTAGGGGCAGAAGCAAATAGCCCACACAATGCTGAAATTTGAAGGTAAGCACCATGGGGCTATTTTAGACCATTGACCCATTCTAGGTCCCATTGAAGGGCAACAGAGGTAGCAATGGGTGCCCCCAGAGGACCAGTACTCTAGGCGACTGCCTAGTTCACTTGAATGTAGTGTTGGACCTACCCATTTCCAAACAGAGTGCACTAGCTGCTCCATTACCTAATGTGTGTGAAGCCATATCCCCCTTAAATGGGCATGCAAAGTCACTCACCTGATTCAAAAGCATTCAGAACTGAGTTGGTTAAATACTCTAAATGTGAAGACCATGATGCTATTGTGAACTAAGAACAAGAAACCAAAAATACCTGCCTTTTCTTCTGTCCTCACAGTCTCATGTTCAAGGCTCTTGTGCCCATTGAACATGATTCTATAACAGCTACGTCCGGCCAACAGAAACGTCTAACCTGAAAACAGACACGTAATAAACCTGATTCTAAAACCGCGGTTATAGACACACCTATGGTTCCGGAATCAGGGAGATATACATCTTCAGCATTGCCTACGTTCCCATGTCTACCATATTCTGACAAGATAGACGTTTCAGATGCTTCCCGTCTCCATGCGGCCACCCACCCCCCCAACCCCACCCCACAGGTCAAATGTACATCTTCAAAGCTGAAGCTCATTCTGACAGTGGTGTGCTCATGGAAACAACACATTAATATGGATTAAACAGATATGGTCATTCAAACCAGACTATATATACTAGTCTGTTGCATGCCCATAACACTACCAGGTTATGTACATGCACCAAAGCTATTGTATAAGCAAATATAAAGTGAGATGTTTGTCCAGACAGACCCTGCAGCAAAACAAATATGGCATTTGAAGAACACCTTAATAATTGCAGTCACAATTAAGATGGTGCAGTCAGATATGTATTAGTGCTGTTTGCACTACAGCATGCTCCCACTCCAAAGGCCCCCACCATTGACAGGGATATGCCTTGCTATGCTGCTGTAGAGCAGCTTTCAGAATATACGGCCCATTCACACTGGCTCCTGGTGATGCTGCGATCAGCCCCACAGTCCAGGTACTGGCCAGACATACATGTCCCCCCAGGGTTGCGGATCAGCACAGCATGGCCCTCCTCTGCACCCCTATACCACACACACACATACACACACACACACACACACACATGCACTCTTTCTTACAGTCACAAATAACATACATCTGCAAAACCCATGCACTGCACCTATAAACAACTACTGGTAAGACTTAATGGCATGGTATCTCAGGACAACACATCTGCTCCATACTACCTCACATACCATCCCTACATCTACATTCCCATCTTTCCGAACACTGGAATTATTTGGGAAGCCTAGAATAGCCCCTTTAGCACAAACAGCAAATGTCAGCATAGCCAGAATAAAGACTATTGCAGTGTTTTATATTTCTATAGGGATGTTTTTTTTATTGTTCCCTAACCTTGCAAGCAGAGTGGAGGAGTATCCTAGTGGTTAGAACACTGGCTTAGTAACAAAACAACCAGGGTTCAATTCCCACTAGCACTGCTTGTGGCCTTGGGCAAGTCACTTAACCCTCCATTGCATTGGAAGAAAGGCCTGGCAATCTACTTCCAGTCACGCCCAAGGGGGGTGCGGGGCCATGTGCGGAGACTCAGTGCAGGGCCTCATTTGCATAAGGTGCCATATTTGCATAATGTTACCATACACTAACTTTTAGTAAACATGCCTCTTAATGAGTATATGGATAAAGAAAGACTAAAAGGTTTCTACATTACTATAATCCAGTACCAACCGCCAGGCACATTAGGAACTACTACAAACACTGCCCATTTAGAACCCATAGCAAACCCGCCGTATCCTAACAGCACTACCAGGACTCACAAAGCATCATACCCTAACTATCAAAAGGCAACACTACAAATATTAAACCAATACATTTCAGAGAACAACAATACATGACCTACTGGGGAAAGAGAACAAGTGGCAATGTCAAATAGGAATTATATAAATAGAACACCTCAGCTCAGTTACACATGCAGAACATAGACCATCACCAAACAAGGAATCACAATTTAGAAACAGGAAGACAATAATTAAACTGGGAACCCCAAAAGCCAAACTTGGAATATACAACAACACTGTAGAAATAAAACTATAAATTAATTTCCTCTTGTACTAAACAAAGCGCAAAAATTAATGATGCACATTTCCCAGAGCTGACATATTCCAGTTAATAAATTCAAAATAAAGAGATATTTTTCTACCTTTTGTGCATTTTTTTTCAGTTGCAATTGTTCCAGCCACTTTCTTCTGGTTTCTTCATGTCTTCTGCTAACTCTCCATCTGCTGTCCATTTGTCCTTTCTTCTGTTTTCTTGGGTTTTTTTTCCATTCTCTCTCTACATCTGCTTTAACATACTAATCTTTCTCCTTTTGCTCTTTGCTCATTCCTATTTCATCCACTCAAATTTTACCCCTCCATCCTCAATCCCCACTTACTCTCCCAATATCCGGCCAATTGTAGATTTGTCTTCCCTCCCACACAAAATATTTTTCCCTTTCCATTTCACTCTCCCAGCTCCATCCCATTCTAATCCTCCCCCAACATCAGCTCCTTTCTAGTTCCAGCCCCACCCAGCATCTGCTCCCTTCTTGTCCCTGCATCAGCCCATTTCCAGTCCTAGTCCCCCATCAGCCCATTTCCAATCCTATCCTAGCCCCACCATCAGCCCATTTCCAGTCCTAGCTCCCCCATCCATTTCCAGTCCTATCAGTCCCTCCATCAGCTCATTTCCAATCCCAGCCCCCCATCAGCTCATTTCTAGTCCTTTCCTAGCCCCACCATCAGCCCATGTCAAATTCTAGCTCCCCTCCACTCAGCCCATTTCCAATCCAAGCCCCCCATGAGCCTACTTCCCGTTCTAGCCCCTCCATGAGTCCATTTCAATTCAAGCCCCCACCACAGCCCATTTCCAACGTTAGCACCCCCAACAGCCCATTTCCAGTCCTATCCTGGCCCCTCCATCACCCCATGTCCTGTCCTAGCCCCCCCCCCCACTCAGCCCATTTCCAGTCCTAGCTGCCTCCCCTCACAGCCCATTTCCATTCCAAGCCCCCCTCCCCATCAGCTATTTGCAGTTCAAGCCCCCTTTCCACTCAGCCCATTTCCATTCCAAGCCCCTGTCCCCATCAGCTATTTGCAGTTCAAGCCCCCCTTCCACTCACCCCATTTCCAGTCCTAGCAACCCCCCATCCCATTACCAGTCCTAGCTCCCCCATCAGCCCACTTCCAGTCCGAACCCCCTATAGCCCATTACCAGTCCTAACCCCCCACAGCCCACTTCCAGTCCTTACCCTCACATCAGCCCATTTCCAGTCTTTACCCCCTATCGCCCATTTACAGTTCTTACCCCCCCATCAGCCCATTACCAGTCCTAACCCCCCATCAGCCCACTTGTAGTCTTAGCCCCCCCATAGCCCATTGCCTGTTGTAACCCCCCATCAGCCCATTACCTCTCCTAACCCCCACATAGCCCATTTCCAGTCCTAATCCCCCCATCAGCCCACTTGTAGTCGTAGCTCCCCATAGCCCATTACCTGTTGTAACCCCCCCCATAGCCCAGTACCAGTCCTAACCCCCCCTAGCCCATTACCAGTCCTAACACCCCCTACAGCCCATTACCAGTCCTAATGCCCCCCATCAGTCCATTTCCAGTCTTAGCCCACCGCCCCATAGCCTGTTTCCAGTCCTAATCCCCCCATCAGCCCACTTGTAGTCGTAGCCCCCCATAGTCTATTACCTGTCCTAACCCCCCCATAGCCCATTCCCAGTCTTAACCCCCCCATCAGCCCACTTCCAGTCCTAACCCCCTATAGCCCATTACCAGTCCTAACCCCATCAGCCCAGTTCCAGTCCGAACCCCCCCCCATCAGCCCATTTACAGTCCTTACCCCCCCCCCATCAGCCCAGCTAAGTTAAAAACCAGAAGGAATAGATGAGACTCTGATGAATGGGGAGATTTGGTGG
This sequence comes from Ichthyophis bannanicus, assembly GCA_033557465.1. NCBI lineage: Eukaryota > Metazoa > Chordata > Amphibia > Gymnophiona > Ichthyophiidae > Ichthyophis > Ichthyophis bannanicus. The sequence continues at coordinate 625,922,723 of CM066032.1, read as the reverse complement.
GCAGAAGTGTTGTAGCTGTGGGTCCTGCCATCTGATCTGTTTGGTGAGTGCCAGGTACAGGCAGCAATTGAGCCAGCTGCTGCCGTGAAGGGCCCCTACCGGGTTAAAAGCAAGACATTCATTTTGTGGTTTCTTGGGAGATCTGGTGTGCGGAGGTGGTATCGCTGTGGGTCCTACAGGCAGCAACTGAGCCAGCTGCTGCTGTGAAGGGCCCCTGCTGGGTTAACAGCCAGCATTCATAGCAATGCACAACCCCAGCTCGAAGGGGCAGGTCAAGTTCCTTTGGAGCCCCTTCGGAGTGCCATTGGACACCAGATGTTCCCAGATGTATGGACTAGGGAAGTCCCTGGAATGAGATTCTGCTTTGGGACAGCGAAAATGGAAGAATAAGAGTCAATCGAAGGCTGTTAAGACCATGAATACCGTGTCCAGACCTATAGACAAGCATGTTATTGCCTCCAAAAAAAAACCCCAGAAACCGGCTGCCGCTGCCGCTGCCGCTGCTGCCGCCGCCGTGGCAGCGGCAGAATCGAGAATCTCGCGGGGCACCCTGTCCTGCAGTCTTCTATGCGGCCTCAGCGCGGGCTTTTCAGAGCCGCGCGAAGGGAGAGTTTCCCTTTCTCGCGGCTCTGTTAATCCCGCCGCGGGGCTGATGGGATTTCCCATCAGCCCCACGGCGGGATTAACAGAGCTGCGAGAGGAGAAGCTCTCTCTCTTCGCGCAGCTCTGACAGCCGATGCTGAGGACGCATAGAAGACTGCAGGACAGGGGGGCCCCGCGGGATTCTCGATTCTGCCGCTGCCACGGCGGCGGCAGCAGCGGCAGCGGCAGAGGCAGCCGGTTTCTGGTTTTTTTAAACTTTGCTGGGATGCAAGATGTTTTTTGCGCGGGGCCCCCTGAAACGCGGGGCCCTGTGCAAAAAACATTCTTGCTCAATGGACGGGCCGGCCCTGGTCACACCACCAATAAAACCCAGGAGCTTCTGAGTCACCAGGAGTCAGGACTGACTCAAAGGCACACATTGCATTGTAACCTTACAAACATCCCTCACCTGTGAATTCTATTCTTTACAACTGCATCTTGTGCCCTCCCAGACAGCAGACACATGAGTTCAATACAGACATGTCACAGCCATTCATCTATATGGAACATGATGAAGTTCAGAGCAGATATTTTTCTAAGTGCTGGCCTTATTCCACGTTGCTGCTGGTATAACATACTCATCAAACAAGGGAAACATACAAACCAATAATTTTTTGTTGGAACTTACACCTTGAAGAAACAATTCCTTCTTGTAGTGTGATGTTCCTTTTTTTCTTTTTTTAGGGACGCAACCCTAACAAGTCCTAAGGGGACATTAACCCCTCAATACCAACCGGTAAAACTTTTTCTTTAAATATAGGCAATAACCCAAAGAAAAGTCACTTATCTGATCAGGTCAAACTTTCTTTTAAAGCATAAATTTTGGGCAACTCTGCATTTCTTGACAGAGAGCAGATTATCCATAAATCTCCCATGCTGACTTTTAAGGAGAATTGGCAAGCCGCCTCTAATTGCCCAATATGTAGCTAGATACGCAGTGAAGTTTCAGCAGTAGCGACTTTTCAAAGTCTCTTCTTTGTAGCAACCATTTTGGGATCAAAATCACGAATCAGTAACCCAACATTGTGTTTCAAGCCTAAGATTCTCCTGGCTCTTCTTCAAACTGTGTTGCTTCCTATGTTTAAAGAAAAAGTTTTACCAGTTGGTACTGAGGGGTTAATGTCCCCTTAGGACTTGTTAGCGTTGCGTCCCTAAAAAAAGAAAAAAGGGAACATCACACTACGAGAAGGAATTGTTTCTTCAAGGTGTAAGTTCCGACAAAAAATTATTGGTTTGTATGTTTCCCTTGTTTGATGAGTATGTTATACCAGGTTGGTAGAAAACACATGTAAGTTATAATATTTTATAATTAACATGCATAAATTTAGGCTCCGCCCATGCTCCACCTAAGCTCTGCCCCTGTTCTTATCCATTCTGCAAGTACATGCCATCACCCTGATGCCCATAATTACAAAACAGCACCTACCTAACTACCCACATAAGTGCTCATTGCTGCACAAACGTCATTTAAAATAGGTGATTTATGTGCATTGATGGTGCATAACTTTACATGGCCCATTCTAAAATTATATCCTAAGTGACTGAAAAGTGAGACTGCTGGATGGAACAGGGTTCATTGTAATCTCCAACCTATTGGTGCAAGCATTCTAGAGCTGAGAAACAGGGTCAAACCAAATCAAAGTGGTCGGTGGTAGCTGCTTCTTCTTCTTGTGGGGAAAAGAAGGGCAAGATTTAGAAGCAAACTATGAAAAGCTCCAGGAAGCTATCCCAAGTCACTGAAGCTTCCTGCAGCAGCCTGGTTGTCATTAATCTTTTCAGCAGGACATGGTTTCTTCTTCCAAAGTTTGTAATCTAGATTCATCCCACAGTCAGGATTTTTCAGATAATACTAGTGCTTTGGAAGGGAGATCCAGAAAGTAGATCATGAAGAAGAGTACAAGAAAAAGAGAAAAAAAAATATGTCTTGACATTTTGGGGTTAAGAAATTTATGAGGAGCCTCAGGTGCAATTGCGAGAAACACAACATAGAAGTATTGGAAATGTTTCTGCTGAGATGAAGTGTCCTTGGGATTCTTTGGATTCATTTTCCATATTGAGTCTGAATCCAATGGGCAGTAAGATTTACTGAGCATGGTATATGAGCTCCAGTGGTATTGTTGACATCAAACAGTACATGCATTTGGATATTTCTGGGATGGGAGTGTCAACTCAGGAGCACATGTTTAGTGCTATTGTTTTGTTAGTTTGTTCTGTCCCATTTGGCCTGTTGTTGTTGTCAGTGTCAACATATGGCAACCCTCTGGATAGTTGTCCTAAACTATGTTAAGTCTTCAGTCAGTCAGCTCATTGTTGATAGAGTAGCTTTCATAGCTGCTGTTATTGCTGACCTTCCTCTTTTCCGTTAATCTTCAACCTTGGCAAGCATGATGTCTTTCTCTAATGATTTCTCTCATCGCATGATGTGTCCAAAGTATGAAAGTTGAAGTCTCTTTGGGCAGTCCATGGTATACACAGTATTCTTCACCAGCACCATAATTCAAAGGCATCGATTTTCTTCCTATCTTTTTTCATTGTCCAACTTTCGCATCCATATGATATTATTGAAAATACCATGGCTTGGATAAGTTGGATCTTTGTATGGAGAGAGACATCTCTGTTCTTGAGAATCTTGCCTAGGTCATTCATACCCATTCTGTTCTTTGGCCTAGAGATCAGATTTTGGAGAAGAAAAGGAGAGGCTCTTCTTCAATTTAGTTGAAAGCTTTAAATTATTGGCTTTCTGGTTATCCTAGAAGGATTGATGTTTCTTTCCTTCAGGAGGATTTCAAGTTGGGTTTTCAGATTTTATATTCTGACCCTATGTTTTCCACATGCCTAGGAATATAAAATCAACTTTGCTAAAAAAGGACATTGATAGAGAAAAACTGAGTAAGGGATTACAATTGGGAGGAATAGCAGACACTTTCAGCATGCCTCCAATTGAGGGTTTTGTGATATCACCTTTGGATATCATGCCAAAGAAGGGAGTCACCTTATTCATAATTTTTTTCATATCCTTAAGTGAGCACATCAAGTGAATGTCTATCTCTACCTGGAGTGCAGTACAACTTGCTTCTGTTAATCAAGCCATTTTGTATTTTAGATGGTGTGGGTCAGCTTCCCTTATATCTAAAAGGGGCACTGAAATGGCTTTCCTTTGGTGACATGTATTTTTGGAATCCTTTCATTGGTTGAGTTTTTAAGTTTAATTCTCAATTTTATTTTGATTAGGGCATGCTTATAGGCTGTTGCGTAATGTGTGCTTATTTTTGATGGTTTTCTACATTTATGCCATGGGTAGCTGAGCAATCTCTTTCTTGTAATGACTTTATTCATTATTTGGCTTCCTGTTTGTGGGTTCATCCAATATGGAGGCTCATGCTCCTTTGGCAGGTGGTTTTTAAATTGGGTATTTCTTTCCTGGAGGATCAAGCTGAAGGTCCTGCGATAGTGCTCACTTCTTAGTAAACTGTACTTGATTTTACACCCATGTCTCATTTGCCTAGTAAACAAGTGCAGATGTTAGCAGAGGTCATTCATAAAATCTGTTCTGCAGCAAATTCATTGACTGATTGGCCTTGTCTGACAGTCATCACAAAAATGTGGTGGGAAAAATTACTTCATTAGGTTGCCACAACAAGTGAAAAGGAATTTGTCTATTTGGCTGTCTTTCCTCAGGGATTTAACAAAGTTAGTGTCTAGCAATCACTGACAGTTTCCAAAGGACTGGGTAAGAAGAAGGGGAGAAGGAATGGCACTATATGTAAAAAATAATATTAAAGTTATGGAAATACAGAGCTTAAAAGGGAGAGAGGAGGCACTGTGGGTCAAACTAGAAAGAGGGAAAGAGAAATATATTTGCATTGGCCTGATATACAGACCTCCATCACAGGGAGAAGAGGTGGACGGAGAGTTAATTGAAGACATAAATAGCATTGCCAGGAAAGGGGAAGTGCTACTGATAGGGGATTTCAATATGCCGGGTGTTGATTGGTACATCCCTGCTGCAGTGTCATTTAAAAGTAAGGAGATCCTGGATTCTCTACAGGGAGAACTATTCAGGCAACTGGTAACAGAACCCACACATGAAGGGGCCATACTGGACTTAGTGCTTACCAAAGGTGAAAGTGTTTCTGATGTTATAGTGGGAGATCATTTCGTATCCAGTGATAACCAGATGGTGTGGTTCAGTATTAGGACTAGGACAGATAAAATCCATTCAAAAGTGAGGGTCTTAGAATTTAGAAAAACTATCTTTGCCAAGATGGGAAAATACCTCAGGGGATCATTTGCAGGGTGGGAACAGCTGGGGAATGTAGAAAAACAGTGGGCAAAACTAAAGGGGATATTTTAAGGGCAGCCAACCTTTTTGTTAAAATGGTAAATAAAGGTAAAAAGAAAAGGAGACCACTATGGTTTTCGAAAGAAGTAGCTGAAAAGGTGAAGAAAAAGAGGGAGGCCTTCAAGAAATACAAGAGATCACAGAGAGAGGAAGACAGGCATATATATTTTGAAAAACTTAGAGAAGCTAGCAAAGTAGGCAGGAAAGCAAAGGTTCAAAAAGAGGAGGAAATAGCTAATGCAATAAAATGGGGGATAAGACATTTTTCAGATATGTTATTGAGAAGAAGAAGGGCAAAAGTGGTACTGTCAGACTCAACGGTGAAGGGGAGGAATATGTAGAAGCTGATGAGGATAAAGCGGAATTGCTTAACAAATATTTCTGTTCTGTGTTCACAGATGAAGAACCAGGAGCAGGATCTCAGAAAACACCCACAAACAGGAACAGAAGCATGGGGCATCTTGAACAATTTCCAGAAGACTGTGTTCGTAAGGAACTAGCTAAACTTAAAGTAGGCAAAGCGATGATACCAGATGGGATATACCTGAGAATACTGAGGGAACTTGGAGACGCTCTAGCAGCTCCATTGATTGACCTTTTCAATGCCTCATTGGAGTTCAGAGTGGTGCCAGAGGACTGGAGAGAGGCACTGCTGCCTCTACATACCTGGGCTAGCTACCCCAGGCAGCCATCTAGCTCGACTAGTGGACAGGCTGGCCCTGATCACACGGGTAATGTGTGCTCGTCAAGCGGTGCCTGTGATGATTCTGGCAGCTGTATTCTGTGCAAGTAAAGTGGCTTTTGGGAGTCCCTCGTAAATTATGTTTACATAGTCAAATATTGGAGTGATGAGGGCTTGGCTGACATTTCTGAAGTTACACTGCTGCAATAATGGTCGAAGGTTTTGGAAAACTTTCATTCTGAGGTATGCCGATCTTGTAACTTGTTTGATGTAGGCATGGAAGTTTAGATTTTGGACAAGTATTATGCTGAGGAATTTTACTTGATCTTTTACTTGCAGAGTTAAGTTGGCCAAGTTAACTGTGGATGGAGGAGAGAATGTGAGGTTCCTGGTTATACGGAGAACTTCTGTTTTGTTTGGATTAATGTGCATGCTGCGATGTTTTTTAACCATTGAATGATCACTTCCAGGCATTGACCTATTGTGGAGTAGTCTAGATTAATGGAGAAAGGTGCATAGATTAAGATATCATTGACATACAGATGATAGATGCTATTATGGTTCTGGATTATGTTGATTCTAAAGAGCATTTGAGGCTTTATCATTTAAATATCAAAAAAAGCTAAAAAGATTTCTTATTAGGAGAGTAGCTGTAAAGCCCTGTTTGAAGTGCTTAATGAGCTCTGAGTGCTGTCTTCTAGTCATAGAAAATATTTAGGGGTGTATATTCAAAGCAATTTAGCCAGTTAGCATATCTGCTAACTGGCTAAACTGTGCTCAGGAGAATATCCAGCAGGACTAAAGCAATTAATGCCGCTGAATGCCCCCTCCTATCCAGTTTAAATGCCCCAATGCTAAACGCTTAGTGTTGGGGCATTCTGGGGTCAGACCAGGGGCTGTCCTAACTTTAGCTAGGTTAGCTATCCAACCAGGTGCTGAATATCATCATTGACCGGTTAGCTAAAACACTAACCAGGAAACCTGGATATTTAGTGCTGGTGGCCAGATATCTGGGCATTGATTAAAGCGGAGACACTTTAATAGAGATGGCCTCCTCCATTCAAAATGCCCATCCTAGCTTTTAGCATATATATAAAGGCACATTGTATACAATACATGGAGATCAGAAATGAGACACTGAGGTCAGGACAATTCCAACAGTATTTCAGAAAAGGTTATGTCAAACATAGATCCTTTTGTAAAATAGGAATAAAGAGATATAGGAGTAACCACATGTGTGTCAATCCGTGGAGGCAGAGAAGCCATCGTGTAAATCTGCACATGGAAAAATCAATGGCAGAAACTTGGCAACTTACATCTGTAAGTATCATTTATACATGTTTGTGGAGCGATTTCACAAGACTATAATTGTAAATGCCACAATGAACTACAGAGGACACTATCTTTATATAATTAGGATTGGAGGTGAATAAAACCATAGGGGATTAAAGAGAGTAAACCCTTAATCCCTCCTATAAAGGATGATTGAAATTAGTACTTTTTCAAAACCTATATGTGCCAAAGAGAAGTTGTAAATCCCAACATGGACAGTTTTGTTCACACAAGTGCATTGCCACCCAGACCATACCCACAACATCCCCTCTTGCAATTTCTACGTAATTTTCATGTGGATGCCACATAACCCCTGTGGAGCCTAAATCTAACAGAGGCACTTCTGGGTTATCCTGATGTCCAGAAAATTGATGGGCCCAAATAGTACCTGATATTGCAACCACGGGAGCAAGACATTGCCATGGCTGTAGGATCGGGCACGTAGATGGCCGAGCGTGCCCCCGATTTTACTAAAGGAGAAATCCTCCATGCTGCACGACCACCCTGTCCTATGCTCCTGCTGGTGTGCCGGTGTCATGGCATCCCATCGCCATGGCACTGGGACACCCAGCAGGAGCACTGAAAACCCAGCCACATTACAATCCTCCTTTCCCCACTGCCAGACCCTGGGCTCGGGCAAAAGGGACTCACCTGCACTGGCCCCATAAGTCCTGGGGAGGGGGCGGATGGCCCCGATCACAAGGGTACCCAGCGCTTATACCAACTCGGAAGTGGTTTACACTGGGTATCCAGCGTGTGACAGACGGATATATAGGGCCCTAACCTGAATAGGTTCTATACATCAAGGTGCTTCGGCCATCCCCTGCTCCTCCTGCTTTCTGCCTCTGGCCCTCCCCCTCCCACCCCTGTCCAGTGCTCCCCCCACTAACCCTCTGAACTTGTGGGGAGGGCTGGACTCAGAATTTGGTGCTTGGCCAAAACGGGGGTTAGATGTCCAACTAGGACATCCTACCCTACTATTCGTGTCTCTGCATCCGGCCCATAATGTTGCTAAGTTCTTTAAATTCCTCTGTGCTAACCCTGCAGCATTGCCCTTATGTCTTGTACAATAATGATCCACATATAGTCTTGAAGGACTATCAAAAGGGACTGCTACAAGGAAATAGATCTACACCTGTGAGTATTAATCTTCTGAAATAAACTCTAAATCTTTGGGGGAAAAGGGAATTCTTTGGGTTAAAACTGATAGATCTGTGTATTTCAAAATTCAGTGTTTCTGCTAAGTCAGTCAGGTCTTAGTACCACCAGAGAGCTTTGTATTTAATTCAAAGCAGAGTATGGCTTAGCATAGAAAGTAAATTAAAAGTAAATAGACTTTGAAATTTGTTTCTAGAGAGCTTTTCATTTCAATCAAATCAGAGTATAGCTTAAACATAGAACGTTAAAGTTACTGAAATAAAGTTGTTTCTAGAGAACTTTATATCTAAATCAATTCAGAGCATAGCTTAGCATACAGGTAGAATAATCCTGAGTAGGAAGAAATAAACTTGTTTCTAGTGACCTTTACAAAGAGGCCTTCCAGTTAGGAGGCAAAAGATCTGTGAAGTTGTCTTGAATTAGGTGTTAAAGGGAAGTGAGTCACCCAGGAAATTGCTAAGCCTTTACCTTAGAAGCAAGCCATCTTTTAATAGGTCTTCATTCCCTCCCTCCATCCCCACTCCCACCACCCTTGGAATAATCATAGCTTTATGGGCTCTTAAACCTCTTAAAGGGAAGGAAGTGCCCATATTCACTCTCAGGTGCAGCTGTTTATCCTCATCAATCATATATTAAGAACCTGAGATTAATTAATCCTGAGTTGAACAAAATTTATTAAACATATTAGATATAGTTTTATTAGTTTAAGTATCCCCAGCAAATCTATGTAAGTAAACAACTTAAATATATAAAGACAACCCTAAAAGTAAGATGTAGACAGCACTCCAACAGCAAGATGGGGGCTTTACAGTTTTTTGCATTGAGTGTCACATGTATAATTTTTTCCCAGTTGGTGAGGGGTCTTACATGTGCACTAAGTGCAAGGAGCTCTTTGCTCTCAGGGAACGAGTCCAATCTTTGGAGGCTAGAGGAGCAGATTTGTAGGATATAAGAAAGAAAGAGAGTTACATAGACGAGACCTATAGGGACATAGTATTGAAGTCCCACCTCCAGTCTGGCAGCCTCCCTGTTGCCATGGAGGAGAGAGGTCACATAAAAGGAGAACATCACCTTAGTGTGGCAGGAAGTGTTCCTGTAGTTAGGACCTGTCCTGCAGGTGATGTAAAACCCTCTCGTACTGAGGAGGTTTCTTCAGGGCCATGTGCCCATGAGGGAATGGTTAAGACAGTTGGTGATTCGATCATTAGGCATGTAGATAGCTGGGTGGCTGATGGCTGTGAGGATCACCTGTTAACAAGCCTGCCTGAAGCGAAGGTAGTGGACCTCACGTGCCACCTAGACAAGATCTTAGTTAGTGCTGGGGAGGAGTCTGCTGTCTTGGTACATGTTGGTACCAATGACATAGGAAAGCGTGGGATGTTCTGGAGGCCAAAATTAGGCTTTTAGGTAGGAAGTTAAATTCCAGAACTTCCTGGGTAACAGTTTCTGAAATGCTTCCCGTTCCATGCGCAGGACCCAAAAGGCAGGCAGAGCTCCGGAGTCTCAATGCATGGATGAGACAATGGTGCAAGGATGAGGGTTTGGGATTTGTTAGGAACTGGGCAACAATCTGCGGAAAGTAGGGGCTTTTCCAAAGGGATGGGCTCCGCCTTAACCGGGATAAAAAGGAGACAGAGCAGCTTTTAAACTAGATAATAGGGGAAGGTCAACAGTCACCCAAGAGTGCATGGTTCGGAAAGACGTATCCTTGAAGGAAACTAGCAAAAGATTGAAGTTAGGGCATATCAACAGAGAGGTTCCAATAAAGGCAAAAGTAATCCAAATGTCCTTAAGTACAGAGCAGACAGAACTTAAAGATTCAAAATTACCCCTGCCTTCTGGTAACCAGATTAATATGAATAAAATACAGCCTCTAAAATGCTTGTATGCAAATGCTAGAAGTCTAAAAAATATGATTGGAGAGTTAGAATATATAGCACTAAATGAGAAGTTAGATACAATTGGTATCTCACAGATAGCCAGTAGGAGGACAACCAGTGGGACACCTTGATACCTGGGTATAAATTATATCACAATGACAGAGTAGATAGAATTGATGGAGGGGTTGTGTTCTTTTTTAGAGAGACAATTGAGTCACACAGGATTAAAGTTCTGCTGGAAACAAAATACACAGTAGAATCTTTAAAGATTGAAATTCCATGTAAAAAGGGGACGGGGATGGCAGTGGGGGTATACTACCGGCTGCCTGTCCAGAATGAACAGAAATGAGGAAATGCTGAAAGAAATGCTGAAATGAGGAAATGCTGAAAGAAATCAGGGGAGCTAACAAACGTTACAGCACAATAATAATAATGGGTGATTTCAATTATCATTGCATCAACTGGGTCAGTGTGTCATGGCAGGACTTGCTAGGGAGATAAAGTTTCTAAAGATGAAATAAATGACTGCTTCTTGGAGCAGCTGGTTCATGAACTGACAAGAAGGTAAGCCAAGTTGGACCTAGTCCTTAGTGGAATACAATATCTGGTACAAGAGATAAGGGTTTTCGGTACACTTGGCAATAGTGATCATAGCATGATCACATTTGATTTAATAAATGGAAGAAGGATGGTAAAGAAATCCACAGTACTACCTTTTAACTTTCAAAAGGGAGACAGTGATAAAATGAGGAAAATAGTTAAGAAAAAACTAAAAGGAGCAGTTGCAAAGATTAACGATTTGCATCAATCATGGACATTGTTTAAGAATATTATCTTGGAAGCCCAGACCAGATATATTCCACACTTTAAGAAAAGTGGAAGGAAGGCCAAAAAACTGCCAGCATGGTTTAAAGGTGAGATCAGAATAGCTGTTCTAGCCCAAAAAGCATCTTTCAGGAAATGGAAAAAGGAAAACATAAGAATTGGCAAGGTAGATGCAAGGCATTGATAAGGCGGGCAAAGAGAGAATTTGAAAACAGTTTGCCGTAGAAGCAAAAACACATAATAAAAATTGGTTCAGGTACATTTGTAGCAAAAAAACTGTGAGTCAGTTTGGCCATTGGATGATAGGGGACCCATTCTGAATGGAGCAAGTCCAGATGTCCAAAATCTAGATGGGCTAGATTTGCATTTGTGGGAACTAGACATTCCCACGGGAGCAGAATCAGATGCAAAAGGCCTGGATGGGCCCCAATTCTGTGCTGCTGCAAATCTGTGAGTTCCCTGTCCAACCCCCTCAATGCTCCTGCATGGATCCTTGGTGCCATCGCATCCTGTTACCATGGTACCAGGACACCATGCAGGTTTCTGGCTGTCCTGCATCAGAGTAACAATGCTGTTCCCCACCGCCTGACCCCTGGAGGGGCCTGCCAAGGCTAGGGTCAGGCCGTGGGGACCCTTCTGCTGCTGCTCACCTGCCATAGGGGTCCTCTGGTTCCAATCCCATACATCGAGGAGAGATTCCACCACTGAGGTTGAATAAGGTCCTTGGCCAACTCTGCCTTCCTGGATGTACAGGGCCATGACTGGAATCAGCCATATATGTCCAGGGCCACCTCCGCCAAACCCATGCTCCATCTCTGGCCCGCACCCTCCTACTCTCGTCCAGAGCTCCCCGCACATCCCCTCTGTATGTGCGAGGAGCTCATGGGGCAGAATCGGCCCCAAGCGAATAGTGGGGGATGTTTTTCCTAACTGGACGTACATCCCCGCTATTCAAACATCAGGATGATGGCCTAGAGGAGTAAAAGGGGTGCTAAGTGAGGACAAGGCCATAGCGGAGAGACTGAATGAATTCTCTGCTTCAGTCTTTACTGAAGAAGATGTAGGGAAGTTATCCATGCCTGAAATGATCTATAGGTGATGTATCAGAAGAATTGAAAGAAATATCGAAGATGTATTACAACTATTTGATATACTGAAGAGTAGAAAATCACCTGGAGCGGATGGTATACATCAGAGCTGTGCCAAGGGCTATGCGAACGGTGTGGCCGCACAGGGCACAAGTGCAGAAGAGACACTGATATCAGCATTGGGCTTTCAGGAAGCCCAATAAGAGTGGGTTCCTGCATATGGTTGGGGAGGCAGGGGGGCTCCAAGTTCACAAATTGCACAGGGCACATTTCAGGCTTGGTATGGTGCTGGTATACATCCAAGGGTGTTGAAAGAACTGAAATATGAGACTGAAGACCTATTAGTAATCTGTGAACTATCATTAAAATCATCTGTAAAATTGCCAATTCTTAAAAAAGGTTCCAGGGGTGATCCAGGAAGCTACAGACCAGTGAGCTTGATAGCAGTACTGGGCAAAATGGTAGAAACCATTCTAAAGAAAATAACTACAGAACATGTAGATAGTCATGGTTTAATGGTAGAAAGCCAATATGGATCTAGCCAAGGAAAGTCTTATCTTATTAATCTGTTATCTTTTTTTGAAGGTGTGAATAAACAGTTAGGCAAAGGTGAGCCTGTCGATATAGTATATCTGGACTTTCAGAAAGTCTTTGACAAGGACCCTCATGAGAGACTCTTGGTGAAATTTAAAAGTCATGGGATTGGAGGCAGTATTGTGGATCAGGAACTGGTTAAAAGATGGAAAGCGGAGAAAAGGGCTAAATGGCCAATTTTCTCAGTGGAGAAAGTTGAATAATGGAGTATCCCAGGGATCTTTGCTGGGCCTGCTGCTTTTTAACATATTAATAAATGACCTGGAAATAGTAATAATGAGTGAGGTGATCAAATCTGCAGATGATTCAAAATTATTCAAAGTTGTTAAAACGTAATAGGATTGTGAAAAATTGCAAGAGTAGATATCCAAATGGCAGATGAAATTTAACGTGGACAGTGCAAAGCTATGCATCTTAGAAGAACAACCCAAACTATGGTTACATGATGCAAGGTACCAATTTAGAAACCACCACCCAAAAAGATTTAGGCATCATCGTGGATAATACGTTGAAAAACTCTGCCCAATGTGCAGCTGCGGCCAAGAAAGCAAATAGAATGCTCGGAATCATAAGGAAAGGAATGGAGAATAAAACAAAGGATATTATGATGCCTCTGTATCATTCCATGATGCAATCATACCTTGAATATTGTGTGCAATTCTGGTCGCCATATCTTAAAAAGGATATAGCAGAATTTGAAAAGGCACAGAGAAGAGCGGCAAAGGGGATGGCAGGATACCCCTATAAGGAGAGGCTTAAACGTTTAGGGCTCTTTAACTTAGAAAAGAGATGGCTGGGGGGGGGGGGATATGATAGAGGTCTATAAAATGAATGGAGTGGAATGGTTAAACATAGATTATTTGTTTATACCATCAAAATGTAGAAAGACTAGAGGATACACAATGAAGCATTTAAGACTAGTAAGAGAAAATATTTTTTTTTGCTCAATGCATAATCAAACTCTGGAATTTGTTACTGAAGGATGTAGTAAGAACTATTATTTAACAGTATAGAAATACTGTTAAATAAATAAATATTAGTGTAGCTGGGTTTAAAAAAGATTTGGAAAAGTTTAAAAAAGATTTGGAAAGGTCCATTATTAAAGAGGACCTGGGAAATCCACTGCTTACCCTGGGATGAGAATTGTGGAAACTGTGTGGCTTTCTGAGGACCATGCCCCAGCCAAACAACCCCGGCGGGAAGCTCTGGCTTCCAAAGCACCATCTATGGGGTTACAGGTTGACATCGATGGCACGGCCTCGACCAATCACCTGTTAGACTGCTCTGGGGTACCGACCCATGCCGGTACCGACATCCAGGCAGCAGTGGCGTCTATGGACAATACTGTTCAGACCATGCAGCAGGCCATCCTGGCTTTCATTAAGGCTGCGACGCCCTCGGTACCGCATCCAGCGGTTCCGGGTCCGGTTCCGGTACTGGCTTCCATACCGGAACCGAGGCCATCGTCTTCCAAACGCAGATCGGTGCATGCCGGATCCGGGTTTTCACCCGATACCGATCCCATGCCCGGTACGCCCGATGTCGATACCGACCGGTATGCGTATCGTGCGTTGGAAGCGAATAGAGGATACTCTGATTCCTCTGAGGATTTTGACTCCTCTGATGACTCTGATGAGCTCTCTCTTGTTCTTCCTGAAGAGCCTTCTTCCCCAAAGAGGAGAATGTCTCCACCAGAGGATTTGTCCTTTCAAGACTTCATTATAGAAGTAGCTAAAGGACTTTCTATTACTACATCCTCTGAGAAAGAACCTAGATCAAAGAAATTGGATATTTTAGGATACCCTAAGGTTCCTAAAGAGGCAGTTACCCTGCCTATCCATGAAATCTTTCAAGAACACTTGATGGACTTATGGGAGGCTCCTCTAACATTGTCTCCTCATTCTCGTAGGTTGGACACCATGTACCGGGTCCCTCCTCCTGGTTTTCAAAAAACTCAGCTGCCTCACCATTCCATTGTGGTGAAGTCTGCGCTGAAAAAGATTAAGAGTACCAAAAGGCACTCTTCTACCCCTCCAGGGCGAGAATGTAAGACCCTAGACTCTTTTGGTAGGAAAATCTTCCAGGCTAGTATGCTTATAGCCAGGATTAATTCATACAGTCTGTATATGGGCATGTTTCTAAGGGAACTTGCCCTAAAGGTAAAGCATTTTGCCCCCTTTATCCCTGAAGATAGAAAGGAGGAGTTCATTTCTTTAGTGAAACAGCTTCTAGTCAGCCTCGCTTTGCTGCTAAACGTCAGCAGCCTAAACAGGCAAGGTCAAAGCCTGCAGTGTCTACCACTCCTCAGCAGGCTCAACCCCCTCAGGGGTTTTGACTTGCCCCTAGAGAACTTAACCTTTCTGGCTCTAGAACAACCAGAGCCCCTCACCATTCCCGGAAGGTTAGCTCACTTTGCTCCCAGATGGGGGCAAATTACATCAGAGCAATGGACCCTCTCTATCATCAGAGAGGGCTACAAACTTCATTTTTCCAACCTTCCTCCATATACCATGGTGAGGCACTTCAATTCTCCCCCATCTCTCCTGGGCCTGTTGGGTCAGGAAGTCTCTTCTCTCCTTGCCCAAGGGGCAATAGAAGAGGTTCCTCTTCTTCAACAAGGGATAGAATTCTACTCCCCTTATTTTCTCATACCAAAGAAGACAGGGGGATTCAGACCTATCCTAGATCTGAGAGAATTGAACAAATTTCTGTACAAGGAGAAATTCAAAATGCTTTCTCTAGGCATTCTCCTTCCATACCTTCAGAGTCAGGATTGGCTTTGTTCTCTAGATCTCAAGGATGCGTACACACATATACTCATCCACCCATCCCACAGAAAATATCTAAGATTTCTGTTTCAGGGAAAACATTTCCAGTACAGAGTACTTCCCTTCGGTCTAGCCTCTGCTCCAAGAGTGTTCACCAAATGCATGGCAGTTGTTGCCACATTTCTAAGAGGTCTGGGAATTTTTGTATTCCCATATCTGGATGACTGGCTCATCCGAGCTCCATCTCAGTCAGAGGCCCAGATTTCCCTGGACCGCACAAGGCACATTCTGCAGTATCTGGGACTGGTGGTAAACCTTCCCAAGTCTCAACTTATCCCTACTCAGTCTTTGGAATTCATAGGGGCCCAGTTGGACACCACCACTGCAAGGGCCTACCTACTTCAAGTCCGGGGCCAACGTCTGGTGTGCTTGGCCTCCCAAGCTCAGTCCAGCGGTCACTTGACAGCCAGAGAAATGCTGCGACTTCTGGGCCACATGGCCTCCATGGTACACGTGGTGCCCTATGCTCGTCTTCATATGAGAGCAGCTCAATGGACCTTGGCCACCCAGTGGACTCAGGCATCAGGAGCGCTCTCTGACCAAATACTCACCTCAAAGCGTCTGTTTTGGTCCCTCCAATGGTGGATGTCCACCAAGAATCTGTTGTTGGGGGCCCCCTTCCAACCTTTGTTGCCCCAAGCAACCCTCACAACAGATGCCTCCCAAACAGGGTGGGGAGCCCATCTTCAACACCTCTCCACTCAGGGTGCTTGGTCTCCACAAGAGACCACCCTTCACATCAACCTCCTGGAACTGCGAGCAATCTTCTTTGCCCTCAAAGTCTTCCATACCCTCCTTGTCAACCTGACCATCCAAGTCCATACAGACAATCAGGTGGCCATGTTCTACATAAACAAACAAGGAGGGACAGGCTCTCTGTCGCTTTGCAACGAAGCTCTCAGATTATGGGCCTTCGCCAGAGAGCATCAAATTCATCTTCTGGCAGTGTATCTTCCAGGGGTTCAAAACTCTCGGGCAGACAGACTCAGTCGAGTTCTGCTTCCACACGAATGGTCCCTACATATGGACCAGATACGCAGAATCTTTCAGGAATGGGGAACCCCGGACATAGACCTCTTTGCAAGTCCGTGGAATGCCAAACTTCCCCGGTTCTGTTCCAGGACTCCGTGTCAGGGAGCTCAGGCCAACGACGCCTTTCTCCTGCATTGGGGTCAGGAATTCCTATATGCCTTTCCACCCATTCCTTTGATTCCCAAGACTCTGTTCAAACTCCAGAGGGATCACGGATCGATGATCCTCATAGCTCCACGCTGGCCACGCCAAGTGTGGTTCCCTCTACTTCTGCATCTCTCCCAGGGACCCTCCCTGGACCTGGGAGCTGCGCCAGACCTTCTGTCTCAGGAGGAGGGGACTTTGTGGCACCCAAACCCCAAGTCCCTACACCTCAGAGCTTGGTTACTGAAGGCCTAAGCCTTCATGACTTCAATCTTTCTCAACCAGTGAAAGATATCCTTCATGCCTCTAGGAAACCCTCCACGAGGCGTTCCTATGCTTTCAAATGGAAACGCTTTTCCATTTGGTGTGCTCAACAGGGTCTTGACCCTCTAGCACTTCCTTTGAATTCTCTATTAGACTATCTCCTGCATCTTTCTAATGCAGGCCTTAAGACGAATTCAGTACGAGTCCATTTGAGTGCTATTGCAGCATCTTTAAAACCTATAAATGGACAACCTGTCTCCTCTCATCCTCTTATTGCAAGGTTCATGAGAGGCCTGACTCTAACTAAACCTCCCATCCGGCCTCCTCCGGTAGCATGGGATTTGAACCTAGTTCTAGGTCAGCTTATGAAGCCACCTTTTGAACCGTTGGTTTCTACCTCCTTGAAATTTCTTTCCTGGAAGGTCCTTTTCCTTATTGCAGTCACTTCAGCTCGCCGCATCAGTGAACTACAGGCCTTAGTGGCTCATCCACCTTATACCAGGTTTCATCATGATAAGGTGGTCCTTAGGACGAATCCCCACTTTATGCCCAAAGTGGTCTCGCCTTTTCATCTTAATCAAGAGGTATATCTACCTGTCTTTTTTCCGGCTCCTCATGCATCCAGTGCAGAGAGGAACCTTCATACTCTAGATTGTAAAAGAGCTCTTGCCTTTTACCTCAACAGGACTCAGCCACATCGAAAGTCTTCCCAGCTTTTCGTGGCTTTTGATCCTTCTCATTTGGGACTTCCAGTCTCTAAACGTACACTTTCCAATTGGATTGCTCAGTGTATTTCCTTTGCTTACCAGAGTAAAAACATTTCTCTGGAAGGCCATGTCACAGCTCACAATGTGAGAGCCATGGCCACTTCTATGGCTCATCTTCACTCTGTATCAATAGATCAGATCTGTCGAGCAGCCACCTGGGCCTCGGTTCATACCTTCACAGCCCATTACTGTTTGGACAAGGACTCCCGCCGGGATGCCTTGTTTGGTCAGGCTGTCCTCAAACACCTGTTCCATACTTGAACAACTCCTGCCCACCTTCCCTGGATGGATGCCTGAGATCCATACGAAGATGGTGAACCCTTGGGAGGGGATCTCCCAGGCATCTTAGCTAGGGAGTCCCCATAAGTGAGGACTTATTCCTGCTTGTTCCTGGAGATAGCACAGTTACTTACCTGTAACAGGTGATCTCTGGGAACAGCAGGAATTAGTCCTCACAGCCCACCCACCTCCCCTAGGAGTTTTATCTTCTATCTATCTTCCTTTCCTCTCTCTATTGTCTCAGCTATAAACTCGAACTGAGGAGAGCTGGTCAGGAAGGCGGGAAGGCAGCGCGCATGTGCAGTGGGAGGCCCCAAAAGCTTCCTTTCTGGGAAGCTGGGGAGCTTTCCCGCGCAGGCTCCGTCGGTTCCGACGTACCCATAAGTGAGGACTAATTCCTGCTGTTCCCAGAGATCACCTGTTACAGGTAAGTAACTGTGCTTTATCTCCTGTGAGCTCTCCCCATGCTTGCCACAGGCTCAGCTGCATCCTGCATCAGTTCTGCTATGATCATTAACTCCTTCAACACTGTATTGATCTGCAGTCTGATTCCTCATGCATTCATATACACACATGCACACACATTCCTTCAGAACCAGTAAAGATTTATTTGTTTGGCATGTTTCCTTATTTCAAAAATGTCACAAACTCGTTCAATAAAACATATAGGAATTTTTCTAAAGATGAATTCTCTTCATTTCAGCAAAGCACCAATAATAAGTCTGTCGGAAGGTCTCAGACTACTTACAGCACTAATTATCAGACTCACCGTCTGTATAAAATATTGTGCCCAATTGCATCAACGACCTCCGTACAGACACTTTCCAGACCAAAGCTCATAAGTATGAAAACTAATGCACAAAAATGTAAGTACTTTCTTTTATGTTGAAAATATAATACGCCCATTCTCAATACATAAAGGCTCATGGTCCTGATAATGCACTCTTGTGATCCCGACGCTCTCTCCCGGCGCCTCCGTAGCGTTTCTTCTCTGTGGGTTCTTCAGGGGATCGGTTATTAACCCTCCTGTGCTCAAACAATACATAAAATTAGAATTCCTCCCTAAAAACACAAAACTCCCTTCTACCCTTCTGAAAACTCTAAGACTAAACAGAAAAACACATACCGGATGCTCTCGTTGATGCTGCCCACGTCAAAACTTTAAAACACCACGGTTCTCAAGCTGGGTGTTAACCAAATCTCATATCCATAAAGACGCCGCGCATGCGATATTCTCCCCATGAATCTGCTTTAAAGAATCATCTGATCATGACGTGGATCTACCCCTCCCCTGTGACTTTCCCAGAGATTAGATCTTTAAAGGGCCACTGCCCACAACGTCTTATTCCCTCTCGCTAGTACCTACCTAACATTAAACAATCTACATTAACATATAGATCAACTTCTAAACTACCCCAAACCACCTTCACTACATGCCTAAGTATCGAACTATCAGGGTAAGAGTTCCCATCAATAACATAACTTATCGCACTACTAGAACATATAAAAGAAATATGAAAATGTTAATCTCCCATTAAAGTATCTCAAACACACGCTGCCCAATCTATCGTCACATTCAATCCATTAGGCTGAACTGAATTCAATTTATAGATCCACCTCTGTTCCTGCTGAATTAATGCTTGATCATGGGTCCTGTCTGCATAACCTCGCTCCACCTTATCTACGCAAAAACACCCAAGCTGTTCAAAATGGTGCCCCTTCTCTACACAATGTTGAACCAAAGGGGCTACCAATACTTTACAACATAATTTACTTCTATGTTCTCTCATACGCACTCGTAAAGTACGGAGAGTCTTACCAATATATAACAGACCGCACGGACATTGAACAGCATACACCACCCCCGTGGAGTCACAAGTTGTAGAAAAAGGCAAAAAATACTCCACCTGGTGGTATATAAATTTTGATATCTCTAAAGTGATCTCACAGATGTCACAAGCGCCACATCTCTTGTGTCCCTTCTCTGATATCATGGCCCCTGGTCGGGGTAATACCGCCGGACTGAGCTATTCTTTTAAATTCTGGTGTCTTTGCAAAACACACCATATTTTCTTCCCCGCTAAGCCTGGGACTGCTGTCAAAACATTCCTGTGCTTTCGCAAACTCCGTTGAATCCCCAAGCTTAACGGGGAGAACCTAGTTATCAGATGTACACTATCATTATCCTCCTCCCTCTTTTTACTCGATGAGGCCAAGAGTAAACTCCTGTTGTTATAAAGAGCTCTACGATATGCGCGTTTAACAACCTTATGTGGATATACCCTCTCAATAAAGTTTTGACGTGGGCAGCATCAACAAGAGTATCCAGTATGTGTGTTTCTGTTTAGTCTTAGAGTTTTTAGACGGGTAGAAGGGAGTTTTGTGTTTTTAGGAAGGAGTTCTAATTTTATGTATTGTTTGAGCACAGGAGGGTTAATAACCGATCCCCTGAAGAACCCACAGAGGAGAAACGCCACGGAGGCGCCGGGGGAGAGCGTTGGGATTGCAAGAGTGCATTATCAGGACCATGAGCCTTTATGTATTGAGAACGGGCGTATTATATTTTCAACATAGAAGAAAGTACATACGTTTTTGTGCATTAGTTTTCATACTTATGAGCTTTGGTCTGGAAAGTGTCTGTACGGAGGTCATTGATGCAATTGGGCACAATATTTTATACAGACGGTGAGTCTGATAATTAGTGCCGTAAATAGTCTGAGACCTTCCGACAGACTTATTATTGGTGCTTTCCTGAAATGAAGAGAATTCATCTTTAGAAAAATTCCTATATGTTTTATTGAACGAGTTTGTGACATTTTTGAGATATCTATTGTTCAAAAATTGACCATTTATAGCGCGTGTTATCACGATGTTTCCTTATTTGACAATTCATTTGAATTAGCCAGACTTTCATTTTAAATGTTTATCTCCTTATTTGAGACTTTACTGACCCTTTTCATTTACTTTTAATGTGGATGTCAGTGTGTTTTTTTTATTTTCATTTTCAAACTTTTTCCTTTTTATTGCCCCCCCCCAGCATCACCTTGATGCTGCAGCAGACCTAGCAGCCAGAAAACATGTTCTCGCTGTCTCCCTGCAACAAAAATTCAAGCAAGACCTGACCTGTTTTGAAAAACATGGCCAAGCATTTTTAGACTTTTTTTTTCTGCCATTACACTAGGTACTTATCTGCTTCCTTTCTTTTTGAGATTTTGTTATTCTTTTCTAATACTCCTCCCCTGAACATCATCTCCGTATTCCCTGGCCCTGGCCCAACTATCATGGAGCTGTTGACCCCTCATCCAGTGAAAAAAACCCACAAATGGACTTATACTCATCTTTACCAGCCAGGGGTAGGGGTAATAAGCTGTTTAGCTTGTTTTTTGTGCTTCTCCATAGTAACACAGTGCAGAAAACCTCAATGGGGGCTCCTCACAGGCACATTTGTCTAGCAGCCATCTTGTTCCTCTCAAATGTGTGTATTTCATTCAACAGAAAAGGTGCCAGAAATAGTACCTGGAGTATCCATATTGGTTATCTTCCACCCTCATTGGTGATATTGAGCTTGCTTTGTGGCTAGTTATCCGGATAGCTGTGTCAGTACTGCCGTTCTCCGAGTTTCACCTGCACTCTGCCTACGTACTGCCCTCGCACTATCCAAATAGTGGCGCTGAATAGTCACAGATAGTAGTGCCTCAGGTAAATAGCCGAATAACAGCAGCCATTATCCTGATATTTTCCTGAATATTGACCCTTCTGTTCATATACATCAAAAAATATGCAAGTATCTCCTCAGAGCTCTTGTTCAGCAAAAAACTGGCGTTTCTCCAGCAAAGGCCTTCTCAGTGCTTGCTTGCGTACAGTCCAGAATGCATTAACAAAGGCCAGGTGGACTCAAACTCCTTATCACCATTGATCTATTTTAGTGTTTAGAGAAGGCATAGAGATTAAAGAATTTCTGTTCCAGTCTTGGAATTCCCTTTCCTTCAGAGTAGGAAATAGGGCACAGGATTACTAGTGGGTGAGAACCAATGGGGTAAGTTCTAAACAGGGGCCCCAAGCAAACTTTTGCTGAGGGTCCATCAGGACAAGCAGGGGAGGGGCAGCCTGTCTCCCTTCCCTCCATCTCCCTCACAGCACAGCAAATAACTTTCTTTAACACTAGAAGCCCCAAAAGGAATTTTACCTAGAAACCCCAAAGTGCATCAATTGATGCATTATCATGAAATGCAGATGTGAATTAATGTGAAGTTACTTATTTGTTAAATATGTGCAGTATGTGATGTCATTACATGACACCATCATATGTTTATTGTTTGTAATGTCTGAGTAAAACTGTAAACGGTGATTGAGATGTGACACCTAGTGGGAACATGAATTTATACCTAGAAGCCCCAAAGTATTTCAATTGATGCACCCAAGACAATTGAGTGTGTCAATTGACGTACTTTGGGGCTTCTAGGTATAAATTCATTTTCCCGCTAGGTGGTGCATCTGTCATTAATTTTCGATGCATATATTTGAACATCTTGACCTTGCTAACAAAGTCATAGAACATGACTGACATGGTTCTAGCAGTGGCACTGGTATACAAATTCGAAGATGCATTTGCGTCAATTGACGCACTTTGGGGCTTCTAGTGTTAAATGAACTTTGCCGCACTGCCTCCTGTCCCTGCTTGTAAGTAATGCTTTCTTGCCTGGCAGCATCTACCTCCTGCTGCTGAACCAGTTTCACGATAACAGCCATGCGATTTCGGGAGGCAGCAAGGCAAACTTTATTTAAAGTAAAGCATTTGCAGTGCTCTGCCTGACCACTGCAGTGCAGGTCCGGGAATGTAAAGGCCCCCTTCTGGCCTCAGCTTTCTCCCTCTGCACTACGAGAGCTGCTTGGGTGGAATTTACACCACTGGTGATATCATATTTGAAATATGCTAATACTGTTAGCACATGTTATTAGTGACTCGATTCCATAAAATGAGACCTGATATAAGATAGAATGCAGCGATGATGTTAGTGGACACAAACACAATTAATAAAAAACTGATATGGTATAAGGCCAAAGGATAAAGAAGTTCACAGTGCACTTAACTATTTTAATAGCTTCCACTATTCCTCAACCATATGTACTATGCCGACATTTAAGTTATATACTAAAATGGAAAACTGGCCGCAGTTTTTGCAAATTAGTTGCAAGACATAGATAATTGGCAGTGTAAAAGGAGACTGCCTCGCTTTCCTCTTCTTTCTCTTTCTTTAGCGTCATTTACTCAGTGATGTTTTATGTTATAAAAATATGGCTTATTTCATTTTACTGCAAAATAACATAGCTTAATTGGAAAAGGTACTTGTCCACCAAACTCAATGACAAAAGATTTTTTTCCCTTATAGTAATTTATAGGACCTTTATTATAAGAGATGGTAAAGTTATTAGATGACATTTATCAAGTCTTCATTAGTAGATGCTTCCATATACAAACAGGTACATTAATCTTATCTATTCACTATCCTACCTATATCCTTAGTTTCTAAAATATCAAATGTAATGACCTCGGTGATAAGCCTATGTTCTCTAAGCCTTCTGAAGAGAATTTCATCATGGTCTGGTGTTTTGTTTACATGATTTTTAATGTTTTCTTGACACCTGTGAGACCAAACTTCTTTAAAACAGCATTAGAGAACATCTCTCCTCTAGAATTTTCCATTATAGTTGACCTTTTGTTAGCGACTGCAGACGTAAACAAGATTTTGCAAGTTCAATGAATCTGCAGAAGTAGGACAGAACAACTTAAAGTTATGATTTCCATGGTTGAATAGCAAGAGGGAATAATAGCATAGGATGGTAGGGGAAAAAATCAATGAAAATTGTGATTTTCGGTTCCTCCCGCCATCAACTAACTGAGCGCACATGCTTGGAAAATTAGCATGAATCACCATTCGTGAACTTTTATTTCATCATGAACATGCACATGTCCAGACACACTGGAGCCAATCTTGGAGGGGGAAAGAGGTCAAGAAGGATTCACCAGCAGCCAGTAAGGCACTTGAGCCAATCAACCTGCAAATCCTTGATAGACTGACAGAGAAGCCTATCCCTGCCTGAGTTTTGCAAAATCCATACCTGATGAGCACACCCCAGCCTAAGTCCCAAAGAACCATTTTAGCTCAGACTTTCAGAGAGTGAGAAAGTGGTGCTGGCTGGGGTTTAGGATTGGAAGGGAGAAATTACATAGGCTGACCTGGCAGTTAGGTTTGGAAAGAAGAAAACAAAACATAGCAGCTTGACTGGGGCTGTCTTAGGCAAATTACTGGGGAGAAGCACAGACAGCTCACAGGTCTGAATTTGAGCCACTGAAGAGGGAGTGGTGGCTGCATGCCCGCTTGGCCAGCTATTTGCAAGCATAAAAGAAAAGATTCAGAGCCCAGCTTGAAAATCTTTGCCTCCCTTAGTGCTTGAAAGTTTTGGGAGGTACTGCACTTGCAGAGAGTGCTTTAACTTCTAAGCATTGGTGCAAGAAGTTGTGCTGTGCTGTGTGTGCTTACATAAAAGCAGTGGCAGTGGTGGGAATGGTTTACACTATCTAAATCTATGCCATTATGCAACCAGAAGATACACAGCTTGATGCAGCAAACTGTGTTATGCTCTAGTGCTGTGTTTTGCTTGAGATTTTCCTGTGTTAGGCATGCTCCCCGATGCAAAAGCAAGCTAGCACAGGAAAAATCTGAACAAAACCACTGTGCTAAAGCATAGTGAAGTGGTTGTGCTAATTGTATGCAAAGGAAGGAATACCAAATTGTTCCTTGATACAAAAGACTCCACTGAAATTAGCACCCTTTTTATTCTGTTTTTAATGCTGGATTTTATGCCAGCTTTGTGCAGTGGGGAGCAAAAGAATCATCTGAGGTAAAGTTTGACACTTCAAATAATCAAGGTAAAAGCATAGACCCCTGATGCCCCTGATCTGCCAAACCTGGCCCCCGGAAAAGGATAGGAGCCCGTGCTCCCAGGCATCCCCCAAACAGTACAAAAATCATTAGTGGCCCTAGTGGCTGCTAAACCCACAACACTGACCTTGAACTCCACAAACATCCAAAATATAATAATTGGTGGCCCTGTGAGCTTTGACCCTCCCCACCCCTGCACCTCCCAAAAAAATAATTGATAGTCTCTGCACCTCCCCATTTCCTAGACCCCCCCACCCTCCCAACCCTCTGCGGTACCTTCAAAGCCAGGAAGCAGGAGTGATACCCACTCACTCCTGCCTCCATGACACTATTTTTCAAAATAGCGGTCCCAAGATGCACTCTCTGGGAGTGTCAATCTGCCAAATAAGGTAACAATGGCCTTATTTGGTAGACTGACTCCTCTCTCCCACAGAAGGGGAGGTTTTGGGGCCCATATCACCTCTAATTTTATTATTGGATGTTTGGGGTGGGGGAGGCAGGTGAGGAGTTGGAATCTAGCAGCCACCAGGGCCACTAATGATTTTTGTATCCTGAGGGGTTGGGGCTGGCAGATCAGGGTCATTGGGCCTCTGCGCCTCGATCATCTGAAATAAAGTGTCAAACTTCACCTCAGATGACCATTTTTTATTTAGAACAGCATTTCAAATTTGAACAAAATAGTGGGGCTGCGAACGTAGACCCTGTGTGCAAGTATCTGGCTTGCTCTCCTTGCTTAGCACAGATGCTTATTTATTTATTTAGACAGTTTTGTATACCACCTTATCCATCAATCAAAGTGGTCACAACACAATTGTGGGATACATTTAACATGAGGGGATATGAGACACATACACTAATACTTACAGTTTCCTTACAGACTCAGTGAGCAAACCTCTGCACTAAACTTGTGTTAGGGATCCTCTACTAGAGCTTTAGCACTAGACTCTGCTGTGGGATCTCCTCATCGAGCACACAGTGAAATAATTCTTAGCAACAATCTTGTTCATCAAGGTAGAGGGGACATTAGAGAGTGGGAAGGATGTCGTTGCCCTTTCTTCCTTTTCTCTGCCCCTCAGCCTTGGGTTCAGCCTTAGCACCAAGGGCAGCAGTTCCCCCTTCCCCCCCCCCCCCCAGGAAGTATAGAGTAGGTCTTGTAAAATGTCACACACGTCGAAGCATTTTAAAGTTCTTGATGACATACGGTATGCAGAACGCAATTACTGTAAGCGCACATTAGCAGAGGGAAGCTGATGGAGAAAAACTTTTTTTTACTGGAAGGGTGGGGATGCTTAGAATGCCCTCCCGATGGAGGTGGTGGGGACAAATACAATTATGGAATCCAAAATGGCATGGGATAGACACAGTCGATCCCTTTATAGCAAGAGGATAAAATCAAAATAAACGTAACTATCTTTTATACTTCAAGAAATAGAGGGGGGGGAGGTGACCTGCACGGAGTGGCGGATACACCCCTAAACAAAGGCATGGGGGGGGGGTGACCTGCATGGAGTGGCAGGTATACCTACTCTAGCCACATTACTGGGCAGACTGGATGGACCATACTGGTCTTTATCTGCCATGATATGCTATGTTACTATGATCGGTCACCTTATAAAGTGGAATGATGCAGCCCTTTCAGTTTGGTATACAGCAGTGATAGGAAATATGCAGGAAAAACAAAATCCCTTTCTAAAGCAGGGTTCCTATCCTTTTTCACCAGTCAGATAGCATGGCAACAGACTGACGTGCATTAAAGCAAGCCACCATGTCAGAGACGGGGTGGTGTTCAGAAGCAATGTCATGGGGCAGGTGGCAGGAAATACTGAAGGTGCTTTGGGGAAATGATAGCCATGGATAGCCATCCCCTGAACATGGTTGAGAAGGTGGGCTTTAAGAGGTTGATGCATCTCTTATCTCTTGCTTATTGAGTGCCCTACAAGACAACTTTTAATAAGTACTGTAGGTGACCCCCAGCCTAAAGTAATCAATTGCATCACCAGTTTCAGGCAGAGCTGGTGAAAAGCTCACCAATGGCATCTGGACTAGTCAGAATGTTACACATCCCTAGAGCTCCCTGACAGCACACTGGTAGCAGCCACCTGAAGATCTAACGAGCAGGAGGACTAATAAGAGGATGTGCTGCACAGCCAGATAATGGATAATAGCTATAAGAACATAACAGATGCCATACTGGGTCAGACCAAGGTCCATCAAGCCCAGTATCCTTTTCCCAACAGTGGCCAATCTAGGTCACAAGT
Source organism: Ichthyophis bannanicus (assembly GCA_033557465.1). NCBI lineage: Eukaryota > Metazoa > Chordata > Amphibia > Gymnophiona > Ichthyophiidae > Ichthyophis > Ichthyophis bannanicus. Next base: position 625,895,664 of record CM066032.1, on the reverse strand, counting down.
ACCTAGCAGTTTCCCCAAAAGACACAGGTTCCTCAATGCTTGTACTGGGACAAGCAGTAGATTTCCCGGGTCCTCTTTAATAATGGTTTATGAACCTTTCCTCCAGAATCTTGTCAAAACCTTGTTTAAACCCAGCTACACTAACAGCTTTTACTACATCCTCCGGTAACGAATTCCAGAGTTTGATTACGCGTTGTGAAAAAATAATTTCTCTTATTAGTCTTATATGGATTACACTGTAGCTTCATTGCATGTCCCCTAGTCTTTCTACATTTTGATGGCATAAACAATCGATCTTTGTTTACCCGTTCGACTCCATTCATTAATTTATAGACCTCTATCATATCTCCACTCAGCCATCTCTTTTCCAAATTGAAGAGCCCTAATCTTTTTCGCTTCCCCTCACAGGGGTATCCTCCCTTCCTCTTTACTATTTTAGTAGCTTTTCTCTGTACCTTTTCTAATTATGCTATATCCTTTTTAAGATACAGTGACCAGAATTGCACACATGGAACGATACAGAGGCATTTTAATATCTTTTGTTTTATTCTCCATTTCTTTCCTTATGATTCCTAGCACTCTATTTGCTTTCTTGGCCACCATTGCATACTGGGCAGAGGGTTTCAATGTGTTATCCATGATGATGCCTAAATCTTTGTCCTGGGTGGTGGTTCCTAAAGTGGATCCTTGCATCTTGTAACCATAGTTTGGGTTGTTCTTTCCAAGGTGCATAACTTTGCACTTATCCACATTAAATTTGAGGCAAGGAGTGGCCTAATGGTTAGGACACAGTACCTCAGGGCAGGGGGTCCAAGTCCAACCTGGGGACAGCAATCTCAGGCCGGAGGGACTGCAGTTTCTAGTCCTATAGGCACTCCTTGTCGCCTTGGGCAAACCACTTAACCCTCCATTACCTCAGGTACACATAGATTGTGAGCCCTTTGGGGACAAGGGAAAGTATTCAGTACCTGCTTGTAGTGATTGCATAATGTAAACTGCTTTGATTGAAGGATAAGGCTGTATAAAAAACTGGTTAAATAAAATAAATTTTATCTGCTATTTGAATGTCCAGTCTTCCAATTTATTAAGGTCCTCTTGCAATGTTTCACAATCCCCTTGGGTTTTAACAACTTAAATAGTTTGGTGTCATCTGCAAATTTGATTACCTCACTTGTTATTCCCATTTCCAGGTCATTTACGAATATGTTAAAAAGCAGCGGACCCAAAACAGATCCCTGGGGTACTCCGCAATTCACCTTTCTCCATTGGGAAAATTGGCCATTTAGTCCTACGCTCTGCTTTCTATCTTTTAACCAGTTCCTGATCCACAATAGTACACTGCCTCCTATCCCATGACTCTTTAATTTCACCGAGTCTCTCCTGAGGGACCTTGTCAAAGGCTTTCTGAAAATCCAGATACGCCACATCAACTGACCCACCTTTGTCTACCTATTTATTTATGCTTTCAAAAAAATATAACAGATTAGTAAGACGAGAACTTCCCTGGCTAAAACCATGTTGGCTGTCTCCCATGAAACCATGACTATCCAAACTATAGTTACATAATGCAAGTTACCACCTTAGAAACCACTACCCAGGAAAAAGAGTTCACTAATGTGGTAGCTTAAATTAGTAACTATCTAATGCGTGGTGCAAACATAAAAGTAACCTTTCTGTTAACGAGGCCAATAAACAGACCCATTGTGATTTTTCCAATGATTTAGATTCAAGAGAAGAATTCTAATCTTTCTCCCAGACCTTTATGGTGCAAAAGTTCATCTTATAGTTATAGGGGGTCATTTTAAAAGTCTTAAGGGTATGTTTACTAAAGAGCGCCAATGTCACAGCGGCGACATTATCGCATGATAAGTGATGTTATCGCGCGATAATGTAACATTACCAGGCAATAACGTGACCACGCGATAACGTCTCCTGCAGCGTTAAGGCGCACAGAGGGTGGAGTAAGTCGTTCCAGAGTGCGGAGAGAAGGGGTCAATGGGTGGAGAGTGGGCGGGAAGAGGCTCCAGGCTCACTAACGCCGTGAAATCAGGGTCTGAAAATTAACGCCAGTGAAAACCTCTCGTTAGAGGCACATTTGCAGGAGAGAGAAACCATTTCAGTCAGCAATGTACAGCAAAGGCAGGGAGACCAAGAAAAGTGATAGTAGTGATACATGTGCAGCAACAGCATAGTGCCCAAGTACGAAAGAGCACTACGATGAGGCTGCAAATGGGGTACAGGGGGCTGCAGATGGGACATGCAGTGGGGCAGCTTGGGCACAGGGTGGACTAGGCAGATTCCTAGGTGACTCATAGGAATGTAAAAACGGAAAACCAGCAAGACAGCAACTGACCAAGGGCAAACGTCCACGAGTGTGTGTCCCACAGTGTCCCAGAGGGCAGTACCCATAAAGTACCCCAAATGGCACATAAAATTGGCATGCAGTGCCAGGGAATAGCATGGATGTCTATGCAGGCACCCCTACCCCATATCATGCACCATAGGCAGCCTCCTAATGGCACACTGGATGGCCTGGGACTGCACACCACCAGCACCACCAGCACAAGGGCATGTCAGCATGGTGGCGGAGGGGTGCTGGTGGTAGAGGGGGCAGTGGCATCTGCCCACAGCAGACCAAGGCCAAGCCCTGTTTAGGTGGGTGCCATGCACTGCAACAGACAAGGTCTGTCTGACGAACAGTCATGGTATCCCCAGGGAATGCTCTGCCTCTGTAACAACAGTGTGGTGCAGTATACACAGCCAGTATATTCAGGGGCAGAAGGTCACAGGTTCAAGTCCCAGCTGTGGCTCCTGCAGACCATACTCCTATATTTTACCCAGTACTAAACCATGGTAATAAAGATGGAACTTTTATTGCAGATAAAATAAACATGCCATAAACGCCTATATTTTACCCTACAGAGCACATACACCATAAACATGTGCAATCCCTAGAGCAGAATTTGCCATTCAGGTTTCATTCTGTCCCTAATAAATATGCCTGTGATACATTTGTATGCACCATCCCCATTGTATGCAAATGTATCCATGCATATTCACAAGAAAACTGAAGTGATGTACATCTCCAAAAAACAAGATTTCAACCTTCCCTCAACTATCACCATGAACAACAACAACATACAGCATAAAGGATGAGATAAAATACCTAGGAGTGACACTCGACAGAAACCTCAAGATGGAAAAGCACCTTCGACTACTGAACCGGGCAATATTCCATAAACTAAGGGTCCTCCAACTCCTACACAACATCATTGAACACACCGATTTCAGAACAGTAGCACAGGCACTCATCACGCCCCACCTAGACTACTGCAACACCATTCTCCAAGGACTACCAAAGAAAACCCTCAACATACTGCAAATGGCGCAAAACGTCACAGCCAGGATCATCATGAACAGACAACTCTCTGAACATATCACGCCAATACTAATGGAATTACACTGGCTTCCCATTTCTGCCTGCATAAGATACAAAATATTAGTTACAACATTCAAACTGATACATAACATAGCACCATCTTACCTCTCCAACCTCATCACAACACAATCCCCTAAAAGAAACAGAAGAACACACAACATAAACACCCTACATGTCTCAACTAACATCCGCATTGTCAAAGTTTACACAAGCAACAGAGCCTTCACCTATTCAGCACCCACACAATGGAATAATCTACCAGTCAAACTGAGAGCGAACAACGACCTACAGGATTTCAGGAAAAAGCTAAAAACCTACCTTTTCCAGGATTATTACAGCTTATCATAAACAAAAGCAGAATGAGCCAAACCTTGCAACACAACATAACAAGGGTACTAAGAACTTACTTCTGCTTCTACCACAACTGTATATAGTCCCAGCTGTACAAATGCAACTGTAAATAGCTCAAGCTGTATAAATGCAAGCATAAAGTAATCCAAATTGTATAAACACATATCCCTGAAATGAAGATGTAAATAATGTGATTCTTAATCTATGTTACCATTGTTTTGCTGTGTAAGGTAAACCACTACTGATCGCTGGAAGAAGCGGTATGCAAATGCAACCAAATAAATAAATAAAATAAAAATATTAATTAGGGACAGCATGAAAACCTGAACTATGTTTGGCCCACCAGGACTGGAGTTGGGAACCTCTGCCCTAGAGCAGTGGCCAACAGGGGCACAAACACCCACACCCATAGGCTCCACTATCCAACACCTCATGGAGAGTCAGGCTGTTGAGCCCTGAGCGGAGCAGCATCTACCAATACTAGCACTTGCATACCTTAGCAATGCCATCATAAACATGGAAACATGTTCCACATATTTCAAAAGGTTGCTATGATCAATGTCAGATAACAAATCCTACATTAAACACAATTTGTTAACAGAGATTCATCATAGCAACCTTTTGATATATGTGGAGTGTGTTTCATATATTGTTACTGACAGTGTTTACCACCCTGGATAGTAACCCTAACAGTATTGGGCACCATAGCAATGCCTGCACTGTGCCCAGGACTGGGGTGGCGGCCAGGGCTTCCAACCACCTCTATATTTGACAATGCTGAAATAGGTGTGGGAGTGTGTGTATGTCTATCCAGTGTTTTGTGGCTGCCTATACTTTACTGAGCCCACAATGCTTGCACTGCTTCCAGTGTTAGCCTGCCAATGTGCATAATGAGGAGCAAGGTACTATGGGTATGACCCAGACAGGGCGGCCTGAGCAGGATGCATCTGCACAGGGCATAGGGCAATGGCTTGGACATTGTAGTGCCTGATCACCACCTGCATGGACAGGGTGGCCACAGCATGTCATGCTGGGGGGGGGGGTCACTCTCACCCTGACTGTTCAGTGACCATGGCATGGCTAGGTTCCCCCATAGTGCTATATAGTAGTTTTTTCAAGTGATATCTATGAGTTCTCTTTTCTGGGGCCCAATCACTGATATACCTGCTTGGTGTGTGTGCTCACATCCCTTTTTTGGGTGCACATAGTTCCTCCAGGAGCATGTACTATTTTCTAGCTAGCAGACTGTCTGCAGTTAGCAAGTGTATGGCTGGAACACCTTGCAGGATGCAGTGGGTGGAGACTGTGTTCTCTGCTGGTGATTGTCAGATAGTGGTGGGGGGCAGCTGAGCTTGTCCAGGCCTGTCTGCCAGAGCCCTATGTGATATGTACAGATCTGCATCGACTGCCCTGTAGGGTGACTATTCCCCAGCAGAACTGGGGTTGATGGTCCCCTCTATTGCCACCATTGCAGAGATGTAGAATGTGGATCTGTTGGTGGGAGATCCTGTCCCCCACCCTGACCCACAGAGGGCAGGGCGGGTTGGGTGGTGCTACATAATCTGCTTTTGGGTCCAAACACCACCCTTCTTTTATAACATGTGACAATGGCAACTGCACAGGATATGCACTATTCTGGGTGCATCATAGTCCACAAGCGCTAGATGTGATTGAGAAATACAGATGGACACAGGTGTATTCTAGGTGTGTCTGCAAGGGCTATCTATCACACACTAGCACTGATGGGGACCTGTAGTATAGCCTATCTCAGCCAAGCCAGGTGTTGCAGACCTGGTGCTGGACGTCCCACCTCACCCTCAGGGTGAGCACCAGAACCGCATAGTGTCATGGTCTGTAGCTACTCTGTGCCAGTAGCATACATGGTCAGTTCCCCCTACCAGGCCAGGGTGCTATAGAGGTGCATACCTCATCTTGTGATCAGATGTAGGCTGCTGATCTGCATGTGCAGTGCAGCATGGGTATGGGTGGGTATACCCTATCCTGGTATCCACAGCAGACAGTTTGTGTTGTGAACTGCAGTCTTTCTGTAGCCAGCCAGCAGTGCATTGGATGCTATAGAGATGTAGCCCACTGGTTACTTCATTAACTATGAAGGCAGAGGTCATGGGTTTGATCCCATAGTGGTGTAATTTAATAAGGCTGGCTGAGGCTTTTCCTTTTAATTTAAATCAGTGCTACCAGCAGAAACAACCTCACAGTGCCGTTACCTATGGTGCCTCATAAGGCACCCTATAGGGCACCCTATAAGGCACCCTATAAGGTGCCTTGGCGGACAGGGCACTTTATAATGTGCCCTATGGAGTGCCTTATAGGACGCCTTATACGGCACCTTAGGTAACGGCACTGTGAGGGTGTTTTTGCTGGCAGAACTGATTTAAATTAAAAGAAAATGCCTCAGACAGCCTTTTTACAAAACACCACTGCTGGATCAAACCCATGACCTCTGTCTCCAGAGTCATTGCAGTAACCAGTGGACTACATCTTTATAGCTGCTAATATTGCGCTGGCATGAACTTAGGGTGTCACGCACCTACTACCCCGGAGGCGGAAGCCTGGGGGTTTCGGTGTGGCCCTCTTCTTTAGGTAGCAGGGACCACGTAGTGCCCCCTGGGAGGTGAAGTCCCACTAGCTTTTCAAATAAAGAGTGTAGTTGTGGAGCGAGCAGCTAGGCTTATAAAGAGGTATTTATTTCCCTTCCCGGGAGAATTCTTGCAAACAGGATACAAAGGAAATTAAACCATCATACTGGCATAACACAAATAGGGGACTACAAAATACAAAGAAAATGCTTCTTGTCAGCGTTAAAGAAACAAAAGTGGGAAAAACAGGCTTTTTCTTTCACAAAAAGCTATTACGTGAAATCTGTGCTCCTACACAGATTTCTCTTTAGCAGGCTTTCTTAGGCTTTAACAAAAAGAGGTCACACTGTCAGAAACACCAATGTACAGTCCATCTTGCTATCATCTGAATTCTCTGCACAGAAGTCACATTCCATGTCCTCATGAACTTCCTGGCTATTATCTTTAGTAAGGCTGTATGGTGTATCAGCGTTTTGAAATCTCTCCTCTTCCTGGCCAAGACTTCTCTCCCCTCTATCAATGTAGAAAGGCAGGTTACCTGCACTGTGGATTTTCCCCTTATAGGGTCATACACTTCAGGACTATTGTAAGTAAAATCCAGTGCCCCTCTATTACAGGTAATATGTCTTTCCCCAGGCTGAGCTCTGCCTGAACGCTTGGCAACCGGGAAGTTGAAACTTTTCTCTCTTTCACTTCCCCTCACAGGACGTCTTTCTCTTAGCTGAGAAATATCTTTAGGATAAGAGCCTTTGCTCCCCAGGTACCTGCTCTCGTGGGATTTCCCTCTCCCAGCTCCTCGTGGTTTGTTGAATGGAATCCCTCTCGGTCCCCAGCTGGACTCTAGTTCAGTGCAGCCTGACTTTCCAGCACTAACCTCGGGTAATTCCTCCGGTACAAACTCCTCTGAAGTGCAGATGGAATCCATGTCAGAAGCTCTCAGGTATATATCCTGGCTCTCACAAGCTCTGTTCTTTCCTTTCCCACGGGTCCTTTCCGTGTGTCTTTCTCCTGTGTCTGTGTTTCTGCCTGCTTGATCAGAATCTGCGTCTGCATCTGAATCTGATCCTGGATCTGGAACTGTGTCTGCTTTGCTCAAGGCTGACCTTATTTTAAGTGCGTCATTTCTTGAATCCCTTGTTAGCTCAAATCCCTGCAGCTGTTCCTGCCTCTCTGATGAGCTATGACGTAATGCTTCTCCTGGGCGTTTTCCTAGAGCCAGTGCTCGTGTTTTGGTTGGTTGCCCATAGCAACCCCTAGCCATGTGCTTTGCACTGCCGGTTTTAAAACTGCCCTGGACATTTTCCTCTATTTTTCTAGGCACTATTTGCCTTGTGCCATGACAGATCCCCCCCTTAAAATATTACGGGCTGCAGATTTTTCATGAGAGCCCGGAATCTCCTTTCGGGACCTATCTCGGGGTAATACTGTCTGGGACTTATCTCAGTATATTACGGTAACCAGGCTGGCAGTGGCAGACCTGTCCTTCCACAGCTTTAGTACATTCACGTGATATACTTGTTGGCGGCCCCTCTCATTTTCCACCCGATAGGATACTGGGCCAACCTTCCCTATCACTGTACCAGGGCCCTTCCACCTGGACTCGAATTTCGGTCCGGGGTCGGATACTTGGATAAGGACTTTGTCCCCTACGTTTAACTGCCTCGGTCTGGTGCCCTTGTTGTAATACTGTTTTTGCTTACGTTTACTGGCCTGTAGATTCTCTATAGAGGCCTTGAATGTCCTCTCTAGGCGTTGTCTTAACTCCTTCAAGAATTGGGGTACCCCGACCTCTTGCATGTTCGGCTCTACCCATTGCTCCTGCAGGATGTCCAAGATTCCTCTTGGAGCACGGCCAAACAGCAACTCATAGGGAGATGCCCCCAGGGGCGCCTGTATGCGCTCCCTGCATGCGTAAAGCGTGAATGGAAGCAATGTATCCCATTCATTCATTTCCCCCGCCTTCAAACCTCTGCGTAGGAGTTGTTGATTCATACGCTCCATGAGCCCGTTAGACTGTGGATGGTATGCTGATGTCCTTATATGGCGGATGCTGAAGGCTTCCCAGACCATAGCTAGATGTTTCGACAGGAAGTTACTCCCCTGATCAGTCAGGACTTCCCTGGGAAAACCTACCTTGCAGAAAAGTTTGATTAACTCTAAGGCTATTAATTTGGCGGATGTGTTCCTCAAGGGAATGGCCCAAGGAAACCATGTGGCATGGTCAACTATGACCAAGATATATTTAAAGCCCCTCGGTGTTTTCACCAAAGGTCCTATTATGTCCACTCCTATTCGGCTTATAGGAGCCGTTATGGTGGGAGTTGGCACCATGGGTACTGCCTTAGGCTTTATAGCCGTTACTCTTTGGCAGCTAGGACATGCCTCGCAATATTGCCGTGTCTCCTTAAAAACCCCGGGCCAATAAAATCTAGCTAAGATTTGGTCCAGCGTCCCCTGGATCCCCTTGTGACACCCCACTGGGTGGTCATGGGCTAATCTTAATATGCTAGCTTTAAAGGTCGTGGGTATGACTAGCTGCTTGCGTATGGCATCGTTGTGAGGGTTTACACACTCTCTATTGTTGTTGTTAAGTGCCGTCGAGTCGGAGTCGACTCATGGCGACCCTCTGGATAGCTATTCTAAATTGTGTTCGGTCTTCAGTCAGGCGGCTCATTGACGACAGACTGGTACCCGTAGCTGCTGTTATTGTAGCGATCCATCTCATTGCTGGCCTACCTCTTTTGCGTTGACCTTCTATCTTGCCAAGCATGATGTCTTTCTCTAATGATCTCTCTCTTCGCATGATGTGTCCGAAGTATGAAAGTCGAAGTCTTGTCATCTGAGCTTCTAAAGAAAGCTTAGGTTTGATCTCCTCTAGTACCGACTTGTTTGTTCTTCGGGCAGTCCATGGTATACACAGTATTCGCCGCCAGCACCATAATTCAAAGGCATCAATTTTCTTCCTGTCTGTCTTTTTCACTGTCCAGCTTTCACATCCATATGATGTTATTGAAAATACCATGGCTTGAACAAGTCGAATCTTTGTATGGAGAGACACATCTCTGCTCTTGAGAATCTTATCTAGGTCTTTCATAGCCATTCTGCCAAGAGCAATGCGTCGTCTGATTTCTTGACTGCTTGTTGCTTCTTTATTGATAGTTGATCCAAGTAGGTTAAAGTTGTTCACAATTTCAATTTCTTCTCCTTCAACGATGAACCTGTTGATTATGCCAGTTGTCATGATCTTTGTCTTCTTTACATTAAGGTGCAGGCCCATTTTGAGACTATGTTCTTTGATTGTGAGAAGCAAATGTTTCAGATCATCTTCGCTTTCAGCCAGTAATGTGGTATCATCAGCATAGCGAAGGTTGTTGATGAGTCTTCCACCAATCTTTACACCTCTGTTGTCTTCATACAGTCCTGCTTCTCTGATGATTTGTTCTGCATATAAATTAAACAGGTAGGGGGAAAGTATGCAGCCTTGTCTTACACCTTTGCTTATTTTAAACCATTCTGTTTCTCCTTGTTCCGTTCGAACTGTTGCTTCTTGATCAATGTACAGATTACGCAAGAGAACGATCAGGTGTTCTGGTATACCCATGCTTCTTAATGTGGCCCAGAGTTTCTCATGGTTTACACAGTCAAAAGCCTTGCTATAGTCGATAAAGCACAAATAGATATCCTTTTGGTATTCTTTAGTCTTTTCAAGGATCCATCTCACATCCGCAATGATGTCTCTCGTTCCTCGCCCTTTCCTGAACCCTGCTTGCACTTCAGGTAGTTCTTGTTCTAGGTATGGCTGTAGTCTCTTTTGAATAATCTTCAGTAGAATCTTGCTGGCATGTGGGATCAGAGCGATTGTGCGATAATTTCCACAGTCAGTTGGATCACCTTTCTTTAGTATTGGTATAAACACAGATCTTTTCCAGTCAGTTGGCCATGATGTTGTCTTCCATATTTCTTGGCAGAGCCTTGTAAGTACGGTAACAGCTGCATCAGATTGCTGCAATACTTCTATGGGAATGCTATCAATGCCTGGTGCTTTGTTCTTTGATAAGGCTTTCAATGCTGCTTCAACTTCTTCTTTCATCACCAATGGTTCCTGATCATAAGGTATAGGTTGAAACGGCTGTTGGTCCACTTGATCTTTATCATATAAAAACTCTGTATATTCCTTCCACCTTTTCTTGATCTTCTCAGCATCATTCAACATAGAACCTTGAGCATCTTGTAACATTCCAATTCGAGGCTGGAACTTTTTCTTTAACTCTCGCAGCTTTAGGAAAGCCGATCTTGTTCTTCCTCTAATAGTTTCTGCTTCTATTTCCTTGCAAGTGTCATTGTAGTACTTTTCCTTGTCCTGTCTTGCTGCATGTTGGAAATCTCTGTTGAGTTCTGCGATTGTCTTTCTTTCTCCTTTGGCTTTAGCTTCTCTGCGTTTCTGGGCAATTTTCAGAGTTTCTTCCGTCATCCATTTTGGCCGTTTTTGCTTTTTCACCTTTTGTAGAGACTTCTCGCTTTCTTCCAGCACAACCTTCTTGATGTCATTCCATAACTCTTCCGGAGCTCTGTCATTTGTATCTAAAGCAGCAAATCGATTTTGCAGGCAGTCTTTAAATTCCAGTGGTATATTCTCAAGGTCATATTTTGGTGCATTCATGAGTGGTTTGCTCTTTTTCAACTTTAGCTTGAGTTTGCATACTAGTAGTTGATGATCTGTACCACAGTCAGCTCCAGGTTTTGTCTTTGTTGATGTTACAGAGCTTTTCCATCGTTGACTTCCACAGATGTAGTCAATTTGATTTTTATACAATCCATTGGGTGAAGTCCATGTGTACAGTCGTCGCTTGTGTTGCTGGAAGAAGGTGTTTGAGATGAATAGATCATTGGTCTTGCAGAATTCTATCAATCTTTCTCCAGCTTCATTTCTGTTGCCAAGTCCATATTTTCCAACTACTTTGCCTTCTTCTTTGTTGCCAACTTTTGCGTTCCAGTCACCCATGACTATCAGGATATCCTGTTTGCATGTTCTGTCAATTTCAGCTTGTACTTGTTCATAGAACTCTTCAATTTCATTCTCTTCTGCAGCTGTTGTTGGGGCATATACTTGAATTATAGTTGTGTTGATAGGCAATCCTCGTAGACGAATAGAGATTAAGCGTTCGCTGACTGCATTGTATTTCATTACAGTTCTTGCAAGTTTCTTCTTTATTATAAATGCAACACCATTTCTTCTTTGTCTTTCATTTCCAGCATAGTAGACCATGTGATCATCTGATGCAAAGTGCCCGATGCCAGTCCATTTCAGTTCGCTGACACCCAACAGATCAAGTTGTACACGTTCCATTTCATTCTTGACCACCTCCAACTTCCCTTGGTTCATGCTTCGTACGTTCCATGTTCCAATGTGTAAGACATCTTTACAGCTTCTGACTCTCATTTCATGCGCAGCTACATCAGCAGTCAGACTTCCCGAGGGCTTTGATCCAACCACATCATAAATGCTGGCTTTACTCTGAAAAGTCTTCAGCTCTTCCCCAGTAGCTAGTTGAGTGCCTTCCGACCTGGGAGTCTCATCTTCCAGCACCATAGCACAATTTGTTTTGTTGTAACTATCCATTGGGTTTTCATGGCAAGATACAGAAGTAGATTGCCGGGCCTTCCTTCCGCGCAGTTTAAGTTTGGTGTTGTTGCCGTTGTCACAGAAATGTGATCCTCCGCCGTCAACACTATCCCATTCTGCTGCTGCCCAGATGGGTGGTTTGTCTTCGTCTGGCACCTCAGCTGAGACCTGTCCATCTTGGGAGACCCTGCCAGTAGTTAAACTACCGATAGTTTAGCTCTCAGCATCACTGATGCACGCAAGCCCTCACAGCACGACAAGCTGCAAACCAAGTGAGAGCACACTCTCTATATAAGAGATCATTCTCTAGAAAAAACCTTGGTAGGGTCTGTCTAGTTTCCTCAGCCCACTCAAACGCCCTTTTAAGAGCTGGGTCAGCTCTCTGCTCCATGGGGAATGAAGGAAACATTTTTACTACCTCTGCCGGTACCCAGGGCAAGCCTACAGCACCCTCTAGCTCGGCCCTCCCCCGGGTCCTAGAGTATCTCTCCCTACGCTTTCTGGGTTTGTCCTTTTTCCCTACTTTATCAGGGGGATGTATTAAGTCGTCATGGTTAGGGAGGGTAGCTAGCCCTTCCTCATCTGGGTCCTCCCTCTGAGCATTTTCCTCCCCTCCATGTTCCTCAGTGTTTTTGGGTGACTCTTCTCCCTCCCCCGAGGGTCCCGCTTGAGAGCGAGGCGATATTAAACCTAATTTAATACCCCAGTCTTTTCCCAATTCATTATGAAAGGGAGGCCAATCCTTCCCCAATACAACATCCTCTGGCAGCTTGGGAACTACAGCCACCCTCATCTCTTTGATAGTGCCCAACCCCTGTACCAAAACATTGTGTAGGGGATAAGGAACAAATGCGCCGTGTACGCACCTGACCCGAACTTGGCCATCTGCTTGACTCGGGGGCGACTGGCGGTGCCCCTCAATGGCTTCCCAGAGCGTCTTTGAAATCATGCTCTGGTCAGCCCCCGAGTCAAGTAGAGCCAGTGTGTGAATACCTTCTACTTGCACTTGAATTCGGAATTCGTCCTGCTCCATTTCCTCTGTCCCTGTCACCAGGACTGTTCGTTCTGTGCAGGATCTCTTAAAATGTCCACTTTTTCCACACCTAAAACATTTTCCTTTGGGTATAGATAAGACATTACCATCAGAGATATTGACATCAACCATTTCAGGTTTATACATTTTATCATGCATATATTTTTCTTTTCTGCCCTTAGCTCTCCTACCAGTTGCCAACCAGATACCTTGCCCTGAGGTGTCAGTCCTCTATGCAGCGAAGTACCGCTCCGCAAGAGTGGCTGCTTCCTCCGAGGTTTGGCAGTGCTGGAGCGTCAGAAAAGGTTTAAGACCGCTGGGAACAGCCTGCATAAATTGTTCCAGCACAATTTTATCTAGGACTGTTTCCAGTGTACCTCCCTCTGCCAGCAACCATTTCTTTGCTACACTTTTTAAACGCTGTGCTAGGGCCTTAGGGGTCTCTTGAGGCTTAATTACTGCCTCCCTGAACATCCTTTGATAATGCAAAGGCGTGAGCCCCAATCTATCCTTCACAGCTTTCTTTACTTCTATATAGCTGGAAGCTAACTCTGCTGGCATAGCTTTATACGCTGAAAGGGCCTCGCCTGTGAGCGAAAGGGCAAACCTGGTGGCCCAATGCTCCTCCGGCCATTTCAGGGTGGTAGCTATATGCTCAAAAGCATTGAGGTAATCGTCCAAATTGTCCTGTGGTTGTAATTGTCCTAAGGAAAAGGCAGCATACGACCTCAGTCCTGCCCCTGGGAATGCCATGGGGACGTCCGCTGTGGCGTCTAGCGGCTTCTTTAAAAGCGCGTCCATGTTTTCTATCAAGGGTCGCTGTTGCTCCTGTATAGCCCGCGTCGTTTGCTCCTGAAGGTAGTGGATAAGCTCGACTTGCTTATCCCACTGCGTCTTCATCCAATGGGCTACATCCTGTGGCTCCATCCTCAGCCTTGATGTACCTGTCATAGATAGAAACAAAAACAAAAACCAAGTGCGATACGGCAACTTCCTTTTTTTTTTTTTCTCTCTTTCCACCGCCCTTTCTCTGCCCACCAGCGCCCCCTTTCTCACTTTATCCTCCCCACGTCTGACTAGGTACTTTTTACCTGAGCCTTCATGCAGGGCTCAGCTTGTGAGAAAGTTTTCTCTGGGTCCAGCACCTGGCAGCAGAAATCTTCCGACGGTTCTCTCCTTTTGGACAACAGTTTTCCTTTTCCAGCCGACTGTAGTCCTTTGTACTCCTTTTAATCCTTGTGCAAGAAATCCGAAAACATCACCACTTGTCACGCACCTACTACCCCGGAGGCGGAAGCCTGGGGGTTTCGGTGTGGCCCTCTTCTTTAGGTAGCAGGGACCACGTAGTGCCCCCTGGGAGGTGAAGTCCCACTAGCTTTTCAAATAAAGAGTGTAGTTGTGGAGCGAGCAGCTAGGCTTATAAAGAGGTATTTATTTCCCTTCCCGGGAGAATTCTTGCAAACAGGATACAAAGGAAATTAAACCATCATACTGGCATAACACAAATAGGGGACTACAAAATACAAAGAAAATGCTTCTTGTCAGCGTTAAAGAAACAAAAGTGGGGAAAACAGGCTTTTTCTTTCACAAAAAGCTATTACGTGAAATCTGTGCTCCTACACAGATTTCTCTTTAGCAGGCTTTCTTAGGCTTTAACAAAAAGAGGTCACACTGTCAGAAAACACCAATGTACAGTCCATCTTGCTATCATCTGAATTCTCCGCACAGAAGTCACATTCCATGTCCTCATGAACTTCCTGGCTATTATCTTTAGTAAGGCTGTATGGTGTATCAGCGTTTAGAAATCTCTCCTCTTCCTGGCCAAGACTTCTCTCCCCTCTATCAATGTAGAAAGGCAGGTTACCGTGCACTGTGAATTTTCCCCTTATAGGGCCATACACTTCAGGACTATTGTAAGTAAAATCCAGTGCCCCTCTATTACAGGTAATATGTCTTTCCCCAGGCTGAGCTCTGCCTGAACGCTTGGCAACCGGGAAGTTGAAACGTTTCTCTCTTTCACTTCACCTCACAGGACGTCTTTCTCTTAGCTGAGAAATATCTTTAGGATAAGAGCTTTTGCTCCCCAGGTACCTGCTCTCGTGGGATTTCCCTCTCCCAGCTCCTCGTGGTTTGTTGAATGGAATCCCTCTCGGTCCCCAGCTGGACTCTAGTTCAGTGCAGCCTGACTTTCCAGCACTAACCTCGGGTAATTCCTCTGGTACAAACACCTCTGAGGTGCAGATGGAATCCACGTCAGAAGCTCTCAGGTATATATCCTGGCTCTCACAAGCTCTGTTCTTTCCTTTCCCACAGGTCCTTTCCGTGTGTCTTTCTCCTGTGTCTGTGTTTCTGCCTGCTTGATCAGAATCTGCGTCTGCATCTGAATCTGATCCTGGATCTGGAACTGTGTCTGCTTTGCTCAAGGCTGACCTATTTTAAGTGCGTCATTTCTTGAATCCCTTGTTAGCTCAAATCCCTGCAGCTGTTCCTGCCTCTCTGATGAGCTATGACGTAATGCTTCTCCTGGGCGTTTTCCTAGAGTCGGTGCTCGTGTTTTGGTTGGTTGCCCGTAGCAACCCCTAGCCATTTGCTTTGCACTGCCGGTTTTAAAACTGCCCTGGACATTTTCCTCTATTTTTCTAGGCACTATTTGCCTTGCGCCATGACAAGGGTTAACGTGCCATGGCGCCTACTATAGCACGATACCGATTCCTTGCAACCTTCCCTCCAGACCGCCCACTACCTTATATGGCATTCTTCACATTAATGCTGCTACTAGCGCCGGTAACATTAAGATGGTTTAGTAAACATACCCCTTAGTTGTGATTTGGTTGTCGAAATCATGGAGAGGTATACGGATCCCATTTTACAAATGATATCTAGAGATGTCTCCGGTGTGGGGGCATCCAAGCAGGTAAGGGTCATGGTGGAGTCACAATGAACTTAGATATCCCCGTTCAATTTCAGAACTGTCATTGATGTCTGCAGGCATGTCTACATTCTGGAACTGCTCCAGGCATAAAGAGGCATCAGGAAAGTGCTTGTTCTGGCCTTAACACATTCAAAGGGTGTAGAGAAGATGGAGAATTAAGACAGTAGCCTAAGATCACAAAAACCCACACTAGGATTTGACCCTTGGCCATCATCCTTCTAGCCCACTACTTTAGCCATTAGACTATTAGATATTCCTATTCTAAAATGTTATTCTGGGGACATTTATGTAGACCTCTTCATAAAGTATCAAAATATTTTATAAAAATGAGATACAGGTTTAGAGGATGATACTATTTTAGTGCAAAAGGGAAATGCAATTTGGTTCACTATCCAAAGACATTAAATCAAGACCTACAGCAAGAATACAGTGATGACATTGCACCCATTGATACTACTGAGTAAGTAATAATAAAACTCAACCCCAACAGCACCCCTTCCTGAACATTCCTGTCAAAAACAGATAATTTATCATCATACTTTTAATATTTGACCTTGTTTTGTATATTTTTGAGGAGGGTAATTTCATAAGTGTTAGAAAAGCATTTTACATGCTTAGGTTAATATTTATCAATTGCTCCAGGGTATACATGCATTAAAGTAATGGACAGACCCCTTAGGTTCTGCTCCTCTGAACAGCACAAACCTCTGGTGGTCTCAAAGGCATTTTTTCTTTCTTTTGCTGGCCTAGCCATCATGCTATCAAGATGTTGTCATCCAGTAAGCTGGAGCATGTTAGGGAGCAGTGGAGTTGGAGGTTGACAAGGGTTGCTGAGGCCTCTGCACTTAATATCCATGGTGTCTTGGTGAACATCACCATCACACCCCCTTTTTTAGGAAGAGACGAGGTAACCAGAGGGAGATCAAGGAGCCACTGATCCAAGGAAGAAGGTGAAGATCTAGAGGACATCTATAGATGTACAGACACAGAGAGCCAGGAACTGCCAAGGTGATGCACTGCTGACAACATCTATGTCAGACTCCAGCTCATAAAGTATTCTAATGAAAGACATTAGTTCAGGAGAGAGGTTTCCTCACTCCTGGATAGCCATAAAGACTATAACTGCTTGTGGTATATTTTAGTGTCTGCCATTATATTATTTTGCTATTTCTGTCAGTGATCCTAACCCTTTGTTCAGAACACCAAATTCTGGGTTTGACTGTGTTATTGAGAGAGGGAGAACAGGAGGAATTGGGTTTGGGATCCTTGGGAAATATTGGGATTCCTGGGACGGGACCAGTAATCACTAAGGCCTCCTAGTGATTACTGGTCCCTTTGCAGGAATCCTAATATTTCCCAAGAACTAAGTCTGGAAGTCAGTAGTGACCCTTGGAAGTTGTGCCCCCAGTATGCCACATAGCTGCTACAAGCCACCTTAGGGGACTCCCAGACTGGAAAGGGTTGCAGTAGGATTTCAGAAAACATAGCACTTACTTTTATGCAAGATGAGGGTATTATTTTAAAGGGATGGTTAGTTTAAGAGGGCAAGTAGGTCCCTAATTACACAGCATTTTAGAAAAACACACAGGCATCTATGGGGTATGTTTACTAAAACCCCGGTAAAGTGCGGGCCGCGGTAGTGTTCGGGTGCCATGTAAGGAGTGGGCGTTCCATCCTGAAAAAGAAAAGCCAGAATTTACATATGCGCTAAGGTGCGCGGCGCCCATGTGCGCCCCGCACCTTAGCGCATGAGATAGCTGCGTGGGAGGCATAAGTGGCGCGCTGATGTGCAAGGAAAAGAGCAGAGCCACAGCACAATGGTTAAGACACTAACCAATGGGGCAGGGATCAAAAGTTCAATCCCCCACAGTGCCCAAAGAAAACAACTAGCTGAGGCATTACTTTAGGAGCCAGTGAAATATTGGGCAGCATAAGGCGGTGCGTTGATGGGCATAAGGCACTGCGCTAATGTTTTAGGAGGCATTTTAGTATTGGGTGGCATAAGCAGCATGCTGATGTGCAAGAAGCAGAGCCACAGCACAATGGCTAAGACACTGACCAATGGTGCAGGGATCAGCTGTTCAATCCCCCACTGTGCCCAATAAAGACAGCTGGCTGAGGCTTTAATTTATGAGGCATATAATTAATGGGCGGCATAAGGCGGGGCGCTGATGGGCATAAGGCAGAGCGCTAATGTTTTAGGAGGCATTTTAATACTGAACGGCATAAGTGGCATGCTGATGTGCACACAGAAAAGCAAAGCTGCAGCACAATGGTGAAGACATTGGCCAATGGTGCAGGGATCAGGAGTTCAATCCCCCACAATGTAGATGGCTAGCTGAGGCACTATTTTAGGAGCTAGTATAATATTGTGCGGCATAAGGCTGCACGCTGATGGGCATTAGGCGGTGCGCTATTGTTTAGGAGGCTTTTCAATATTGGGCAGCATAAGGCAGTGCGCTAATGTGCAAGCACAGGAACAGAGCCACAACACAATTGTTAAGAATCTGACCAATGCTGCAGGGATCAAGGGTTCAATCCCCCATAGTGCCCAATGAACAAGGCTGGCTGAGGCAATACATATTATGGGGTAGATTGGTTTTGGAGTCATTTTATTTTTTATCTTAACTATCACTACTAGCAAACGCACTCTCAAAGCGTGTTAACATAAGGCGCCCTATAAGGCACATTTTAAAGTGCACTGTCAGCCAAGGCACCCTAGAATGTTGCTTATAGGGTGCTTTAGAGGGTGCTGTATGAGGTACCGCAAGGTCAGAGTACTGTTTGTTATGGCAGCACTGTGCAGTATAAGGAATGAAAGGCATAAGTAGGTGCGCTGACAGGCAAGGAGGAGCAGCAGTGGAGCACAATGGTCAAGGCACTGACTGCTGATACAAGGGTCATGAGTTTGCTCCCCAGTGTGCCCAATACATAAGGCTGGCTGTGGCATCAGCTTTGCATTGTACATATTTTTTCCTGCAGCACTGTATGTTTAGTTTATTAATTGCTGCCAGCAAACACGCCCTCACGTGCCGTAATTGAAGGTGCCGTATAAGGCACCCTATAAGGCAAACCATAGGGCACATTATAAATTGCGCTGTCCACCACAGCACCCTAAAATGTCCCTTATAGGGCACCCTATAAGTTGCGTCACAGGATAATGTATAGTGTACCTTATATGGACGGAAACCATAAGGTGCCCAATAGGGCGCCCTATAAAGCACCCTCAGAGGCACCTCATGGGTACAGTACGCTGAGGGTGTATTTGCTGGCATCAAAATATGTACATCAAAAAATATAATGCATTGGACAACCCAATCAAATAACCCCACGGTGGGTTTGAACCCATGACCTCTGGCTTCACAGGCAGTAAAGGAACCAGTGGGCTACAGCTCTATAGCTGTTAGCAAACCCCTGGCTGGCTGCACAGAGCCTGCACGTCACCACACAGACAGTCTGCTGTGTTCACCAGGATAGGGTTAGCCCACCCATACCCATGATGCACTGCACATGCAAATCAGCTGTCCACAGATAAACACAAGATGGGCAATGCACCCCCCACAGCACCTCAGCCTGGTAGGGGGAAGTGACCATGTCCACCCCCACAGCACCTCGGCCTGGTAGGGGGTACTGACCGTGTGTTGTACTGGCACAGAGCAGCTACACACCGTCACATTGTGCGGGTACTGTGCTCACCCTGAGGGTGCAATGTGGCGCCCAGGACCAGGTCCACAACACCTTCCATGGCTGAATGAGGCCATGCCGGGGGTCCAAAGCAGTGTTAATGTGTGGGATAGGTAGTTTCCTACACAAACACCTTGGCTATCTCTGTCTGCTTCAGTCAGGTGTAGCCCCCATGGACCTCCAGGTGGGCCATGCACCACCACCAGGCCAAGGGCAGCAAACAGGGCCTCCCATCAATAGATCCACATCCTATCTCCCTGCAAAGGTGGCAGTAGAGGGGACCATCAACCCCCCAGTCCTGCTGAGGAACAGACCCTGACCCAACCCCCCCACCCCAAGCACCATACACATCCAGAACACAATAGCAGACAGACATTAGGCCCTGATATAGTGAGCTACACCCCACCACTGTCTGATATTCCCCTGCAGCACATCATCAGCCACTGCACCCTACAAGCCACTCCAGCAAGACACATACCAGCTGCAAACAGTGTGCTAGTTAGTCCATAGTGCATGTTTCCAGTGGAGATGCATGCACCCAGAACCAGAATGTCAGCATACACAGCAAGCAGATAAATCAGTGACTGGGCCCCAAAAGGAAACCCATAGCTATCACATGGGAGAAATACTATATAGCACTATGGGGGTGCCTAGCCATGCTGTGGTCACTGCACAGTCAGGGTGAGAGTGATCACTCAGCAGGACATACTGAGGTCACCCTGTTTGTGTAGGTGGTGGCCAGGCACTAAAATGTCCCAGTCAGTGCCCTATGCCCTGTGCAGATGCACCCTGGCCAGGCCACCCTGTCCGGCCTATACCCATGGTACCTTGCTCCTCATTATGCACATTGGCAGCCCAATACTGGCAACATTGCTGGCAGTGTGGGCTGTGGAAGGTGTTTGCAGCCACCACACACTGGATCGACAGACAGCCACCCCCACACCTATGCCAGCATTGTGCTACTATAGGGGAGTTCAACAGCCATACACACCACACCAGTCCTGGGCACAGTACAGGCATGGATATGGTAAGCAATACTGTTGGGGTCACTCCCCAGGGTGGTAAACACTGTCAGAGACCAGACCTGCAGCACACACCGCAGACAGCAGAATGATTGTAATGGTGGAGCTCAATGAGCAAAACTGTGCTTAACGTAGGAATTGATATCTGCCAGTTCTCATGGGAAATGTTTGATAGCTGTGTACCATATACCCAGGTGTAGGGTGGCATTGCTAAGGTATGAAACTGCTAGTATTGGGAGATACAGGCAGGGCCCAATGTCCTGCCTCTCCAGGAGGCATTGCCCAATGGGGCCTGTGGGTGTGTGTGTGGGTGTGGCTGGCCCTGTTGGCTGCTGCTTTACGGCAGAGTTTCCCAACTCCAGTCCTGGTGTTCCAAACACTGATCGGGTTTTCATGCTGTCCCTCATAAATATGCATGAGCTACATCTGCATACCATGGGGGTGGTGTATAGATCTGCAGCACAGGCATCTTTATTAGAGGCAGCATGGAACCTGAATGGTGTGGGGCCCTCCAGAACTGCATTTGGGAGACTCTGCTCTAGGTAATGCGGCTGTGTATGGTGTCTGTGTTTGGTGTGGTAAAATATAGGAGTATTAACCATGCGTATGTTCTCAGCAATAAAGGTTTGTCCTTGCTATCACAGTTTGGTTGTGTGAAAAATTTGTGGACAGGATTGGTAGTAGCCCCAGCTGATCTTCAAACCTGTGACCTTCTGTTCTTGCACACACTGTCTGTGTGCACTGCACCACCGTGTTACCACAGGCATGTGGCATTTCCTGGGGAGTCCATGACTGTACATCCAACAGAGCCTGTCTGTTGCGGTGGACGGTGCCAGCCTGCACAGGCCTAGGCCACTGTTTGCTGTGGTTTGCAGCCACTGCCCCCTCCACCACCTGTACCCTTCTGCCAACATGCAGACATGTCCTTATCTGGGAAAAAGCATATGACCTGATTGAGTTGTGGCACTCCAGGAGTGAATTTGGTGGACTCGGCTGTAGGTAATGCCCATTGTTATGGTTTGTGTGTGGTGTAGGGTAAAATATGGGTGTTTGAACCATGCTTATGTTCTCTGCAATAGAGGAGTGTCCTCACTATCACTGTTTAGTGGTGGGTAAAAATGTGGAGACTGGGTTGGCAGGAGCCCCAGCTGGGATTTGAACCTGTGACTCTCTGGTCTTACAAGGACTGGCTGTGTCTGTTGTACCACACTGTGGCCACAGAGACAGTGCAGTCCCTGGAGATAGGAAACCTGGCCTGACGGGTCAGAAACCCTGCTCTGCACATTTTAACTGTGGGCTCATTTACCTTGTAAGGGGACAAAAGTGCAAATAAACCTCAAAAATGACCTCGAAAAAAGGGGAAAAAAAACCAAAACCAAGCTGGGCAACAGTGATATCACTGGGCAACATTAAAAAACACTCCCAGGAAAGCTCCAATACACGGAAATGATTTTTAAAAGGGTCTACGGAGCATAGACCCTTCCAAAAATCATTTCTTTTTTCTGGAGCTTTCCTGGGGGTGTTTTTTAATGTTGCCTATTGATATCACTATTGGCCAGCTGGATTATATATTTTTAGAATTTTGTTGTGGTCATTTTCATGTTTTATTTGCTATTTTGTTCTGTGCACATGTATCACACTGCTCACGTTTTTTAGGTTTCCCCGGGTTTGCTGTACATTGCTGACGGAAATTGTTTCTCTTCCCTTTAAATCGGATCTAACGCGAGGTTTTCACTCGCGGTATTTTTTAGATGGAATTTCAGCCCCGCTCCTGTGCGGGGAGCCTCTCCACTCCCACTCTCCACCCATTGACCCCGTCCCTCCGCCCCTCGGGAGCCTTCCTCCGCCCTCCGGGAGCCTTTCCACGCCTCTATCGCACAGTAGCGGGCCGCGCACATGAGCGGGCCTGTTAGTGTGACGCGCACGTGTGCGGGGCCCAAAAATGCACTATTAGCGTGCGCTAAGGTACCTTAGCGCACGCTCAAATGCGCCCCGCACATTTGCGCGGTTTAGTAAACATACCCCTATTTGTCTTTATAAAATAATAGCATAAGGAGCAGAGATTGCACCTTCAGTGGAGACATGGACATTTACACCTGCTCGAGAGTAGGGGTAAATGAACACACATAAAGTGTGCAAGGACATGTGTAAATTAAGATATTCATAATCAGCCTGCGTACTTAGGAACTCCACTTATGCTTCATCCAAACTGTTCCCCTGGCTATGGCTAACAGCAAAGTACACACGCCCATGCCAAGCGTACATTTACATTGGTCGGTATTTAATAAGAGGTCATTTTTGTACATATATGTGAAAGTAACTTTCCAGAAATGCCCCCAGTATTTGTAGGGGGTTCGCAGGGATGGAAAATGGGCAGAATGGGATCGACTGGCATTTCTGCATGCATACACACAAAGCACCTTCTACCTCAGAGCATGTACGGATGCTTTTCATCAGCTATTTTATAAAAGCACATAGGTGCATATGTTGCCTTTATAAAACAGGAGCAACGCATATGTCTTCCCTATCTAGGGGGCCTGTTATAAACTTATCCTGAGTGACAGCCATTTCAAAAAGCCATCTACCAAGGCAAATGTCTGTTTGCCCAATTAATTTGGAATTATAGCTGTGAATATTATGAACAGTCAATTAAAGTCCTGAGAGAGTTTCTTATTGATATGCACAAGACTTTTGACACTTTGGATTGCACACATTTAGAAAGAAAAGTTATGAGGGTGAAAAATATGAGGAAGAATGTAGAAAAGCCTGAGGAATCGTCTTGAGTTTGTTAACTCTCTCTGCTACCTTTTACTGCAGTCGCTCCTCTTTGATCTCTGACAGTTTCAATGCTGTAACTTTGTCTCATCTCCCCACATGCTTCAAGCTGTCTGCTTAGCTCATGAATGGATCAGAAGTGGAGTGCACATGGGATATCCTCCAGCTGTGCTTGTCACATGCCCAGTGTGTGCAACCTATATCCCTGCAGTGGCATCTCTCAGGTAAGAAATCACACGTTTCCCTTAAATTCACATTCAGTTCCCGCTGACCTGGTCTCTCCTCCTCATTTTCTGTATCTAATTTAGTATATTGGAAGATTTGTAATACAGAGGTGTCAAACTGCAATTTATGTATTAAAAAGATTTGATATATCACCTTTTGATTTTTTTCATCAAGGAGATTTACAACAAAAAAATTAGCAGCTTACAAGGTAACATTACATAAGACAGTATAGTCCATTTTCTAAAACTATATGAGAAAGGAATGAGTAGCACAACAATCTTAACCAGACTAACATTTAGCCGAAAACAATGGGAAGGGAGTGATTCTTTTGAGATTATCCATCAGGAGAGGTTTCTATTAGTGAGTTAGGGGAAGGTGATACTGAAAAAAACAAGCTTTCAGTCTCTTCTTACATTTTTTTGTATTACCTCCCTAGTCTTAATTCTTGGGAAAGCACAGACCTCTTTAGTAGCAGCAATGGGGGCAGCAGCTGGCTTATCTAAGAGTATGTTTAGGGGTGTGAGAGGTCATGGGTCCAACTCACCAAAGAGCCCTTCCTCTAACTGGAAAGCAGGGACATCAGCTGATACTAGTCAAGCATTGGGGGTGGTTGTGGGAGATTGCTAGTCCAGTATGAACAAAAATGGATATTTAAATTGAATACTCTTGAGCCAGTAGGGCTTAATAATAAAACAGATTGGAGTGCATTTTTGTAACTGTGATTTTAGCATCGGGTTTACTCTGTGTTCCAAACATAGGAGAGTGAAAGTGTGGGGCTTATCCAATCAGAGGGTAGCAAGCTTCTGATTGGGTGGAGCTGGATATTTAAATAGTGTTGGCTTTTTGTGTCGGTTTCTTTGCATGAAGAATTTTGTCTGGTAGTGTAACCCCTGAAGAAGCTGTTTTTAGCGAAACAAAGATCTTTGTAGGGTTATTCTGAGAAATGGTATAGTGGTAGATTCAGTGGTGAGTGTAGCAGCAGTGCCTGGATTTTTGGCATCCTGTGCAGGAGTGTTTGAAGCTTGAAGAGGTGCTGATGAGCTTGAAGAGTTGCTGTCCTGAGCTAAGTATGGTGCTGCGGGCAGGCTTTGAACTGTGTTTGAGAAGTTTTGTGATTGCTCTTTATTCCTTTATAGGTGGCCATTGTGTTGGTCTGTGATTCCAGGTTAAATAGTTCCTATAGAATTGGTGTTATAATACCATTTGAGTGGTTGTTACTGTCAGGGCGTTCTGGGATATCTCCTGCTGTAGATATTATTTAAAGATTTTTACGTATTTTGTAATAAAAACATTTTTGAATTTGTTGATGGGAGGACTTTTTTAAGCCTATGATGTGGAGCTGTTTGTTCCCCTATGGCTTTGAGTAGCCACATAGAAGGAGGTTACGTTATCTGAGGCTTTTCTTCTACCCATTGTTCTGTTTGTCTACTCACTACTGAGTCTCTGCTGATTGTTTGTAGTTAGGATTAAGTTCATGGTAAGTGATTTATATATATTAAAAATCTGTTTTTGTATTATATGTTGGGAGAAGGGTTTTTGGTCTGTGAGTGTGAGGAGTAGGATTTGTAAACAATATTAATGAGCTATATCTTACTCTTGATGGAATTCTGCACACAGAATTCAAAATTTTGGTTCAACAGGTCTGAATAATCCAAAATTCCCCTTGTTTTGTCAAAATAACAAAGCATATTGTTTTTGAGTGATAATTAATTTATCATACAATGCAGAAAAAAATATAATATAAAAGTGAAAAATGTTCAATTAAGCCCTCATTAACGAATGCAAGTTGCTGGGCTGCACAAACCGGCAGGACGTGCAGCCCACAATCCATCTAGACCCTATTCCCCCACTGGATCTCCCCATGCGTCCTGTGCTTCAGGACGGGGAGAGCTGGCTGGGGGTGGGAGGGGGCAGAGCAAGGATAGAGGAGGCCAAGCTTCCTGGCAGCACGTACAGGGCCGATTAGGGTCATGGCCCTGTATGTGCTGCTGGGCCTGCTGGGACATGCTGCTTATACCACCTCAGAGATGGTATAGGCAGCATTTTGTGGCTGATCAGGGCAGAGGAGCAACCTCCTGAGCTGGGTGCGGGAGAGGGGGTTCCCCCTGTCTGATCCAGGAGGCGGGAGACCAGCCATGGGTCGGGCAGTAGGGATTTGGGGGGCTGGAGCGATGGAAGCCGGGACCACCAATGGGGAGGATGTCCCCGTATGCAGAAGGGACATGCCAGGCCTTCCACGGGCCCAATTCTAGCATCTGCGGGAACATTTTTTTCCCGCAAATCAGAATTGGGTCCTAATTGCCCCATCTTAAACGGGATGTCCCCCTCCCGGAATGGGCTCTTAATGTTTGCAGAATTCTAACAAGAGTAATATCTACATATACAATAGAGCAGTGGCAGACCAAAAGCAAGGTGTTGGGAACAGTCAGCAATTCTAATCAATATCAATCATAAAAAACTCCTCCCTGAAAAATTATTTTGCTGGTCTAAGATCTAAACAATTGCTGAGATTACTGTTGAGTTTTAAACATATATACGTAAGCTTCAAAATAGCACATTTTTAATACTTTTCCTTTAATAACTATTGTATTCTATATGGAAATTAATTTTGAGAACCCCATTTATACAGTTAGCCCCCAACATTCATGGACTCAGCTACATGCATTCATTTCTAGAGTAAGTTTGTAACAGTTCAGAATCCATTACTTTTTTCCTTTTTTGTACTGTACTATTTATATATTTGCTTTTATTTTTTTTGATCGCATGATTATATATACAAAATTCAATAAAATAACATTTTCACTCTCTGCATATATTGTCTGGCCATCATTATTTGTTTCAGTTCATGTTATTACTGAAAACAATTTTGATAAATAGAGGAGGACGTATTAAAAAAAATGATCCACTCTGGGTGTCAAATATGCTAGGTACACCACTGCAATGGAGGCAGTATATGTAAATATTATTATTATTATTATTATTTTAGTTCACTCCTTTCCAATGGTAGTTCAAGGCAAAATATATATTTATTTATATATGCGCCAGCATTATTCTGAAAACCTGAATGGTTGGAGGGTCTTCTGCATTGTACTGTAGTTTGACAACCCTGTTATGTTATCTTAAGAAAGCCAATCAAAATCTTTATATTGTTGCTGCCTTTATTGAAAAGAAAATACAGTAACTAGTTCTGTAGTCAGTGTTTCTCAACCCAATCGGCTGGGCACACCTAGACCACTCAGGTTTTAGGAGTTCCCAGAATGAATGTGCATGAGATAAACTTGTATGCACTGCCTTCATTGTGTGCAAATCTATCTCATATCTATTCACTGTGAGAATCCTGAAAACCCAACTGGCCTAGGTGTGTCTCAAAAACTGAATTGAGAACCACTGCTTTAATTGACACTACAGATTCAGTATTTGGTTTCACAACCTCAGTCAATCTTTAACCATCTGAAAATGTTCGTTAGGCCTATTTTGGAACTGAATAATCAATCCTGAAATTTTTTTTCCAGTTTTTATAGTTCTGCTGTACTTCCTTGCATTCTTCTTCCATTCCAGTTTTACTTCTAAATCTTTACTCTTTGTCTATTGTCTTCCTAATCTTCTTCCAGGAAATTGGTAAGACTTTACCTTAGAAGCACAGGTCAGGGCACTATGTAGCAAGCCAACTTTTATTAAGTCTTCTTTCCCTCCCACCCACCCTGACTCCCACCAACCCCAGGGATAATCTTAGCTTTATTGGCTCTTAAACCTATTAAAGAGAAGTAGGTGTCCATATTCATTTTCAGGTGTGGCTGATTATCGAAATCAGGGATACATTAAATAAGGAACTGATAATGAATCAATTTTGAGGTGAACAAAGTCCATTAAACGTATTTCTGGTCATTACGAGGCACAAATAGCAGGGATGGACGTCCTGTTGGGACATCCATCCCTGCTATTCGGGCCCCCTTCCGACCCTGACTAGCTTCTTCACTCATTGTACAGGGAAGTTAGATGGGGCGGGAAAGGGGCGAATAAGGGGTGGTGGTAGGGCGAGCAGTGGGCAGTTGTTGGCCCCAAAGGTACAGGGCCGATTCCAATCTTGACCCTGTACATCTTTGGCAGGCGGCTTGTACAGGGAACTTATTCTACAGTACCTCTGAGGTGAAATAAGTTCATCAAGTTTGCAGAGGATGGCAGGCCCGTGGCTGGAAAGTGGCGTAAGGGGAAAGAGGAGATTCCCCACAGCTTGACCCTGGCCTTTTGAGGTCAGATTGGGGGTCGGGCTATGGGGAATGCATTTTGTAGTCTGGAGGCCAGGGATCGCGACTTTTGAATGGAGCTGTGGTGCCATGGCAACCGGACGCCGTGGCACCACGGCCCCATTCAAAGGCCTGACTGAGCTATTTGGGCAAGGCCTGTATGTGCAGGCCGACCTGAATTGGGGTCCTGGCCTGCATGTACAGGCCTGGATGCGATTCTGATCCTGCAGTGCTAGATGTGCCCCATGGGATCAGAATACCAGCTAACTCTATGCGTCCGGTTCTAATATATGGACAGCCCACAGCCATGGTGTGGCCCCCCCTGTGGGCATGATCTGCTTGCATGTACATGGCTGACCATGACCCTATGCCTCTGGGGGTATGCATGTATGTGCATGAGGCGCCACCCTGTGTCCACCCACCAAGCAGCCAGCCACCATCCTCAAAATCCGCATGTATCCCTGACTGGGCCAGGATGTAGGCAGATGACCTGCATGTGTGCAGTCAATGGCCCTGAGGATGGTTGGGAACTCTACAATCACACTGAATGCCAGCATGGTCTGCTGCTGCTGTGGGGTGCATGGGAAGGTAATGTATTGTGCAAGATGTCCCACAAAGGCATCCAGGAAGGCATCCAGATGGAAATGTGTCTGTCCCTAGGAAGGCCAGGGCTGCAAGCACCTTCACATGGACAGGAACTGTGTCCTGTCTGTGTGCCTGTGTAGTGAGTTGTGGTCCCAGCTCCTGACACAGGCCATGGATTGCCTCATGGTCAAATCAGTACCGGGTTTGCCACAGCTCATCGCTGATGTCCAGGTACTGGGCACGGGGCCTGGGAACCCTGGCATATGGGTGTTGACATGCAGCAAATCAGCACTCATGGTTGATGACCACCAGAATGGTAGTGGCAAACATGGCTCTGGACCTCTCCTGTGCCATCCTCAGACACCTTATAACGCAATGATAAAATCACGCAACAGTAGAAGGGTCATTGATGCTATTGAATGTGTCTGAGCCCGTTGTGCTACAGTGCTATTAAGTCTGAGACCCTGCGTGGAAAATATATAAAAAGTGTTAAGATAACATAATTGAGAAATTAAAGGTTAGAGAATACATTATCTACTATTTTGATATCTATTGAGTGTATTTCAATCCTCAGACACCTGGCTGCTGCCTCTGGAACCTGTGGGAGGTTGAGACAGGAAGATGGTCAATCCGGGCCCCAGGGGAGTGCCACCTAACATCCCCTGTCAATGCCCCCTGTGAGTGACAGGGGGGCTGGAGATGCTCTAAACCACTGGCCCTACATCCTCCTTCCCCACACATGCTACCTTGGCACCCAGTGGGTGATCCATCCATCATGCACTGCTGCATGGTCATATATGTGCCTGTGGACATGCCCATTAGGTACACTTCTAGGATGTCATTCACTCTACACATGCAATTGCATCTAGGTGTTCAGGTGCTGGTGACAACACACCTACAGGTATGTGCCTGTGGGGTCTGAACATGTTCACCCCTTGTACAGTGACCATGGTGTATTTGCATGGGCATGGGGCAACAGATGTGGGGGTGGTCTAGTAGATAGGGGTGCCATGTGGTCAGGTCCTGCCACATCTTAATGCAAGTCAGTCCTCCCATGCCCCAGACAGCCCCATGCCCACACCAGCCTACCCTGTGGTGTGTGCCTACACAGGGCACCTGGCCATGGCACTTAGGCCCATGCATGACACTGTTACCCACAGGGTCATCAGCACTGAACAGATGTATTAGGGGCACAGGCCCCAGCCCACACCATCCAAATCACATCATTGACCCTTAGTACCTACCGTGTCAGTGGCAGCATAGCTGCAGAATCCAATATCTTGCGGTATGTCAGCTCATACAATGTCATATGCACTTTGCTTATGGAAAAGAAAGACTTGCAGAGTCACACATATGCTGTGCAGCAAATGTGGATGTTTGTGTGCATGTACACGCACAGATGTATTCCGCTCATTTGGACATATATGGTGCTGTATGTCCATCAGCTATAAAACATGTAATGCCAATGTAGCCATGCCTTTGCAAAACACCATTATTCCAATACTGATTCCCTTGAAGGTACTTCCATTCAAGAGCTGCTGTGTTATTTGCCATGGCTCCCAAGGTGTCCTCCAGGAAGCATAATTTCAGCAACAGGGAGCAGACCGTCCTCATTGAGGAGCTTCTGGCCAACTCAAGGTCCTCATGGGCACTGACAAAGCCCATGTAGGTGCCTATGAGAGGCAGCGCAGGTGGCTTGCCATATGCTGTTAGTTGAACACCATTTATCACAACAACCGGGACATCGAGGACGTGAAGTGCAAGTGGCAGCAAGTGTGATACAGACCATGCAGGAAGGTACGTGCTGTGGGCCCAGACAGTCAGGGGATGCGCCTCACTGAACTAGAACAGCAGGTCCTAGTCACTGTAGACGACGCAACATTGGAAGGAATCAGGGACATGGACACGTATCTGTGCTGCCATTCATCTGCTGCATGTCCCACGCCCAGGCCCTACACCCATGGTGTGGGGACCTATTGAACCACCCACTGCCCCTCTCACACATATACCCTCTGGTCTGGGGTGGGGCTCACATGGCCATGTTACATTGTCACATCTCCCTCTGCTGTCTCAACAAGTGGCTCTGTGGTGGCGGCACCTCCCTGGTCTGCATTGCACTCTCTCAGCTGACCCTCCACCTCTGTGGGGTGGTGCCCTGGAGCCTTAGTGCACTGCTGCAGCCTATGTGTGTGGGTGAGTTTCTGCATGCAGGGGTCCACATTAGGTTGGTTATCCTTGCTTCTCTCAGCAGGTGTCACCACAGTGCTGACCCCATGAATGCCTCACCACCCTCAGATACTCCACTGCCACAGTCAGTGGACAGAGCTATGGTGCCACCAGAGGGGGATTCCTCCCAGCCTGCAGCCACTGTGGATAGGGGTGCAGAGCTGGCCAGTAGAGCAGAGCTTGAGGGCATTAGCTCAGGGGACACTGAGGACCAGCTCATACCATCACCTGAGCCCAAACTCCAGTCTGGTGGCAGTGGCCACCATGGGCAGCACCACCCATGCACCAATGGACAGCTGGTGCACTGTGCCAATCAACTGCTCATCCAGCAGAAGGGCCATGAGGTGCATGCATGGGAAAAGCTACAACTTCTCAGGTGTACTGTGGCACTGTGGGAACAGCAGCTGGCCCTCCATGAATGGCAGTTGGTGGTTCAGGAACAGCAGCTGGCAGCAATCGATCATCTGAATGCCTCAGTGTGCCACCTTGGGGCATGCATCGACCTGATGGTTGCCCAGCTGGGCAGGCCACAGAGTGTCGTAGGGTGGACACAGAGGGCCTGTGCTGCCCTCTGTGTCCAAGCCTCCGACACCAGCTGTTGCTACTGTGCCTCCTGCTAGTGCTGGTGTGCCACACCCATCCACTGGCAGGGTGTCCACATGGACCACTGCACGGGCAACATCTGTATCGTGGTCCACCAGCATGGGGCAGTCCTGCATCTTGGGCCCTGTACCCTAGGGTGTGGGCCCCCCTTGTCTTCCCACCATTCCATGAGGCATGTGGGGAGACCAGTGGGGAGAGCAGCAGCCCAGTCTCAGGGGACATGCCCTCACCCACACCACCCATTGGCCAACCATTGGGGTCCATTGGTGTTGCTTCTGGGCATTACGGTCTCTACATCTGCATCCAGGACATCCCAAAACAGCGGGCACATAGGTAGTATCACTGCCATACGTCTCTTTGGGCTACAGTGTGGCTCAGGGCAGTATGTCCTACTTTATTTTATATCATTTATTTACTTTATTTTTCCTTCTATTTCTGTTATTCCATGTTTTAGCAGGTATAATGTAGACGTCCACGGATAATCTAGTACACATACATGGGTCTAAATGGAATATGTGTTAGATGTTTTCACTGCTAGCCACGATTGTGCCCCTCCCCACCCATACCCCGTCCCTCTCCTCCTAAGTCCAGTGATACACGCATATCTCTTTCATGCATGCAGGTAGGCTGCATTCGGAATACCGTCTAGACGTCACCACTAGGTGCATATCCCCAGCATACATGGAAACAGCTTATTTGCGGTTCAGAATGACCCTGCATGCTCCTCCTATACAAAGTTTTAGATAGCTTTGGGGAGGAGTCTGCTGTCTTGGTACATGTTGGTACCAATAACATAGGAAAGTGTGGTGGGAGGTTCTGGAGGCCAAATTTAGGCTTTTAGGTAGGAACTTGAAATCCTGAACTTCCAAGGTAGCATTCTCAGAATTGCTTCCCGTTCCACGCACAGGATCCAAAAGGCAGGCAGAGCTCCAAAGTCTTAATGCATGGATGAGATGATGGTACAAAGAAGAGAGTTTGGGATTTGTTAAGAACTGAGTAACATTCTGTGGAAAGGAGGGACTTTTCTGAAGGGATAGGCTCCACCTTAACCGGGATGGAACCAGGCTGCTGGCATTAACCTTTAAAAAGGAATAAGAATAGCTTTTAAACTAGATAATAGGGGAAAGCCAACAGTCTCCCAAGAGCACTTGGTTCGGAATGATGTATCCTTGAAGGATACTAGCAAAAGATTGAAATTAGGGCATATCGACAGAGAGGTTCCAGTAACGACAAAAGTAACCCAAATGCCTTTAAGTATGGAGCAGAAGAGCTTAAAGATTCCAAATTACCCCTGCCTACTGATAACCAGATTCATGTGAATAAAATACAACCTCTAAAATGCTTGTATGCAAATGCTAGAAGTCTAACAAATAAGATGAGAGAGTTAGAATATATAGCACTGTGTTACCTGGGTACAAATTATATTGCAATGATAGAGTAGATCAAATTGGTGGAGGGATTACACTCTGTTAGAGAGGACATTGAGTCACACAGGATTAAAGTTTTGCAGGAAACACTGTAGAATCTCTATGGATAGAAATTCTATGTAAAAAGGAGAAGGCAATGGCAGTGGAGGTGTACTACTGACCACTTGGCCAGAATGAACAAACGGATGATGAAATGTTCTAAGAAATCAGAGAAGATAACAAAAGTTACAACATAGTAATAATCAAAGGTCTGCGACTAAAAAGCTGTTTGATTATTTTCATCTAATTTCCATGTATTTTGGTGTGCTGAAAACAAATAAAATATTGAAAAAACTCCTAGACGTCATGATTTGCCACAACATGCAAAATTGTCTTCAAATTTATCATTTTTTTCAAATTACTATTAATTAATTCAAATTACTATTAATGAATTCATATAAGTGCATTTAAGATATAAAATGCCCAAAAAAACTTAAAGGGGTTGTCCGAGTTATGTAAAAAAAAATATAGCACTGTAAATCTGATGGTCAGCAATATATACATAAGCTAAGCAAGTTTTAAGTCCGTGCTTCTAATGGTAGAAGGGGTTAATCTTTCCTGAAGAATCCAGTGGGAGGGAGACACAGGGCAGATAGCAGCAGCTCCGGTCAGTGCAGGGGGGGCTTGGCCAGCATTGTGACGTCCCGTGTACAGACACAGAGCTGCTCTATCCTGCATGCCACACTTGTGCATGAATCATCTTCAGGTTCTTGGTTCTAGGCTGTTCACACTTTTTCATCGCAATTCATGTTAGCTCGTCATTCTTCAACCATTATGTTATGGCTCCGCGGAAGTGTATTAATTCGCCAGACAGTTTCTGTTTCATCTGTGGTGAATATACAGTGTTGAAGCAACAGCAGAATATTACAGACTTTGTGAAAAAAGTATACTTTGCATACTTTGGACTAAAAATTGGAGATCAAGATAAAGTCTGGGTGCCTCATAAAATGTGCAAACGGTGTGTTGAGGACCTCCGAAACTGGTTCAAGGGTAAGAAAAAATCTTTCCGTTATGGGATTCCTATGGCATGGCAAGAGCAAAAGAACCATAGTGACAACTGTTACTTTTGTTCATGCGATGTGAAAGGGTTTAATTTCAAATGGAAGCATTCCATTTCATACCCCAATCTTCACTCGGCAATTCGTCCCATCCCCCATGGCACAGATATACCAGTACCCAAGCCCCCTGCTACCTTGGAAGAGATACCTAGCTCCGATGAAGGTGAAGTCATACCTGAACCAGATGACGAATCAAGTTCTGACTTTGAAGATGATACAATACCAAAATTGTTTTCTCAGGAGGAGATGAATGATTTGGTAAGAGACTTGAATCTTCCCAAAGATGCCACTGAGTTACTTGGATCAAGGCTGAAAAGCAGGAATTTATTGTTGCCAGGAGTGTCATCTTCATGGTTCAGACGTCGTGAAAAGGAGTTTGATCCTTACTTCGCCCAGGAAGACAAGTTGGTTTATTGCATCGATGTCGAAGGTCTGATGGGTCAATTTAAAATCCAATATGATTCAGAGCAATGGCGTCTTTTTATAGATTCTTCAAAAAGAAGTCTCAAAGCAGTTTTACTCCACAACGGCTTTTACGCTTCCATACCTGTAGGTCATTCCGTACACTTGAAGGAAACCTACGAGAACTTGGAATTGGTTCTTCGTAAACTTAAATATGAAGACCATTGTTGGCAAGTGTGTGGGGGCTTGAAGGTCTTGTGCATGCTGCTCGGGCAACAAGCTGGGTATACCAAATATCCTTGTTTTCTGGGTCTATGGGACAGTCAAGACCGACAAAATCACTGGACCAAGAAGAGTTGGCAGCCGAGGTTGCTAACAGTCGGTGAAAAAAATGTCCTCCGAGAAACTTTGGTACCTTCCCATAAAGTTCTTCTACCACCTCTCCACATAAAATTGGGTTTGATGAAGCAATTTGTAAAATCACTTCCAAGAGATGGAGAATGCTTCAAATACTTGGTCACCAGGTTTCCAGGCCTGTCGGAGGCAAAATTGAAGGAAGGTGTGTTTGTCGGACCAGACATTAGAAGGCTTATAGTTGATCAAGAGTTTGTCAATACCATGACGGATCCTCAAAAAGAAGGGTGGATTGCATTTAAAGAAGTTGTACAGAAATTTTTAGACAATAACAAAGATCCTCACTACATAAACATTGTCGAAAGCATTTCAAGCTTTAGGTTGCCTGATGAGTTTGAAAGTGAATTTCCTCCAGTCCCACCTTGACTACTTTCCTGAAAATTTGGGAGCTGTGAGTGAGGAACAAGGTGAACGATTCCACCAAGACATTAAAGAGATGGAAAGGAGATGCCAGGGAAAATGGAGCATTACAATGATGGCAGACTACTGCTGGATGCTTCAGAGAGACATTCCAGATGCTACTCACAAGCGTAAATGCAGCAAGAGGAGCCTCACAAGGAAGAAGAATCGAGTTTAGTGTGTGTAGGTGAGCTCATTTCAGTTCAAAAAAGGATTTTCATGAAAATATTATAATAAAACTTTAATTTTATAAGTCTATTTCCATTTATTTTGAGGTATTGCCTTATTTAACATAGTTACCTAAATTGTCAGGAAGCATAATGTGCGGATTCAGCGCACCAACAAACATAAAGATTACGTGGAATAACCAAAACAGCTCTCGAAAAAAAATTTTTGTAGACCTGTGTAATGGGTGATTTCAATTACCCTGGTATCGACTGGGTCAGTGACACGGCAGAATATGCTAGGGAGATAAAGTTTCTAGATGAAATAAATTACTGCTTCTTGGAGCAGCTGGTTCATGAATTGACAAGATGGAAAGCCATTTTGGACCTAGTCCTTAGTGGAACACAAGATCTGGTGCAAGAGAAAGGGGTGTTGCGGCCACTTGGCAATAGTGATCAGCATGATTAGATTTCATTTAATATAAATGGAGGAAGGATGGCAAAGAAATCCACAGTACTACCTTTTAACTTTCAAAAGGGAGATTATGAAAAAATGAGGAATATCGTTAAGAAAAAACTAAAAGGAGCAACTGCAAAGGTTAAAGATTTACATCAAGCATGGCTATTGTTTAAAAATACTATCTTGGAAGCCCAGACCAGCTGTCTTCCACACTAAGAAAAGTGGAAGTCCAAAAAACTGCTTAAAGGTGATGTCAGAGAGACTGGTGTAGCAAAAAATGCATCTTTCAGGACATGGAAAAAGGAGCCAAATGATGAAAACTGGAAACAACATAAGCACTGGTAAGTTAGATGCAAGGAATTGATAAGGCAGGCAAAGAGAGAAGTTGAAAAAAAACTTGCTGCAGAATCAAAAATTCATACTAAAATATTTTTCAAGTACATTTGTAGCAAAGAAAAAAACATGTGAGAGAGTCAGTTGGACCGTTAGTTGATAGAGGGGTAAAAGGGGCACTAAGAGGGTAAAAGACCATAGAGGAGAGTCTGAATGAATTCTTTGATTTGGTCTTTATTGAAGAAGATGTAGGGCAGTTAACCATGACTGAAATGGTATTTAAAGGTGATGCATCAGAAAAACTGAAAGAAATATCAATAACCTGGGAAGATGTATTATAACTATTTGATAAAGAGTTGCAAGTCACCTGAACCGGATGGTATCCATCTGAGGGTGTTGAAAGAAATTAAATATGAAATTGCAGACATACTTTTAGTAATCTGTGAATGATCATTAAAATCCTTTATAGTAATGGAAGATTGGAGGATAGACAATGTAACGCCAATTTTTAAAAAGGGTTCTGGGGTGATCCAGGAGAAACCATTATAAAGATCAATATCACTGAACATGTAGATAGTCATGGTTTAATGGGAGAAAGCCAGCATGGCTTTATCCAAGGAAAGTCTTGTCTTACTATTCTGTTATAATTTTTTGGTTAAAAGATAAAAAGTAGAGGGTAGGGCTAAATGGCCATTTTTCCCAATGGAGAAGGGTGAATAGTGGAGTACATTAGGATCTGTGCTGGGTCCGCTGCTTTAAAACTAGAAGCCCCAAAGTGCATCATAAGAACATAAGAACATAAGATATGCCATACTGGGTCAGACCAAGGTCCATCAAGCCCAATATTCTGTTTCCAACAGTGGCCAATCTAGGTCATATGTACCTAGCAGTTTCCCCAAGGGACACAGGTTCCACAATGCTTGTATTGGTTCAAGCATTGATATCCTGGGTCCCTTCTTAATAATGGTTTATGGACCTTTCCTCCAGGAACTTGTCCAAACCTTTTTTAAACCCAGCTACACTAACAGCCTTTACTACATCCTCCTGCAACAATTTCCAGAGTTTGATTACACGTTGAGTGAAAAAATATTTTCTTTTATTAGTCTTAAAATAGTTTACCCTGTAGCTTCATTGCATTTCCCCTAGTCTTTCTATATTCTGATAAGGTAAACAATCGATCTACATTTACCCATTCCACTCCGTTCATTACTACATCAATTCATGCAAATGCATCTTCAAAGTTGTATACCAGTGCCACTGCTAGAACCATGTCAGTCATGTTCCATGACTTTGTTAACAAGGTCAAGATGTTCAAATATGCGCATCAAAAATTAATGACAGATGCACCACCTAGCGGGAAAATGAATTTATACCTAGGAGCCCCAAAGTACGTCAATTGATGCACTCAATTGTCTTGGATGCGTCAATTGACGTACTTTGAGGCTTCTAGGTATAAATTTGTGTTCCCACTAGGTGGCGCATCTCAATTACTGTTTATAGTTTTACTCCGACATTACAAACAATAAACACACAATGACGTCATGTAATGACATCACATACTGCACGTATTTAGCAAATAAGTAACTTCACATTAATTCAAATCTGCATTTCATGCTAAACGCAGTCATCGTGATAATGCGTCAATTGACGCACTTTGGGGTTTCTAGGTAAAATTCCTTTTTGGGGCTTCTAGTGTTATCATATTCATAAATGACCTGGAACCATAAGTGAGGTAATCAAATTTGTAGATGACACAAAATTATTCGATGTTGTTAAAACCCAAGAGGATTGTGAAAAATTGCAAGAGGACCTTGATAAATTGGAGACTGGAAATTCAATTGCAGATGAAATTTAATGTGGACAAGTGCAAAGTTTTGCACCTAGGAAAGAACAGCCCAAACTATGGTTATACGATGCATGGTTCCACATTAGGAACTGCCACTCAGGAAAAAGATTTAGGTGTCATCGTGGATAACATGTTGAAACTCTCTGCCCGGTGTGCAGTGTTGCCCAAGAAGGCAAATAGAATACTATGAATCATAAGGAACAGAATGGAGAATAAAACAAAGGATATTTTAATGTCTCTGTATCGTTCCATAGTATGACCGCACCTTGAATATTGTGTACAATTCTGGTTGCAGTATCTAAAAAAGGATATAGCGGAATTAGAAAATGGTAAAGGAGATGGAATGGTACCTCTATGAGGAGAGGCTTAAAGATCAGGGCTCTTCAACCTGGAAAAAAGACAGCTGAAGGGAGATATGATAGAGGTCTATAAATTAATGAATGGAATGGAATGGGTAAACCTAGATCAATTGTTTATGCCATCAAAAAAGTAGAAAGATTAGGGGTGATGCAATGAAGCTACAATGTAACCTATTTCTCCTCAAGTGTAACAAGTTGAAGAGAAAATATTTTTTCACTCAATGTGTAATCAAATTCTGGAATTCGGTACTGGAGGATGTAGTAAAAGCTGTTAGTATAGCTGGGTTTAAAAAAGGGTTGTACAAGTTCCTGGAGAAAAGGTCCATAAAACATTATTAAAGAGAACCCGGCAAAATCCACTGCTTGCCCCAATGGAAACATTGTGGAACCCATGTGTCTTTTTGGGAAACTGCCAGGTACTTGTGACCTGGATTGGCCACTGTTGGAAACAGGATACTGGGCTTGTGTGACCTTGGTCTGACCCAGTATGGCATATCTTACATTTTCATTGGAAATATCATTTTAGTATCCTAAATCTACACAAATTGAATAAATGGCCTTCAACATGTGCTAGGATACCAATCATCTGTCTATAACCTAAATCTTAACCTGCTATCTAAAAATACTGGTCACATGTTGAATCATCCTTCCAAAAATACACATTAAAATCACCTACACCTAATATATTCTTCATCTCCAGGGACACTTCTACAATCAACCCTATTAGTTCTTCTATTAACCCCAATTCTTTAGAAGCCACTCTATAAACTAATGAAATACCTAATCTCAACCTTAGCTGAAGAGGTTTTCATCGTCATTTGAAATGTTTGTCTTGTACACCTGCTTCTGAATGACATGCTGTACTCTAATGCACTTGAGTAAATGGAAGGGAAATTAATGCATGCAGTACAGTTTGGTCTAGAAAATGTCTGACAAAATTTTGAGGTACAGTATCAGAAAAAAAATAAACATTTCTTCATGACTGATTTTTAATGTGCTCAAAAAATCAACAGTGCCATCTGGTGTTCAAACTTTAGAATGCATATTATCGAAAAAAATCACATAATTCATCTGCATCAAGTCTGCATGAGCTTGGTTTCTCACATCTTAGCCTGGCCACATTGATGATGCAAGTGCCACTATAGTCTAGAAGATAAAGCTATAGAATATATATATATTTTTATAGAAAAGAAGCATAAATATGATAATTAGTTACTACAGAACCTTAGTGTGAATATTCTGCCCGTCTTTATCTTTGAGGACGTTTTTATCTTTAAGGGATTCTTTTTGCACAAATAACAATGGCTTGCCAAGAGTTCATGAATCAAGCAATAGATAGGGAATCACTGTAGGTCCTATTAAAGATATTTAAAAATTGCATCACATATCAAAATCCATTTTTACTTGATTTGTATGTGCTTGTATGTTATACATTCAGAGCTTATGAGGATACCAACATGAGTCATGCTCCATATGGTCACTCTTGTTTCTGCAACTAAATGTGTTTGTTTATATAATGGACTCATCCAATGTTAAATAAAATGAACACTTTGGGGTTTACGACTACTTGTGTGCAAGACTTTGGGATCTATATTATTGTATATCCATGTCCATCAGTGTACGTAGGTAGGTCCTCTCAGAAGATGAACATACAGAGCATAAGAACCATTTGATTGCTTGGACAAGTCTCATGTGTTTGAAAAACTACAGTGGTTCATTATTGATCATCTTCCCATACCTTATTGTGGGGGAGATTGGTGGATATAATAACATTTAGGGAACAATTTTGAATAGTCAAACTAAATGTGATCAAATCACATGGAATGAATTAGGAAGTAGAATGGAACACTATCATTAAAGGGCAGTATCCAACAAACCATTATCTGTGTAATAAGATTGTTTAAATGCTGTTGTTCTGACACATACGTATGCTTATCATCATCAGATTGGCACCAGGAACATAAAATGCTTTCTGTTCCATTTCCAAAAGAAGTCACTGCTGCAGACCACTGATGCAGAGCTTTCGAAGCCAAGGTGCCAGGTTGGGCTGGAAGTACAGCAGTGAGTATAGTCAAAGTGTCGGTGGTGTAATTCATAGTGACGTGGTGGTTTCCTAACATTAAAATAAGTATGACAGTAGTGTGCAGTTTGGTTCTACTAAAATTTTGAGTTGCAGTACAGTTACTGAATGGGACAGAATAATAAATATGTTTTAAATGCTTATGAAGCGTTCACAAATAAATAGGACTGATGACTGAATGTTTGAGCAATTTAATGCTCAAGGGTTCTATTCTGATAGTCCCTTAAAGCCATGGAAGGTTTATAATAAAAATGTATGGTACACTTTCATGTTTTCAGGTGAATCATAAGTAAAATTAGATCACAAAAATGATGATTACTCAATGATGTTCTTAATATGAAGTATTCATGAAGAAATAGGTCGGAAATCACAAGAATAAAAATATTATTATAGGCATGTCAAGCTTCAAAAATGCATAAAAGCTGTTATTTGTTTCTTTGAAATAATTTATAATCCGCCTTCATACATTCTAAGTGGAGTACAGGAAACACAAGGCATAGGCAGGAGGGAGGAGTGGTCTAGTGGTTAGGACAAGGGTTCAAGTCCCACCTGGGGACAGCAATCTCAGGCCGGAGGGACTGGGATTTCTAGTCCTATAGGCACTCCTTGTGGTCTTGGGCAAGCCACTTAACCCTCCATTGCCCATGTTCCCTGTAAGTATTAGCGTATGTGTCTCATATCCCCTCATGTTAAATGTATCCCCCAATTGACCACTTTGACCCAGTGAAAAGCAGGATATAAATACAGCTAAATAAATAAATAGGCACATATTAAATAACTTGTGGCAGCATCCTTAAGTGTACATTAAGTGCCTACCATGGTCTATTTCATTCCAATGGCTACAGTGGCTACAGTGGTACTTGACACGCACGAACAAATGTTACCATGTGTTAACCATTAGTAAACACGCCCATCACAAAAGAATGCAGTTACACAAAA
Source organism: Ichthyophis bannanicus (assembly GCA_033557465.1). Taxonomy (NCBI): domain Eukaryota; kingdom Metazoa; phylum Chordata; class Amphibia; order Gymnophiona; family Ichthyophiidae; genus Ichthyophis; species Ichthyophis bannanicus. The sequence continues at coordinate 625,854,402 of CM066032.1, read as the reverse complement.
CTACAAATATGACTATCTCTTAAAAACAAATTTAATCTCCAAGCAGTCTTAAAACCATGTCAGTCTTCCTCTGTAAATGCTTGGGTTAAAAACATACTTTTGATCTTTCTATCTTCAGCTGCAATTCACTCACCAAGGCAGGGGCGGCCCAGGGGGGTGCGTGGCCATGTGCGGAGACTTGGTGCGGGGTCTCATCTGCATAAGTGGCCTTATTTGCATAAATATTTGCATAATGTTACCATACACTAACTTTTAGTAAACATGTCTCTTAAAGAGTGTATGGATAAAGAAAGACTAAAAGATTTCTACATTACTATAATCCAGTGCCAACCGCCAGGCACATTAGGAACTACTACAAACGCTGCCCATTTAGAACCCATAGCAAACCCGTCGTATCCTAACAGCACTACCAGGACTCACAAAGCACCATACCCTACCTATCAAAAGGCAACACTGCAAATATTAAACCAATACATTTCAGAGAATACTGGGGAAAGAGAACAATTGGCAATGTCAAATAGGAATTATATAAACAGAATACCTCAGCTCAGTTACGCATGCAGAACATAGACCATCACCAAACAAGGAATCACAATTTAGAAACAGGAAGGCAATAATTAAACTGGGAACCCCAAAAGCCAAACTTGGAATGTACAACAACACTGTAGAAATAAAACTATAAATTAATTTCCTCTTCTACCAAACAAAGCGCAGACGTTAATGATGCACATTTCCCAGAGCTTTCATATTCCAGTTAATAAATTCAAAATAAAGAGATATCTTTCTACCTTTTGTGCATTTTTTTTCAGTTGCAATTGCTCCAGCCACTTTCTTCTGGTTTCTTCATGTTTTCTGCTAACTCTCCATCGCCTGCTGTCCATTTGTCCTTTCTTCTCTCTTCTAGTTTTTTTTTCCATTCTCTCTCTCTACATCTGCTTTAACATACTAATCTTTCTCCTTTTGCTCTTTCCTCATTCCTATTTCATCCACACAAATTTTACCCATCCATCCTCAATCCCCACTTACTCTCCCAATACCCGGCCAATTGTAGATTTTTCATCCCTCCCACACAAAATATTTTTCCCCTCTCCATTTTACTCTCCCAGCCCCATCCCATTCTAATCCTCCCCCAACATCAGCTCCCTTCTAGTTCCAGTCTCACACAGCATCCATTCCCTTCTAGTCCCTGCATCAACCCATTTCCAGTCCTAGCCCCCCATCAGCCATTTCCAGTCCTAGCTCCCCCATCCATTTCCAGTCCGAGTCCCTTCATCAGCTCATTTCCAATCCTAGCCCCACCATCAGCCCATGTCAAATCCTAGCTCCCCTCCACTCAGCCCAATTCCAGTCCAAGCCCCCCATGAGCCTACTTCCAGTTCTAGCCCCTCCATGAGTCCATTTCAATTCAAGCCCCCACCACAGCCCATTTCCAATCTTAGCTCCCCCCAACAGCCCATTTCCAGTCCTATCCTAGCTGCTCCATCAGCCCATTTTCAGTCCTAGCTCCCTTCCTTCACAGCCCATTTCCATTCCAAGCCCCCTCCCCATCAGCTATTTGCAGTTCAAGCCTCCCTTTCCACTCAGCCCATTTCCAGTCCTAGCAACCCCCAACCCATTACCAGTCCTAGCCCCCCATCAACCCACTTCCAGTCCTAACCCCCATCACCCCATTTTCAGTTTAAGCCCTCCCCCTATAACCCATTACCAGTCCTAACCCCCCATCAGCCCACTTCCAGTCCTAACTCCATCAGCCCATTTCCAGTCAGCCCCCATAGCCCATTGCCGGTCCTAACCCCCCCAGCAGCCCGCCGCCCAGTACCAGGCCTAACCACCGCAGCCCACCACACGTCCGAACCCCGCCCCATCAGCCCATTTCCTGTCCTAATCCCCCATAGCCCATTATCAGTCCTAACCCCCCATAGCCCATTACCAGTCCTAACCCCCATCACCCCATTTCCAGACAGCCCCATCAGCCCACAGCCCATTACCAGCCCTAACCCCATCAGCCCACCTCAAGTCCTAACCCCTCCCCATCAGCCCATTTCCTGTCCTAGCCTCCCCCATAGCCCATTATCAGTCCTAACCCCACCATAGCCCATTACCAGTCCTAACCCCCATCACCCCATTTCCAAACAGCCCCCATCAGCCCACAGCCCATTAACAGTCCTAACCCCCCCAACAGCCCACAGCCCATTACCAGTCCTAACCCCATCAGCCCACCTCAAGTCCTAACCCCTCCCCATCAGCCCATTTCCTGTCCTAGCCCCCCCATAGCCCATTATCAGTCCTAACCCCACCATAGCCCATTACCAGTCCTAACCCCATCAGCCCACCTCAAGTCCTAACCCCTCCCCATCAGCCCATTTCATGTCCTAGCCCCCCATAGCCCATTACCAGTCCTAACCCCCATCACCCCATTTCCAGACAGCCCCATCAGCCCACAGCCCATTACCAGTCTTAACCCCCCCATAGCCCATTACCAGTCCTAACCCCCCCCCCAAACAGCCCACAGCCCATTACCAGCCCTAACCCCATCAGCCCACCTCAAGTCCTAACCCCTCCCCATCAGCCCATTTCCTGTCCTAACCCCACCATAGCCCATTACCAGTCCTAACCCCACATCACCCCATTTCCAGGCAGCCCCCATCAGCACACAGCCCATTACCAGTCTTAACCCCCCCCCATAGCCCATTACCAGTCCTAACCCCCCCAACAGCCCACAGCCCACCTCAAGTCAAGTCCTAACCCCCTCCATAGCCCATTACCAGTCCTAAACCCCCCCCCCCCCCATCGGCTCATGGAAAATAATTTTTAAAAAAAGCTGGCTGCTGCCGCTGCCGCCGGAGCAGCGGCAGAATGGAGTGTCCCGCGGGGCCCCCCTCTGCCCGGCTGAGCCCCTCTGCGCCGGCTTTCAGATACGCGAAGGGAGAGTGTTTCCCTCGCATCTCTGTTAAGCCCACAGGGGCTGATGGGAAATTTCCCATCAGCCCCAGCTTCTCATCTGCCCCTGCGGGCTTAACAGAGCTTTTTTTTTAAATTTAATTTTTAAAAAAGCAGAAAGTTCTTTGAGCGGGGCCCCCTGAAACGCGGGGCCCTGTGCAAAAAAACATTCTTGCTCAATGGACGGGCCGGCCCTGCACCAAGGCATTCCATCATAGCAGATCAGGAATTGCTAAAACCCTGCCTCTAGGCAAAGAATACAAAACAGAAAAACTTAGAGAAAAAAATCCTGATGTGCCGCTACATTTAACTCATATTTGGAGATATGTCAAAGGTCCAACATGAAAATATTTAAGCACGCATGGAGAATTAAAGCATAACTGGAAAGTCATTTTATAAGCATCTACACATGTACTGTAATAGCATCCTTTATAATTGCAGCTACACATGTAAATGGAAGGTTCCAAATGTCACTATTTAGACATGTTTAGGGTAATTGTATAAAGAGGTGCCTACTTAATGCCTGAAAGTAGGCACCTAGTTAGGCACTAGTTTATAAAAAGTAGTTAGCTCCTTTTCTTTATAAGTAATCAAAAATGCACTTTAACTTAAGGCATGATCACATACACAACCCTAGCAATGGTGCAAATAACTGCATCTACATTTGTAAAGAATACACATAAATTATGTGCTTGTTGTTATGTGCCATCGAATTGATGTTGATTGCTGGTGACCTATATATCACATCTTGGCAAGAAAACCCAGGGAACTGGGACAACGAGGCCGATTCTGTATAGAACGTCTTGCTGTGGCGGAGGCATTTAAATCGGGCACAGGTGATTCTGGAAACACGGGTTTAGACATGCCCGTCTTTCTGGTATCAAGATCATAGACGTGTCTGGTGCAGCACATCCAACATGCTGTTCGGCACTGATACAGGCATGGGCCATAGAGTAATGCAGAGAAAATTGTCTCTGGCAAAAGTAAAAGATAAGGGTAAACTGTGATCATACTTTGGATGTGCCCATCCTCACCATAGTCTATGAAGTTAGTGTTCTCCAATCATGCCCGTCTTTGAGCTGGCCACACCTCCACTGTAAAAATGTGCATCTCCTAAGCTGCTGTGCTCACTGACAGTAGTCTGCTGATGCATATAAGACATAAAAACTGATGATAATGCATGCTGATGCAAACTATGTTTATGTTTATTTCATTTGATATACCGCCTTTCAATAAGAAAATCAAGGTGGTTCACAATTTTATAAATACAGAGAGGGCCAACAGCCGAGAAAAAGAAAAGAAGTTACAATATTTGACAGGATAGCAGATAGTACAATTAAGCATACCAGACATATAGATGAAGACAATACTGAGAGAAAGGGAGACACAGGATTACGTGGGGGGGGGGGGGGGTGGATAGGAAGGTCAAATGCAGTGGAGAACAGGGGTTTTTAGATGGGTTTTAAATGAGCTGTGGTTCTGTTCTAGTCTAAGGAAGGTTGGTAGGGAGTTCCAGAGCGCAGGTCCAGCAAAGAAAAAAGCAGAATTGCGGGTGGATTGTAAGTGGGCACGAGCAGGGGAAGGAAGATGGAGGCGATTTATATGCATTGACCGGAGAGAATGACTGGGAGTGTGAGATTGAATGAGGTCTGACAAATATTGTGGGTGTGAGTGCATATGACTTGGTGGACCAATGTGAGAAGTTTAAAACAAATGTGAAAATCCATGGGGAGCCAGTGAAGATTAATGAGGAGAGGGGTTACGTGTTCCCAGCGTGTAGAGTGAGAAATGATGTGTGCAGCCGTGTTTTCTATACGCTGCAGTCTATATAATTGGGACTGGGGAATACTGGCAAGGACAGTTACAAAAGTCAAGACGCGAGACAACAAGGGACAACATAAGAGTAGTGAGGGCCTGTGGTGTTAGAAAGGGGCAAATAGCGCAGATTTGATGGAGAAAGAAAAAGGAGGATCTGGTAATATGAGAGATGTGATCCCGAAAGAGTCAAGAACACCTACAGAAGATAGCGAAAGCAAGGCACCAAAGGGATGGGTGAACCAGAAAAGGACGGGACTTCCTGAGGAGAGGGACTACAATGAGTAAACCAAATGGCGAGTGTCTTAGATAGATTTAAGTGCAGACAGTTAGCGGTTAACCATTCAGCCACAGCTTAGAGACAAGAGTTAAGGGGGGGAAGATCTGGGCGTAGGGAGGAAGTGTGGTGCAGAAGAATAATGTCATCGGCATAGTAGAAGGCAGAGATTCCGGATTGTTGTATCAAAAGAGCAAGAGGTGCCAGGAAGATATTGAATAGTAATGGAGCCAATACTGAACCTTGGAGAATGCCATATCCTAATCCCCTACATGCCTAGAATATTGCTAGGTAATCCCAGCACACTGATAATGTAAGAGAAGGTAAATATGAACATGTATGCATCAAATGGTACTTGGCATCATAAAAAGACTTCAGTCAGTCATGCATTGGTCAGCTCTATATGCACCCTTAAAAACGCTCAGGATGGACCCTCATCATGTGCACAAAAACCAACATTAACATAACTATTCCTCAAGGGATGCATACAATTGCTGAGCCACAAGTGTATATCCTGGGCATAGCATGCTGTATTGCACAATCTGGGGACTGTTGGCACTACATCAGTCATGTCTCCCATGCTTGGCCCTCCTCCACACACACTCTCTCACTTGCTGTCACAAAAGACATAATTCTGGAAACAGATGCTCAGTACCTAAAGATAAAAGCTGGTATAGCATAAAAGCATGAGGTGCCAGAACCACATATCTGATCTTCCGTTCTCACTCAAATAAACTCCTGTGGCAGACTCACTCACACTTCTAACATCGATAGTCACATTTTACAGAACACAGAAATTGTCAGGGTCCCCCAGATTAGCTCATGTATCAGAAACAGCAACTGTCAGCATAGCCACCATATGCACTACTGTTGGTTTTCAAATATCTTTAGTTATCAATGCCCCTTAGCTTACAAGATTCTCTCACCCCTGATTTCGTGCATGCATCTAGCTGTGTTTACAGACTGCATTCGCACCAGTTAGAAGCATACTTGTCACAACCTCTATACAAGCAAAGCAGAAATATTTCTAAGTACTGGCTTTATTCCACGTTTCCGCAGCAATAATGAGCACATCTGCGGGGGTCACAGAAGTCGTACACAGACCTTTCCTGAATACGCTTTATATGTTTCCATGGCACATGTCCCTGTTCCAGCCCTCCTGGGCATGTTCTGAGATCCCCATGCTAGCGCCGTGGAAGTAAACAGGTGCAGAGTTTCAGAATACAGCTGTAGGCGCGTTCATGAGAAAAACATCTCCCGCACACGTCCAAACAACCTATTCATGTTATGGAATGACCTCCAATATATATTATAGCATTTTATAATTTACATGTGTATGAATGCAATATTCCCAAACGCTTCTCATGCACACTCCCACAGTGAAAGGACGTACCAGCAGACCTAGTTGCAAACTTATAGAATCGCCACTGGCTAAAATTCATGCTTACATGCTCATTAACACATGTAAATCATAAAATGCCATTTATAGGTGTAGATGATGCATAACTTTGCATGATTTCTCATCAAATGATCAATAAAGAGGCTGATATTCACAGCACCGGATAATTAAACACTACAATGGCAATATTTGAATAGTGGCGACTGCTGAATATCTGGATTGTGTGGCCACTATTCAGATAATTGCCATCACTATCCAACAGTGGCGATTTTTGGTCATTATCAGAAGAGTTATCCAGATAGCAATTTGTTGTTATTGTTGTTAATTGCCGTTTAGTCGGTGTCAACTCATGGCAACCTTTTGGATAGTTGTCCTAAAACTATCCAGATAACTTGTACAGATAACCAACCACATAGCTGATGCACATCCCTGCATGCCTCACTCTATAAAATACCTGTGTACCGACACACTGTATGCTACACACCATATGCTAGAGCAGGTATAGTCGGCAGTGCCTAGATCGGCATAGGAATGTGCATTGCTGTTGATAAGTACCAATGAGTCAATGTCAATTCATGGTGGCCCTGTGGATGGTTGTCCTAAACATTCTGGCCTTCAGTCAGGTGGCTAAATTGTTGATAGAGTTGCATCTATAGCTGCTGTTATTGTATCAATCTATTGCACTGTTGGCCTTCCTCTTTTGCATTGACCTTCAGCCTTGTCAGGCATGATGTCTTTCTCTTTCTCTTTGCATAATGAATCTTGCAGGGATATCAGATCAGAATGATTGTGCAGTAATTTCCACAGCCAGTTGGATCATTTTTTTAGTATTGGTAATAAACACAGACAATGTTGGCCTTTATCTGCCTTCAATTACTATGTTAGTATGTTTTTCCAGTCATTTGGCCATGATGTTGGCTTCCAAATATCCTGGCAGTGCCTTGTAAATATTGCAACATCTGGACATGATTGCTGAGATGGCATTAATGCACAGTGCTTTGTTCTCTGATGCTTTCAATGCTGCTTCAACTTTTACTTTCATCACCAATGGTTCATGTTAGTATTCTATAATGTATAGGCATCCCTCAAGGCCATGCCGATGCTCCACTCACACTGAATCCCCATGCATGCGCCAGGCTGAGATTGATGTGGAGGGCACTTCTGTACATGCTTATAGAACCACCAATAACAACCCAAAGAAAACCAAAAGTGGAACGAACACTCATGTCAAATAATAAGATTTGAACCACTAGACCACTAAAGCACTTTTAATATATAGCATGCCTTTTGTAAACAAAATTGTCAGTCTGCCATCAAATTTTAGAAATCTGTGGCCTTTGGAGATGCTACAGTGTGGGAAACATCTGGATAAGCTCCTGATGCAGAATCTGTAGAAGTCATTGGTTTGAAATACGGTACTCTGTCAATGATATTGCTACCGGATTACTTCCTATGAGTCTTTAAATGCCTCTTGCTCAGATAAGTCAACTATTTTTCATCAATTTTATTAAGTGTTTTTATAAATGAAGTGAAATAAATCTATTAAAATAGAACGTTTGCTATGGTAAGGTTAAGTTCTCATTGCAGACCAACAACAAATTTAATTTACAAAAGGCAACACTGCTTTAGTGCTCTAGTGGTTCGAATTGTATTGTTTGAAAGGCTTATAGAATGGCATTCAACCAAAGCACAAGCAGAAGTGTGGATGCACATGCGCAAGTCCAGGAAAAGCCCGATCAGGTGAACAGAAGAGTCTCCTTTTAAAACCCCATTGCAGTGTTTCACACCAAGGCAGAGTGCATCCGAGAAGCAGATTCTATTCCTTGAGCAAGCTACTTGGGGTGGCTCAGACAGCCACGCACACTGCCATTTCTCCGTCTGACAATGTTGCTGCTCATACCCATTCTTCCAACTGTGTTTTGAAAATCTTTCTGCTCTCCGAACTATTCCTTCTCTTCATGAAGTCCATTCCAGTGCTCTGGGGTCTCCACACCACTATCTTTCCCAGGTCCACCATCCAGTGGAATGTAAATAATTTAATTTTGTGTACACCTTCTACCATCAGAATCCAAACTCTGTTTTTTGCTTCTTCTCTGGCTACATTCTCTAGTGAAATTCTGAACTGCAGCAGGTCTCTCTGTGCCAAGACCACCTTCCTCTTAGACCTAGGTTCTTAGTATTCTTTAGATCTGACAGAGACATGGCTCAAAGGAGGAACCCATTCTCTATCATTGCCTCCCTCCCAACTATGATGCCCTATCTACCTCACACATTTCTAGATCGGACAGATGTGCAGCTATAATTTAGAGAGGCTCTCTAGGTATTTCAGAAATTAAATGATCCACTCTGTATTATCCTGAATTGCTATTGAATTGGTTACCATTCCACCCACCTTTCACATTCTGCTTCTCTATGTCCCTCCAATGTTGAGCTCCTCCCTCTGGGACTCACTATTCTTGACAATCTCAGAAATCACCATTAGCTATACCAATATAATCATATTAGGAGACTTTAAGTTCCACTATGACTAGCCTTGGAAGCTGCATGATAAACTTTGTTTCTCTTTCCTATCTGATTTAACACTTACCCAGCACATAAATTCTCCTACCCATACAGCAGGATATACACGTGACCTAATTATTAATACCAAAAAAAATCATTTTTCTTTTCTTTCTCCACTCTTACCCTTTCCTGAACTGATCATTCCTGTTTTTTCTTCTAATTTCTATTTGTTTCCCTTTGTCCCAGATCTGCTACATTATCAGATCTCTCCTCTACTTTTTCTCGTTTGATTACTCCAGAAACACTGGCTGTTTTCCTATCTTCGGTCTCTGTCTTCCCTGACAATTTTATCTTGCTTTCTGTTAATGACCAAATTAAAATTTGGAATTCCCTGCTTAGTTCCACACTTGAATCTGTAGCCCCCCTTTTCCCTAAAAGGCCAAATCCATTCATGCACATCCAGCCCCCTGTATGGCCGGGCAGAATCGGGCATGCAAAGTTAGACCCGATTCTGATCCCACAGCCCCCGCGGAATCAGAATCGGGTCTAGTGCCTAGATGTGCAGGCCTGGACCCGATTATGTCTGATTGTACATCCCAGCAACTACCCAGCTAACTCAGTCGGTCCTGTGAATGGAGCCACGGTGCCATGGCATCCCGTTGCCACGGTGCTGCAGCTCCATTCATGAGTCGCGATCCTGGCCCGTTGAACCTGGATGCCTGTTCTCTGCAGCCCAATCCCCAATCTGGCCTTCCAAGGCCTGGGTAAGACTGCGGGGAACCCCCCTGCATCCCCTCACCTGTGTTCCCAGGTCCCACGCCCTGATCCTCCTCCATCCAGGGGGACTTATTCCACCTTCGAGATGGAATAAGTCCCCCATCTAGATCTGAGGCCTCGGACATACAGGGCTGACCTCTGCATTGGCCCTGTATGTCAAGGATCACGGCCCGCCCATGCCTCGACCTCATTCAGCCTCCAGAATGCCCCCTCCAGCACCTATCTAGGCCTCCCCATAGAAACCTGCAGTACATACGGAGAGGGTATTAACGAGGCCAGCAGGGGGACAAATAGTGTGGATGGATGTTCTGATGGGACATCCATCCCCGCTATTCCTGGGACAAAATGATCCCCTTAGCATTTAGCTCAGAAACATCAGAATCTTGGCAAGAAAACCCAGGGAATTGGGGCAATGAGGCCGATTCCATATAGGACATCTTGCTGTGGTGATATCATCCTGGATTACATCTCACATGTCAGCAACTAAATAGGGCGGAAAGAATCTGGCGTAGGCTACACACTGCTGAATCACTATCCACCTTTGCAGATCTCCACTCCCATTAAAGATCTATGGTTACCACTACAAAAAAGGACTATTTTACAAAGCATATTACTACTTCTTCCAACCACCCTTAAAAAACTCTACTCAGTTGTTTTACACCTGTTGCTTCCCCCTTCCACTATAAGTTCACAAGGTAACACTCCCTCTTCAGAGAAGCTTGCTCATCTTTTTTTCATTAAAAAAATTGCTGACCTCCAATTAAATTTGCCCTAGATTCTCCTAATTTAGATAATAGTGCAGCACCTTCTCCCCCAGCATCTCCTCTATTAGTATCCTTTTCACATTCCTGGACCTCCTTTAACTCTATCTCCCTTGAGAGTTTTACAAGATTCATCACTACCTCTCATAAAACTATTTGCCCCTCCTATCCTATTTCCCCCTCCTGGATCTCCATTAGTTCACTGACCCTCCTCTTGAAGGTTCTTTCTATCATCAGCAACAGTTTTGCTACCATCACTTTTCCACTCTGTTGGAAAACTGCACTTGTCCAAACTATCCTTAAAAATTCATCCTTGGAGAGCACTTACCCCACACAGTACTTATCCGGAACATTACCTCCCTGTCTCCATTCTTTCTTTTCTATCTAAGATCTTAGAAAATCTTGTCTTTTCCTAGTTAAGCAATCATCTTGAAAAAATGAATATACTCCACCCCTATCAATCTGGATTTTGCCCCGATAGAGTACCAAAACCATTCTACTTACTCTACTTAGCGAAATCTGTGAGTATTTATAATGGTAACATCTCCCTGGCTATTTCCCTTGATCTTTCCTATGCTTTCAACCTAGTTGACCTTTCCATTTTGTGCTCCCATCTGTAAGATAAAGGTCTACAAGGCATTGCCTTCAGTGGTTCCATTCCTTTCTCTCCAATCACTCCTACACTGCTGCTTCTGGATTTTTGACTTCTACTAATTATCCCCTTAACTGTGGTATCCTTTAGGTTCTGTTCTTACCCCTCTCCTTTTCAATATCTTCCTAGAACCACTGGTCCTTCTTATCCAATTGAATTGAATCTCTACATATCACTGCATGAATGATATATTGCTGCTTCTTCATCCACATTCCACGTTCCCCAATCTTGCCGCCCTGAATGAATCACTGTCTCTCTCAGATTGCTATCTGGCTGAAATCTAACCATCTTAAACTTAATGCAACCAAAATCTCAGCCACATGGCTAACTGGTTACAACACAGTTCCATCTTTCTCTCCACTACTCAATGGCGCACCTATTTCACTAGTATCCTCTTTTAAGTATCTTGGAGTAATACTTGATTCCGCTCTCTCTTTTCACGAACACATTGGTTCCATCATCAAATATTCTTCCTACACTTTTCACTAAATCATCGATGCCTTTCCATTTCAGCACTAACCACATTACTTATATCCCTAGTTCTGTCCTATTTTGATTACTGCAATGTTGTCTATACTGGTCTTCTTGAATATGAACTCAAGCATCTGCAAACTGTTCAAAATACTGCTGTAAGATTATTAGCTCATGCCTCTAAATTCAACCACATCACACATTTACCTATACACGTTCACTGGCTACCCATATGATATCAGAGCCAATAAGGGTGGAGGAATGGCCTAATGGTTAGGGCAGCAGCCTAGAGCCAGAAAGAGCAGCATTCAAATCTCCATGGCATTCCTTGTTACCTAGATTGACCACTGTTGGAAACAGGACACTGGGCTTGATGGACCTTGGTCTGACCCAGTATGGCATATCTTATGTTCTTGGGCAAGCCACTTTACCCTCCATTACCTCAGGTTCAAATTGTGAGCCCTTGGGGACAGGGAAATGTGCACAGTACTTGAATGTAACTTGCCTTGATCTTCTCATGGAAAGATGTGAGCTAAATAATATATAATTCTTACTATAATTCATAAGAAATTGCATACTGTCTCATCTCTTATCATTCTCCATCCCCCTTCTCATCTCTTGCATTCCATCCACATTAACTGACTCTACCTTCCTCCTACATCACGGACCAGATACAAATCCACTCATCCAGTTTTCTGTTTTCTTTGCCCCAGCGTATGAAATACTTCACCACCAGACCTTCACTTAGAACTTTCCTATACAAAATTTAAAGCTCTTCTTGTTTCAGCCAGCCTATGGTCTTACTCCTCAGTGACATAGGAGCCTTTTCCCGTATCACCCCTGGAACCCTTTTTAAAAATTGGTGTTACATTGGCGATCCTCCAATCTTCAGGTATTAGAGATGATTTTAATGATAGTTCACAGATTACTAATAGCAGGTCTGCAATCTCATATTTCAGTTCTTTCAACACCCTTGGATGTATACCATCCGGCCCAGGTGATTTTCTACTCTTCAGTTTATCTAATAGTTGTAATACATCTTCCCGATGTATCGATATTTCCTTCAATTCTTCCGCACCTTTAAATACCACTTCAGTCATCTTCCTCAGTAAAGACTGAAGCAAAGAATTCATTCAGTCTCTCCGCTATCGCCTTGTCGCCTCTTAGTGCTCCTTTAACCCCTTTATCATCTAATGGACCAACTGACTCTCTCACAGGTTTTTTGCTACGATTCAGCAGAATGTTTAGTAATGATTTTAGGTCATGATTCTCAAATTGCATGTGTAGTTGTTTAGAGTTCACAATTCCCCAAAGTGAGTTTTGTATGAGATCTTAGAGCTTATTTTACAATTGATGGTATCTTATGCTAAAATATTTGTACCAGTTGATTTCAATTTTTCATCATATCCATCTCTGACTGGTTCAGAACTTGATTTTGTTTATGGTTTGGAGGATGTGGGTTTTCTTCAGATATGCCAAAATCCTACACATGAAAGTGGACATGTGTTGGATTTGATTTTTATATATGATAGTACTAATTTACATTGTCAGGGATTAGAACCAAAATTATTTTCTGTCCCATGGTCAGACCATATGGTGGTATATTTTGGCTGTCAGATTTTGGATACATTTCAGGATTTAAACAAAGGTATTCCTATGGAGATTTTGGATCCTAAATCTGTTGGGATCCAACAAGAACATTTTTGATAGCTTTATCTACTTGCGATGTGACTATGAAATCATTGTCTTTGAATGAAAAAGTTGATAGTTGGTGAACTGAGATATTTATTTATTTATTTATTTATTTACAGTCTTTTTTATACCGTGCTATTTGACACCAGTGCGGTTTACAATGAACATTAAACTACACGTCTCAGTTTAGTGATTTGTGCTTACAGTGAACAGGTATAATAACTTGGGATGTGTGTGTTTGATGTGTTTGAGGGCATGACTTAAAAAAAGAAGATTAAATCAGTGGAGCATAAAAACTACTCCCCATGGTTTCTTGATGAATTGAGAATTTTGAAAAGGGAGGTTAGGAGATATAAAAAAATGTGGGTTAAGGATAAAACTGATATGAATAAGGTTTTGTGGAAAAAGGGTGCCACAAAATATAAAAAGGCAATTCAAGGTGCTAAGAAATTATTTTATTCTAATTTACTAAAGAGTTGTACTAACTCTAAAACATTATTCAGAGAAGTGAGCAAACTTTTTAAAGTGGTTAAGAGACAGTCTTGTAGATTTGCAACTACATTCACTTGTGTATGATTTTTACAATTTTTTTCAGATAAGATAGATACGATTTGGATGGGTTTGGAGTCTCAGAATCCCCCCTTTGTTCTTTCTGATGAAAAGTTGGGTATGATTTCATCACTGAAGGATGATTCTTTTAATTCTCAGGAGAGGACTTTTTCCTCTTTTACTTCTGTCTCTATTGAGAATGTTAAGGAAGTTTTGACTTCTCTTCGTCCTATGTATATGCAATTTGTTCCCTGTCCTTAAAGGTTTTTTGCACAGTTGACTGTATCTACTCTTACTACATTGACATCCCTGATTAATGAGTCTTTGAATCAAGAGATAGTTCCAGATAGTTGAAAGAAGGTTGTTCTTAAACCTTTGTTGAAAAAAATCCAATTTAGATCAGAACAAGCCGGAAAAATTTAGGCCTGTGTCAAATTTTCCCTATTTTCTTAAATGCAGGAAGATATCAATGCTTTGCGAACTTATTTTTAGTCAATTACGGCTCATTTGGGGAAGGTAGAGAATGTAGTGGCTTCACATAGTGAGAGGCTCGAGGTCGTCGAGGCCAAGCTGATACGTTCATTACAAAGAGAGGTGGAAGATGGTAATAATCGTTCTCAGAGGAATAACATAAGAATACTAAGGGGTATGTTTACTAAAACCCCAGTAATGTGCGGGCCGCGCTAGTGTGCGGGTGCCATATAAGGAGTGGGTGTTTCGTTCTGAAAAAGAAAAACCGTGATTTAAATATGCGCTAAGGTGCGCGGCGCCCATGTGCGCCCCGCACATTAGCGCATGAGAAAGCTGCGCGGGAGGCATAAGTGGCGCGCTGATGTGCAAGCAGAAAAGCAGAGCCACAGCACAATGGTTAAGACACTTACCAATGGTGCAGGGATCAGTGGTTCAATACCCCACTTTGCCCAATGAAGACAGCTGGCTGAGGTGTTACTTTAGGAGGCATTTTAATATTGGGAGGCATAAGGTGGCGCGCTGATGTGCAAGGACAGCAACAGAACCACTGCACAACGGTTAAGACACTGACCAATGATGCAGGGATCAGGGGTTTAATCCCCCAAAGTGCCCAATGAACAAGGCTGGCTGAAGCATTACCTATTATGGGGAAGATTTCTTTAGGAGGCATTTTATTTATATTTTAATTACATCTACTAGCCAATGCACTCTCAAAGCATGTTAACATAAGGCGCCCCATAAGGCACATTTTAAAGTGCACTGTCCACCAAGGCACCCTAGAATGTTGCTTATAGGGTGCTTTATAGGGTGCCGTATGAGTTACCGCAAGGTCATAGCACTGTTTCTGATGGCAGCACTGTGCAATTTAAGGAATGAAAAGCATAAGTAGGTGCGCTGACAGGCAAGGAGGAGCAGCAGTGGAGCACAATGGTTAAGACACTGACCAATGATGCAGGAATCATGGGTTCAATCCCCCACTGTGCCTAATGAAAAAGGCTGGCTGAGGCATTACCTGTTATAGTTAATATTGCTGTAGGGGGCTTTTTATTTTTATTTTAATTAGTGCTGCCAGCAAACACACCCTCAAAGTATTGTAACATAAGGTGCTGCATAAGGCGTCTCATAGGGTACCCCAGAGGGCACATTTTAAAGTGCACTGTCCGCCACGGCACCCTAAAATGTCCCCTATAGGGCACCCTATAAGTTGCATCACTGGATAATGTACAGTGCACCTTATATGGACGGTAACCATAAGGTGCCCTATAGGGCGCCCTATAAAGCGCCCTCAGAGGCTCCTTATGGGTACAGTACGCTGAGGGTGTTTTTGCTTGCAGCAATAATGTACATTAAAAATAGATAATGCTTTAGGCAGCCCTATCAAATAACCACACTACAGGTTTAAACCCATGACCTCTGGCTCCACAGGCAGTGAAGTAACCATTGGTCTACAGCTCTATAGCTGCTAGCAAGCCCCTGGCTGGCTGCAGAGGTAGTGCACGTCACCACAAAGACAGTATGCTGTGGTCACCAGGATAGGGTTAGCACACCCGTACCCATGATGCACTGCACATGCAAATCAGCTGTCCACAGATAAACACAAGATGGTGTATGCACCCCACAGCACCTCGGCCTGGTAGGGGGAACTGACCATGTCCACCCCCACAGCACCTCGGCCTGGTAGGGGGTACTGACCGTGTGTTTTACTGGCACAGAGTAGCTACACACCGTCACATTGTGCAGGTACTGTGCTCACCCTGAGGGTGCGGTGAGGCGCCCAGCACCAGGTCCACAGCACCTTCCATGGCAGAAATAGGCCATGATGCAGGTACAATGCAGTGTTAATGTGTGAGATAGGTAGTTTCTGCTGAAACACCTTGGATATGTCTGTCTCAGTCAGTTGTTGCCCCCATGGAACCCTAGGAGGATTACCACTCTTCTCCTCCAGGGCTGAGGGTGGTAAACAGGGTCTCCCATCAACAGATCCACATTCTATCTCCCTGCAATGGTGGCAACAAAGGGGACCATCAACCCCAGTCCTGCTGGGGAAAAGACACCCTTCAGGGCAGTCAATGTAGCCTTGTACATAACCATAACACAATAGCAAACAGACATTAGGCCTGTATATGCTAAGCTGCACCCCACCACCATCTGATATTCTCCTGCAGCAAGCCTTCAACCACTGCACAGCACTCCATCAAGACACATACCAGCTGCAAACAGTCTGCTAGTTAGTCCATAGTGCATGTTCCTGGTGGAAATACATGCACCCAGAACTGGGATGGCAGAACACACAACAAGCAGATAAGTCAGTGACTGGGCCCCAAAAGGAAACCCATAAACATCACATGAGAGAAATACTATATAGCACTATGGGGGTGCCTAGCCATGCTGTCATCACTGCATAGTCAGGGTGAAAGTGATCTCCCAGCAGGACATACTGAGGTCACCCTGTCTGTGTAGGTGGTGGCCGGGCACTAAAATGTCCCAGTCAGTGCCCTATGCCCTGTGCAGATGCACCCTGGCCAGGCCACCCTGTCCAGGCTATACCCATGGTACCTTGCTCCTCATTATGCACATTGGCAGCACAATACTGGCAACAGTGCTGGCAGTGTGGGCTGTGGAAGGTGTTTGCAGCCACCACACACTATATAGACAGACACACACTCCGACACCTATGCCAGCATTGTGCTACTATAGAGGAGTTCAGCAGCCATGCCCACCACACCAGTCCTGGGCACAGTACAGGCATGGATATGGTATGCAATACTGTTGGGGGTCACTCCCCAGGGTGGTAAACACTGTCAGAGACCAGACCTGAAGCACACACCGCAGACATCAGAATGATTGTTATGATGGAGCTCGATCATGGAGCGTAGACCCTTCCAAAAATCATTTTTTTTTTTGGAGCGTTCCTGGGAGTGTTTTTTAATGTTGCCCATTGATATCACTATTGGCCAGCTTGGTTATGTTTTTTTCCCCTTTTTTCGAGGTTATTTTTGAGGTTTATTTGCCCTTTTGTACTGTGCACATGTATCACACTGCTCACGTTTTGGAAGTTACCCCGGTTTTGCTGTACTTTGCTGACGTAAATGGTTTCTCTTCCCTTTAAATCGGCTCTAACGCGAGGTTTTCACTCGCGGTATTTTTTAGCTTGAATTTCAGCCCCGCTCCTGTGCGGGGAGCCTCTCCCTCCCACTCTCCACCCATTGACCCCGTCTCTCCGCCCCTTGGGATCCTTCCTCCGCCCTCAGAATGCCTTTCCACGCTTCTATTGCACATCAGCGCGCCGCGCACTTGTGCGGGCCCGTTAGTGCAGCGCGCACATGTGCGGGGCACAAAAACGCACTATTAGCGTGCGCTAAGGTACCTTAGCGCACGCTCAAGTGTGCCCCGCACAATTGCGCGGTTTAGTAAACATACCCCTAAGAGTTCCTGAGGGAGCAGAGGGCCCTGATATGGTGTCCTTTTTACAGGCTATGATTCCAGGTGTGTTAAAGTTGCAGTTTGCTATGCCATTCGAGATTAAGCGTGCCCAATGCCCATAGAGTGCCTACTCAATCCGTGGTCACGGGCAGGCCTCCATGCCCAATCATCTTGAAAGTTTTAAGTTTTCAGCAAGTATTGCAAACAATGGGAGCAGCCAGAGCACTTTCAACTTTGGAATATCAGGGACATAAAACCCTGTTCTTCCTGGACTTCGCGAAGGCAACAGTGGAGCAGAGAAAGAGTTTTCTGGCGCTTCGTCCACGCTTGTTACAACTGCAGGCCTGTTTTGGGCTGCTCTATCCTGCCCACATGAGAGTCACGCTGCATAAACAGACCAAGACTTTTGATGATCCCGGGGAGTTATATGCTTTTCTGGAGGATAAGGAGTCGGCGGTGATGCAGTGAAAGTCACTTTGCAACTTTTATTTGCTACAGTTCTACGGTGTTTGCTATCATGGGCATTTGACTGGTCTGAGGTCATGTAAAGGCGACTTATTCACACAGAAGTGATATTTAATTATGTAACATTGCTATATACTGGGGACATCCATTCTGTCTCTTTTGTAGGAGCCCCAAGTACTATTCAATGAAGTGCGGATGTATTAGGTCATTTTGCCCTCTGTGTCTTCTTGTCCTGGTGGGTTCACCCACTAAGTTTTGTGTGTTATATAGACCCCCTGGGTTTAGGTGGTTTTGGGGAGATGTTTTTTTAGAATTAGGTGTTCTTATGGTGAGTGATCATATGACGGGGCCGGAGCTAAAATGTGCCTCTTTTGTTGGGTTTTCTTCTTTGGGCTACAAGTACAGCTAACATTCTAAGGGCGCTTAAGATGTTTCTACAATGTAAAACTAAATGACACAATTTGGTATGTTTCTGCAACATTTGACTGTCAATCTGAGCTATATTGTCAGTATGTTTTCTTTAAGATCGTTTAACTGAATATTAAGGGTATTAACAATCTTATTAAGTGGAAAAAGATTCTTCTGTATGGTAGGAAAGAAAGTGCTGACATCTTACTGCTGCAGGAGACACACTTCAATGTAAAGGAGTCCTTAAAACTAAATATAAAATCCTACTCTTTAGGGGCTTTTCAGCTGTCCATCATAAGGAAAATGGGGTAGCCATCTTAGTGAGGAAAGCTCTATCCCCCATGGTTCTTCAAACATCACGTATAGATTTGTTCCTAGTTTCCAAGGGGCTTTGTTCTAGAATTAGTGAGTCTATTATTCATGCGGCTCACATTTCTGATCACTCTGCAATCTCATTTACCCTATTTGACTCAACGAGCTTTCAATATAAAAGCAAAGTGGTTGCCGTTCTGTCTTTCTTGGTGGAGTCGTCTTGGGGCGATAAAAATAACTATCACTCCTAAAGTGAATTATATAGTAGAAATGCTACTAGTCTTTCTTACAAGGAAAGTCTATTGTCAAATTGAAAGGATTCTAGTTTAATTTCTATGGAATAATAAACCGTCTAGAATTGCTCTCAGGAAACTCAAATATAAAAGAGAGGAAGAGGGGGGTGATTTTCCATGATTTTCAGGCTTAGCACTGTATTTTTTTACTAAAACAAGGTTCGCGATGGGTGGAGGGGGCCATAGGTATCAGTATATATGTCCTTTGGGGTGGCCTCTCAATACTATAAGCTCGTGGTTCAGAACAACAGTTCTCAGGCCATTAGTGTTCAACGAGTATGGGAACATGACACTGGGGAAGCTATTTTGCCAGAAACTTGGACAAACTTCTGGAGTAAGATAAACAGGGTTTCCCAGTCTGCCTTTGTCTCACAAGCTTTGTACTTCTTTGCGTACAGAGCGCACTTTACTCTGGTAAAAGTTGCTAAATGGGATAAAGCAGCTGGGAATAAGTGATAGTCTCGACGAAGAGATGTCGGCACTTTGAAACATGTGGTGTATGATTGCCCTAACATTCAGTCTTATTGGGTTTCAATATGGAACCGTATTAAAGAGGTGTTAGGATTCCAGGCCACTCTCTCCTGGTCTGTGGTCGTTTTGCGATCAGCAATTGACATCACGTCGTTACAGAGGGATTGTCAGTTTTAATTGACTTCATGTTGGGAGTGGCCCTACATCTCATTATTTCTAACTGAAAACATACAGCAGAGCTTAGTTGAAGCGAATGGCGGAACCGCTTGTGCTTATGCTACAAATATGCGCAAATACCATGGTGTGGTAGTTCCCTTATACCATCCTCTTTTTTTAAGTGGAAACTCCTACAGAATTATATCTCTAAAGCACGACATGAGATATAGTAAGGGGTTATTAGATAAATCTTGTTTCTTATGTAGTGGAGTGGTTGCTCTTCTATAGCCCTTGTAGGCCTCACAGACTTGCAGATGTTTTGTGTTTCTTTTATATAGCCCCTGACGATTGCAGGATGATAGGAGGGACTGGGTGTAGTGGGCTGTGATTAGCCTTTTTCTTATCTCATGTTATAGAGAAGAATTGTGTATTTTGATTTACTGCAATTTGTTTTTCTCTTTTGTTTGTATTTTGTTGTAAAATATAAATAAAGAAACTAAACTTAAAAAAAAAAGAGTCAGGTTCACAGTCTGAGAGATATTATTGATATTGATATTTCTCTTGATGGACACGTCTCCCAAACCGTTAAGACCTGTTTCTAGTACTTGCGACAATTATATATCAATTTTTTTCGCAAACTGAGATTGTACAACTTGTATATGCATTTATAACATCAAGGCTCGGTTATTCTAACACTCTGTTTTATGGATTGACTGCAAAATCAAAAAAGCGGCTACAACAGATACATAATGCCTCTGTGAGATTGATTTTTGATTTGAGGTTTAGAGATCATGTCTCTCCTCATCTAAACTCACTTCATTGGCTACCGATTGAGAAGTGAACATATCTCAGGAAAATGGTATGTTTGTATCACAGAATGCAACCTTGATTGAGATGGACGTCCCTGGCATATAACATAACAGATTGTCCATAGAATGGTAAATTTGTGGTATTCCATTCCATAGTAGTGGCAAAGAACATGAATAAGCATTAAGACGTGCACATTCAAGATCAAAATGTTTGCAAGAGGGAATCACTAACAAACAATCTGATTGAGACCTCAGAGTACAGGCTGGGATATACATCTGCAATTTATTTACAACATAGAATGAAAGCTGACCATGAAAATATTTAAAAACCAAGACAAGCATTTTAAAAATACAAAATGTCCAGAAGCCGCCTCACATTTGTGGCTTCTTTGGCATTGCACTGACCCAGCCCCTTCCTTCAGTTCACAAATGTTCCCTTCAGTCTGCAGCCCTTCTCTACTTTGGTTTGCAGGCTGAGGTCCCCTGCGGCAGCACCACTCCAAAATGACAGGGCTGTTGAGTGAAAATAAAAATTATGTAGTGGCGCACCAAAAGCGGGGCAGTGGGTGCACCCTGCCCCAGGTGCCAGCCAGGAGGGGTGCACCCACGACAGGCCCATGGAGGCAGCTTAACTTACTTACATTTAAGCTGGTTTTGCTGCAGCGCCTCACACTCCACTCTTTCCTCCCGCTGAAGTCTCGTGATTCACGAAACTTAGGGCGGCCGGCCCCTGGCGTGTGAGGTAATGTGGCAAAGCCAGATTAAACATGTTTGCCTCGCTGCCTCTGTTGGCCTGTCCGAGGGGAGCACCATCAGCGCAGGGGGGAGGGCTGCCTGCCCCGGGTGCAGAGGGAGCTGGGAACTCCACTGAACCTATGTAGATATAAACAACCCCTGTCTCTCAGTTCTGCTTTATTAAAAAAAAAAAAAAAACTCCAAAGTACAGCTTAGGAGCTGCTTCCCAGTGTCAGTCTGCAGTGATAACACAGTCCAACATTACAGAATACATTTAAAGCTGTATCCCAAAAGGTTAAGAATAAATAATCCTTATCCTAACCCCTTCTAAACAGATTACTTAACACTCACACAGTGGGGAGAGAAATGAAGGGTGCTATCCACACAACTGTGATTGAAACCCTAGTCAGCCTCCCACTTGTACCAACCTTTAAGCAACAAAAAGAAAGTCAAAATAAAGCCTGCAGCCTACTGGCTTATTCAAGTTCAATTTCTTCATCTGCTACAGATGAGTGAAGAGGCAATCCATCTGAGACTTTTACTTTCATCTCTTCAAATAACTTTTTTGGGAGAGGCTGGCTACCTACGAAGGAACCCTCAGGACTTATAAACCCCTTTCGTCTGGACTCCCAGGTGTAGGTCATATTGTTCCAGGGAAACTCTCATTCTCTGGCTCTTCCCCCTTCTTCCTGGGTTACCGTAGTTTCCTTGTCAGGTAGTGATTGGTTCCTTGGCTGTAATGCATATTGGCTATGGGGATCTCTTTAAAAGTTTTAGTTGTGATTTGGATGTCTGAAGAAGCGCAGGTGCACGTCCATGTCCAAATCTCGGAAATGTCTCTGTAGCTATTATACAAATGGCTTTTGAAGACGTTGCCAGTGTGAAGACCTCCAAGTAGGCAGGGGGTGTGGCAAAGGTGTATCTGGGGAAGTGCAATGGACTTACAGATCCCCATTAGAATTCAGAAATTTTGGGGAAGTCTGCAGGCACATCCACCTTTAGACCTGCTCAGGGATCAAATAGGTATCAGGAAAATGTTTGTTTTGGCCCTAAAACATTCAGAGAAGATGAAGAGTTCAGTGATTAACCTAAGATCTGTAAGATCCACATTGGGAGTTGAATCCTGGCTACCATGCACCTAATCCACTACTCTAACCATTATGCTATTAGATATCACCATTCTGAAAAGCTATTCTGGGGACATCTATGTAGACATCTCCATGGGTTGCTCTATCCCACATTTGTGAAATCGTGCCTGAACTTGCACGTGCTTGCTTTTTCTTCAGACATTTTGTCCTTGACGTCTCAAATTGCACATTGATGTCCTTTGTAAAATGTGCCTTTACCTGTAGGGGTGCTGGTACTGTCTTTTCCTCTGACTGTGGCCTTCCCTAGCTGCAGGTAAAGACCCTATCCTCTTTTTGTCCTGGGCAAAGTGAGGATATTACCATGAAGGGGAATTCTCCATCCACTCCTGATTGTCTTGCTCCCTAAGAGAGTCTTCGGTGTCACAACACATGTTTCTACAAATCTAGATGCAAGGATTTACACCAAGTCTAAGGTTGGTCTAAGTGGTGGTGCCTAGATTTGGCACATGTATCTTATCACTTGTGCCCCTATTTTATAAAATAAAGTACGTGCAGCAAAAGAAACCTTTTTTTTTCCTTTTTATTTCTCATTTTCAAAACATATTACATCAAGCAATATACATTAACTTGAAAGAAACGGAATAGCACAAAAATGAATACAAGAAAATCAGGAAATGATCAAATAAGAAACAGAAAAAATTCTGCTAAACACTAAAAGCCCTCAACACGAACCGGAGAATCCAGAAAGGAGACTAGTTTACATCATAATAAACATAAAACACAGGAAATAATACACAAAAGGCATAGCTTGCCACATGGCCCGACATATATAAAGCATCCTAGAGAGAGTCGATCTTAAGACGACATGACTATTACCACAACTAAACCTTGAGTCTTATGGGCATCCAAAAATACTGGTAATTGCTTTCGATCATAAAAGACATACCTCAAAGAACAGGACTTAATTAAACATTTACAAGGAAAATGAAGTAAATAGGAAAAACCTAATGAAACAACCTCAGGGAACATAGACAGAAACTGACGCCTTTTTAATTGTGTTGTACAAGAAATATCTGGAAAAAAAAAAACCTGACTTTTTGCCCCCGAAAAGCTTTTGAGCATTCCTAAAGTAAAGCTGCAATATCCAAACCCTGTCAGGATCAAGCACATAGGTGACCAAAATATACTTTTTAAAAAGGTCCACTGGAGAGGCAGTAGCTGATTTAGGAAAGTTCACAAATCGTAAATTAAGTCTCTTGGAGAAATTTTCCACATCTACATTCTAATGGTCTCTGGGAACGAGTTCTCGATTGGTTCAGATCTTTTCTTTCACTTCGCTCCTTCAGGGTTACCATGGATAATTCTGTCTCCCCCTCCTACCCTCTTCTCTGTGGTGTCCCTCAAGGCTCTGTATTAGCCTCCCTTCTCTTCAACATCTTTATTATCCCTCTTGCTTTTCTTATCCAAGAATACAGCATCTCATTTTACCTATACGCTGATGATATTGTTTTACTTCACCATACAATCCTTACTCTCCGGACCTTTCACCTTTGAACTCCTGCCTTTCTTCTGTGGCCACCTGGTTATCTCCAAACTCTCTTATTTATTTATTTATTTATTTGCAAAACTTTTATATACCACCAGTTCCTAAGATCAGTGGCGGTTTACATCAGAACAAAGGTAACGTACATAGAATGTAGTGCCAAATGTAACTATAAAACAATATATAGAACATAGAACCATGAGCAACTATAAACAGATACAATATTGGTCTCTATAGAACTATTTACAACTTGCAGGATGAATTTACATATATTCAGTTTACATATATACAGTTTGCAGTATCAATTTAGGTTCAAATAATTTTTTTTTTAGTTAAATAGGTGATGTATGTGGGTAGAATTGGTGTGTTATATTCTATTTGCGCTAGGGGGGGTGAGAGGTAAGATCCGGATGACTGTTTATATTGCAGTTAAACTGGGTGAACAAATAAGTTTTTAGTTCCTTTCTGAACGTTTTAAGTTATTTTACCTCTCTTAACTGGTCTGGTAGGTTATTCCATAAGGTCGGTGCTACATATGAGAAGGCGCTGTTGCTAGTTATTTGTTTTGTCTTTCTTATTGAGTCAGACACTTGGATGATATTTTGATTTTTTTCTTCTTCTAGCTCTATTTTCTGGAGGGCTATTTATCAGTGTGGATAGATATGATGGGGTAATTTAATTAATTAACTTGAAAGTTGTCAAGATTATTTTATATTGTATCCTGCTAGCAACAGGGAGACAATGTAGCGAGTATAGAATGGGTGAAATGTGGTCTGTTAACTTGGCTTTGAATATTATTCTTGCGGTAACATTCTGGGCCATTTGTAGTATTCTTAAATTCTTCTTTGTTATGCCTTTTAGGATACCATTACAGTAATCAAGATGAGGTGTTATAAGAACTTGGGCAATGGTTCTAAAGTCATCGTTTTCTACAAGTGGTCTAAGTTGTTGGATGGACCGAAGCTTAAAGAAGATAGTTCTAGCTATTTTCTTAATATGGGATGTGAAGCTAAGCGTTCTGTCTAGGATGACTCCTAAGTATTTAATCTCTTCTTTAACTGGTAGGGTGAAGTTCTGAAGTTTAATGTCTGATGGAGGTATAAAATTAGGGTTTCTTGATGTAAATAAAACTTCAGTCTTTTTAAAGTTAATATTCACATTCTGTGAGCGGAGCCATAATTCAGCTTCAGAGAGACAGGCTGTTAAGTTGTCATAGTTAGGGTCAGTTATATTAATTGGGGTGAACAGCATGATGTCATCCGCGTATATGTGATAGTTTATGTCATATTTTTTGAATATGGTGCATATTGGTTGGAGATAAAGGTTAAAAAGGAGAGCGGACAGTGCAGAGCCTTGAGGGATTCCCTGTTCCTGTGGGAATGGTGGTGATGCAATTTGATCAATTTGTACATATTGTGACCAGTCAGTTATATATGATTTAAACCATTCGAGTGTTGTTTCTTGTAAACCTAGTTGGTTGAGTCTTGAAATGAGGGTATTGTGGTTTACGCTGTCAAATGCAGCAGATATGTCAATAAATACCAGAATGAATGCTTGCTTGGTGTTGTCCATGCCCCTGATGAGAGTGTCAAGAAGGACTAGTAATAGAGTTTCTACACCATGGAAAGGGCGAAACCCATATTGGTGATCATCAAAGGGAGCAGAGGAATCTACATAGTCTTGGAGTTGTAGTTGAACAACCTTTTCAATGACTTTAGTCATGAATGGAATACTGGCAATTGGTCGGTATGATGATGGGTCATTTTCATTTAGGGTTTTATTTTTCAAAATTGGGCGGATTGCTGAGAGTTTGAGTTCTTTAGGTAGAACACCTTGTTGCAACGATTTGTTTACTATATCTAAAATGTAGGGGGCGAGTATTAGCTTTGTTGTCTTAATCCAGGATACTGGGCAAGAGTCTAAAAGGGATGTAGTTGTATTAAGATTAGCAATTATATTGAGCAATTGTTTTTTATCAATAGGATGGAATGATTTCCATTCACTTATGTTATTTATTTATTTACATTCTCTTATATACTGTACTATTCTGCATCAGTGTGGTTTACATTGAACAAACTGAAATTACATTGAATAGGGCATTATAACTTGGAGATAACTATTTTACAGGGAACATGGGCTATGGAGGGTTAAGTGGCTTGCCCAAGACCACAAGGAGAACCTGTGGGACTAGAAACCCCAGTCCTTCTGGCCCAAGGTTGCTGTCTTCTAGTGGGATTTGAACCCCTGACCTTCTGGCCTGAAGTACCTTGCCCCAACCACTAGGCCACTCCTCCACTCCTTGTATTGGGGAATGGGGAATGGGTCTGTTATTGGTGGGACACTTTGTTTTAGTTTGGCAGCAAAATAGTTTGCCAATGCTTGGGGGTTGATAGGTGCTTTGGGTGTGTGGTCAGTGTGGGTTTTAGATAATGATTTTACTATTTCAAATAATTCTCTTGGTCGATTAATAGCTTTAGATAGAATTGCTGTATGGTATTGTTTTTTGGCATAATTTGTGGCTAATCTGTAGGAATTAAGAGTTGTGATATAAAGGTCCTGAAGTTCTGATGTTTTATTTGTTCTCCATTTAGCTTCAATCTTTCTGAGTTGCTTTTTAAATGTAGCTAGCTCATATGTGTACCATTTTTCTGATGTTCTTTTATTGTTTCTTTTAGGTTTGGTATCTAATGGTTTTGAAGCTATTTTTATTGCAGTATTCCAATTAGAAACAGTTTTTTCAAGGCTGTTTTGGTCTTTATTCAGCTGGGGTATGATTTTTTTCAGTCCTTCTAAGGCAACTGCTACCTGGCTCACAGGTTCTCTCTCATTTTATTTATTTATATTCTCTTATATACCGCGCTATTTTCCATCAGTGTGGTTTACATTGAACAAACTGAAATTACATTGAACAGGGCATTATAACTTGGAGATAACTATTTTACAGGGAACATGGGCTATGGAGGGTTAAGTGGCTTGCTAAGACCACAAGGAGCACCTGTGTGACTAGAAACCCCAGTCCTTCCAGCCCAAGGTTGCTGTCCTCTAGTGGGATTTGAACCCCCGACTTTCTGGCCTGAATTACCTTGCCCAAACCACTAGGCCACTCCTCCACTCCACTCATCGCCCTCTGTTGCACCCTCCCTCTCAGGGGTTCCAATTCAGCTCACCTCCTCTTTCTGTTACCTTGGGGTTATCCTTGTCTCCACACTTTCATTTCACAAGCCATGGGACCGGATGGGATACATCCCAGGATACTAAAAGAGCTCAGAGAAGTTCTTGCAGGACCGTTAAAGGATGTCTTCAACAGATCCTTGGAAACAGGAGAGGTTCCTCGGGACTGGAGAATGGCTGATGTTGTACCTCTACACAAAAGTGGTGACAGGGAAGAAGTGTCAAACTACAGGCCCGTGAGCCTTACCTTGGTGGCGGGAAAAGTAATGTAGGCGCTCCTGAAAGAGCGAATAGTGAACTTTATCAAAACCAACAGGTTGCAAGATCCGAGGCAACATGGTTTTACCGAAGGACAGTCTTGCCAAACAAATCTGATTGAGTTCTTTGACTGGGTGACCAAGGAACTAGATCAGGGGCATGCAATGGATGTCATCTACCTGGATTTCAGAAAAGCTTTTGATACTGTTCCTCATAAGAGGCTTGTCAATAAACCCAATAGCTAGGGTATGGGTCCCAAGATGCTAAACTGGATCAGAAATTGGTTGACTGATAGATGACAGAAGGTGATGGTACATGGAGCTCACTCGGATGAGAGGAAGGTGATTAGCGGGGTGCCCCAGGGTTCTGTCCTGGGCCCGGCACTGTTCAATATATTTGTGAGTGATATTGCTGAAGGACTGAATGGAAAAGTCTGTCTTTTTGCAGATGACACAAAAATTTGCAACAGAGTGGACTCCCCCAAGGGAGTGGTTAACATGAGGAAAGATCTATAAAAGCTGGAAGACTGGTCTAATGCTTGGCAACTACAATTTAATGCGAAAAAGTGCAGTGTCATGCACTTGGGTAGCAGAAATCCAAGGGAAATGTACACGATAGGGGGCGAGAGGTTGGTATGCATGGTTCAGGAGAAAGACCTTGGTGTGATTATCTCTGATGATCTCAAGGTGGCAAAACAGTGCGACAAGGTGGTGGCAAAAGCCAGGAGGATGTTGGGCTGCATACAAAGAGGGATTACCAGCAGAAAGGAAGAGGTATTTATGCCACTGTACAAGTCACTGGTGAGGCCTCACTTGGAATCCTGTGTTCAGTTTTGGAGACCATATCTTGAAAAAGATGTAAAAAGACTGGAAACTGTTCAGAGGAAGGTGACCAAAATGATTTGGAGCCTGTGTCAGAAGCCTTATCAGAAGAGACTTGAAGACCTAAATATGTACACTTTGGAGGAAAGGAGGGACAGGGGAGATATGATTCAGACCTTTAAATACTTAAAGAGAAATGATGAACAAACAAACCTCTTCCAAAGACGGGGAAGCTGTAAAACTAGAGGGCATAACATGAAGCTGCAAGGTTGTAAATTGAAAGGCAATGTCAGGAAATATTTCTTCACTGAAAGGGTGGTGGATGCTTGGAATGCCCTCCCGATGGAAGTGGTGGGGGCAAACATGGTGACGGAATTCAAAACGGCATGGGACAAACACAGTGGATCCCTTTACAGCAACAGGATAAAAACAAAATAAACAGTACCATCTAACTTTTGAACCATCTAACGTCTCAAATAGGGGTGTCCTACATGGAGTGGTGGGTTCACCCCTAAACAAAGACATGGGGAGGGGTGGCCTGCACAGAGCGACAGGTGCACCTACTCTTGCCATCTTGCTGGGCAGACTAGATGGACCATGCTGGTCTTTATCTGCCGTCATTTACTATGTTACTATGTTACTATCTCAGCCAGATTACCCAACACTCCCTCCACTCTCTCCTCCATATCAGGGCTGTCTGATCTCTTCTAGCCGTCCCAGCTGTTATCACCCTTGTTGTCAGTCTCGTCTTGTCTCGCACTGATTATTATAATTCAGCACTTGCCAGTCATCCTCAATATTCCCTGAAACGGCTTCAACTAATACAGAATACTGCAGCCATATTCATCTTTCATGCCCCTCCTTACGATCACATAACCCCTTTACTTATACATCTTCACTGGCTTCCCATATCATTTCACATACACTATAAGATTCTCATTCAGGTTTACAAGTTTCTTCATATTGGCTCCCCTAGGTATCTTTCATCACTCCTCATCCTCAACGGACCTCAGCGTTCTCTCCGGTCTATACACATGAATCATCTCTTCATACCCTCCACCTCACAGGCACATCTCGATTCAACACAATATTCCGCCTTTTCTTTTCTTGGTCCCATGCTTTGGAGCAACCTTCCTCCTTCCCTTAGGCTAGAACCCTCCCTCCGCAAGTTCAAAACCCAATTCAAGTTATTTAGTATTGCCTATGACATTGACTTACCCCCTGATCTGCCTGGCTACTGATTTTCCTCTATGTTTCTTTGCTGTCTTTGCTGTTGTTTTCTGTGAGCTTTCCTCTCTAATCCAATGGCATTCTTTTCTGAGTTTCTCATTTATTGTTGTTTTTATTGCTAACCGCTCTGCTGTCTTCACTTAGGACATTATAGGAAGCTCTAATAAATGAAATGCAATGAAATTTCTCAACTTTAGCATATAAATCAGAGCTGTCCCGCATGAAGGATAAACTCTGCATCTGCATAGACTGCACCTGAGTAGTCAAAGATTCCACCATAGCGCTGATGCTCACACAGGCTTGTTCATGCAACAAAATCTTAGTCTGTAGTTCCTGGGTTGCTCCTTCTACAGCAGACATACAATTAGGGAAACAATTGCTGCCCAAATCGCATCCAAAGTCACCATTGGTGGCTTCACCAGGGCATGGCTACTCACCGGTGCATAGGGGTTCTCCTCCAACTGCAACACAGCTAGACCGTCGGACCCTGATGCCACTCCTGATGCCATGACACCAAAACTAGCTCTGGTCCCAAAGACAGGAGACTCTCCAACCCCTCCAGGAGACGTTATCTGTGCAACACGAGCAGGCAGTCGGAGCAGGTTAACATGCGGCAGCCATCTTGGATTTCCCACAAAAAAATCTTTTAACATATTATCCAGGTGGTCATATCTGCAATCCCCAGAATTTTTCAGGTCAATGATGACATAATAGCATTTGGATTTACATTTGAATAACATGACATTTTTTCTCACAGCAATGACTTAATGAGAAATGCGACACAGAGTAAACGCCCTAAAATATAAGAATCACACATTAGATTTCTTTGGATAGGTATTTTCTATGGATCTGTTTTCTGCATCCCCTAAGAAAGTGCTGGATGTCCAAAATGCAGATATTTGGATACTGTCAGGACTTGCCTACCACTGTGGCAGAATCGCACTACAGCTGGCTGCTACTGTTACACTAATCAATATAAGACAATATTAATCACTCCACTCTAACCTCAGTCAAACGTGACATTGGTTCTCCTACTTATGGGAATTCTTTGCTTATTTCGTGCTCAGAAGGTCTCAGACTTGTCGGCACTATAGCATAGATGTAAATATATCCATCATGGTGCCTAATAGCATCAATGACCTTTTCGGCACATTTTTACACTAATGTAAATAAAATCCCACAAGTGAAGTCTTCAAATTATTTATAAACCAAATGCTGCTTAACTTTAAGTGTTCCTCAACGCCATCCCTTGGCACCTTCTTTTGCGTTTCACTCTTTATGAGTTTCTTTATTTATTTTTATTTATATTCTCTTATATACCGCACTATTCAGCATCAGCGCGGTTCACATAGAACAAAAATCTCAGTACAGTCAACATGCATGAGTTTACAGATAACAAGGGAAGGAACTTGGATAACAAGGGAAACTATTTACAATCTATTTACAGATGTAATACTACTGAATAGGTACATGTTACTAAGAACAGGTGCTAGGAATATATTCAATCGTTATAGAGAATCAGCCTAAGCATGTTATTGAGACATCATGGAATTGGGTAACTGGGTGGGATCACTGAGGTCAATGGGTGTTGATGACTCTATAAGGTACTTGTTGAAGAGATGGAATTTGAGGGCTTTCCTGAATTGTGATAGGCTGTTAATAGCCCGGATGCCAGGGGGTAGTGCATTCCAGCACCTAGGGGCACAAAGGATAAAGGCTCTGTTGGCTGTAGAAGAAGAGCAGCTTCTTCAGGGGGATTCGCAACTGTGCTGCAGACGTTACCCTCACTGAGGTTTTGTAGATCAGTACATGTTCAAAAAAACACTGCACGGTAACTAAATAGGATCAAGACCATACTGTTGCATATGAAATATCAGATAACTAAGGCCAATGAATACTGGGAGTGCCATAGTTTACTGAAAAAGGTGGAGATGAAAAAGAATGTTCTTCTCGATGTATTATGGTGGTTGACTTTGTATTTCTGTATTCTGCTTTTTATTTAATAATTGTATTGTCAGTAAAAATCTTAATAAATAAATATTTTTTAAAAAAAGCTCCTGCCTTTCCAGTGGTAGCTTAAGGCGAGTTAAATTCAGGCGCTGTAGGTATTTCCCTGTCCCTCAAGGGCATTCAATCTAAGTTTTGTATCTGAAGTAGTGGAGGGTTAAGTGGCTTGCCCAGGGCCACAGGGAGCATAAGTGAGATTGGAATGCTTGTCTTTCTGATCACCAGGCTGCTGCCTTAACTACTAGCTACTCTTCCACTCTAGGCAAGAAAGCAGCAGAATGGGGTCTATCAAGTTGAATGCAACACTGAGATCAATTTAAAACTGCATATCCAAAGATTTTCATGCAACTGAGGGTCTTTTACAAAAGAGTGTTAGCTGACAAAATGGGTTTTGGCGCATGATGAATGCATGTTGGGACATTGGTTGACAGCTAGTGCAGGGCCTTGACAGCACAGCATGATTCCTGTGCTAACAGTCTAACTCGAATTAAGGATGTGAGTAGGTGGGGTAGGGGCAGAGAATGGGCGTAGTGTGATCCATGCAGTTAGCACGGGGTTCACACCGTGTGCTAAGTGCAATAGCGCAGAATCACCTAATGCCACCTCAGTAGGTGACATTAGGTGCACCTGTGCTAAGACTGCACTTGCTATGGGCTGAACTGCCAGAGAAATGCATCACACACCCCTGACAATTAACACAGAGGTGTTGCACCTAATGCACTATTTCAGAGCTTTTACCACATTAGGTGCAACACCATAGCATCCTTTAATAAAAGGGCCCCTTTGTCTAATTTGATGCTCTTGATTGCTATGCTGTATTTCAATATTTGGTACTTGGCAATTTACTTTGATGTGAATATGGGTGCTATTGATCTGGAGAGCTATGACCATGGGATAGAGGTAATTGTCAGTAGTTTAGGGTATGCAAGTTTGAGTATGCAGCTTCTTTGCTAAAGAATAAGCTCCCAGGAAAACTTAGGCCTAGAGACCTGTTTTTTTTTCTCAAGCATTTCCAAGCAGAGGTGATCCTCTTAGGTATTCCCTCAGCAGATAGAAGGAGGCAAATTTAGTTTGTTTATGCACCTACAAAATGTTTGTACTTACATTGCTTCTGCAGATGTTTGCCTATAAATTAAAGCATGTGCAATTAATTTGCATATGCAAAAAAGTTCTTGCCTAAATACAATCAGGGTCATTCTGAGCCGCAAATAGCAGGGATGAACATCCTGTTGGGACGTCTATCCCTGCTATTTGGCCCCCTCTGCTGTCCCGAACTAATCTCCTCGTACAAACAGGGAGTTTGTACTGGGAAGTTAGATAGGGGCAAAAAAGGAGCAGTGTGGAGGCGGAGACAGGGCAGACTTTTTATAGAGAGGTCCAACTAGGAAATTGGTTGCGGACAGTTCATTGGTGGCAGACTGGGACTTCTGGAATGAGGCTAGTCACACATCTAGGCCTGGCTCAGATTTTATAGGGTACTTTTATTTCCTTTAGCTTTTTGGAGTTTTGTTCCACGTTTGATTGGTGATTCCTCCTCATCATTCTCCACTCCCGATTTTATCCCAACACTGGTGGCTACCTCTTCCTGGATAAACGTGTGAGGCTGGCTGAAAACGTGTGAGGCTGGCTGAAAAGCCAGAATTGCAGTGGACGAATCAGCGCCCGGTGACAGTGTAAATTATTATATTTGTAAATTTAGGCTCTGCCGATGCTCTGACCAAGCTCTGCCCCTGTGCTCCCTACCGTGAAAGCACTTGCCGTCACCTTTACATGCATACTTACAAATAGCATCTGCCTGAACTACACATGGAAGTGCCTATCCCCATGAATAAGTCTTTGAAACTGGGTGACTTACATGAATTGATGGTGCGTCACTTTAAGTGGCTGTGTATAAATTACCTCTTGAATGGCCCAATTTAGTAGGTGTATATAAATACATGTCTAGTTCTTAGCTGTGTTGGCTTATGAAGTACTATTAATGAAGATGTCTCACCCCATTTTAGAATAACCTATGTATGCTAACCTTTCCTCACCCAGTCATCACATATAAAAACATTTACAGGGTGGCTCAAAAAAAGTGAGAACATCTCATAGCATATACGTTATTTAAAAATTAAAAAAGACAGATGTAAACGATTGACAAATTTTAAAAAAAGATGGTGAATGGAAATTGTTGAAATAAAGACGTTATATAGCTAAAAAAGGTAAATAAGTAAACTATTTAAGCTTTTAATGTACAAGATGTTCTCACTTTTTTGGGCCACCCTGTATATCAGCATAGCAGAGCCACAACATGTTGGTGTGCCTTTTCAGTGAACTATGTTCGATGGGCAAGAAAATTATTCTAAAACAATAGGCTGTACACTGTGGACCAAATAAATCAGTCCTATCACATCAGTTGTGTTGATCAAAATAATTGTGCTATATCCCACCACATACATTGAGCCAGTAATGAATCTGAAAGCAAAATGAATCAAGGATAACCCACGTATCAGTAATGAATCTAGATTTTCATAGGCATATTTTTTAGAGAAGTGATTTGTTACAACATGCATTTGCTGACATTCAGCCCAGAAGGTATTTTTGTGGTTAGTAATTGCAACAGGTTTTTTTTAAATTAATTGGCAAGATGTAGTCGGTGTTGTTTTTAATGTTTTTAGGTTGTTTTTAGGAAAAAAAAAACAATACTTGTTTCTATTATCTGTTTTATAATTTTACATTTTGCATTGGTATTTTATTTTTTTTGTTTTTTAACATGTTTGTTTGGTTGTAATCTGCCAAGTTCATTGAATTGTGCAGAATATACGGCCTGTATATAAATAAATAAATACATTTCTCTTGTGTGGCCACATCTCTGTATTGAATCATTGTATTTGATGATGTACCTGGGTTGATTATAACCTCATCTTAAGCCCTTGCATAAGAATATTTCATCATAGTTGATTTTTACATAGATAGAGATGCTTTGCTGGGACATGCTAAAAATGTAAATTGTGGAGGTATTAGTGTGAAGTAGTTCAACATGACATCC